>CM070062.1:17289452-18489452 GCA_036320875.1 Cotoneaster glaucophyllus
GAGACATTTTTTAAAGGGAACTTTAACAAAAAAGCTCCCAGTACTGTTCACTTAAACGAAAAATCACATTTTTACACTAAAACGTCAATATTGGTACTATTCACTTTACCCTTTATTTTGTCCTTATCGTTAAAACTCAAAGTTTTCAAGCCTTTTTCATTAGTTTTTCTTTTTTTAAATCACGGCGTGCTACGCACAACTTGCACGTTTTAAATGTATTAATATGCGTAAATTGACAAAGAAAAGTCAAATATTTGAAGTAAATGAATAATCTTAGATCATGCTAGAAGAAACCCCTCATAAACCAATTAAAGCATCTGAATGCACATAATAAAATCGGTCTGTATTGAATTTATATTAAGAATAGAGAAAATAATATTTAATAAACAACTGATTGAATCACATTATTGTTTAGCCAATTGTGAGGCTAAGCCCACTCCCTCCCCCTTAGGCCATCTCCAACCGTTGACTGGCCAGAGAGCTCGTTTTAGCCCTCTGGTCCTCCAAGATATTAATACTTTAATGAACAGTACATAGCCATATTTACCTCCATCTCCAACCGAGGGCCAGAGGGCTCGTTTTAGCCCTGTCACAAAAAACCATCTCCAACTGAAGGCCAAACGGCTATAGTATGAAATGTGAAGAATTGAAATAAAATGAGGTAAGATAGTATGAAATGATGAAAAAATATGCGAGAAATGGTGAAAAAAAAAATAGAAAAAAAAAAAAAACTTCCCAAAAAAAAAAAAAAGGGTTGGGATAAAAAATTGAAAGCCCTAAAGTGGGCTGAAAGAACAAAAAAAAAAAAAAGAAAAAAAGAAACCTGGCTGGGCAAGTGGAAATGAAAAAAAAAATCAAAATAGGCTATCCAGCGAGCTGGCTGGCTAAAGATGGCCAGCTGGTTGGCCTCTGGCCCGTTCAGATTCTGTGGGGCCCACGAGCCCTTTGGCCTAGCCCTCGGTTGGAGACATTTTTCGGGCTATTTTCGGCCTTCTGGCACTCTAGACCCTTCGGTTGGAGATAGCCTTAGTGTAGATAATATTGTTTGTTAAAAAAAAATCATTTGACAACTAATTTAATCACATTATTATTCACGTGCGAAAAACTTTTTTTTATAAAAGAAAATTAACGAAAAGTCCAAAAAAACTTTAGTTTTAATGAAAAATGACAAATAAATGTGTAGTGAATAGTACCAGGAAAAGGTAAAAATGTGGTTTTTCGTTAAATGTGAACAGTACGGGGAGTGTTTCGTTAAAACTCCATTTTTGTAACCGGCATGACATGCCTCTTAAGATGTTTTGAACGTGTTTAAAAATAGAGAAAATAATAATGATGTACTAATTATTAAAAAAATGTACAAAAAAAATAATTATTAAAAAAACTATTAAAATGACAAAAATACCCTTGCCACATTTGAAGCATTATTTTGGGTTGCTTTTGAAGTTTTTTGTTTGAAGGGCATTTTTGTCCAATTATTTTTTGTGAAGCTTGTGACACCAAAAAATACTATTCATTGGGCCCTTGACTTTATATATGAAGAAGATGTTTTTTTATACGATGACATTATGTATATATTTTTTTATACAAAGATGCATTTACACTAAAGGCGAGAGATTTGAGTTAATCATACATTAGGCATATGCCATAATAATTAGATTTCAAACTCGTTATTCGCGAGATTCGAACATAAGATCTTCTATTTTTATTTTTTATAGAAAAACAATTACGTTAGTAGGTTAAATTGTTAAATGTTAAAGGGGAGGGAGATAGGTGGGGATTGAACCAACACCATAGTGCATAGGTATTATTTTTTCCGGTACTGCTAAAAACCTCCCACTTCAAGTAAAAAAAAAATTACTAAACCGTAATATTAAATAATAACGATGTTTAATTTTAGAACTCAATATTCAAATTTGGATACAAGAGCCTGACCTAGTGGCTTAACCACCAAAGGTAACTCGCATCTGCTACCTCTACAATTAAAATGCTCCTGTCATCTTAGTCTTAAAGGGGTCGGCCTAACTCAAAAGAATAAGCCCATGAATTTATGGGTTTTGTATGTTACTAAGCAGAAATGAACATTTTTAATAGTAATAGCCCAAAGCTAAGAAGCCCTTAACTGATTAATGGGTTTGGGCGGGTTGTTTGTTTCCACCACCAAACTCAATGCTTAATGGTTGATTTCCCCTTGAAACTATCATTTAATTTTAGCCTCACTTTACTTTCTGAATTTGATTTTGTCTTACTTCATCTCATAAAGCTGTTATTTTCATCTTATTTAGTCTCAGTTCACCACATTTTTCGTCAATTCCTTCAAATAAATGTTAAATTAAAGGATAGTAGGGACATTTTATTTTTGACACAATTCTTTGCCTCCAACTTGCATGCTAAAACAATCACAATTCAATTTTCGATAACTCTAGTTCAAACCCCCTTATGTCTCCCTTGTGGATTGATGCTTAAATGTATCTGCAGTAGTTGGATTCAATGAGTGGCTTAAATTAGATTTTGAAAGACAACTCATTATTTGCTTTTAAACACACAACCCATTATTTGCTTTTGCCAATGGTTGCAATTACAGCTCCAAACCAATATGCAAGAAAGACAATATCAGAGTTATCAAAAATGGAATTGGAATTGTTTAGCAAACAAGTTGGAGGCAAAGAGTTGTGACAAAAATAAAATGTTCATACTACCCTTTGATTTAACGTTTATTTGACGGAATGGACGAAAATAGGGTGAACTAAAACTAAATAAGACGAAAATGACAATTTTATGTGGTAAAGTGAGACAAAACTAGTTTCAAAAGGTAAACTGAGGCTAAATGGTAGTTTCAGAAGACAAATCAATTAATAAGCCTCGAAAAAAAAAAAACGTTTTTGTTTCATGTGTTTTTCATTTTTTTTGCTTTCTACTCTTTACATAATTACACTTCAATCATTATTACCCTTTAGTTTCTTACTTATTGGAATTTCGCTATGATTAGGGGTTTAGCGAGTTTTTAGTATTTTTGCCAAACAAGACAAAGTAGCAAATTATATCATCATCGATTATGCTAATCTAATTTATGGATCGGGATTTATGATACAATATATTTCAATTACTTTTACTTAAGGTAAGACTTTTACGAGCATTTCACAATCATGACGCTTTGCTATTGTTAGCTGTAACATGGACACAATGAGAAACTCAGTGTGCATCCTCGTTACATACTTCCGAAGTGCGTAGAGAAATAAGTACTTTTGAAGTTAATGGATTGCAATTAGGCCTACACTATAAAGTCGTAGGAGAGAAAAGGACTTTGATCTCCCTTTTATGATATCACAAATCTGCTTTTGAGCAAAGCTAATTCTTTGATTATGAAAATGACTTGCTTTCTGCTTTTCCCCTTGACTTTTGCTCCTGGGTGACAATTGACAAGTAGCAACTCTGCCACGCCATCTACAACACTGATGGTTAGCCACACGATTACTCCTAATACCACTACCCTAAAATGTCATTGATAATTGTTTGAGAAATTACCTATTTGTCAATGGTGTATCCAAGTATCCATCACTTGGATGAAGTTTGAGTGAAACTAAGTGGAGATCTAAAGCGACTGATGTTGAAAAATCAATGAATAAGTTGAAGTTATACGTAAACATTACTTCTTGCTCTATGTCACACAATGCCTATGATTGCTCCCAAATCAACTAAGATTTTGTATGGTATTATTGACTTTCATTTCATTAGAGTTGATCAAAAAAGTTCCTATCATATGAGGCTTGGATTCTTAGGTGCATCTTTACTTCTAATCCTTAGTTAATGGCAAGGCAAGTCAATGGACTGTGATTAATCAGTACCCTAAACAAGAACTCGGCAATCTAGAGACAAATAACATTCTCATTAAATGTGAATTCATACAGAAGAATTTTCTCAATAACGAATTTTTTTTGGGTGCAATCAGTAGTATGTCTCTATCGGTCTATCATTCATCTTTCTCATCTTAATCACGTGATGAAAGAGACAGAAAAAATAACAAGATCGACTAGTTGCTTGACAGAATCCCCTTTAATATTTTATATGTATGGTCAATGTGGAGGCAGGTTTTGTGAGGCCTTCCAAAGCCAGCTGGTATCTTCTTCTTAGTGCCAACCTTTCAAAATCCAACTCTATAGCACTAGATTGGTTGAATGTGATTTCTCATTCTTTGAAGCTGTAGACTTACAAGGACATGACAATCTGCAGTTGCCTTGAGAGAGTGGGAAGGTTTTTAGGGTTTAGTGGCACAGAGGCACAGAGGAGATGACTTTTTTGGTTGCAACTTTGATTGACCAACTAAGTTGCTAAAGTCCAAAGAAAGGCTCAGTAGGACTTCTGAAAAAGGGTTTTATTCTCCATCACAGGTTGGCATCCTATGCTTTTCATGACTCCAGTTCCAGTCTGGTATGCTCGTGTGCACCAAATGCTACCATGGGGCTTTGAAATTGGTACAGAATATCTATCTTACTATGCTTTCTGCCAGAAGCCCCATTTGGTATAGTACACAGGACTACCTCTGTGATCCTCTTCCGACCTTAGTGCCCCGAGCTCAAGGATGGGAAATCCGGTGCTCTTGGTTTGTGTGAAAGAAAAATTGGAACACTTGATTTGTGTAAAGTGGGACAGTAAAATGAGTTAACGGGAATAGTCAGATTCAATTTAAACGGTCTGGATTGTCTGATCCTTCGACTCTGGACAATGAGATCTGGAGTGTGTCTCTATCCCAGCGTACAGTGAAGCCATTGTCAATTTTTTATTTTTATGGTGATAAAAGTCATTGTCAAATTGCTTGTTATGGTGTTCGGTGTTCCCCATTACTGAGGGGATAAGATAAAGTCGATTTCCTTTTATTACTACCATGAAAAATGTTAAGATTAGTTGCGTAAGCGTGCAGGATTGATCTTGATTTACTAATCAAGAGAAATATTAGGATTAGTCGCAAACGCACATTGAGCGGAATCCTGCTTTGCTTTTAGTACTATCCAAGAGGAATTGCTAAAAACAATCGCTGTGTGTAAGACTAATTTTGCCCGATCATACTTCGTGAGCTCAAGTAGCATGAATGACTAGGATCAGTTGAGAACGCGTGCGAAACTGAAATGGCCTTTCTTACTTTGTGAGTTCAATTAGCACAAATGATTAGGAACAGTCACAAATTGACACAATCATTCCCACTTTGTCAGTCCAATAAACATAATTGTTTTTGTCCTCAATAGTAATTCTAATTAAAAACAAAACAAGTGGATGCACTGGATATTGCTGCTCGCCATCAATTACCATATGTGGGGATTTCCTGTCAAGCAGCAAATAATACGAAGCTTAGCAAACATAGCAACCCTTAATTAAAAGGTGTACGTGACTTTTGCCTTTTATTTTCCTCTGGGGACTTTCCTCTCTCTCTTCTCCTCCTCCATTGTCTCTCCCTTTTCACACTCAAAAAACTCTTACAGCAATGGGGCTGGGATCTGATGAGTCCGAGCCACCACAGCTGCCCTTATTTTCTGCCCCACCATTTCACTCCCACGAGCCATCAGGGACCTTAACCCCACCCCACCCCACCTCAGTCTCGGTCCCATTCCGCTGGGAAGAACAGCCCGGGAAGCCAAGGCCCTGCACTGCCCTGGCCACCCTTCAAAACCCCATTGACTTTTCCCAAAAGTGCTTAGAGCTCCCTCCAAGGCTGCTTTTGGAAGCCAAACAGCTTTCTCCCACCACAGTGTTGGAGGGTCCTTATGTCGGCAGGCCAAAGTTTCAGTCTTCCTCATTCAGGATGGAGTGTTATGGCGGTTTTAGCCCCGAGAGAGGAGGGGGCCTTGGTGCTCTGGTTTTGAGCAGGAAAGGGAAGGAGAGAGGGTGGTTTGACCCATGGGGGAGGAGGGTGTTGAAGGGAAAAAAAGACGTTGGTGGGGCTAGTTATGTCTTTCCATCTTCTGTGGACGGAGAGATTGACGGTGGTGGCAGTGTGGGAGAAGAGAGTGGGAGGATGAAGGTGAAGAAGAAGGTGCCAAGGATTACAAGGGTTGGGAGCTTTTCTAGTGTCTCTCACGCCAAACCTCACTTCTGGGTAAATATTCTTATCTCAACTTTTGGTTTTTAATTTTAACTGGATTTTGATGAAATTGGGGTTCCACCATAAAACCAATTGGCAATATAGAGAGTAGCCCAAGACTAGTAAACTTTGTCCCTCACAGATGTGGGACAACTCTCAACACGCCTCCGCACTTGTGGCGGATTTTCAAGCCTATACGTGGACAACAATTGGGTGATGTGGAATTGGCAATATAGGGAGTAGCCCAAAACCATATAAGCACATAGTAAACTTTGTTCCTCACAGATGTGAGACAACTCTCAACACGCCTCCGCATTTGTGGCGGATTTTCAAGCCTATACGTGGACAACAATTGGGTGACGTGGAATTGGCAATATAGGGAATAGCCCAAGACCATATAAGCACATAGTAAACTTTGTCCCTCACAGATGTGGGACAGCTCTCAACACGCCCCCGCATGTGTGGCGGATTTTCAAGCTTACACGTGGACAACAACTGGGTGACGTGGAGCGCGTGTGGCCGTTGGCCTTTACACGTAGACAACCTTGCTCTGATACCATGATGAAATTGAGTTCCACCATAAAACCAATTGGCAATATAGGAAGTAGCCCATGACCATATAAGCACATAGCAAACCTTGTCCCTCACCGATGTAGGACAACTCTCAACAGATTTTATATATTATGACACGTTCACACATCATTAAAATTTTGTGGGCGCATTCACCCTTGCACCTGATGTCCCGAGTTCCATTCCACCCTTCTTTAGTATCGCTTGTATAATATGTGACACAGAAAGTATGAACTCTAGATGGTTTTAATGTCATTGAGAAACTGGTCCAAAGCATTGGAAGGGAGTGACAGGTTCCCCTCTTCTGCAGGCGAATTGATCTAAGCTCTTTGCTGGAGAAAGAAAGGGGTTCTTTTAGTATGCACCGGTATATAGTATGTACATATACACTGGGATCTCTAGTCGTTAGAATCTTGGCCGCATATCCAACCCTCTATTCATCCGGTGCGTGCCATATTCATCTGGTATGTAGTATGCCATATTGCCATGCTATATGTACCCAACTAAGCAGGTCTCTAAGTAGGACTTTCAAATGCTTATTGGAGAAGCACTTTCAAATGCTTATACAATCTTTGCAGTTGTCATTCTAATCTTTTTCCGCCATGTGCAAGCACTTTCAAGCATTTTAAAAGCAGTTCCAACCAGACATCTAGATTTTCGTTTGGGAACGTTGAAGTTATTTGTAATTGAAGTAAAACTTACTTCCATGTTTGCAGGCGACAGTTAAGCAGAGCTTGAAGCAGGCAGTTCCATGGAAGAATAGAAAATTCAAGAAAGATGGGTTTGTTATATGATTTAGGCTCTCGTCTCTGTGTACCTGTAGAGTGCATCCAAATCAGTTACCTGTCAACTTCTCTAGTCCTGTAATATTATATGTCAATGGAAAATGACCTTTTCTTCATACTCAAGCTAAAGACTAGAGAAACACCGCTGCCGGTGGTGCTGAAAACCGGGATGGTCCTGAATTGTGGGGGACTTTGTTATGGGTTAGGGTTTAGGGTCAGTCCCCATAGGGACATGTAAAATGTAAAATGAATTTGCAATGTGTATGTATTTAGCCCTAATTTGATGTGCTTTATCCTGTCAAGAATTTCAGTACGTTTTGCCTAATTTGATGTTAATCGCTGTCGTGTGAGCCTCCGTGTCTGTGCATTAACACCGAAATGAGACGGAAATGACCCAAATAGTTAACAGATTAAAACTCAGTGACCAAATTGGCCAAATCGAAAACCCGAGCAAAACATGGGGATCAGAAAGGCATTCAAACCTGTAAATTATGTTTATCGGGACAAAGTAAAGTTTATACAAGACAATTTAGCAAGCATAAAGAATAAAACATGCATTCATTAAGCTTCCAATTAGGCTTCAAACTAACAAGAACTGCATTAATTAGGCTTCAAATTAAGCTCCAGCTAGTTAAAGTTAAAGCGACAGGAAACCAATCATATGCTTGCAACAGAAAGGATAATATTCAACATGCAGCATCACTGTCTCCATACAAGAATGTCAGGCTTATTTCAATGCTCAAGAAAATGGGAAAATGGGAAAATGGGAAAATGAAAGAGGGAAATCGTTCGAATTTTGTTGCCTGTACCAATAAATCTTGTCACCCCTATTTTTTACCCGTCATACCTGCAACCACCTGCGAAAAATACCCAGGTAATTCAGGAAGGGGCAAACACGTTAAAACATGTCGAAATGGTGTGAGGGTATGAATCTATATTAAACAGACTTAAGTCCTCTCCACTCTACAGATGAATAAATAGCTCAACTTAAGAGTAGATCAAGGTGAGTTATAATTGTGCACATGAATGGACATAATCAAATCATTTATAACTTTTTTTTTTCCTGAGAAAAAATTGTTCATAACTCGGGGACGTGTAAGAGCACATAAACAAATCATGTCAATGTATGTAAGGGACAGGGCAAGTTGAGAGGATCCGATTATTCTATGTTCTTGTTTTCCTATCCTTTCCAAGTTACATGCTCATCGCTGTCTAAGAGCACCAAACCACGTAGATCTATTTAAAGGGAGAGAAAGCAAGTTACGAGGGTCCATAAGCATTCCATGAAGACCACCAATTTAACTATACAATGAAGTACAACGCGTTGCATAGGTTCCTTAAAGCAGCTCAGTAGTGATAAGATATAAGTTAAACACCAATATAGGTATTTTTCCATTTAAAATATCAACGCTAGATCTTTTGAGAAGTCACTTTATCCAAGTTAAATTATGTTCTAATCTGAAAAAGCATGAATCAGCCGTGAACATTTCACTATGAGCAAAACAACATATCCAAGTACCCAATGGTGTAAAGTGCATAATTAGGTGGATTACGAATGAAAATTTAAATTAACATGTGATTAACACTCACATCGCTTAAAGCAGGCTGAGGGACTTGCTTAGAAGCTTCAAAGGAATCTAGAATTGGCCTTACTACAGCTGGAAGGAAGAGACCTGAAATTCAATCCACAATAACCAGTCAGTTGAAGATAGCAATAACCCCAACAGGAATGCCCTTGAAACCTTAACAGATACAGATTAGATGATTCTTAGAATGCTTGATTTCCGTATATCATGAGTGATCACTTCTCATAATACAAGTTCTATAGGGATAATTTCGCAATTGGAAAATGCAATTCTAATTCATTAAGAAATATTTATTTTGCTGAGAATGTAAAACAAGAAAATATATTGAAGTTCAATTAGTAAAATATCCCAACCGTAGAGCCCCCACAGGCTGGTTTCAGGCAATGCTTTTCCAGCCATGGAAGCATATTGTTAGACTACTACGCTCAAGCAAGAACCAAATCCTAGAATTTACATTCTCAGATTAATGAATGCAAACAGCTCAAAAACATGGAATTCTTAAACTTGTAATTCGCAAGAGATTACGAGAACGAAATTCAGCCAAAAGATTCAAACTTTGCCTCTTCAAAGGGAAAGAAACCAAGACTTCCTTGGCATCAAAGGGCTCTAAATTACACCTTCATTGCTCAAAGATTCAAAAGAAAACGCATTGGCAACTGCCCATCATCTAATTTGAGTAGAAAACCCCCTCAAATCGGTAACTTTGAACACGAAACCAAAACTCAATTTATAAAAATTGAAATTAGTGCTCCAATTCTGGGCATTTGAATCCCATCAATTCGATCCTAAATTTAACTAGAGGGAGGGAGAGAGAGAGAGAGAGAGTACCAACGCCGGCGATGAGGCAAGAAGCTGCGACGACAGGCTCCTGAGCGACGAACATTCTGAGCTTCTCCATCACTGCCATCTCTCTGGTGTGTGTACTTTCGAGTTTGTGCGTGTGAGTGATCCTCTTCGTCGTCTGAGCTACGACCTAGAAAGCTGCAAGGAAATGGAAGGAACCAGAAACGGATCTGCTTCGTAAAGAAGACCCGGGTGAAGGGACGGGTCATTAACGAATCGGGTTCAGTACTTAATTTTGGGCTCAAACTTGGGCTTCTTATTAATCCAGTCCTTACTATTATGGTCCATTTGTTTCCTTGATTTTGGTTCCAATAGAGAGACCCAAGTTTAAATTTGGGTTATTTTCTCTTCAACTCATGGGGCAAAATGGAAATATAAATTAATAATCACATTTTCGGGCTAAGATGGACGTGTGTCTACTTTTTTCATGAAATATATTTTTAGCCTCCTGTCTATTTTTTTGTCAAACGATAAATTTTATTAGATTAGATGTTAGATTAGTTAACGACAGAGCTATCATGCAAGGGCTCAACATTTTTCCACCACTGTGGTAAAGGGCGACTTGCATTTTTAGCCCCCTCCTTGACATAGTTTGATGCACGGTAAACCATATCGCCTTCAAATTGTAGAAATAATTGTATTCAAATTGAAAGACTTATTTGCAGTTAGACGTCCACTCAAATATGGTATTCTTCTTCATGAGCCAAAAAAAGAGGTAATACACCACCCACTGAAGATGCTATAATGTATAACACTATCTTATGTCAAAGTGAGTTCTCTTTTGAGTTTGAGGATCACGATGTGTTAATATATTATCAACGTGATATAATAAGAGTAAATCGTAAGGTTGAGTGAGTTTTAGCGTTATAAGTGGATGAACGTATTATAACATGAATAAATTAACAGTAGCACAACATTGTAATGTGACAATAACACCGATTGATTCCTCTCTCTCATCGATGGCAAATAACTCTTCATTCAGCAGGACAGGAAAGTCGTCTCTTCAAAATTTCCGACTGTGATGCCATATTCTGAAGCTACACACAAGTCTCATAAATCATCAGACCATCAAAGTCAAAACACACAAAATTTAAACACAAAACTGGCTTTCAAGCTCTTGATATAGTTACATAGGAAAACGAAAGGAAAAGGAAGCAAGACTTGTTATAATTTACAAACATAAGGTGGAAGAATAACCAACCAAATTTATGCAAAATCTCATCCGTTCTCGCAGTGTTTATACACGTACATCGGGGTATATTTACATATGAAAACTACGAAAAACCTGGACGAAATACACAGAAAAAAGAAACTAACCCAAAATACCTATTCCCTTTTGAACAATCATTACAAGAAGAATGAAATGGCCAGAACTCAGAACTACTACACAGCCTAGAAATGGGGTGACATCCAACCCACAGTCCATCCCAGGAGCAACCCAGCACCAACGAGACCGAACCCCAATGCAAAAGCAACAGCATACGTTGTAATGTCGTGTCTGGGTTCGGCTTTCCTTCCTCTTTTACCCTTGGCATCCTTACGCCGGCTCCTCCGCAGTTTCTTGCCTTTGGATGGCATCCATGGAAGTCCCTCGGGGAAAGCAGTGGCGCTTGGACGCTGGTCATTGTTTTTGATCTGGAGATAAAGGCTTTCCAGCTGCAGCAATCGGAACCACTGCTTATAGGCAAAGAGTTCAGAGGCTTGTCTGAAGAAGAGCTTAAAGATGTGCTCCTTCTCGGCATAAGCTTGCTTTGCTGCCTTCTCAGCTTCCCTTGCACGTGTTTGAGAATGGCAGAGTGCCTCCATTAGCTGAGCTTTTGTAGGCTCACCCTCAGAAGGTTGTTGAATCTCCACGACGTCTCTGCAAGTAGTAATACAACTGATCTCAGATTGCTAGTCCCAATTTTTTTTCAGATGGAGTACAATAAAAAAATCTGAAAGAATTCGTAAACAACACGAGGACCTGAAATGTCAATCTAATATGTAATAACCACCTGAATGACTTGTTGGAGTGCCCTTCTCCGGATGCTTCTCCCTTTCCAGATTCAGGATAGCCATCTGCAGGAGTAGTCATATTGGAAAGATAGTTCGCTTGGGCCTTCGCATCTAAAGATGTCCCCAATATCACATTCGGGTCAGAACATCCAATATCAGTATATGGATGTCTCTTATGACACATTTTCTGAGGTGGGGGGAGGTCGCAGTTCTCAATATGGTTAAGCGACTTCTGAGCAACCAAGGAAGCCAATTCATCTCTGTCCGTTGTCCGCCACCATGGTTCAGCCCTCCCACCTTCAAGCCAAGGGTAGTCACAACAAAATTCCTTGGGTTTCTTGGAAACTGGGCAATCAATGGTATCCATCCCCATTATTTCACATTTTCCCTTCATTTCGTATTGGAGAAGTTCCTGCATGTTTTCACAATATTTGGCGCTTACATCTTGCTTTTGGACTTCGTAGCCTGTCTTCATACAAACAGCGGAGATACTATCCGCATCAGTGAATTCTGCTTTTTGCTGGTGGACCTCGCTAGTGTTGGGTGTTGGTTTCACGAACCCAGCTCTCAGTGTTTCCATGTCAGCCTCCAATGCATTTAACTGTTCGTATGTAAAATCCTTTTGGTACCCATAGCTAGGTTGCAGCCACCATCTTGTATCGGGGGGTTGACTAGAATATGGATTCCGGTTGATAGGCATGAAACAAGCGGCAGGATGATCTGGCCCTTCTGCTCCAGTTGCAGGCCCAGTATCAACCTGCCTAGTTGTCGAAGACGAGGATTGGCAGCAAGCTAACTTGGGAGCTCTTTTGGCATCCTCTTGGACGAAACAACGATTAGCTACTCTCTGCCACACAGCCCTTGCTTCTGCTGCTGCCATCAACTTGCTATTCTTTTGCACATTTTACCTTGTCGAAGGCAAATACGATACACACTGTTAACAAAAAAAGAAGAGATCAGAAATTTAATCCAACAGAAACGTACCGAAATCCCACTAGAGAAGCAACAAGAGAAAGACAACAATTATTCATCAGAAGAATCCAAAATAGGTTCTAAAATAAACATCAAGGTAATGCAGGTTTAGCAAGCCAAAAATAACACTTTACTATGCCGCATGTGTAAAGTCTTTACACATGCGGCATCCCTTAGATTCTTCGGACCGTGTTTATCATTACTTCGACATGCTTGACAAGTTCACAGTTCATTTAGAGAATGACAACTTATGGAAGCTGTTAAAAGTCCACAGTGTCAGTCGAAGTTATGTAATGGGACACCGGATATCACGATTTTACAAGCTAGAAGTAGCTGAAATCCTTCATTACCCGAAAAAGTATAAGATACTCAGACACATCAGATTATAAATCTTGCTATACTTGATATCATGATCAGGCGGGTTTTGCAACCACTGTCAACGCAGCCAATTTGACTGGTGACAAATTCTTCCATAAAAAAGGATCTTGATTCAAAACCCGAATCTCCTTACAAGTCACACAACTGCGATCGATGTGGAAATTCCTAGATTCCAACTCCACAACCTACTTCCCTTTATATCAAGCTCGCTGCGTGCTCGCTTGACTTTGTGAGAATCCCACTCGAGGAGAATCAAAAACCCCAATCACCATCATTCCTTTTCTTTAAGGCCAATGAAAAAACAAATCTTAATCCGCATCGCTCAAAACAAATACAAAACAGAAGTTCAAACGAATCAAAACACCAACACAATCAGAAGAAGAACAAAAACCAACGGATAACACAATTAGCAACTGCACAAAAATTCGAAATCACGAACAAATTAGAAAGCTTTAAAAACATTAATACCAATTAAGATGTTGAGGAGCCATTACCTCCACTGGATGAGTAAAAACAAAAGACCAAACCCTCAAACATTCATTCAACTGTCCTTAATCCAACCCTTGTTTTCTTTCCATAAGAAACCCCAATGCAAAATGCCAAAGGGTTCTGAATGACCTTACTAACCCTTAAACAGCCAGCATATAACACTTACCATAATCCTGCCATATTTAAGCACCAAACCCCACTAACATAATAAAAAAATTAGCAGACTTGGACATAGCCAAGTTAGCGAGAGACCAGAGCAGTGTGTTCCGCCTCTGCACCCAAGTTCGAATCCCCTCCTCGTATAATATCTCTTGTTAATTTATGAGACGAACCCAGATCAGCAAACATGATGAAAAACAAAACCCAACAAAAAAAATCCATAAAAAACTTAGAAACAAAAGCACCCACCAATTCAATTCCATCAAACAGGAAGAAGAAGAAAAACAGAGAAGCAGAACAAACCTCTAAGGTAAATGAAAAAGTGGGAACTCGTTAGACTTGGATCCAAACCATTCAATGAAACGAACCGTTTTGCGGTTGCAAAGGCGGAAATTCAGACAAGGAATCTAAGAGGAAGCGAGAGGATGTCTGAGAAGAGCTTTCGTTTTTCAGTTATCACTTTCCTACTTTTATGTCGTCAGTTTGCAGTTTTGCACAGCCCGATTCAGCAACCAGACTCCTACGACGCCGTATTGGCGATACCAGCATTGTCTTTCTCGTGTGGGGGCCCATGTTTCATTATTTGGGTTTGCAATTAAATACTGATATATGATATCCACTCTAAGATGTAAAATTGCAGTCGGCTGGTGGATTCGTGACACGTGGCAGTGATGGGAGATCCAAGGGTACAAGATGGGTCCACATATTACCTAGGATAGGATTTTGTACCCTTCTTTTTGGTAAACTAGGATAGGATTGTACCCTTTGGAGTGTTATTTTTTAGTCTTTTTGGAGGGACAATGTCGCGGGGAAGACAAATGGGGAAGAGGATCTTTCCGGATTCATTTTGTGGGGATCTTAAGAATCATCACGTTCTAATTGTTCTTCGTACATCGTGTAATTAATTTTCATCAGGTACTATTTGAACTAAAAATGATCAAATGATTTCTGACTCTTACCATGCACTATGAATAACTAAGATGTGAGGATCCTAGGAGTTTCTTAATTTGAATTTGTTTAGAATCCAAATCCGGCAAATGGGTGGGGTGGCAGAAATTTTTTAAAGTACTCAGTATTCAAGCAATTATTCGATGTATCATAACCTAAATAAAAATATATTATTATAAAGTACGCTTGAATACCGGATATTTTAAAAAATCTTTCTAGGGATGGGGGTCCAAATAGACCAACCAACCATTTCGGCTTCTCCCAGGTAATACATATACATTGATAATATGGAGCGAAATTTGGCATCTAGGGTGGGCCCCATGATTAAGTGAGAGAGTGATGAGGTGGACCCTGTGTGTATAAGGGTTAAGATTCTAGCTTGAATTAATCACCAAGATCTTGAATTAGGTGACTATGATATGTAGAGTTGTGCTAGCGTTGATCTCGTGGTGCTATCATAGTCATCGTTGATGTGCGTTGGATTGTACTAGCGTTGATCTCATGGTGTCATTATAGTCGTTGTTGATGTGAGTTGGATATACCGTATGAATTATAATCATCAGCGGTTGTGTCATTGTCACGCATGACTAATGCTAGTATAATTTATGTACAAAATTGAATATGATTCGTCTTTACTTGAACATAGTGATCATCAAGGCATCCATGAGTATATAGTGTGTGCCCACCCAATGTTTTGTGCCACTTCACACATTGCCAATTGATCTAAGAGCTGAATCCTCACATTGTATGGCACGAGCGATGTGTTATCACATCTCAAATCAAAGAATAAAAGCATATCATAAACGTTTCAAAAGATCTTAAGAGTTAATGAAGCTTAAAGCAGGTTTTGAATTTGATGCTCACGTTTTAACATCATCGTCACGACTCAATAGGAATGATCAAGAGAGGTATGAGGTAGTTTTCAGGGTGTGCCCATTGATTTATGGCTAAGAATGGACAACCTATAAAGGCTAATTAAGTGGTATAATTGATGGGAATTAAGTTATCCAATGGGCAAAAGGTGCGAACCAAATTAGAAGCATTCTTCCAGCAAAAGTTGGCACCAAAAGCAGACTAGATTAACCTAAATGTGCTTTTGACTTTTTTGGTAGTTGCTTGCAATGCAAACCGGGAGTGCCACGTGTTTATCGTGTGCTGTCTTTCTGCCCACAGACTCACCCCACTTCCCACAGACAATCAGAGTCGAGACCACAGAGAATATCTTGACATTTCCTTTTCCTTTTTCTTTTACTTTCTCTCCGTGGGCTGGAATGGCAGTAAAAAAACTTTCAGTAAAATGTAACTTCAAAAAGCCAATGACGTAAAATGGTAAAAAAATTGATTCACTTTTTTTTTGGTAAACAAAATTGATTCACTTTACATTCTCTCCTAATAATTTTTTGGAACAGTTTTGAGTTAATGCAAAATACCACTAGGAGATAAAAGTAAGGGGTAATTTTTCTGTTTCAGCACATAATGCACATAAAAATTGAGTAATTCGAAAGCGGATACTGCCATGAGGTGGGCAGAGCAGTCGACACTCGACAATGCCGGCCTTCCGAAAATCGTTGCTCGAGGATCACAGTGAAAAAACCAATAAACTTCCTATCCGATTTCTTTTCTTATTGTATGGTCCTGGAAGACGCCTCCAAGCAAGAAACGTTATACACAGTTCATACTGCCTTCACTTTGTCCAAATGCGTAAAAATTCCGGGAGCATCTCTTTGTCATTTCATCCTCGAGTCGACTACAGTATATGCTAGTGACAAGCAACAGTCAAGCAATGTGGGAAGTATCTCTCGTTTTCACCAATCACCAACTTTGAATTGTGGACAGTTTAAGCAAAATTTCGTGTTTTCTGCAGAGTCTTATTGTCCATGAGTTCTGATGTGGTCTTTGAGTTGAACTAACTTTACAGTGCCGTCTCCACCGCACGAAAGAAAACCGTGTGAAACGACTTTTATATCTGTGACAGCAGCCTATGACATGGAATGTGGTGTCACCTTATGTAATTTATCTTACGAGGTAACAGAAATCACTTACTGTGTCTAACTACAATACATATACATATACAAGATGAACAAAGGACTTACCTGCACTACTCCGCCAAAGCCTCGAGTGCTTGGTTGCAAAAATGTGTGCCTTTCATGCAACTTCGGCCAGTGATGTACCAACTTAGCTTTCTTAGCGTCCCAAAGCTTAACATCTCCATCTTTGCTTCCCGTTAAGAACAAACTCGTGTTTGGGATTATGGATATCTTGGTCACACTCCCTTCACCCAGATTAATTCAGTAAAAAGTTAAATGATAAGTGATCCAACAAATAATTTTATTCAGTTACTCCTGCGTGAAAATTAATCAGGTTATACCTGAGTGAGCCTTCGGTATATACCAAAGCATCCCATTTTGATTTTGTTCCCCAAATCTGGTACCATTTTCAGAATGCGTATCATTATTCGATGATGTCTTGATGACTTGTTCACCTTTATCTGAATGCCTATGCCTTTTACTCCTTCCAGTAGCAATGTACCGGAAATCATGAAGTCCGACATCACCACCTTTACCACCAGTCACAATAAGGGGGGAGACAGAGCCACTTCCTATGTCATTATCAAACACCGCAAGAGAGCGTGCACCACCTTCACACAGTAAAAAAAACAATGCATATACAAGATGAAGAAAAATTATTAACTGAACAAGAAAGTTAATAACAATGTCCGACGTGAAAGAGAGAAGAGAGAGAGAGAGAGACCTTCATGACAAAGAATAGAAGCTCGTGAGGTTGTAGGTGGAGCCAATGTATCCCATATAACCACATTAACACTATTGGAGCTATATCCAGCCACAGCAATGATTGATCCACTTGAAGTGACATAAGCAACATCGCTGCAAATGAAATTACAGTTGGAAACGATAAGAAATTATCAGAGTAAAATTGAGTGTTAACCACAGGTCAACAACATAATCATGCACATACAGACAAACAATACTAGACAACCAAATGACACACATAAATTGAGTAAACATGCTGAAAAAGGTTACCAATAATAAATCAAGGTCAATAGATAAGCACTTCAATACGAATGGTCATTTGCTATGGATCAACATCCACCTAAACAGCTAAAGTTTAGGTTAACAACAAACTGTTGAACACAATGAAGTCCAGAACTATAGGAGGGTATTACAATAATATCAGGTTTCTGCTATCACCATAGAGTGATTGCATTAAATCATAAAGAGGGAAGTAGCCATCCCAAAATGAAAAAAACTTGAAGCAAAAGTTACTGTTACTTCATCTTAACACATACTGCAGCAATGCTCAAAAGAATTCCTGATGCTACACTTTTTTTCCAAAATGTAGTTAAGAGCTTAACAATTGGAATTGTGTGATGAATTTTAAAATTTATATAGCACATACGATGCATGGCTGTTAAAGCATAGAGATGACTCCGTAGGACCAATGTTACTCCTTCCTCCGACCTCCAGCTGCCACGTGCACACAGTTCCATCTAAGGCCGCAGTAGCAAACCTGTGTCCACAGTGGTCAAACTGCAAAGCGGATATTGATGCAAGAGCATAAGGCGGAGGGACATTTGCAGCAGGCAGCACTCCATAAGTTGCAGTAGTTTTGTCCTTACCAAACTGCATTTATAAAATTTACATATAATTATATGCCCTTAAAGGTGACATACAGTGATGGCAAAACATTCACAAGATTGCACTTTACAGCACTAATTATGATTGTATATGAACATAGTTTCGATGCATTCTTCATAGTGCATTGCAGGAAGAAAACATAGTTTTGATGCATTCTTCATAGTGCATTGCAGGAAGAAATATTTTACAAAAAGTGTGCAGGATAGATTGGAGATCAGGGTAGAATAACATACAAGTGTATCATGAAAATATAAGTTACCAGTTACCACAAAGGGGACAAAGATATAATGTTTCTGGGGTAATTATGAATGTCTGAAAAAAAAAAGAAAAAAAAAATACTTCATGAATGCACCCTAGTAACAAATTATTGTAGTTAACTGTAACCAACAAAAAAACTTTGGATTTGACCACAAGACTCATCAAGCAAAATACTATATGATAATACGTTTAAAATATCCTCATAAGAAGACTTTCCTTAAGATTCTATCCTGCTCTGTTGAGATCTATAAGAATCTTCACAAAAACCACTCAAGGAAACCCAATGCAGATATCAGATAACAGATTGCAAATAGTATTTACAGGATCTTGAAGCAAATCCAATAACTTCACTGTCAAAGTTTCATACCTCCCATAAGTAGATGTGTGTATTGCTAGACCCAACCAAGAAGAAAGGTCTAGATGGGTGACTGGAAAAAGCCCTCGTATTTGCATTCTCCACAGTAGCTGGTGGGTCAACAAGCTCCTCAAAGTCCTCTTGAGTTTCCCAACCTAAACCAGATGCACCCATACCAGCATAACCTGGAACCCCAAATGCTCCACCACCCGTCAAATCTCTTCCCGGCCTTGCAAAAGAACCCACGCCAACAGTTGCTCCACCCAATCCAAGGTGTGCTCCTTTCTTGCTTCCAAGACCAACACCAGGAGAAACACATGTTGGAGCAGGGGTTGACTGAGAACCAGCCCACCCATTTGGTGGCCAATCAGCCAGTGACCAGATATAATCTGAATGATCTCTGAAAGGCATATCATTCTTCCAATTAAAAAATATAATCCCCTGAATCACAAGAAGTTGACATTAATACTCTCTCAGATGCGCTCCCATAAGGGGTGCAAAGTACAAACAATGAAATTTGTCAAAATTGAAAAATCAGTTTAAATCATTCACAATATATGCATTTCTGGAAGAGCTGATCTTGCGATAAAGAAAGCAGGCAAACTGATTGTAGGAAGATCATAACTAAATATAAATTTATTTACAGTTTTAGTAAATTTTTCATTGTTTTCTTAAGCTGCAGTTTCAACTTCAATAAATTCATACAGTTTTAGTAAATTTTTCATTGTTTTCTTAAGCTGAAGTTTCAACTTCAATTTTAATTGTTTGCTTATGTAGGTATATAGAGAACTCCATAATCAAAGGAAATGAAATTTAACAATTTTAAATACACAGGACACCTTTCTGGGGAGTAAGTAGTATAGATGCAATTTGGAAAAAAAAGAAGAAGTAGTATAGATGCAATAATTTATTGTGGACCTACTAGTTGGTTATATGGCATGTAATTCAGTACAATTTCTTGTTCTTTTTTTTTTTTTTTTTTAATTTTTTTTTGGCTTTTTGATGACCAAAATACATGAGGTACTTATCACAGTTATCGAGGAAAAAATATATGAGGTTATATCTAGTGCACACCCTAGCTAATAGAATCAAACATTTAAGAAGTGTAAGACACAGAAGATGGTTAGTCGTATGAAAATAAATTTAAGGATTTCTCACCAGATTGGGTTCAAGTGAAGGAACATACCTTTCGGTTGCTTGCAAGTGCAGCTTGACTCTGGTCAATGGAGTTGAGACACAACGCCTGATCCAGATAGAAGATAATCACTAAAAAATATCATCATAAGTGCCAAAAAATGTTCTCTTTCAGGATTTAGAACCCTAATTCAATACAAAGATCTTCATGCAGTGATCAATATAATATTTGTAAATTGCCAAAAGTTATAGAGGGAAGAAATGAAGAGATGTGTACCTCCAAAAGCTCCCCGTTTCTCTTATATATCTCCTTTGGGTTTAGAAAAGGTGTGACTTCCTTTGTAATGGTTGTGTCTTTCTGCCAGGCACTAAGGAAAGAATGCCCACCCCGAAATACACTTTTAGCAGGTGATCCAGCTTCACTATTGGGAGAACTACTATTGAGTGTAACTTCATGATGGTGAATTTCCTCAGTTTCATCTGCAGCTCCAATGCCCCTGTTTATGGTACCCCATCCATTAGAGGGTTTATGATCAAGAGAGTGAGACAAGTCTACTTTTTCCTGGGCAAAACTTTCGGATATTATTTTAGGGTCAGCACAGGCATCCCATAACATATCAGATTCAAGTCTTTCACCTATCGTGTCCAATTTGACATTATCCTGATTTCGATGCTGATTGAGAGCTCCAGGTTGAGACTTGTTAAATTCTTCTAACCAAACAAGAGTTGTTATGCGCAACCCATTATCCATTTTGTGCTGTAGAAGTGATGCTAGCTGTTTTACATGATAAGAGGCAACCTGTGAAAGTGTGGGCTTCAATAACTTTACTAAGCTCAATGAGACCAGCCCCATCAGTTCTTTCAGACTGCTGCTATCAGAATCTAAACTTGCAGAGCTAGGTGCACATGAAAAATATTTTCGATGGGGTTCACCAGAAAAACAGCCATCATCATCAAGGTTATACGACAACATGTTTAAGTTATGTTGCATGAATCTGGATAAGTGTTGCCATAAGCAAACACTTATGATTTGCCATCTTTCATCTTCTGGAACCAAATGCGTTATATTTCTCTCTTGAGAAACCTGAAGGCCCACATTATTTTGAACTGCCACCTCTGGAATCTGGGTGAGGAGTTTCTTCATATTCATCATATCAACTTCATAAGGTGTATGCCCATTAGTAAATGTGATCAGAAGGGGTTGCACCAATAGTAAGAGAACTTTTGAGTTTCTATGACGCCAAGCATGTGCAAGTTGTACATAATACTCGATCAAATCAATGATTGTAAGGGGTTCCATGATGAGATCTTCCGTGATGGAGCAAAAGGTCGTTCCCAAAGCAGCCCTTAAACTCCTCAATAACAGTATAAGACCTTGAAAGTAATACTCCAAAGCATCTGACCCTGTAGATCTACTATCACCAGACACATTGTCTTCAACATAAGGCGACTTCAGAACAGAGCATGTTATACCGCAGGCAACAATAACGCGTGAAAACAAAAGGGAAGTTTCTCTGGTGGCCTTCAAAAGCGGCTTATGCATAAGAGCGTATGATAGGAATTTGTCAGCTGTTTGGATTTTATCTAGATCTTGATTTTGAGCAGTGTATCTATGTAATATATCATATCCAACAAACCACAGCCCACAATCGTACAGCGAGATTAAAATCTGCAGAATGAAAAGGAAAAAAATAAGGTCAATCTAGGACAACTAATATCACTTTATGTCAGACAAACTAACAGATTTGATCACATCACAGGCTAAAAATGTACCATGCTAACAAGATGGAGGGGAACCACTGAAAACTTCTGCTCCAACTGATTTAGTGTTGTGCATAACTTCTGTTGGAAAGATTCAAGAACTTTTACATATTCCTCATTTTTGCACTCCTTTACACATGTACTAGCTTGAAAAGATCCAAAGACGATATCCACCCAGCTTGGATGCTCTTTTACCAACTTCGATAAGTATTGAAGTGTCAAATCTGATTTGGCTTGGAACTCCAGATGGAGAGCCACATTACTCAATAACCAATTGCTAGAATTTCTGGGAGAAGGATTTAGAATTGCACGCAGATTTTCAGAATGCCCAAGATCTGACGTACCCCTTTCATCTGTATCCCCGGGAATGTTTGGTGAAGACGAAAGGTACTCCAAAGCTTCAAGCTTACAATAAGTATGAGATTTATTAGTCGCATATCCTTACAAAACATAAGAATTGTCCAATCATACACCTATACAATAAAATCCAGTTACACTTGACAAGCCATAAGACAATAGAAAGCAGTATGAACCTTAGAAGAGCAGTTGTAACAAGAAGTGCAAAACCATATGCACAACCAATTTGAATGCCTTTCAATACATGTAAAGTCGTATGGAGTTTTTATGTAAAATTGGTGGGAGGCTTTTCTGCTTTTGGATAATTTCAACACAGAGATCTGGATGTAAATGGTACACATAGTATGACACCTATCCGCCTACTACAGAAAAAATCATCAACATATTCCAGTACAAAGATAAGAAACCAGTTTGTATAGGCAAGTCCTACAGATTATAGCATCACGGTGTATAAACTGGACAGTGAAACTATATAGTCAAAACTCAGGCAGTATTTTGATAGAAACAGGTTATGAGCTATAAATTATGGAATTCATGAACAGGTTAACATGAGACAATAATATGGCCAACATTTCAGAATGTCATTAATCTTTCATAAATGGAAGAATCACCTAAAACACTACATTCGGATCCAGCATATATCATTCAAAACAACAGCATGGATGAAACAGTAAACTTACTGGAAGACCGCATCTGTTTAATGCAGTAGCTGTAGTCAATATTGCCCACCTTCCGAGTAATGCACTATTTTGCTCCCCAACAGCATTTTTCATGCAATTATTGGTTGCTAACATTAGACAATACAGACCAACGTTTGGGTCTGAAAAAGGAGCACCGTTGGAAGAAAGTGCATACTTTTCAGTTGCAGAATTTATTTGGAAACCAAGCATGCATGTAAAAGATTGAGAGTAATTTCCCAGCTCCCACTGCAAATCAAGAAGAGTCACCGTAAGATATGACATCTAAAGAACTGCGCTGCAGCACATCACAGACAGTGGCAGAGTCCATTTTAACAAGAAATACTTGTGTTAAACTATATAAACACACCTCCAAAAGGCTTCCCAACCAACAGTCGCCCTTCTCAATTGCGGATGGTAGCATGAACTTCGTAATTAAGTGTCTCTCTAGTGGCCCACCACGACCCTCAGCTAGTCGACAGATAACTAATGCAAGCTGTTCATCCCCAAGGTTCTTTGCACAAATATTGACTGCAGAAGAAGTATCACCTCCAAGCAGAAAGAAAGCAATTGCTAATTCCAGCTGATGTCTCCCCATTAAGACATATGCATTCTTCAAAGCCGCTGCCTTATTTTTCTCCTCCTGAAAGAATAAAACGTGGATACAAAATTGAGATTGAATATTGTTAAGACAACCTAAGATTGAATATTGTTAAGATAATCTACCGGTCAAGTTCAACTGATAGTTAGTAGGAAAAAAATGTGAGAGCGAGAGTCCATACTGGCACCAATAAATGAAGAGAAGAAAATATGGGACAAGGAGGACCTCAACTCAAGAAGAAACATTTCCTCCGATAGAACTCCTTCTCTATCATCTTGTAAACAAGTGATTATATATTACCAGCCTATAAATTTAAAAGTACCTGAAAATTGCGTGAAAGAAATCCAACAAGGGGCTTATCCTTCTCATCCCTGCTTATTTTGAAAAGGCCAGACAAAACTTGAATTCTATTCAGTGCAATGTACAGCAATGCACAGTCTTTAGGATCTTTCCTTTTCAGATACTGCAATCTTGCCAGTTTCTCCATCTATAGTGAAAGACAAAAACTGAGTCATGTCAAAACTGCATAAAATCATGAAGAGAATTTTAATCACTATATTCCTAGCACAATAAGGAAGCTGCATGAAGTCACTGAACATCTTAAACATGACCATAACTTGATAAACCAAAATTACCGCACAATAATAAAACTAAACAAATTAACTGCCTTTTGAAACTGTTTTCTTTTTATTTATACTTAAAGTTCATTGCTTATGCGAGATCAATTTATTGCCTTGGTACACTTGGTCAACACAATGCATATTTATCTTTGCCAAAATGTATGGACATCACAGACAGGTTTAGCTACTACGTT
Organism: Cotoneaster glaucophyllus; assembly: GCA_036320875.1. Classification (NCBI taxonomy): domain Eukaryota; kingdom Viridiplantae; phylum Streptophyta; class Magnoliopsida; order Rosales; family Rosaceae; genus Cotoneaster; species Cotoneaster glaucophyllus. The sequence goes on from CM070062.1 coordinate 17,313,861, forward strand.
TTTTTTAAATCTTTTTTGTTTTTCTAGATAACTGCTTGGGAAATTGGAAAGAAGAGAATCGGCTTTTCTGGTGACGTACGAAGATTGAGAAGAGCCATTTCCCTAGTTTAGCGCATAAAATTATACAAAGAATAATCTTAGAGTATTACCCTTGAACGCAACTGTGCTGTATTTGTAAACCAAAATCCTACACCCAAATTCCGCATTTCTTGCCATGATGGATCATTAGGTAGAAACGACCCAAATAAATTCTCCTGGCAATCAGAGTGGTAGGCCCATCCAATCAACTTGGAGTCAATTACCAACTCTTCCACAGATGCCGATCTACCAGACTTTCGGAAAAAATGTAGTTGCTGAAACCTCAATCCAACCCAAAACCTACAACGAATGGACAGTTAAAATAAGAATTAGAAAAAGTGAAAACATTGTTTGAATCACTCTCAAGAACTAAACAACTTCAAAAAAGTTATGAGCAAATAGTATAGTTTTATGCAACACTATTAGATAAAAATTGTTCATCACTGCTCAACCTTTTATGCTTGGATATTTTACCCAACTGAAACATAGATATTTTCACCATAAATTTCCCTAAATGTCAAAGATTAGTACCCCTAAAGTTGGAAAAGACAAGGCTCATAGAGACGCCCAAAAGCGAACCCTCTCCAACAAAAAAATGTCTCCCATTATCAAATATAATTTTACTCCTCTCCCTTTAAATCACCCAGAAAATAGCCATCACCACACACTTCCAATAAGAGTATATATGGTTGGGCAAAGAAGAGGCTTTGTGGACTGTGTGTGTTGGCTGTGTTTTGAATGGTGCATATGGAACAAAATATAAGTCTTCAAAAATTATAGAGGGGAGGGTGCAGATGGTTTGTGGGATGGTTGTCGGTTTGGGTTTCTATTGGGTTTCAGACCTACCCGGTTATGCGAATTGGAGGGCTGTTGTTACCTAAAATCCAGTTTTTCATGTTTTATGTTAGCTAGACATTAGTGTTCACTATGAATATACCTCTAATCAAATTCAAGAATTTTAACTCAAATAAAAGAATACAAAATGGGGTACAGAAGTCAGAAATACCTCCGTCCAGGTTCGTCAAGACTTTCATATGCAGAACTAGAGTTTGAACTACACAATTCAGTAAGAAGATCCATAATGGCAAGAATTTGAATCTTCTCTATGTCACTTATAGCTGCTGACTTGTACAACTTCTCAAAAGGCTCAAGAAAGTCATTGAGTTCAGATTTTGTTGAGGAAGAATTGATCATATTACTGGAACCATAAGAGTCCAAACTGTATGTAGATTGGCCAAAGCCTCTTTGAAACGGAGAAGATGACGTAAATACAGAGGCATCACCACTCCACTTAAATCCTTTGTCATTTGAATTTATTGAGATATGTGCATCAAAGAAATTTGACAAAGGAATCTGCGGAATGCAATTGCTAGACTTTGCAGGGCTACACTTCCTCTCAGGAGAAGAATTAGAAGAGAGAAACTCATTAAGATGCCTCAGAGCAATGTAAGCACGCTTCCAATTTCCTAAACACATTACAGATTCCTTGTTCATTAAACTAATTAAATATTACAAAAAATACTACTTGGAAAACAAGGAATTCAAAAAGGATTCTTTAGAAGTAAAAGACAACTTGGAAACTTCAAATTGGGACAAAAAGAGACATGCAGAGAGTGGTAGGGAGGGAGAGGGTGTGTGAGTGAGCGGGGGAGGGGGATGAATAGAAGATTTTAACCAGTACCACACAACTCACTTGAACTTCTGTGATATTAATACCTGAATAGATATTCATAAATAGAGCCTCTGGGTGATAAACTGGCAGAGATCCACTTAACTGCTCGACCACGTCATGCATGGTCCATATACTTACTTTAGTAGCCCCACTACACTTCAGTTGAGCCCTTGCTACAAACAAGCTGCTAGAAAGATAATCCTTTTTCAAATCGATCTCCAATGGAATACGAGACTTGCAATCTCTTCTGTTGTCATCAAGTAATATTTTACTAAACTGACCACGTGCACAATCAATGAAAATTCCAGAACTAATGTCCTCTTCCATTCCACCCACAGAATCCAAGCAATTTTCCATGATGTAACTTGGATCGACATTAACAAGATGTTTCTTATCTGCAAGGAATAACCACTGACTATTTACACAAAAGTAGCTACTATGAACAAACACAGCTGATGCTCTGGGGCCCCAAAAGAAATCATTAATGGGAGGGAAGGTATGAGTCGACGCAATGCAGACCCATATATCCGTTTTCAATGATTTTTCAGAGTTTAATAAAGTCTGGCCACCGCAACGCTGCTGGGAATATACTTGCAACTGATTTTTTGTGCAAACTCCAAGTAATAACTGACCATTTCCAAATGATAGCCAATTTAAAGCAACAAGATCTTGACCAAAGGATATTGTACCTTCTAGCATAAAAGACCCTGCACCTGCTAGGAGTACAGAGTCCCATATATGAAGAGTGCTAACAGTATTTGAAGAAAGCTCCTTCCAAAGGGTTGCTATCTTACCACCACAGTCAGACAAGCATACATGGCTAATGGGTCCTTGATGTGCCTGAAACTTACCCACAAGTTCCCATGGAATGTGAGGTGTTGATGGCTTATCCATGTCACTCCTCCACAATTTCAAGCTACCATCGGAGCAACCTGTAGCCATAATATATGGAGGACAGCATAGATCAATAATAGAAGCCAAATTCTTTTCCACACAGATCTTTCTTCCCGGGTAGACCACAGCAAAACTTGTAACCTCATCATGCATGTGAGGATCTGGGATCTGTGATGAGCAAGGTTTTACATTAAGACAATATCTTTTATCGGCAAAAGTAGTTTCAAATCCCCACATACTGCCTTCAGACGCATTTCCTGCATCAAATTTGCAGTCACAGTAGCTTCTTGATAATTCAAAAGAATGCAAGGTTATTTCCCAAGAAAGAGCCTGAAACCCATTCATCCATACACCCAAAAGCAAAAATTTATTAGATTTTAGGGTTTTAGGACAAGTTGAAGGCAAAGGAATTGAAAAGATACTAGCAGGACCATCCACAAAAGGACCATGACCTGTAAAAGGTATTGTACATAAGTAGTGACATTCTATACTTTCTTCCTCATTGTGATGAATTTTTACAACAAAGCAATCAATCCCTCCAGCATGTCCCATAAGAAGAATAACTGCTTCATTTCCGATTGATGGTGCCCACCTCAAGCTTGTATATTTGGAGCATGAACCTTGAGTCGCAAGCTTCCCACAAAGCTCCCATGTTGGAATTAGTGTTGGGCGGTCCAAGATGCAGTTGGAAATGGTAGAAAAGAACCAAAAAAGAAGTAATCCACAAGAATCTAAAGAGACAGCCAATTCAACTTCACAGCTAAAAGGATGCACATCTACTTGTAAGATTCTTCCAGCATGACCATCCAAATTCAGGAGTCCACCAGCTGAACATGAAAAGATGTTCTCCACACCAGATTTATTAACGGGTGCATCCTCTATATTATTTGACGTCTGAGTATGTATTTGTGACCAAACCAAGGAATTACAAGGTAATAAATGAACCAAAGAGCATAATGTTGGTGGACCAGACAAGCAGTTCCTTGAGATAACAACTTTATTAAGAGGTATTCCATCTTTACAACTAGAAAGTCCAGTCCAATTAGAATGTCCCACTTTTAGACCTTGCAGTTTCTGTGTCTTCCATAAAGTAACCCGCGGAAATCTTACTGGTGAGACATCGTCGAGACAGTGTATAGCCCAGAAATTTACCAACATTCCGGGGCCAACCCCAATTAACCACTCACAGTTACCAGCCTGGTCCTGCAGATAATCTTTTGTGGAGAAAATTTGTTTAGCTCCTTCACTAGTTTTACATACACCCCCAATTTCTGTAGCCCACATCACATATATATCAGTGCCCAGAAGTCCATTCAAAGCCTGGTTTATCTCTATTACAGCGGCTACAGAAAATGACCACCTCATTGTTTTGGGGTCATTCATGTCCTTACCAAATTTTCTCCCCCTTCCATCATCAACCTCGCACCATAACCTAACAGTTCCATCTGTGCTACAAGTGACCAACACTTGCCTTGGTGGATGTTTTGCATCTCTGTTTAAATGCCTTCCGGTAGATGGCCTCCATTGAATCATTGAGACAGCATGAGGATGATGTAGCTCGGATTTCAAAAATCCAGATTTTCCATCACTTTGACATACTAACACACATTTGCTAGCCTTAGTACTTGACAATCCTTCAGTCTGCCATTTACTCTGATAAGCTGCAGTTGCAAATGGTCCATCAAGAGACCAAGTTGCGGTGACCATACTTTGTGGCAGCTCTGCTTTAAACTTCCAAGCAACTTCCCAAAACCTGCCATTTCTTTTCCACAAAACCACCTCAACTCCACCGGAAATAATTCCATCCCCAGAGCCCGTCCATCTGATTGCCTTAACCTTCGTCGACTGTACAAGTACTGCATTCTGGCTCCAACAAAAAGAACCTGAATATGAGTAAAAGATTTGAAATTTAATACATACAAACCAAACTAATAACAAAGGAACACAGAATTATTGCCTATAATAAATTACTAAACTTTTAGGAACTAAAAGCCAACATTAATCATATTGCCATTTTGGACCACATGAATGCAGAAAATCACAAGAATGTCAATGTATTTGTAATCAAATATCACTTCCTTTCCTGATTTGCTTTCTCAGAAACCAAATAGAAAACAACTACATTCGACTTCTAACCGCTTCTCTGTACTCTATGCCCAAAGTCCAGTCGCCAATTCAAAATATCAACCTTTCACCTCATTTTCTATCTTAAATTTCAGCTACCAAACAGGAAATATGAAACCTTTTTGCTGAAAACAGTTTACACACCTGCTACTAGACATTCATTCAAGTCCTGCTGTCAATTCAAAACCTTAACATCCACTTTTCATTTTCTCTCTCAATTTTCTCAGTAACCAAACACTAAAACAACCTCCAACAATCACGCACCTTTGGACGTCGCCGAGTCATGCGAGAACACCCAAACGCAATTCTCAGCTGCGGCAGCAAGCTCGCCAATCGAGGGCGTGGCAGGGGACCAAGAGACAGCTTCGACAGCCGATGAGGGGTCGCCGGAGAGCTCGAATGCCTGCCGGAAAATGGGTCCGATGAGGGTTTCTGCATCGGAGAGTGGGGAAGGGAAGTGGGAGATCACTAGTAGCGATGAGGCTCCGTAGGCGACCCATGAGAATTCCAGAAAGTCGGGGAGCCAGTCGATGGTGGATCCCGGTGGGTCGGATCGGGACGGGGCTGGAGGCGTCGGATCGGATCTGAGGATTTGGAGAGGGAGGTGGTGGGTGGGGTCCACGGCGGAGATAGGGGTTTGGGAAGCGGAGGGTGCGTCCGCTTCCGGCATTGGGTTTTTGGTTTGGCGAGAGAGTCGGTGAGTGAAAATAGAAAGAAGAGGCAAGAAGGAAGAGAGCAGACGTTGATTGTGGCGCGAAGAAGACGACGTCGTGTAGGAGAAACGACACTAAAAAATTTCAATTTGCATCTGACCAAAGGCAAAATTACTGAAATGGCTTCCATTTCCATGTGTAATTCGAATCCAAACTTAAAGTTTTAAAGTGATTTTCCTTTTTCACAATATTAAAAAAATATACCAAATTCGAATATTTACTCGAAATTAAAATTAAAAAGAAAAATCAATCTGCCCTAACTAAAACGTAAGAATAGACTCAATTTTCATTGCATTCGATGACATTATTAGATTTTTATGCGTTACTCCTTCGTCTACCTTTGAAAACATAACTTGTTCATCCAACTTGTATGTATGTGGTAAGCATGTCGTCAATAACGTTGCTATTTACTACATTCAAATGAGTTTGAGGTTGAATAGTATCATTTTCTATTAATTTTTTTTCTTCCCAAGATTCGAGTCAATGAATTTATTTGGAAATTGACTAATTGACCAAAAATAAGTCTATGGATCAAGATTTTCAATCCGATAAGGCAATATGTTCGAACTTCAGGCACTGGTCAGCTCCCCTTGACCCTAAACTTTAGAACTTGATATGATGCTTTATTTTTGTGTACACTAAGGATTTCAAATGTCATATTATGAATTTGAAATATAGGTAAGTTTAGCAACTATAAGACTCGATCTCCATGTGTTTTTGGTGGCTTGTACGACTTCCATTTGAGGGTTTTGGACCGCAGTTAGACTGCTATTGGTCCATTAGTTTGGTTGGTAGTCTCCTAGAAGCGAACCCCACATCGTCAAGAGCCTCTTGCATACAACCGAGATATATCTGTGTTCCTATAGCACTCATCACGTGAGTCTATTCTTATGTTTTCAAAGGTAGACGAAGGAGTAACGCATAAAAATCTAATAATTTCATCAAATGCAATGAAAATTGAGTCTATCCCGGGTGACAGCCGAGTCTTTCTCGGGTCTTGATTCTTGAGCAGTGGTAACTTACACAGTGGCCAACACAACCATGACAGTAAGCAAGGAACCAGATAGCAAAAGAAAACAGTACAACAAAGGTCCAAACACATGACTTAAATTTCACAAGAGAAGCATCCAGGAATAAAGAGAACGAGAGTAAAAGAAATACAGCAAGTGAAACCAAGTGGAAGTTGAATAGCTTAAACATGATATGCACAAAATTTGCAGCAAGGGAAAGAAGAGCCGGGGAGAGAGGCGTTCTCTGTCAAGTTTTGTATCCAAATCCAGACCACCTCTTCGATCCTTCCTTCTTCGTCTTTTGGAAGTTGGGATCGAGGAGATTTTCAAGCGATTTTCCTTTTCTGTTCCTGGCCCTTCCTGCTTCTTTCAAAAGATCAGCTAGCCTTTTCTTCTCGTCGTCAAAATCTGGATTTGCCGTCCCAAGCTGCTCTTCCCTCACCTTTAAGACGTGCTCCAACATCTCAATTGCAGCTTCTACTCTGTAATAAATAACAGAATTTCATGTTCAAAGGACGAACTGAACTTGCTACAGAACCCAAACATCATGGTAAAATCCCTATACAAGTTTTACGACTGGATAATCAAAAGACCTAATACGATGCTCGCCATTTCAGCAATTCTGCAAAAACGCAAAATTTTCTATGATCTCAAAGTATAAATTGTAATTGATTTCAAAATGGACAAGCATCTCTACTTTCTGATACAAGCCTTCAACCTTTTACTTTATGTCAGCCGCCTGACAATTACCCACGGAAGATCAAAAGAATAGAGGAACGATCATCATGAGTACCAGGGAGTAGAAACTGATTATGACTTCAAGCAAATGTGAGGACTCCTTACTAAAATGACTTTTGACAGACCTCCCATATTAGACCGCATCAACTCTACAAGCTTAATTGTTCTTTATCTATACTTCCACTATATTTTAGACATCTAAGCTCACTGCGAACAAAAGTATTTTTTGATAAACAATAATTCAACATAAAACAAAACAAAACAAAAGTGATCATAAGTATAAACGATGGGGCATAGATGTCTGCCGCGCGAAAACAAACTATTTACAGAATTTAAGAAATCTTTGTAGCTTATGTGTCAAAGATGAGTTACCTTCCCATGGCATCATATGTTGCTGCAAGATTACCATACACTCCAAGAGTATCGGCGTGACAAAGGCCACACTCCTGCTCAAGTATCTCCTTTGCTTCTTCAAAAAGTTGAGCAGCCTCGTCTAATTTGTACAACTGCACATTAGCCAATCCCATCTGGTTCAACACAACACCAAAATAGGCAGATTTCCTCTCCCCGCCGGCCCTAAGCTTTGATATAGCACTCTCAAAAGACGTCCAAGCTTCCCCGTACCTCCCGACCATGTAGAACATAACGCCCATCTGTGCTTCTATTCCTGCAATAGAGTTCCTCTGTGCAGGTGTATCATCTAATAACTTCATCGCCTTCTGCAAGAGATTCAGTGCCTCCTCAGGCTCATTGACAGCTTCATAGATGGCTGCGATTTCAGTCAACCCGCTAGCAAGTTCCTCGGGTACGATTCCAGGCAAAGGTTTTGCATATATCCTCAAAGCATTCTCACAGTAGGATTTAGACTCTCTTAACTTACCCGTCTTGTAATACAGGTCAGCAAGGCGAATAAATACGGATGCTACTGAAGGGTGGTTTTCGCCCCTCATGGATTTCAAGACAGTAAGTGCTTTCTGGTAGGAGAAAACAGCCTCATCAAAGCGGCAAAGAGACAAGTAAATATCGCCAATGCCCATGTCAATAGCGGCAACCTCATTGTCCTGTCCATTGGCAATCATTATCATGCTTGCAAGGACAAGGTGCTCAAGTGCAGATTCGTAATCTCCCTTTGCCTCATAAATGAGAGCCATGAGACGCCGGTCAGCAGCCTCTTCAACAGACGCTGGCGAGTTATGCTTCCTGCGGATTTCAAGCGTCTTCTTGCAGTAGTTCTCCGCCTCGTCGAACTGCATTACTTGGACATGGGCTTCTGCTAGGTACCTGCCATTTCCAACGTCTTATGTTTGTGTTTGCAGCACATTTTTACGGTGCTTAAATCCCAATTATTTTTTGTTTTGTTTTTCGAAGGATAATAAGAAAACATAGTAGAGGTAATTGTGAAGAAATTACATTGCATAAGCAAGTTCTAAGAGGATAAGCCTATCACAATCAAATTTTTGCCCACATCGATGAGTTTTAACGCAATGTAAGTGGTTGATAACCGTTGATTCATGCGACATCCTACAATATTAATCAACTGTTAACAATAGCCACGGGCGAGTGGACAACTCCAAACGTTGATGCGTCTATCAACGGTTGAGAGTTGTTCACACATGGCTACATGTATCAACCGCTGTGAGTCGCCCACCAGCGCGAGCAGACTAACCAAAGCAGTCATATGGCCCCACAACTAACCCTTAAGATAATGGTAATTTCACTACCAGATAAACCATGGCGCAATGTAGCATTTTTACAGCATCACTAGCTAAAATGAGCCTGTAGAGCTGAACAAGATAATGGTAATTTCACTTTACCTGCAAGTCTCTGCAACTCTCGGATCCGACTCACCCAGAGTCTCCTTTTGGATCTTCAAACCCGACCCGTAACATAAAATAGACTGCTCAAGCTGTCCCAGCATCGAATACGTGTCACCCAGCTGCATGTACCCCGAGAATTTTGCCAGTGCATGATCCGACCCATTTTCCAGATCCGACACCTCAATGGACCTCTCCAAGACCCGAACCGCCTCCTCAAACCGGCCCAAATTACAATATATCGCCGCCACTAGGTGCAAGCTCATCGCCAGGTCAAGACCAGGACCCGAGCTGCGCTCGAATGACTTGGATGCCCGAATGGCGTAGTCCAAGGCCTTATTCGGGTTCTCACCCGACCCAATAGTGTCCCGGGCGAGCTTCAGCAAAAAGGGACCCAGATCCGGGTTGTCGAGCGAGGTCTCGTCGATGGGTAGCTTCTCTGAGGCTGGTTTTTTGGCGGGTCTGGCCCGAGTGGTCGAAGGCGATGGGATTTTGGCGCCATTGGAGTGCTCTGTTTTGCGGGCCGGGTCGGGTATGAAAATTGGCGGCGAAGGTGCTCCAAGAGGCGAGCTTTTGGGTGAGACTAAGCCTGGCATGGCTGAAAAGCTGAGGTACCCAGAATCAAATTCGATAAATTCAAGCTAAAAATTGATATATTTCAAATACCCGCAACTGAATTTAGCTAAATTTTACCAAATGCGGTGAGAAATAGCTGCGGAAATGAAGAATTTGAATTGGGTTTCTGTTTTACAAGAAGTAGGGAATGATAAGGGGCTGGTAAAAACTTGAATTTGGTTCAGTGTGCAGAGGGGAGAGAGAGATAGAGAGAGAGTTAATGGGGGTGGGGATGGAGAGTTGCTTCGAAGAGACGCCTAATGATGGAGGAATTGGGGTTGGAGTGCTTTAATTTGATGATCAGCTTTAAAACGAAAAAGGGGACCAACAGAGATACGAAATCCATTGCAGTAATTTTTTTCCTTTTTTCACTTCCTTCTGCGCTGTCTTTCTGTGCTTTGCTTCCTCTGTAATGTTCTCTGCTCTGCTGACTGGAAGAGAGAGAGAGAGAGGAGAGAGAGGAGAGAGAGAGTTAGAGAAGGTTGGAGCTGGCTGGTTTCTGCTGTTTTGTAAGTATCGGCCCACAACGTGGCCCGGCGTATCTGTTGTGCAATTATTGGATTATTTTCAGCTCCGGTTATAATATTAGGTCTCGTTCAGACCTTGTTTGATATGTTTTTACTATTATCAAAAACTGTTCAAATTTTAAAGTAAAAAAGTTTGATAAAAGTAGGATTTGTATCCTCTCCTAAGTTTAGGAGGCTGAGTAAATCATATAGGCTGTTAGATTTTGATCCAACGGCTACAATTATTATAACTTTTAGAGAGATTTGCTCAAGAGGCTCAACCTCCTAAGTAATAACCGATATAATTGTAATAACACTTGGCAATATCTTAGTGGAATAGTTTGTTAAAACAGTTATGGTTAGCTGTGACTATTAGGAGGGTATTGTAGTAATTGAGTCATGTAATGGTGAGGCTATATAAGGCATGGCTGCCTTTACTGTGAAGTTAGCTTGTAATACACTCTATCAATAGAATTAGATATCTTCTGTCCTTTGTCTTCTTTTATTCTTCAATCGTCTCTCACCTGTTAATATGGTATCATCGCCGGTTCTGGCTTGTCGCCGACTCCGATTCTGGACGGATTTGTGGTAGCTGCACTGGCGTTCTTCGCTGTCTTGCTTCTGACTCCGATTGGAAAGTTGAAAGTTCTGCGATTCTTGAACGACGATTGATGGATCTGGTGAATCAGGTGACTTCGAATATGTAAATAGGTGTTTCTATCTGTCTTTCTGTAATTTTGAAGCTGTGAATGTTGGTGTTGATTTGCTATGTTGAGGATGGTTTATATGAGCTGAAGATTTGGGAATTTTTTTTTAGAAATCGAATTCAAGAAAGTGTTATTCTTTCTAGGTTTTCTGTAGTCTTGGAGTATCATTCTCTAAGGGTTTTCTTTCTGGGTTTCTCTGTCGTCTTGGAGTATCATTCTCTGAGGGTCCGTAGTTTTGTTGGTAATTACAGAAAGTGTCATTCTTTCTGGGAGTTTCTTTTGACAATTGAAGATTGTGGGTTGATATAGAAAGTGTCATTCTTTCTACTTACTGGTTTGTTGAATCTTGGAGTGTTATTCTCTCAAGTTGTCTGTGTGAATTCAAGATTTGGTTTTTTTTTTTCTTTGTTTCTTCGATGGCGTCTTCATCTTTTAGAATTGAGAACTTGTTGGGTATGCTTACGATTAAGCTACGAGATGATAATTTTGCTAAGTGGGCATTTCAGTTTCAATTTGTTCTTAAGGGTTGCAAACTATTTGGTCATTTTGATGGGTCAACTCCTTGTCCATCTAAATTTGTTGTTACTATGGAATCTGGTATTACAAAGGAAATAACTTCAGAATATCTTGAATGGGAATCTACTGATATGGCTCTCATTAGTTTGCTATTAGCTACCCTAACAGATGAAGCCATGGAGTATGTTGTCGGTTGTAGAACAGCGTTTGAGGCTTGGACCAATCTTCTTGAAAGATATGCATCTATATCTAAGTCTCGAGTGAACCATTTAAAGACTGAGTTGCATACTATTCAGAAGGGGACAGATAGTATTGATAAGTATTTGCTGCGTTTGAAGAACATTCGAGATCAATTGACTGCTGCAGGGGAAGCTATTTCTGAAAATGATATTATGATTGCTGGTTTGGCCGGGTTACCAAAGGAGTATTCTGTCATTAGAACTGTAATCTTGGCCAGAGAATCATCTATTACTCTACGAGAATTTCGTGCTCAACTACTGGGTGCTGAAAGAGAAATTGAAGGTGAAATGAACTTGTTGTCTCAAAGTTTGGCTGCTATCTATGTTCAAGGTGCTGGTTCTAGCACTACTACTGGTATGGGTTCTAGTTCTAATGTGCACAGTCAAGGGTCATCATCTGGTGCCTCTTCTTCTAATCCTCAAGGACATAACCATATTCCTGCTACCACAGGGGGAGTTCTTGTTCAACAACCTTATGGTTCTGTTCCTCATCCATCTATTGGTTCCTATGATTCTCAAGCATTTTATCCGGATACATTGTTACCTCATGTTTCTGGTCCAAATACTCAATCTTTTGGCTATGGCTTTGTTGGTCACTCAAATTCTGGAAATCAACAGGGGTTTCGATCTCACTCTTCTGCTCCTGGGTACAGGTCTTATAATGGAGGTCAATATAGAGGAAGGGGTTCCAATAATAACTTTAGAGGCAGGGGATCAAATAATGGTACTTCTTACTACTCTGGTGGTTCAAGACAATTTGGTAATGGGAATAGCTCTTGGGCAGGCAACACTGAAACAAGAACATCTGTTATAATTGAGTGTCAAATCTGCAATAAAAAGGGTCACACAGCTGCTAATTGTTTCCACAGAAATACAAGTACTTCTAATACTGGCTTTGTAGTTGAATGTCAGATTTGTGGCAAGAGAGGACACTCTGCACTTGATTGTTTTCATAGGGGGAATTATGCTTTTCAAGGACATCCACCATCACCTACCTTATCAGCTATGAATGTACAACAAACCCCTGTATCGCAGTTTGTTCCTCAGGATTCATGGATTGTGGATTCTGGTGCCTCTCACCATATGACTGCGGATATATCTGCTTTGACTCAGGTTGCTCATTTCCAAGGATCTGAGAAAATAACCATTGGTAATGGTTCCCATTTACCAATTCAACATACTGGTTCAGCTCTAATTCACACTGATCATCATACTCTTAATCTTAACAAAGTCCTTCATGTTCCACATATTGCAGGAGTCTTCTTTCTGTTAAACAACTGTGTGCTGATAATCACAGTTGGTTTATATGTGATGAATCTAATTTCTATGTGCAGGACAAGAAGACAAGGGAGGTTGTGTATCACGGAAAGAGTAAGCCAGAAGAATTATTTCACATACCAGTGGTTCACAAGTCCAGAGGAGTACAATCTGCTACAAAGGGTCCTGTTGCTTGTTTGGGAAAGATGGTGAAATCAACTGTTTGGCATCAAAGGTTGGGGCATCCTGCTCATGATACTTTGTCTGAAATGTTGAAACAGTCTAGAATAATCCATAGTATAGATAATAAATCTACCACTTGTATTTCTTGTATTCAAGGGAAAATGTCAAGAATTCCTTTTCCGGTTAGAAATGAAAGCTGTTTAGTTCCTTTTGAGAAAGTACACACTGATATTTGGGGGCCATCTCCTGTAAAGTCTCTAGAAGGATATCGATATTATGTACTTTTTGTGGATGAATATACAAGATTTGTTTGGATATTTCCAATGTGCAATAAGTCAGATGTGTATGCCATTTTTGTTAAATTTTACAATTTGGTTAGTACTCAATTTGGAATGAAAATTAAGGGACTTCAAACAGATGGTGGAGGTGAATACACCAGTAAACGTTTTACATCATTTTTGGCTGCTCAGGGGATTATGCAGTTTCTATCTTGTCCCTACACTCCTCAACAAAATGGTATCTCTGAAAGGAAACACAGACATATAGTTGAGACTGCACTGACTCTTCTTAATGCTGCTAGTCTATCCACTGAATTTTGGTATTTTGCCTGTGCTCATGCAGTGTTTCTAATCAATAAAATGCCGTGTAAAACTCTGTCATTTAAGTCTCCATATCTGCTGTTATATGATAAGGTGCCTGAGTTGCAAAACTTGAAGATTTTTGGGACTGCAGTCTTTCCTTGGATCAGACCTTATAATGATCATAAGCTACAGTTCAGGTCCAAAATGTGTATCTTTCTAGGATATGCAGTGGGATACAAAGGAGTCATATGCTATGATCTACAAACTAAAAAGTGCATTATCTCAAGACATGTTTTGTTTGAAGAATCAGTGTTCCCTGCACAACTGGGGTTGTCTCATAGAAGTGATCCATCTAAGAGTAATGGTTCTCCGCCTTCCAATATCATTGTACCAGTTCCCATACCATTTCCCAACTTTGGTCAATCATCTGAGAATGGCAATAGTGCAGTTTCACATTCTGATGCACTTCATACAATTCCTTCTAGGATATCACTACATGATACTTTAGGGACTGATATTCGGTCTGCTCATCAGCATAGATCAAAATCTCATAGTTTGAATTCTTCATCAACTTCAGCAACTGATCTTACTCTTTCCTCTTCTCGTGATACACCTCCTTTGTTTCCTGTCCTCAACCCAGCACAACTCCAGGTACTTCTTCCATTCTCCGAATCATCCTTTGGATCTGATTCTTCTGTTATTCCAATGCAGCAAAATAGACAGCAGGGTATTCAAACCCGATTACAAACAGGAGCGATTTCACGAAAAAATTATGCAGCCTATCTTACTACATTACCTGAGTTGAGTTCATTACAACTTATGGGGCATTGTCCTAGTCAGGATCACTGTGAAATACTTTCTGGTGGATTTTCATTTCTTGCTGATATTCAAGAAGTTGAGGAACCCAAAACATTTCGAGCTGCATCCACTACACTTGAGTGGCAGCTAGCTATGCAAGAAGAGTACGATTCATTGCAAACTCAGGGGACATGGGTTTTGGTTCCACCTCCATCTCATAGAACTATAATTGGTAGCAAATGGGTATACAAGGTGAAGAAGAACCCTGATGGATCAATTGCGAGATATAAAGCGAGGTTAGTTGCACAAGGATTTACCCAAGAACAAGGACTGGATTATTCTGAAACGTTCAATCCGGTTATAAGACATACTTCAGTCCGAATAATTCTCACTCTTGCTGTTCAATATGGATGGAATCTGCGACAATTGGATGTTAAGAACGCCTTTCTGCATGGTGATCTTGAGGAAGAAATATATATGATGCAGCCTCAAGGGTTTGTGAATCCTTCCTGCCCAGATTATGTATGTAAGCTTGTCAAGAGTCTCTACGGACTTAAACAAGCTCCGAGAGCATGGAATGCGAAATTCACCAGTTATCTTCCATCTCTAGGCTTTCAAACATCATTGTCTGATACAAGTATGTTTGTGAAAGTTGATGAAGGTGACATTATTATCCTCTTGCTGTATGTCGATGATATCATCCTCACAGGATCTAGTCCGGCCAAAATTCAAATAGTTATACAAGATCTTGCAGAGGCTTTTGATCTCAAGGATATGGGCAGGCTCACTTTTTTTCCTGGGGTTACACATTCAATACAAAGAGGATGGTTCTCTGCTTATCAACCAATCTAAATATGCCAAAGAGTTATTGAAGAAAGCAGGAATGGAAACTTGTAAACCCACATCCACGCCATCTAAACCTCATACTCAGTTATTTGCGAAAGAGGGTACTCCACTTTCAGATCCTAGTCACTACAGAAGCTTGGTGGGGGCTCTCCAATATCTGACCTTTACCAGGCCTGATATTGCGCATGCTGTCAATATGGTATGCCAATTCATGACATCTCCAACTGATCTTCATCTGCACCTTGTCAAACGTATCTTAAGATACCTACAGGGCACTCTTGATTGTGGCCTACATTATAGAAAAAGTTCACATTTCAACCTTACAGCATATTCTGATTCAGATTGGGCTGCAGATGTTAATACTCGAAATCCATTACTGGATTTGTGATCTACTTGGGTTGTAATCCTATATCATGGCAATCTAAGAAGCAGTCCACAGTTTCACGAAGCTCCACAGAGGCTAAGTATAAAGCCTTAGCACATTCTTCTGCAGATCTGTTTTGGATTCGTTCTCTGTTTAAAGACATGAATCAAGTGCTTCCCCTTCCACCAGTGTTACACTGTGACAATTTGAGTGCTTTGGCATTGTGCTCCAATCCAGTTTTCCATTCCAAAATCAAACATCTTGACACTGACTTTCATTTTGTCCGGGAGAAAGTGCAACGAGGCGATCTGGTTGTTCAATATATCCCTACTGATGATCAAGTAGCTGATGTCTTTACAAAAGGGCTTCATACACCTATTTTCTTGCGCCACTGTCGAAAACTTGGTCTTGGAATTTCAGCACCGCTCCAGGATCATGGTTAATTCAAACTTCCCTTGGTTGCTCCAAGCTTAGTTTGAGGGGGGAGTAATAACCGATATAATTGTAATAACACTTGGCAATATCTTAGTGGAATAGTTTGTTAAAACAGTTATGGTTAGCTGTGACTATTAGGAGGGTATTGTAGTAATTGAGTCATGTAATGGTGTGGCTATATAAGGCATGGCTGCCTTTACTGTGAAGTTAGCTTGTAATACACTCTATCAATAGAATTAGATATCTTCTGTCCTTTGTCTTCTTTTATTCTTCAATCGTCTCTCACCTGTTAATACTAAGCTCAGGAGAGGATCCAAATCCATAAAAGTAAAATACTCTACTTATTTTTAAGGGAACTTTAACGAAAAGCTCTCGGTACTATTCATTTTAACGAAAACCCATATTTTTACACTAAAAAGTCATTCCTGGTACTATTCATTTACAACACATTTTTATCTTTATTGTTAAAACTCAAAGTTTTCAAGTCATTTTCATTAGTTTTTCTTATTTTTAAAGCAATATCCTCCAAACGACAACTTTTATAAGTTGTTTTTATAAAACAAACAAAATTGGACGTTTAATGAATATTTTTAATTGTTATATACCCTTAAAAATTTATAAAATTTAGGGTTAATATTAGTTTACTATCCTAAAGTTTCTTAGTTTTCAACATTTAGTACATGAAATTTTTTTCATCCTAGAGTGGTACGTAAAGTTACAATTTTGGGACACTTTCATACATCTATTAAGGTTGCTGTTAAATTTGTCGTTAACTGATGACGTGGCATCTACGTGGACAATAATTGGGCGCCACGTAGATATTAAAAAATTAAAAATTAAAAGAAAAAAACTTTTGGTCTTCTCCCTCACCCTTTCCGACCCCCCTCTCCTCTGCAACCACCGTTCCCCCTCCCTCTTCGACTCCACCCACTCCATTTCTTCAATCAATGAAAACCTAGATGAGTAAACCAATCAATTGCTTCAAACATCGTCTTCATCTTCCGGATTCACCCAAGAAACCGATAAGGAAGAATGGCCGAAGCTGAACAGGTTGAAGAGCAAGAAGAAAAAGAAGAAGCAGGTTTTGCTTGAAGGGTATGTGGAGGTAGCGGATGACGATGATCTATCGAGGACCAAGAGCTTGACGGACGAGGATCTCAACGAGCTTAAAGGGTGTTTGGATCTGGGATTTGGGTTCAGCTACGAAGAGATTTTCGAGCTCTATAACACCTTGTCAGCTCTCGAGCTTTGTTACTCTATGAGCCAGAAGTTCATGGACGAGCACCAGAAGTCACCGGAGAACTCTCCGGCTGCAGTCGATTCGGTTTCGAGTCAAATTGCCAATTGGAAGATCTCTAGTCCTGGTGCGTGATCTGGGTTTTTGTGAATTTTTTAAAATTTTGAATTTGCTCCCAATTAGTTCAATTGGTGCAACTTCAATACGCTATAAATCTTCAAACTTCTGACCTCTTGGTAAAATTTTGCTTGTCCAGGTGACCATCTCGAGGATGTGAAAAAAAGGCTCAAATATTGGGCATAGGTCGTGGCGTGCACTGTCAAATTATGCACCTGAGAAAAATTTCGACTTAATGGATTAACCCTTTGAGGAGATTTAAAGAATTGATGGACAACTTCCTTAAGGTCAAACATTTATGTTGTCGACCTTGATCTTGGGACTGTGCTTAATTGTTTTACTCTGTTATGGCTCTTATCAGGAATGAATGTTCTTGCTGTTCTAGAAGCTGTTGATGATGGATGTATATTGAGGAAAAGGAAGATGAAGAATCTTTCAGGTTTCAGATGAACTGAAAACCTGAGTCTTAACTGTTCGGGAGGGGGTGGGTGTAGAGGAGGCCATTAATGGAGAGAGATGTGGGAGGGGGAGAGAGAGAGAGAAATGGAGTGGGTGGAGTTGAAGAAGGAGGAAGAAGGGTGGGTGCAGAGGAGATAAGAGAGGGGAAGGGGTCGGAATGGGTGAGGGAGAAAACCAAATTTATTTATTTATTTTTAATTTTTAATTTTTAATATCCACGTGGAGCCCAGTCATTGTCCACGTGGATGCCACATCATCAATTAACGGCAAATTTAACAGCAACCTTAACAGATGTATGAAAGTGTCCCAAAATTATAACTTTATGTACCACTCTGGGATGAAAAAAAGTTCATGTACCAAATGTTGAAAACCAAGAAACTTTAAGGTAGTAAACTGAGATTAACCCTAAAATTTATATTGTTTATCATTCTATTCACATCCTCTCCACTAGAGAACAAATGACTGTCACCACCTACCACTATAACCATTAACCTTAAATCATTACCGCAATTACCACCATCCTCGCTATCACCACTGTCGTCCCACTATAATCATCACAATTGCTATCATCGCCATCGCACCACCGCCACCACAATTGCCGCCATTGGCACCACAATTGCCACCACGACCATTACCACCACCATCATTGGCATTGTCACGACCATAATCTACAGCCACCACAACCACACATTGCCACCACAACCATCGTTGTCGCCTTTGTCATTGACTTTAACACCATTGCTACCTTTACAACCCAAACACCATACCTTGTTATTGGCGCGAACATCGTACCCCCACCATTGCAGTAGCCATAGCCCAACATTGGCCTCGCCACCGTTGTTGCCACCACCCATCATTATTATGTCCCTTTTAGTAATTATATACAATTATATTACTTTTACATTAAAGTTTATCAAACGCTTTTGCATTGTTTTTTTTATACTCACAACACTTTAAAAATATAGTTGATCAATTCCTTTATTTTACAACTGATTATTCTAAAAGCACAATATAAATAGTTTTTTTTTAAGTACAGGTTTCCCAAGATGGCCTTCAATGGTACGCATTTTATGTGAGATCCAACCATTACAAAGATCAAGTAGATTCCGATATTCGTAGATTTTCTGGATCACTCAAAAATACCAAAATAAAAAATCATACATATCAAAACTAATCTTAGTTATGTCTTCTATAGAAACATTATAAACAAGAGTGATTTTAGATTAATATTGTTGTGTATATGAGTAATTTAAGTTTTTATTTCTATTTTTATGAATTGAATATATACTTCAGCTAGTTACTTTCTACAAAAAATAAAAATTGAAACAAAAGACACTTCAGTGGCGGAAAACAATCATGTTTCTGCACCATAGTGTGGATTTCTATGAACAATTAAGAATAAGATATTTGGCTTTGTATCCACTCAAATGAAAAATTAAGGCGACAACTCATAGCTTCATCGTCTTGGGACGGCCCGAAGGAATCAAAAGTAGAACCAAAATTACAATATTGAAACCGTCGGATTGATGTTGCGACGTGTTGTCTTGTCTTGTCATTTTTTTAGTGTTAATGTTTCATAATTTTTTATATATAATTATAAATCTTTTGTTATTAATTTCAAGTAATTACTAAGGATAGAGTTTTATATTTATTATTAGAATTTTGACTAAAGGGTTATTTGAAAGTGAAATAAAATTAGAGGGGTCTTAGTGTAATGTCTCAAATGTGAGAACGATTTCATTAAAACTCACTAAATATTAGAGAATGTTAGTGTAATTAATCCTAATTTTAGCGGAAGTTTTATATTTTTTTAACTCACTGTGCCTTGATGATTTTTGTAATTTCAAATATTCCAAATATAAGAAATAGGTTGAATACCAAAGTGCCTTTACCACCTAAACCTTGTTGGTAATGCAACTTGTAAAAGAAAATTGAAGAGCTTGAGTGGTTTGATGGTATTGCAACCCAAAATCCCACAGTCCCACTTGCTATGAAAAGTCTAGAGGAAGAAGATGAAGTTAATAGGTTATGCAAGGCCTCGTCGTTTTGCATGCAAACATATAGATGAGCTTTATTGAAAACCTTGATATAAATAAGATTTTAAAAGTACTTTTAAACGAGCCATAAGACTTTTCTATCAATCTTCTTGTTGTCGTATCACTATTTGAAGGAAGACTTTTAATTCTTTGTTAGATCACTGATAGGGATTTTTACCACCTGCAAAAGTAGGGATAAAAACACTTAAAAATACTTGCAAGAGTACAAGGTTATCGTAATATAGCAGCTCAAGCAAGGTCGTTTTCCATAGGGATTGAATGAATAATTTGTGTTTAAAACCAACTCTTAATTAATTATTTAAAACAAAGTTTGGAAAATATTGATTTTAGAATTTAAAATAATAAAAACGAATTTAAACTAAACACAATTAAATAAATCAACTAAACACCAATTTAAAGAAAATCAATTTGTAAAAGCTCTAGGGTTCAACCGTCACCTTAACAATTTTATGTAGTTCTTCCAATTACTTATGAATTACCAATGCATAATTTGAAGGTTAGGTTTTCCTAATATATATCCTACTTGGAACCTCCAACATAGCACGTATATCTAACATGCGGCCCACCCGGACGTTTGGATCAAATATGAACATGAATGACTCATTATGCTTTATGAAAAGTCTTTGAAAAACCATGCAACCCTTAAGACGTGGTGTTCATCCTAAGTGAAATTACAATTATTAACCACAAGAAGCCAGCGCCAATTTCAAGGAACATTTCGACCAAAATTGGATCAAATTACTTTTCTAAATATCCTCATGGTCGCGAATCGAAGGGTCCAGAGGGCCATCTCCAATCGAAGGGTCCAGAGGGCCAGAGTTTCACATCTCGACCCGGGGTCCACCATATCCTGGGCCCGCTCCACCACCGTAGCACGATATTGTTCGCTTTGGGCCCCCACTACGCCCTCACGGTTTTGTTTCTGGGAACTCACACGAGAACTTCCCAGTGGGTCACCCATCATGGGAGTGCTCTCGCGCTCTACTCGCTTAACTTCGGAGTTCCCATGGAACCTGAAGCCAGTGAGCTCCCAAAAGGCCTTGCGCTAGGTAGGGATGGGAATATACATATAAGGATCACTCCCCTGGGCGATGTGGGATCTCACAATCCACCCCCCTTAGGGGCCCGACGTCCTCGTCGGCACACCACGGCCAGGGTTAGGCTCTGATACCAAATTATCACATCCCGACCTGGGGTCCACCACATCCCGGGCCCACTCCACCACCGTAGCACGATATTGTTCGCTTTGGGCCCCGACTACGCCCTCACGGTTTTGTTTCTGGGAACTCACACGAGAACTTCCCAGTGGGTCACCCATCATGAGAGTGCTTTCGCGCGCTACTCGCTTAACTTCGGAGTTCCCATGGAACCCGAAGCCAGTGAGCTCCCAAAAGGCCTCTCGCTAGGTAGGGATGGGAATATACATATAAGGATCACTCCCCTGGGCGATGTGAGATCTCACACAGAGGGCCGAAAATAGCCCGAAAACCGTCTCCAACCGAGGGCTAGGCCAGAGGGCTCGTGAATCTGAGAGGGCCCCACAGAATCTGAAAGGGCCAAAGGGCTAGAGGGTTGGCTGCATGAGGCTAGCCAGCCAACCCAGGGTTGGCTAGAAAAACTGGCAATCTTGTCGGTTATAACCGATAGGAATACATTCCATTACTTAATATTCTGAATAATATAAATGTATACCGACAGGAATGCTTTGAATATTTTTTTTACAGTTTTATTATTATTTTTTATTTACAAAATTTTTCCTGTAACTTCTATTTTTCATATATTTTTTTTAAATTCTATTTTTTTTTCTATAACTTTTATTTTACAAAATTTGTTTCATATATTTTTTTTTAAATTCCATTTGTTCCTATAACTTCTATTTCACAAAATTTGTTTCATTTTATTTTAAATTCTATTTTTTTTCCTATAACTTCTATTTCACAAAATTTGTTTCATTTTATTTTAAATTCTATTTTTTTTCCTATAACTTCTATTTCACAAAATTTGTTTCTTATTTTTTTTTAATTCTATTTTTTTCCTATAACTTCCTAAGCCATTATACAACATTAAATTAAATTAAGTAATATGAAACAACATTAAACAATATGAAACAACATTAATAACATTAACAACATAAAAATTATACAACATAGAAAAACATTTAACAACATGAAACTTAAACAACATATAAGTTGTAGTTTTTAAATAATAAATTATGTTTGGCCCTAAACAACAATTAAGTACTAACAATCATACAATGAAATATTATTAAAAATAAGGATAGAAAACACCTTAAAAACCAACTTCAAAAGCTCTCTAGAGGAGTGCGTGCGTTTTCTCCCTTTTCCCCCTTTTCCCCCTCTTCTCATCTAACCCTAATGGTTAGATAACTTATTTATACTAATACAAAATAAAACCCTAAAGGGTCTTAGAATAAAACTAGGAAACATAATAAAATAATAAAACAGAAAATAAAAAGTTTCCTATTTGAACTAAAATTCGGACTTCTCATAAAATTAGATTTTTGAATGACCAAATCAACTCCGATTTAGTCCCAAAAGGTCTCTTTTGAAGGCTTAAGTCGTCCCCTACAAATACTCAGAAGGAATCTTCCTCAAAATATGTCATATTGACCTCCAAAATACTCAAAACGTCCAAAGGAATCTTCCTAAAAAATGTCAATCTGAGAAAGTTGCGCGTTGGGTCTTTATTTCATTGCCACGGTCAAACAACTTGGTAGAAAAACTTGAAATTTTGACACAATCATTTTGAAAGACTCACGAACAACCTCCAATTGGAATTACTCCAAAATTCATCCGTTTGAACACTTTTTGCTCTAGAGGAAGTCGAATGTCATACATTGAAAATATATAACAAAGAATCAAAATTCTAGCAAAATAACTAATAAACTATAACTAAGAATATGATAAAATATATAGTATAATATGAACTCATCAATCACCATCAACGAAGATTATTTAAATAAACGACTAAAATATTTAGGCTTATTATATTAACACCCCACAAATTGTTGAATAAACCCCACATACTTAATACACCCCACATTTACTTTTTCACTTAAAAATTATCTTAATACACCCCACTTACTTTCCCATAATACCCCCACATCCCACATTCTCAATATACACCTTATATTTTGTACATATACCCCACATTTCTCAATATACACCTTACATTCCTCCACAACAACACATCTGCAACTGCAAGATTAATGCGATTAATTACTATTCTATGATCTTTCATGTTTGATTCTTCGCCGTATGACTAAGGGTAATTAGCAGATCACCAATTAGGGTTTTATTTTGTATCTTGGTTGTTTCAGCGGGGTTTATCTTGCACCTCAATGTATTTGGTTGCCGGTGGTTTAGAATCCTCACTGGGAAGTGGGAAGTTGTCCTTACACTTTTGAGTATAGTTAGTCTCACTCTAGCATTAAGCAGATTTTCTGCACCTTAAATCGTATTATACATGTTGATCTTGACATTTGAAGTAATTTTATTGGAACCACATTTTAGCCTTCGGACAAACTTGATTTGGCATGTTTTGAGTGCATGCATGCCAGTTTAAATGAACATCAGCAGATCACCAATTAGGGTTTTGTCTGATCAAATATTTTGCAAGGTTGCTTTGCATGCCCACTAGATACCATTAAAAAATAAACCTTGTTTTTACAATGTACTCTCGCTTGGCAATCAATATATTTCAATTCAGTTTGTAAAACATAAATCATTCATAATCAAGACATATCGTTTCGGTGGTGGCTACATTATTTAGACCTGGTAATAGCTTAAATTGTTCCACACGATCTTGGTAGTTGGCGTAAAGGTGTCGAGCATTATATATTGCAAGAGTATGCCAATTTTGTGCAATCGGTGGCATGGGATGTCCTGATGCCAAACGTAGCTGTACATAACAAAAGGAGTCAATAGAATATTTTGAGGATTTTCTATTCAGAGTTGGATTGAATCTCCTTGTCCTTGTTGGATTCAATCTCCTTGTCCTTGTGGTATGAGAATTTTTTGCATATAAGCAAAAGATGACAAACCCTACAACCAGAAGGCGTACGTTCGAATACAAATTCAAACCTAATAGGTCTTAACAATCAAATAGAAAACAAAACAAACTATTAACAAAGTTCCAAAATATCTCTAAAACTTAAACGTTGTTTTGGGATAGTAAAGGAAGGAATTTGGCCAAATTTTCCCGTATGTCACAAGCAAAGCTTGTGTGTCTTGATCCTTACATCTTTCTCTTCGAAACAACATTATAAGCCCTATTCTAACATCGACTATCAAACCTGCATTCTAGCAGCCTTATTGTCAGCTTTGCATCTTAATAACAAATAATGAATGAAAAGAGACTGTTTATCACCCCCTTCCTCCCCACCCAAGATTTCATAGTTCCCTTGACACCATAACCATGGGATAATTGTATTTCAACAATACCCTAGCAACAAAGAAACTGATGAACAACTGCAGGGATCGTTGTGATCCCTAAAAGATGAATATGAATATAAAAGTTTAAATAACGCAAAAAACGCAAGATTAAATAATTATCGATGTCGTCGATATCACTAAAACAATGAAAAATATTAAGTCTTACCTCATGTGAAGCTTCCGAAATATCAATTTCGTGGTCCATTCGTCAAAAGCAATTTTTCTCAATCATTGGTTAGGGTTTTGTTCAACAATGGAGGGTGGGAGGGTTTTGATAGTTGAGAAATAATAGGCTAAAAGTGATTTGGGGTGTATTTAGAGATTTTTTTTTTAAAAAAAAAAAACCTAATAATGTCAAAATTGTTATTGCATAGTGGGGTAAATAAATAATTTAATATTAAATTTTAATGTGGGATGCATTCAACAATTTGTGAGGTGTTAATAAAAAAAACCAAATATTTATTGTATGACTATATTTTACGGAGTTGATGCTGTGAGTAAAACAAGACACGAGAACATAATTTATGGGCCAAATTGGGTCAAATTAACTTTGAGAGTAATCGTAAAATTGACCCAAGTTGAAATCGCAATTTGAGCTTAAAGAATTCTTGGTTCGATTTTTGTAGGAATCACAGATTCATTGGTGCCTTATGCGGTGTCGTTTCCAGATGATGAGCACTCCCCTTCCCGCGCAGACTAACGGTCATTGACATTGATTTCCGGAAATGCCCCCAACGAAATGAAGATATTTCCAACGCCGCCCAAACGAAATTGCTCAGAATTGTTGCTTCAATTCCGTTTCTAACCGCCAAAACGAACCCATGCTTTCCCGTCCTCCCAGAATCGCGCCCCTTTATATACCTCTCTCTTTCTCTCTCTAACTTCTGTACGGACACACATACACACACACACACTCTCTCTCTCTCTCTCTCTCTCTCTCTCTCTGCGCTGCGAGATATAACTTCAGGTCTCTCTCTCTCTCTCTCTCTCTCTCTCTCTACCTCAAGATTTAGCTTTCTCACTCTAGAATCTTCTTCTGCATTTTCGATTTTCTTCACTAATTTTACAGCTCTGTATCGATTTTTTCCTCTTTCTCGTAGGAAATGGCGAAAACGCGCAAAGATCTCCTCACCGAAACAAAAGAAGCAGAGGCTGCTCTGCCTCCGGTGCCGGCGGCGGTCGAGAAATCTTCCGATGATGTCATCTCGCCGGAAAGGATTTCATGCTCTCCGAATGATGAAGAAGAGCCTGAGACAAAGCCGTCGGAGAAAGATTCCAATTCTTTGACGAATGAAGGCGCGACATCGAGTCTGAAATCGACAGATGCTTTGGATTACGATCAGATTCACCAAATGATTGCGAATTGGAGTGCTGAGTCAAAAGAGTCTGTAGAAGAAAGTGCAATAACCTCTGATTCGATTCCGACAGAGAATTCGAGCTCGGAGAAGTTTACGGAATCTTTGGATGCGGGCGAGGTGCCAAAACGAAAGGAAGAGTGCGAGAAACCGCCGGCTCAGAAGACGACGAACTTCCAGCGCAATGACGACGTTCCGGTGAGTGTGAGCGCGGCGAAGCCAGGGGTACTGTTGCCGTCTCCAAGTGTGGGAACGAGCCTTCTTGAGAACTTGGATCCTTGGAAGGAAGGTTCGCCAAAGACGAAATCGGCAGGGAGCCCAGCGATGGTGGAGGAGGCTTGGGAGAGACTCAAGAAGTCGTACGTCTACTTCAAAGGCAAGCCAGTGGGCACTCTTGCAGCTATGGATCCAACGGCTGAGACTTTGAATTACAATCAGGTATACCAAATGTTTCTTGTTAATAACTTAATTGTTGATTAGTGCTTCTTGATTAATTGCTGATTGATGCTTCTTGATCAACTGTTGATTAGTTGCTAATTGATGCTTCTTGATTATCTGTTGTTTAGTGCATCTAATTGTGGATTAGTGCTTCTTGATTATTTGGTCTATAATTCCGAAGTTTAGGTATTGAAGACGGAGTATTTGCAAGTGTTTGTGTGTCTCTAATTCGGAAATTTAGGCATTGAAAATGGGGAATGCAAGTATTTTCTTCATTGTATTTTATAACTTGTGACACTAATTAGCTAGCTTATTAGTGTTTACCTGATAGATGTCAGTATTCAGAATACTACAAATATGGGAAAGAGAATTGGTAAATTCAATTTATTTTGTTTATATTGTTTGAATTGGTAGGTAATAGGCAATAAGAATGATCCCAATCAAGTAATGATATGTAACTGCAGGTGTTTGTGAGAGATTTTGTTCCTAGTGGTTTGGCCTGCCTGATGAAAAAAGAACCAGATCAACGAGATGTTGTAAAGAATTTTCTCCTCAAGACCCTCCACCTCCAAAGCTGGGAAAAGAGGATCGATAATTTTACGCTTGGAGAAGGTGTTCTGCCGGCAAGTTTTAAGGTTCTCTTTGATCAACATCGTAAGAATGAAACTTTAGTTGCGGATTTTGGTGGCAGCGCAATTGGAAGAGTTGCGCCTATTGATTCTGGGTTCTGGTGGATCATTTTGCTGAGATCATACACCAAATGTACTCGTGATCACTCACTGGCAGAACTTCCTGAGGTGCAGACGGGAATAAAGTTAATTCTCAATCTTTGCCTGTCAGATGGGTTCGACACATTCCCGACACTTCTCTGTGCAGATGGCTGTAGTATGATCGACAGGAGGATGGTGAGTCTTTTCTTTTCTGTTTGTAGGATTCTTGAAACTACTTATCAGTTTTGGGTTGGTTGATTCTCCCAACTCCTATTAGAATATTGGCCTCACTAGCTGAAATGATATGTACTAATAGACACATTCTTGTGGTAAAATCTTGGTGCAGTACAGGAGTTGTTTATGTGGCAATATAGTTTGCCTGCTAGAGAAGTTAGAATGCCATAACTCGCATGTTTTTCACTTCGATCTCTTAGTGATTTTGTAGAAAATTACTTGATATCTAATTATCTGTGGTCTGGCCTTGTCACTTGCATTCATAGTTTTCCCAACTAGTCTAAGGATACCTTATAATTAAGTGAACCAAATTTCATGCATTTGCTTGATTTTTGGACAGGGGATGTATGGTTATCCAATTGAGATTCAAGCACTCTTCTACTTTGCATTGAGGTGTGCCCGGCAACTGTTGAATCCAGAACATGGTGGCAAGGAATTCCTTGAGCGGATAGATAAGCGCATCTCAGCTCTCAGCTTCCACATCCAGACGTATTACTGGCTTGATTTTACCCAGCTAAACAATGTGTACCGCTACAAAACTGAGGAGTATTCCCATACTGCCGTCAATAAGTTTAATGTCATTCCAGAGTCTATCCCTGACTGGGTTTTTGATTTTATGCCCTTGCGAGGAGGATATCTGATCGGCAATGTTAGCCCAGCTAGGATGGACTTCAGGTGGTTTTTAGTTGGGAATTGTATTGCCATCCTCAGCTCTCTGGTAACACCTGTGCAAGCTACAGCGATTATGGACTTGATTGAGGAGCGATGGGAGGACTTGATTGGGGAGATGCCTCTGAAAATTATTTACCCTGCATTGGAGGGACATGAGTGGAGAATTGTCACGGGATTTGATCCGAAAAACACACGATGGAGTTATCACAATGGTGGTTCTTGGCCAAGTAAGTTTTATGGAGATGAAAATACAAGTTTAATCAATTGTTGTGTTATTTGCATTAGCTCTTATATGTTTGCTAATTGCTACCGCCGTTGTTATGCTTGTCCATTTTAGAACCTCTAATTCTCATTTTAGCCATTGAAGTAGTGAAGATTTTTCGTTTAAATCGTTGAATAAGCTGCCGGGCTGTTTTTGTTTGTTGCTTGTTTTTTACGTACTGATCAAGTGACTCTTGTATCTATTTGCATAATGTGACAATTTGCAGTTCCATTTTTCTTTTCAAAGCATATACAGTTCCTAGTATAATTCAACTGAAACCTTTCAATTACCAGTTTCCGCCAATTTTCCAATCAAAATCTTCAGCTATGTAGCGTGTCTAATCCGTTTTTCTTCATTTGACATGATATTTGATGTTTGTTCGTAACTTAGTGTAGCTCATCGAATGCTGACACATGTGTTTGCTCTAAAACAAATATGCAAATGTGGCTTGACAATTGTTAATGTGTCATCCTCTCTTGCAGCGCTGCTGTGGCTGCTTACCGCAGCTTGCATCAAGACCGGGAGGCCTCAGATGGCGAAGAAAGCAATCGAGCTGGTGGAGCAGCGACTATCGAAGGACGGGTGGCCCGAGTACTATGACGGCAAGACAGGGAGGTACATTGGGAAGCAAGCAAGAAAGTACCAGACTTGGAGCATCTCCGGATACCTGGTTGCTAAGTTGATGATCGAGAATCCGGCCAATCTTGCACTCATCTCTCTTGAAGAGGACAAGAAGATAGCCAAGCCAAGGCTTACCCGCTCAACTTCTTTCTGAATAAGAAGACCACAGTGAAGTGGCAGATGATTACATGGAGGTGCATAACCGGTGATTAAACTGATCGAGTTACCATTCTACTTTTGATTGAATTGGACATCATGGAAGTGGTTTCTGAGATTTTGTTGTGCCATGGATTGGCTATGAACCTATCAAAGTGGTTCATCCATTTTTTGGCTTCATTTCTTTTTGGTTTCATAGCTTTGCCCTTCTGATTTGTGTTTTTACTTTTTAGTGATTTGGAATGTTGGGTTAATCATTTTAGTGGTCTTTGAATTTGTACCCGTGTTTTACTTTAATCGTTGAATTCAGTTTTTAGATTCCCTGGTTCTTCAATTGCATCGCACATCATTTTGTTACTCTTTATTTCTTTTGCATGCGTATTTAATGAATGATACAAACAGTTTAAATATACTAAAATAAATTTGATAAAATAACTAAAGTGAGACATATAGAAATTGAAAACTAAATTGAAGGACCAAAAGTGAAACTTGGTAGAAATTCAATGGCCAGTATCATAATTAATCCTAATTTTTCATGTTCTTTGCCAAAGGCCTGGTCAAAATTTGGGAAACTACCTTTTTCCGATGAGGAGAAAATAGGAAACCAAAAATAATCAGCAACAACCCTAATGAAAGTAACAAAATATAATATAATTTTTTTATTTTTAATAAACAATATTTTTTTTCTTCAAAAGATTTAATAAACGATATTATTTATAATAAAAAATATAAAAAAAAGCTAAATCTCACATTTAACGAGAATTAAATATAACATTTTTCATTTATATGTAAAGAAGCAAATACAACCATCTCATCGTACTCACTCTTCTAAAAATCTCCGCCTAGCGCCGCCTAGGCCCCGCCTAGGCGCTAGGCGGCTGGTCACCGCCCCGATTAATGCCTAGGCGTTTGAAAATTAGGAAAGGGCGCCTAGACCAGTTGAGCCGCCCGCCTAGACCGCCTAGGCACCTGCCTAGCCCGCCCAAACCCGCCTAGACACCTGCCTAGGTTGCGACTCACTTAGATAGAAAATAGATAACTTTCAATTTGCATTTAATTTTTTTAATAAATTGTAAGGGACTTGTTGAATACTTAAATGAGCACATACTATATGTTTGTTCCCCATGTTTTCATTATGTTCCAATACTTCATAATACATGTGTCATTCTATTTTGTAGTTTATGATGAAATTATATATATTCTAAGTATAAACAGACACTTATTTACACGAAATATAATGCATTTAGTTAAATCCACCTAGTCCGCCTAGGCGCCCGCCTAGACCCCGCCTAGCCGCCTAGGCGCTAGGCCCCAGCCCGCCGCCCGACTAGCGCCTAGCGTCTTTTAGAACCTTGGTCGTACTAAAGCAACATAATTTTATTAACAGAATCAAAACCATTTACTTTTAATCGAAAATCAAATATTAATTTAAAAGAAACGGACAAATCACACAACGTACAACGTAGCATAAAGAAGACTTCCATTAGCCCTTTATTCCAAATTCCAATTTCCCAAAAACTCCATTGTCTTCCTTCCCCCAAAACTCAGCTCAGCTGCTCCTCTCCCTTTCACTGAGACTCTGCACTCGATCAATCTGTACCGCTCAATCAACGTGATCCAACGATGGAGACCAACTGCATGTCCGTGCTGTCGTGTGTGGGCACCAACGTCGCCTCCGCCTTCTTCGCCTCACTGGAACGCTGCTCCTGCATCAATCTCAACACCGCCGATTTCGACGACGACAATCACAACATAACCAACGACGACCGCCCTCTTTTCCTCTCCTCCTCCTGCTCCTCCAGGCCCACCGCCGGGTCCCACCAGGACCAGGCCATCGCCGGCCCCGATCAGCCCATCAAGCCCCCCGCCGCCGCCACCCACCACCACCTCAGCGACGGCGTTTCAGCTTAATACAGCTACTCACTCGCAGCAGCTCTCACACACGGTGAATATTAGAAGAGGAAATTTCAATGCTTTCTTTTGCTTTTTATGTGTAATTTAATTTGTGTCTCGTACGAATTGGAATTCTGTTTGGATTTTGTATGAAATTGGGAATTTTTGTAAAATTTCAATTTTTGATGAGTTTGGGAAAGGGGAAATGCTATTTCCAGAGCTGACGTTGTTGCTTCCGTGTCAAGGTACAACCTTTACATGCGTAAGGTACAATCACTGTATGCATCTAGAGTGCTCTGGAAGCAGCAGTTTTAGCTTGGATAGTAGCATTTTCTTCCGAGAAATAAAAATAAAAATGGATTTAATCTTATTTATGGAAAGAAAACAATTGAATGATAGCTCTCTCTCTCTCTCTCTCTCTCTCATGCTAACATCAGTTATGGTTTTTCTATGTAACGTTCTAGTTTGGTCAGACTAGCTTATGTCACTTTAGCTTGAAAAATATGTGGGTAAGTCCTCACTCCCACACATCAGTCGGTGGATTTTATTCGATATTTTACGGACTTGTAGTGATTGGAGCTTGATGTTTTACTTGTTTCTGAATTCATATGCGTAATGGGTGGTTACATCTAAGTTTATCAAAGTGTTATATTGTTTAGGTTGGAAAATGTGGAACGTTTTGGCGTTTGTCTCGGTTTGTTCTTTTGTTTCCGGTCATTTGAACCAGGAATTTGCATTACGAGCCAAATGTTTCATTGATTCGGATTTTTGATGATGCTTTCATTTTATTGAACTACTGTGCCTTTTTGTGTGGTGGTGTTGTTCATTTTGGGGACAATAGATAATTTGCTAACAATTAGAGACCAGAAGATTAGAAAGAAAGCACTTTGCCATGTTACTGAGTTTGCAACATTTGCTGACAGATAAATGGCTGGCTAGGGTTCTTTAATTCCTTCTTTCTCCCTTTCTTTTATACATATTGTCTATCGAAACTCAGAGCTTTTTGCTGGATTGGATTAATGATTGCAATCGTGTCTATGTTGCAACATACGACAAAATTGATTGTCGAGTTAGAGTTAACGGTCTGATATGGTGTCTGTTTCCGTAACTATAAGATCTAGCATCAACAGGTCTTCACCTTTCCGTAAATGCAAGACCTTCAGCGCTATATGCGACAAAATTTGTTTAAGTGTATTACAGTTTGTCTTTCTTTCCTTAAGAGCCACATTTCAATCTTTGTGAAAGATACCACTGACAGAGTCTAGTATTTGGTCTGAGTATAACGCATCACCATATGTCTTCGATTTTCACCTTTGTATGCAAATGACTCTTTTACCAGATATGGTATAAATTTATTATGTTCCCTTTACTGCCGAAATCAAACATGGTTGAACAACGAATCCTTCTTCAAGCTGAGCATTCAAAACATAACTAAAGAGGAAGGGATTCAAATCTCAGGAGTACCAGGAGTCCTATGTGCCAAGTGTTCACTGCAAATTTGGTGCTTTCAGAGGTATGATTTTATTGTCTGTTTGGAAATAAGATGCTGCATCAAAAAATGGCACGTTTGGTTTGGGATGATTGCTTAACCAGCACAGTGGCTAGAAAGAATTATTCGCAAAAAAACATTGAAAGAAAAAAAGGGGAAAAGTAACGAAAGCAGCTTGGATATGCAGAACAAAGGTATGAAATATTTTTCATTCTGATCATCTTGTACAGTACTTATTTGCAGATAGCGCAGATGCAACTAACGAAACACATTGATCAATATTTGCTCAGTCCATAATCTAATCACTACTTATCTTCTTCTCTCCAGCAAATCAGGATCAAGATGCAGCGCTGGATTATATACAGCCTCGCTCGCTTCCCCTTCAAGACTCTACCCCTTGAAGCCCGAACCTTGCACCCCGTCCTCGGAGGAAAAGGCAAGCACCCCATCCCTGTGAGAGTCTCTGAACCAACCATCAAAACCTAAACTTTGTATTTTGGAGATTGTTCACACTTAAACTGACTGCTCTCACATTTAGCAGTGCTTAGAGTGGGGAGGTTACGAAAAGTTGGTTACGAAATTTTGTCTTCGAGTGCAGCAAGTTCCTGTAAATTTGTTGCAATTCTGGGGGTTGGAGCATGTGGCTTCCCTAGGGGGTTCCGCAAGGAGCCAAAACCCAATTTTCTGGATTCAACCATTTTTTTTCACATCAGTGGCAGTTTCATGGGAGGGGAGTTTCTGCTTAGCTGTCTGTTCAACCAGTTGATCCAGCTCTTTTTAACTCCTGGGAGGCTACTTATAATGCTCATCTCATAAGCACTTTTGAACAAGTGCTTCTAACTTCTTTCAGCGAGCTTGAATTTTATATGATTTTTAAGCCACCCATGAGAGCTGGAGAAGGGAGATTCTTCTCAGCACCAACTTTAGCTCATATGCTGCTTTTGCTGCTATTGTAGTAGTAGTAGTAGTAGTAGTCATACACACAATTTCTCCAGCGAGGGACAAATCATTATGGATATACTTGCTGGATGTGAGTGGCCGGTTGGTCAGTTGTGTAAGTTAGATCAACCGAATACTCACATCCAGCTACTATCCCGCATTGGAGAAAACCTAGAAACATTTGCATGCTCAAACTGCTATATGAAACCTTGCACCATGACACACAGCGATTTAGCGTAGTTTTGAGGCATCGTGGCATGGCATGCATTAGACACAATTATGGGTAGCTCAAACTTTGGACGTGTACATAATTTATTTTTTATTTTTTTTTTAAAATTGATATTCTTCGACTCAAAAATGCATTTTTGTTTTCGTGCAACTTCTACAGAGCACAATCCTCTTTTCAGCTACACGGGCTAATGGCATAATATGCTAGTTTGGGCTGGTAAAAATTGGTACTCGAACATCTCGATAGATTCTTCAACTTTCTATACAAATACAATCGATACATGGTCTCCTCAAGTATACGGAATTCCTTGTAATCTAAGTAGGTCTGATAATTTCTTACACGACTTGTTAACCCGACACGAAATGATATCGAAATTAACAGATTTCGGGTTGACACGTTAACGAATTGGATCGTTATCTTGTAACTTGATAATCACTTGGTAAGATAACGGGTCGGTTTAGGTATACACGTGAGTATTATGTTACATGATAAGAAAAATATTATTATACTGTTGTCGTTGAAGGAGTCTCTATGTCACGTTACAGGGGGCAAGAGGAGCATGAGCACATAAAAGTAAAACACCACCACCACCACCAACATTAGCCACAGATGATGAAGAACTGACCCTGGGCTGAAATACTAGCTCTGGCTTTGGCAATTCGTTTTTATATGTAAACGAAGGAGATAAATTAGCAGTAAGTACATGGCAAATCGTTTGAATCTAAAATCATAGAACAGATGTTTATGGGTTAACCCTTTCTGAAGTCCAGCACCTGTCTCCATTGGGACTTTGCGTCGATGAAAATGTTACCCTCTGGTTACTCTTCAGATTCAAGTAATCAACCTGCGAATGCAATGAAACGCAGGAAAAATAAGCAGGGATGAAACTAAGCAAATTTTTAGGTGAATGCAAGACCGGAGAAGCTATTAAACCTGCTGAGGGTCCAGAACAAGCACGCAAAATGCAGCAGCCGGGCCTGCTGAAGGGTCAAGAAACACTTGCGCCGGTGTTTCTTCACTCAGATTAGGAAGTCCCGGATGCGGCCCCAAATACTGCAGTCTTGATCTCAGAGAAGTGGAAAACCAAGATTTCTCTCTTTGCTGCATCAGGCAATTTTAGAGGGGAATATCAGCAACAAACAGAAACCCACAGTTATAAACATCTGTGTGAGGTCGATGATCGTGACTCACTCATTTGTTAAATACACTTGTTTTTTACTTGCAGATGAGTCCCATTTCACGGTTGCAGATGCTCAACTGTGGGACTCATCTGCAAGGATGTCGACCACATCTTGGCAACATGCTCAGCTGTGGGATTTCTTTCGACAAAAATACAGTATCTTTCATCCTTGCTCTGTAAGGAAGTCGACCAAGTGGCACCATGCCAAAAACTAATTTCAGTCAAGCACCAAGCCTCGCCCAATTTTACTATCTTTGGCCTAAAGCATCTTGATTTCTAGAATTATGCTTATACAAGTGATGTCAAATTGATATCAGATCACGTATTAATCAAGCCTCATCTGGCTTTACTTTCGTCGACAAAACACCAGTGCATGTTGGGACTAAGTTAGGCCCTTGACGATCAAATTTTCTTAAACTTGGTTGGGAGAAGATTATGCGGTGAGTTTCAAACTCAACTTTGAAGTTCCTACCCACAACCTTTCAATGAATCAACTGGATTTTTCATCGGGAAACTCATCTAAAACATACCATCTAACATGGAAACTAGGATTTCTGTGGTATCGCTTACATCCTAAAACGTGCGGACTCAAAATTTAGATGTAGTAGTTGCCACAACAAAACCAGCATATCCAGAGTATAAGTTGAGATGATTGCATACAGTTTCCCTCGATTCTGAAAAGGATATTGACATCACCTGAAGTTTTACGGGGTCGGGATTTGATCCATCAATCATGTCAACTGTTCCATTGATCCGAAATTGCTCCCACGAATCAGTGAAGTACCAACATATCAGAAGTACCAACATATCTAAAAATGGAGAATCAAGTCCGTGCACAAAATAAGCATTACTTGCAGTGCATATGGATAGAAAGCCCATCATTTCTTAACAAATTAAGGGGAATGTACCTCAAAGATAAATTACCTCAGCAAAAGGGCAATTCTTAAGCTCCTCAATCTGCAATAATTTTTATGCAGAAATGTCAGTTCCAACTTCCATTCCTTCAAAACTCAAACATCATATCATCTTCAAATCTAAAGAAACATGTCAATTGGGGAAAAATACAAAATGGGTAGAACGAGAATGAACACCTTTCGACTTCTGCAATCGGTGTGGATTTGAATCTTATCACTGTCCTCTTGAAATCCCCTGAGAATTACCCAGAAAAGTCTTCAAATTTGATTTTAGAGAGAGAGAGAGAGAGAGAGAGAGAGAGACCCAGTACCTGAAAACAACGGTCCGATTTGAAGGTCTCCCGTTACAACCAATCGTTGCCTATATAACCAATTAACCATCAAAGATTCAAACTTTTAACAGAAAAAAATTGATTACGAGAGAGAGAGAGAGAGAGAGAGAGAGAGAGAGAGATACTAGCTGAATGTAGGAAGAGTGCCTGAGGTGGGAATTTGATTCCACTGCGCTGAGAAGGAGCTGCTTCCATGGCGCCGGCGCTGTTAGTGTTCCCATTGCTCTGCTAATCTCTGCTTCTCTGTGTTTCCCCGTTTGTTGATTTTTCCAAGTAAAATAGTTGCACAGCCTCTTTAATAGGAGGGACCCATTTTAGCTGAAAAATGGGATGATGCGGAGAGTCGTCCGATCTCTTTCGATGAGATCGTGCGGTTGCAATTAAACACGACTTGTTACATTTCTTCTCTTTCTCCGTCGCTCTGAATCTCTGCCTCGCGAACGACGCAAATCTTCTTCCCCTTGATCATTTTGGCTTGCAACAGCTTTGCAGATTGAGACAACAGGGCACATTTTCCTTCCATGAGAATGTTCGATGTTGCACTAAAGGAAGGGAACAATTGCAGTGCTGGATATGATGATCACACAAAGGGTGGATTTCAAAAGTCATTACTCGTCCAGTCGTGGTCATGTCTTCCCAGCACTAAATGGTGTTTTTCATATGTTTATGACCTTGCAGCACTATATCGTTGTGGTTGGGGCATTTCTTACTGTGACGTTTCAGTGTCAGAATGTGGCCGAGTATCCTACACCTGACGGATGATGCACTGGAAGTTTTCATAGCATTATGGAATGCTACACTAGAAACCATGATATTACAGTTTTGTCTAACTTTGATTCAGTTTTTTGGGTGCCGAGTCAAAAGTTGTTCCTTCATTTGCTATCAATTGCCTTGACAGAGTCATAAAAAAAGCAAGAACAATATTCTCCTGGAGCTAGTTGGTGCAAGGAAGGCTAGTGTATGCACTGCTTGCTTCAATTTTCATGGCAGTGGAATTATTGCTCTTCGCAAATTCAAACTGGAATGATCTTTTTCAAGGTCTTATTCACCTTATCGTCATCGATGGCGCATACTTTTATGGAGCAGATCAGCAAGTTATATCTGCATTGGATGCTTGAGGCTGCTGTGTCTTACACAAGAACAGGGTGTTTTGAGCTAATTATAAACTGGTGAGAAGTTGGGGTTCAGCTGGACCACAATATATACAACCAAGCCAATTTGGGACTTAGGACTGCCAAGAGTCTTGAACAAACCTGTACTGTGCTAGATGAGACAGCAACAAATGGAATTGTTCATGATATCAAGACTCGGGCCATTTTGTCTGAAGATCATTGTTTCATGGTCAAGGAGCTGTCACGTTTGGCAGAGTTGATACAATATTGTGTTGATGATGCCACTTTGTTTGATGCCTCGTTACTTAATCCGAGGAAGCAAGATTATTATGGGATCAAGACAAAATTTGATGACACCTACATGCAGAATGTATCACGGTCTACAGTAGATGAACTGGAGAACGTTTTGGGTCTTTGTTCAGCAGCATTATATGCATCAGGATCATTAAGGAACAAGTTCTTCGGTATATGAATTTTCTGGATTTTTGGAAGCTAGTGTGCTTGTGGGATGCTTGAAGATTTGGAAATTTTGCATTTTCAGCAAGGGATATGTGGGAAAATATTACATGATGACCTAATCCCCACTTACGAATAATATATTTTCGCTTGAGAATTTTCATAATCGGAACCATTCAATCTCTTAATCTTTATTTGAAGATCATCCTTACAAAAAATCATTTGATAATGATCCTAAGTGGATGACTAAACGATCTCTGGTTCGAATGATTTTTTATAGGGATGATCTGAAAAGTAAGATATTGAAAGGTTCCAATCATGAAACTTTTATAGTGAAGATACGTTATTACAACAAATGGGGAAATGAGCTCATACCTCAAGAGAGGAATGCAAGCATTATCCTTTTTCCAAAAGTGCCCTACACAACATCAAATGCCTGATGACAAAAAATTAAGTGTCGTTGGTATTGTTACCATTGCATTCCATTGAAAATAATGCTAATGATTATCCCTATAAAAAACATTT
The DNA here is from genome assembly GCA_036320875.1 of Cotoneaster glaucophyllus. Classification (NCBI taxonomy): domain Eukaryota; kingdom Viridiplantae; phylum Streptophyta; class Magnoliopsida; order Rosales; family Rosaceae; genus Cotoneaster; species Cotoneaster glaucophyllus. The sequence goes on from CM070062.1 coordinate 17,351,792, forward strand.
GAATTGGAGATCATTGTACATAACGGATATAGTTTGTGAAAAATACGTACGTGTATTATTCGGCAACTTTGCTAAAAAAAATACTTCAAAAAAATTCGACATGTTGTCGGCCTAATTTATTGAACTAAATAAAGGATAGAGTGAGAAGGGGTGCGGCATAGTAGAGAGAAAGAGTGAGATGTGTAATTGTGAGGTGTATGTTATCTCATCCCATTGTGACTTTATTTATAGTAGTAGGGAAGGTAAATTCCTTACCCTAATAGGATTACAACTCTAATAGGATAATATCTAATCCAAGAGATATGGTAGAATCCCATAAGAATATTTCAGATATGATAGGATTTACACAATCACATTCCTAATCTAATAAGACTGCAACACTCCCTATTAAGTGTGTAAATACTTAACCAAATGGTGCATCAGGTCTTCAATGATGAAGTAAGTTCAATTGATGAAGTCATCGGTACAATGAGCGAATGTGAGTCTCAAATCAACGGAAGAATGCATAAAAGGTAAAACTCACAAAACCTCGCTATGGTAAAACCCAAGGTGGGAGAAAAACTCATAGACTAAGGAGAAAAGTGAGAAGTTGCATTAAGTCAAAACTATACGTCTTATGGATGCAAGTAGAAGAGCTCACAAGGGTATGATCAGCCCAGGATGAGTGCCTCATCAAAACCTAGTTAGGTAGCAAAAATTCAGTGGGAAAAATGCTCATAATCGTAGAGAAAAAGAGTACATTAAGATCAAGTGAGTATACTTCTGGATACTTCCCCTGAGTTTGACACAACTTCCAAATGATAACTACAAGCATTGCTTATGAATAGTTAGGCATACCAATTCCTCAGACAAACTTCTGGAAGGTTGACTTTGGTAGTGACGTTGTGTAGAGGTCGGCAAGGTTTTCTGGGATTGGCTTGCATGACTTCAATCTTCTGATGCTTTGATGATGTGAATGTAGACGAAATATGTCTTGGCGTTGACTTTGTTGATGTATCATGTCTTGGTAGGGTAGATACATGTGGCATAGTCTTCATGGATCGTTGTTGGGACTCAACGATGGATGAAAACATCAGGTACTTTGAATATGCTTAACAAGAGATCTCAACAATGTCTCACGTATGGCGTAGTGAAGTGAGGTGAGTCTTAGAACGCGTTAAAGATTTCGTAACTATGGTCATATCGTGGACCTCCAAGATATTGCGATATCCCTAATGGTAAAGACATAACCATTCGGGGATGAGCCTTGTGTGAGTTTGATAAGTAACTAGCGTCAGCATAACAAACAAGGCAAACATCATTCTGAGGATCAAAAGGGGTCAGTCGGCTCGGGATGCGTGGGGTCTGTAGTACATTTCAGGGTAACAGAAAAACGTCTTTAATACCAATTCAGTGGCTGAGTGTAGGCGTGGTGCTGTATCTTTACTAATAAATCAACAATGAAGGAGATGTCATGTCTAATGAAATGAGCTAAGTACAACAAAGCGCAAAGTTGAACTCAGATATGGAACTTCAGATTCCATAACCTCTTCAAGGGTTTCATTTGCATATATCTATAGAAGATCATAGGTATACTTAAAGGTAACATCTTCAGGGTGTTATTCGATTGATAGATCAGAGTACCGTCAAAACAACGCTTGAACTTCAGGTCAAGGCATAAACGAGTTTTCCCAAGATCCTTAATCTCAAATTCCGTCTTTAGGTGCGAGATAGTTTTCTCAAGCTATGCTAGAGTCTTAGTGAGATTCATGTCATCGACATAAACTATAACTCTAGCAAATAATCACTTAGATGAGTATACCATATCCGCTAGATTGCTTCAATCTGGAAGTGAACGCCTCAACCAAGTTAAGAGGGTGTTCCGTGGTTTGGAACTATTTGAACTAGTCCATGTAATTCTTCGGGACCTTACATGTAAATCTCCGTATCAATATCCCCACAAAGAAACACTAAACACATTTCATAATGCTGGTATATGATCTCGCCACTTTAACTAAATCAGATGAATGTGTATGGAGCAACATTCTGAAAGCTATAATTCATTGCACTTGCTTATAACACTTGTGTGGTACGGGTATCGAGATGAGACATAGTGGGCAACGTCCACGTAAATTCGCGTCGTTCTACAGGAGCGTTGACGTTCTTATCTCCCCCTAATGGCAAGAAGATTGCCTCATTGAAGTGACAATCCGTGTAATACCCCTATTTAAAAAAAATGGTTATATATATATGTGTGTGTGTGTGAGTGTGTGTGTGTGAGTAATTATTTTTACGTAATGATTTTATTAGATTATTTTATGCAAGAACCTACTTTCGATATGTAAAATAGTTTCAATGTAAAATCCTTTTTGCTACAAACTATTTAAAAAACTAGCTAGTATTATTTCATGTTCATATGTAATTAGAGATATTTTTAGTTTGAATTGGAGAAGGGAGATTAAATGAGTTTGGTTTGATTTTCCTCACAAAGGGCCGAGAGTTTGAGGTTGGACTAAGTGAGTAATTTTGTCTTGATATTTTCTCTCAAAGATGAGGTGAAGAGTTTGTAACATTAGGAGTTAATGATTTAGTGATTACTCACCACTCTAAATGTGAAGGTGGAAGTCTACTTAATGGTGAGTTGGCAAGTTTGTATTCATTAGGAATCTAAGAGTTAATGTTTGGTGATGATTCATCCCTCCAAAATTTGAAGAGGTGGGATTCATATCCCTCCAAAATTTGAAGAGGTGGGATTCATATCCCTTAGAGATAAACGTGGCCTTGGATGCTTGTATACACCTTGCATAATATTGATTAACTTCACACATTTCTCTTTGCCATTTGAACACATACCATTATCAATGATTAGGTTAACATTTGGTGTGTTTCTATTGGAACACATTTTATGTCTAATGATTGGCACATCACTTGCTTTCTTTCTATTGGAACACTTGGAAGCTTTCTCCTCAAACTAGATGGGAAGGAAGAGGTTATTCAATCTTTATAAAGGAAGGAGCAAAGAACCAACGGAAGACATGGAGAAAAAGAGAGAGGAAGAAGAAGAAAAGAAAGAAAAAGAACAACTCCAACAAAAAGCCATCCTCCCTTTCATATTGCCTCCTTATCTTTCTTTTACATGTTCTTAGGGGTTTAAGCCATCTTTCATTGTATTTGTAAATCCTTCATATATAGTGAAATACAATGAAAGCAAACCCTAGTGGATGTAATCGATTTGGCGAACCACTTAAATCTTGTGTTGTTTATGCATCTACATTTGGAGATCATTGTCATGAGAAGCATTTCCACCAAACTATCGAAAATCTCTATTTATTTCCCTTGAGAATGATGTACAAAAAGTGTGAGACAAATCCCAGAGAAATTCGTGAGACCTTACCCAACAAATCTCTCCACCAAACTTACCATAATTTTCATCTATCAAAAGAAAGATATTAAAAAAAACTAGAAATTCGTCCAGCCTATTTAACAGATCAAAACACCATCATTCATATATTATATCATAGTACTTTCTTTCTGAGAGTTGTTTGTCTGTCTCTCTACCATAATATATCCAAATTTCAGGAAAATACAACGGTACGATCGTCCAATATGTTTAAAATACCAACTCAGTCTCTAATCCCGCAGAAAACTGGACAGCCATGTTATGAGCACCAAAACCCCATTTTTTAGGGCTCCTATCAAAACACTTTCTTAACAAAAGTTATTCCTTGTCATCTCATCTATAACATATCCAAAAACCATGACAATCCAATATATGTGCTGACTTGTACCCCAGTTCGAACGGCTGATGTTCAGTTGAGCTAGCCTTCTCTGTCAACCTCTTTGCATGGCCAACATCTCCAGTTTCTTTCTCTCCCTTTCATCTCCCTTTCATGGAAGTTTTTCAGCAATCCAACTTCTATTATATATGTAGAGTTTTAGCTATATTAAAGAAGAGGAAGGGGAAGTGGTGAAGGAAGAAAGAGAACAAGAGGGAGGAAATGAAGCTGAAACAATAAAAAAAAGAGGAAATGGTAACATATTGCTTATCATTTATATTAAAGATTATTATTTTGTTATTAATATTATGATTATAGTACTCTTGTTACTAATAAATTTGATTTATGTTGAAGCTTGCAGGTTTGTTGGATAACATGTGAGTATTGATATCTATATGAACATGACATATACATAAACATTCATGCAAAGCAAGAAAAAGAGTTGTGTTGTGTCAAGTGCTCACTTGTGTAAAGTGTTTAAGTTGTGAGGATATTCAAGGGCTGAAGTTTGCCTTGAATAATAATGAACCGTGTATATGTCAAGCGTAGGGTGCAGGGCTTGAGTATACAAATTGGTTGATTATTAAAATAATGAAATCTTGTATATGCCAGGCGTCGGAGGAAGGGCTTGAATATACAATTGGGTGTCGGGGGAAGTGCCTGTATAATAAAGTGGAAACTAAGAGTTTAATTACAAAAATTGGGTTTAAGGGATGAACGGGAGTTAACTCATATTCTAAGGTATTCTGAGCCATGTGGTATAAGCATGGTATTGGACATGCAGACTTGGGTGCCTTAGGTATGGGTTGACTGGATTAGAAGGGAGTGAGTACATTCATCCATCTCATTTGCATATATTTCATGCATTTGAAAGAATTGTTACAATTTAATTATTGTAGTTTTTGTTGTGAATTAATTTGTGTATTATAGTTATTCCGTTGCGTATTCAATAAATTTTATGTAAGATTTTGTTGATGTATGGTGTAATCGTTGTAATTTAATTTAATTTTCCACCATATCTTGGTTGTAGAATTTATTTCTATTGCTAAGATATGGCTCACACCCTAGCCCGTGAATAGTCTTTATTCGCGGGTCGGGGCGTGACAATCTGTAAATGAGCGGTAAAGAAATTGCATGCAAGGGCGAGAGCTAGTGTGAAGGAAAATCGTAATCGACAAAGATTCAAAACCTTATGTGAAAACCCATATTGGTACGTTGTGGCGGCACAACTTGGCACATGGAATGCACACCTAAATGCGTAAGTACGAAACGTCAGGTTCGTACCTAGTAACCAATTGTAACGTCGAATAGGTTGGGTGGCAATGAGCCTCAAAGCGGACCAACATAGCTACGTACAAGATTGCATTGCCCTAGGCAGAAACTGAAAGCTTGGTACGTTGACCAAAGTCCGGGTGATCATTGAAATTGCCCTTTATGATCACTCAGCGAAGCTGTTTTGGGATGAACATGGGAATTTAATGTTCAACTATAAACACAAAAGACATGCAATACTTATCGAAAACCTTCGATATAAACTCTTTGGCATTATCCAGTCTTTTAGACTTTATGGGATAATTAGGATGGTGAACCCTTAAAATCGGCCATGAGGTTTTGCATAAATATGTGTGGACAAACATGTGACCAGTTTATCGATTTATCAACCAAAACCATAAGTATTTATATGGTCCACATTTTGGTTGGATTAGTCCACATATATTCCCTTGAATCCACTGTTAAAAAAAGGGTCGTTTTGTATCTTTGCGAGGGATGATATAGAAGATCAAATTCCTTAATGAGCAGGCTTGACAAAGTGTGCTTGTAAGCACAAGATCCTTACTTGGGGTAAGGAGATCCGTCGTAGCATCATTGCTTGACCTAAGTGTCCCTAAATGCACTACTACAAAATTGGCTTAGTGTGTCGGAGAGTGGTGGCAGTTTTATACTATTATTGTCGAATAAAATATTTCCGACAACGTCTTTAAAAAGTGTCGGATAACAAAGTACTACTGTCGCTTATATCCGACATTAGTGCACTACTTTCTGACAAGAATAATGAAGCGGGCCCTTAACTCCACCAGATTTATTTTTTTAAATATTTTAAACCAATTCTGGCATATATATCCGACATGAGTAAGTAATGTGTCATATTATATTATTTTCAAATTTTTAATACTAACTCTGGCGGTTATATCCGACCAACACAAATATTTTCAAAATTTTTATACTAACGCTGACGATTATATCAGACACGATTATTATTTTATATTTTTAAATCCTGGTAAATTTTGGGAGCGAATTTTGGGCGGTTCTATCTGACAGCAATAAGAAAGTGTGTCAGACAAATTTTTACATTGCCGTCGGTTTTAACCGACAGTACTACCAATTCTACATAATAAAACCCCTTTCCCTCTTCCTTGCGCCACTGCCTTCTCCCTTCCCTAGTTTCTTCTCCTTCCCGTTGCATTCTATCTCATATCCTCATTCTTTCCTTCTCCTTCTCTTCTCCCCTTCTCCTCTCTCCTTTTCCCTTTCTTCTTTTCTCCCATTCTCCTTCATTTCCCTTTCATTTCCCCCTTCTTCTTTCCGACATCTCTTTCTTCTTTTCCCCCCTTTCTTCTTTTCATCTTCTTACCATGCTTTTTTATCAACTTCATTAGTTCCTTCATCACTCTCTCTATGACAGTCGCTGATCTCATCTCCCCGTCTTCTCTCTCTAGTACGACAACACAGGATTTACGCCAAACACTAGAAATGTCTCGTTTTCTTGCTCCCGTTTTCTATTGTGTGTAAGGGATTTTGCTTATCTAAGGTAATTAGTGAGGAATTTTGTTTCAGCTTTTTCAAGTTAACTAAAGATTTGTATTTCCGTAATTTAATTATGTTTTTGTAGTTTTTGTTCAATTCAATCTATTTTTATGACTAATTTGCTAATTATCAAATTTCTCATACATTGTTCTATTTAAACCACATTTATTTTATCTAATTTGTTAATATTTTGTCATGTTTTTGGCATCAATTGCTGTTGAAATTTTGTTAATTCATGTTTTCTCATGTGATGTTCTGCAGTGAAAAGCACCGAAAGAAGAAGAGGAAAAGAGAATGGGGGAAGGGGGAAAGAAGAAAGGTAGCATCGATAGAAGAAGGGGAAGAAAAGAAGAAAGGGAAAAGAAGATAGGAAAAAGGAAAAGTCATCATTATGTTTTCTTTATTTTGTTGTATAAACACTTTGTATAATGAGATATATTGCTGAAGAACATTACCAATGGAAGCATTTATGTCAGATATGAATTTTAATTTTTTTTTAAATTAGCATGGGTGTCGGATAAAGGAGCATTTTTGTTTATTTTTTATTTTTATTCAAAACATGAATTTGGTTTATATACTTTTATATTTTTTTTTATTATGTCGATTATATGTGACAACTTTGTCTTTATATTCGACGAGATTTCTCAACAACTAATGTGCCTGTAACAGACGAGAGTATTAATGTCACTTGTATCCGACACTATTTTCTTGGCGGATTAAGAGTCAAATCCAATAGCAAAAGCCTTTTCGTGATGCAAGCAATGTTGTCAGTTCTTTTATCCGCCACTACATGAATTTCTATCATATTTTTTGCTAATATCTGACATAAATAGGCGTTTCTTGTCTTTTTTAGAATGACATTACTGGGTACTTTTGTAGTAGTGATGGTCATGTCAAAGCAAGTAAACTGTTCAATCACCAGGCTCTAGGCCGGCCACATGTGGCGTGTTCCCAGTTAGGAGACAGCCCATTGGCCCCAAAGCAAAGCTTCAGGCTCATTTTTGAAGGTGATGCTAAGCTATTCTACTCAATTTTCCATTAGTGGTTTCATTCATGATTATTGTCATCTTGAAAATCCTTAAGACTCAATGACGTTTTTTTTCCAGAACAATGAGAATGTAAGGTCTCTTAAATGGTAATTTAGTACCGTTCATCAACGAGAAGCGTGCCAATACTCTTAATCAAGTTGGATAAACCTGAAGTAGTTGCTAGAGATGTGATTTAGGTATAAAGTTAGTGTACGTAGTATCACATTCATTCAGACTACTAACTTTCCCACATTCACACCTAAACACGTGTTTAATTGAATTTGGTCTCATGTATATAAGAAACATGATTCAATTAACTAATATTCGAGGACAATAGCAATAACATTATCCATAACTAAAACAAACACCAAACTTGAATCCAAGAATATAGAAAAATGTTCACAAAGTAAATGGTTTACTAAGAGGATTCAACCAATAAGGTCATTCATGTCAAAATTCTATTCTTCTAACGGTGTTTAATGGAGCAAAATTAGTCTCACAAATTGACTACGAGAATGGTACTCCTCAACAACATTGGTAGGGGCATAAATGAGTGCATAACTAATAATCTCTTCCATCAAAACAGAAGTAGATTCTGCAGGGTTGAGGTTCAGGAATACTATCCCTTATTCTTGAAGTTTTAGGTCTTAAGTGCAGAAGATCATACTTCGGGCGTGATACCACACCTTGGCAGGCCTTGATTCTACCATACGTTGTAAAAACAAACTCGAAATTGGATTGTGAGAAAGACAGACCCAGACTTGGGTTTAGTAGGCTCCAGCTGAAGCTGTAGAGGTCTGTTCAGTAGGCTTCTGCCGAAGCAGAGAAGTACTGTTTAGTGCACCTCTAACAAAGTAGAACATGCCCTTTGGTACACCTCTGTCGAAGCAGAGCATGCATGTCGGTGCATCCCTGCTGAAATAAGGCACCATTATTCGGTAGACTCCAGCTGAAACTGGGTCTATACCGTTCGGTACCTTCCAGCCGAATTGCTGGGGTACCTTACTCTCATAAGTGTGGTAGTAATCAGATCCTAGAATTTTGGTAAACTTCTGTTCTTTACACTACTGCTTTGAGAGCGAGTTAAGAACAAGGAAGAACGAGAAAAGTATTCTATAGTCAAAATTCGATCGGATTTATAAACTTCAGAATCATACTTATTCATGGATGTAATCATGGTGTGCTTTAGGTAATATCGTTCATGATTAAATAGTTCGTAAGAACGAGCCAAAGAGCCATGAAATCCTCATTTAGGAGGTACTTCCATTTGTAATGCTTCGGGCATAAGTCTTCAAATGAAGATCATGGCGAAGGCTTATTCAGCTCTTCTATGTCATTGTTGGCTTCAATGGTTACTCAACTTCTTGATAGTTAAGTGGAGATTCACGTCTTGTACACACATAAAGTGGTTTCTGTTAAGAAACGTCCAAATCAGTGAAATCGAACTTGTTACGGTTCGACAATCCATTGAATGGAACGAGCAAGATTGTGAGTGGTGCTATGGAAATAAGATATCCATAAGCATCAAAGTTAGAGCATTCGGGTTCTAAGACATGGTTTACATGAAAAACGTCGGGTTTTCATGGGTGTGTTGTTTTATGAAAACTTCGAGTTTCAAAGGTACTAAATTCAAAACTACAAGTTCGACTTATGAACTTCCGGTTCATAAAACGAGGTACCTATAAGCGTACATAATACATATACAACTAAGTGCAGTGGATTTAGGTTGCTTCAGGAACTCAAGTGTGAGCGCTTCGAGACTACGAAAGGGAGTCAGCGGTTTAAAGAAAAAAAATAATTTATTGAATTGTTAATTGCAAAAAAAGTGGGCTTCAGGCTAATAATTTTGGATATTATTTCAGATTAATGGACTGTTGGTCTTTTTAATTAATTCAATAGATCCTAACCATCAAGGTTTGATCATAGGAGCAAAATAATGACATTTGGGGTCATATTAGCTCGAATTTAGTTTCGGGCTAAGCGACAATAAAATTATAGCTTGATAAACGTTAACCAATAACATCCCAATAATTATATGGGTATAGTTATTAAGCGAGGATGCCCAAATATGGCATCGAGGTCGAAACAATGCGGCATAGCTCACGTGGGTTGGCTGCAATAAGGTGCAGGCCTTGTTTGGGCATTGGGAAAGACGTGCAGGCCTTGGGCTGTGTCTGGGATGAAGCCTAATAGCGCAAGGCTGCTGACTGTTGTGATTCCTTCGATCACGAGTATATGGAAATGAATTTAGAATGTAATAATTGAGTAGTTGTTGGGCTATTGTGGTAATTGCAGTTTTATAGGGGAGTTTGTTTACAATTCTTGTCTTGTATTGCTTTGTGGCAGACTTCACAGATGTAATTGGCTGACTATAAAGCCATATGTTCTCGATTGGAAAAAGTTAGAAAAATTAATACAACTTTACAGTTCCCAATTCTGTTACTTCTTCTCTATTCTTCTTCCACCGCCATTTCTGTTATAGCAAGCAGGTTAAGGTCTGAGCCTTCCTGGTCTGGTGTTATCATTGGTATCAGCCTTCGGTCCTGGTTCCCTTCCGTGCATGCCCCGTGCTACTACCACCACTCGTCTCTCTGCGATGGACGGCCGAGTTGCGGCGCTCGAAGATTTCATGGCTTCACTCCAAGCTTCGGTCGATGCTTCCATGGCTTCTCTTCCTTCCGTGGTTGACAATGCTGTCGCTGTTACTCTTGACACTAAATTGCAGCTTTATTTCGAGCAATTTCGTCGCGAATTGCAATTTCGATCCTGCGGCACTGGCTTTCCGCCTCCTGTGGCTCATGATTGTCCTGATCCTCGGCCAGTGGCACCTGATCTGCGTCCTCCGAGTTCGATTCAGCATGGCGATGATTATCCTCCTCGTCCGCCATGGATTCAGCGTGTTGATTTTCCTCGATTTGTCGATGGCGAGGATCCGCTCGCCTGGATCTACAAGGCCGAACAATTTTTCTCTTTCTACAACACTCCGGCTGCTCATCGTGTGCTTCTTGCTTCTTTCCATTTCGACGGGGAAGTTTTGCAGTGGTTTCAATGACGAGATTGTTTGCGCACTACGCCGACTTGGGAGGAGTTTACACGAGCCTTGTGCCTGGAATTTGGACCACTTGCGTTCGAGGACACAGCCGAAGCACTCTTTAAGCTGCGCCATACAGGTACTTTAAAGGATTACATCTCTGAATTTAGGCATTTGGCTAATCGTACTTCCGGGCTTAGTCCTGCATTGCTTCAGAGTTGTTTTGTGGGAGGGTTGAAAAGAGAACTTAGATTTGATGTTAAATTGCTTAAACCGGCCACGGTGCATGATGCGATTGCCATTGCGGTCCAATTAGATGCCAAACTTAATGAGTTTAGGAGCAGTCAGGTTAAATCCTCTTTTGTGTTGAAAAATCAGTTAGTTCCTACCGATGTACCTCCCCATACTGTCCCCCGAACAGGTAATTTGGCTGTCAAAAAACTATCTCCTGATGAAGTTCAACGAAAGAGGGAGCGTGGGGAATGTTGGTTTTGCCCGGATAAATGGACAAAAGGGCATAAATGTGGGTTAAAACAGCTTCTGATGTTGGATCTAATGGAGGACGATGATGCTGGTTTTGTTGAAGAACCGATTGAGGCTCCTGAGTTGTATCATATGACCCTCAGTGAATGTGCATTTTATGGCACTGTTCCTCACCAAACACTGCACACCATGAAGGTGGAAGGCTTATTGAGTGGACGTCCTATCAAGATCTTATTAGATTCGGCCAGCACTTACAACTTCGTGGATTCCAAAATTCTGAAACAATAGGGCTATCACGCTCAAAGTACACGACCTTTTGAAGTGATGATTGCAGATGGGGGCACTGTGCGAAGTTCAGGATGTTGTAAGGATATGTCTCTGTCTTTGGGGGGTTATGATTGTTATGTGGATCTTTATTCTTTGCCATTAGGTGGATGTGATGCAGTGCTAGGGGTTCAATGTCTAGCAACAGTGAGTCCGGTTCTGTGGGATTTCAAACTTCTGACTATGGAATTTTCCAAAGGAGCTCAGAAGTTTAAACTCGTACATAGTTTTCCGCAGCTTTCCTGCATTCAAGAACTATCTTTGCAGCACATCGATAAGGAACTTACCAGTTCTAATATGGGTTTATGTCTTTATTCTTTGGAAGGTAATAAGGTAGATGCCAGTGATCTCAATCCTCAGCAGCTGCAAGAGTTACAAGACTTGTTGGGCAAGTTTGAAGACATTTTTGAGGTACCTACTACACTGCCACCATCCAGATCACTTAACCATTCTATTGCTTTGGTTCCTGGTGCTAAACCTCCAAACTTGAGGCCTTATCATTATGGCCCCCTTCAAAAAACAGAAATTGAAAAGTCTGTTCAGGAGCTTTTGGATGCAGGCTTTATCAGGGCAAGTCATAGTCCCTTTTCGTTTCCCGTACTTTTAGTCAAGAAGAAGGAGGGCACATGGAGAATGTGCATTGACTATAGGGAATTAAATGCACTCACGATTAAAGATAAGTACCCTATTCCTCTCATTGATGATTTATTAGATGAATTACATGGCTCGAAGTATTTTTCTAAGCTCGACTTGAGATCCGGATATCATCAAATTCTCATGAACTCTGAGGATGTGGGAAAGACGGCATTTAGAACTCATGAAGGGCACTATGAGTTTTTGGTGATGCCTTTTGGGCTCACTAATGCTCCTGCAACGTTCCAAAATTTGATGAATGATTTGTTTAAACCATTTCTCAGGAGGTTTGTGTTGGTTTTCTTTGACGATATACTCGTCTACAGTACCTGGTTCATTTACAGGAAGTCCTTACAGTGCTCCATAAAAACCTGTTATTTTTGAAGCAGTCTAAGTGTTCTTTTGGTCAACGAAGTGTTGAATACTTGGGACATATCGTGTCCAAGGATGGGGTGGCTGCAGATCCCTCCAAGCTCCGAGCGATTCAGGAGTGGCCGCCACCACGAAATGTAAAGGAGTTAAGAAGATTTTTGGGGCTTACTGGTTACTATCGGAAATTTATTCCCAGTTATGGGAAAGTTTGTCAGCCGTTGTACAATATGACTAAAAAAGATGGGTTTGCTTGGACCAGTTCAGCTACGGAAGCAACAACTCAAGAACATCATGTCTTCACCAAGGGTCTTGGCACTTCCAGATTTCTCTCAAACCTTTGTAGTCGAATGTGATGCCTCTGGAAATGGTATAGGGGCTGTGCTGCAACAAAATCGAAGGCCAATTGCATTCTTCAGTCAGGCACTTGGACCTAAGAATCAAGCACTCTCCACTTATGAAAGGGAGCTTATTGCCATAGTTCATGCAGTAAGAAAATGGCAGAATTACTTGCAAGGGAGACATTTCATTATCAAAACGGACCATAGTAGTTTGAAATATTTCTTGGGGCAGCGGACCAACACACAGTTCCAACAAAAATGGGTGTCAAAACTCCTTGGGTTCGATTATGAAATTCAGTACAGAAGTGGAAGTGAAAACACTGTGGCAGATTCTTTATCTCGAATCCCAGAACATCGTGACATTGCTTCTGAGAATACTATGGTTTTAGCTGCAATTTCTTACCCTTATTTTGGCTGGATGGATGAATTAAGAAGGCATACTGAGAGTGATACTTGGATTGTGGATAAGATCAAGGAGGTGACTGAGTATAAACTCAAGGGAATTACTAACTCTGCTTTAGCTAAATACTCTGTTGATAATGGGTTTTTATGCTATAAGAAAAGAGTAGTTATCAGCCCAAATTCTTTGTGGAGAACTAAGTTGATGGAGGAGCACCATTGCACACCAATCGCAGGTCATCAAGGTGTCACCAAAACCTATCAGCGCCTTAAAAAAGGGTTTTATTGGCAGGGCATGAAGCGGGATATAAGGAGATTTATGGCTGAATGTGCTATCTGCCAACAGAATAAATATGAGACGGTTGCACCACCGGGATTGGTACAGCCCTTGCCTTTGCCACAACGGGTTTGGTAGGATATTAGTATGGATTTTGTAGTAGGGCTGCCAATTTGCAAAGGGAAATCTGTTATTATGGTCATTGTTGATAGGCTTTCAAAATATAGCCATTTTGTTGCACTTTCCCACCCTTACAATGCTTCTATAGTTGCTCAACTCTTCATAGAGCATGTGTTTCGCCTACATGGGATGCCCAATTCCATTGTAAGTGATAGGGACCCGGTGTTCATAAGTGCTTTTTGGAGAGAATTCTTTAAGATCCAAGGTTCCAAGCTTTGCATGAGTTCGGGGTATCATCCCCAAACTGACGGACAGACTGAGGTTATGAATCGTTGTTTGGAAACGTACTTGAGGTGTTTTGTTAGAGGGCAACCCAAGAAGTGGGTGCAGTGGTTGCCGTGGGCAGAGTGGTGTTTTAACACTGTTTATCATACCTCTTCGAAGTATACTCCTTTTGAATTGGTGTATGGGTATCCTCCACCTCACATTGTTCCACATGAGGTTGGCTCCACTAAGGTGGCTTCTGTTGAACAGGGTATGATAGAAAGGGATGGGCTATTGTCTGTGTTGAAGCATAACTTGCAGCTAGCTCAAAATCGTATGAAGGTGCATGCGGATAAAAGGAGAAGTGAGCGACAATTTGATGTTGGAGATATGGTTTATTTGAAGTTGGTACCCTATCAACTACAATCCTTGGTCAAGCACAGTTACCACAAGCTGCAACCACGGTTCTATGGTCCCTATGCAATACTGGCGAAGATTGGGACAGTGGCATATAAGTTGCAGCTACCTGAAGGATCACGAATTCATCCTGTGTTCCATGTTAGCTGCCTCAAGAAACAGCTAGGACCTAATACAGTTCCACAGATTGAGCTACCTTTGGTGACTGATGATGGATTGGCTCAGAACATACCTGCTGCAATTTTGTCGAGACGAATGTACAAAAAGGGTAACGTAGCTGGAATTCAACTTCTGGTGCAATGGAGTGGTAAGGAAGCAGATGATGCCACATGGGAGGATTTTGATGAATTTCATGCACGATTTCCAGAATTTGCAGTGTAACCTTGAGGACAAGGTTGATTTGAAGGGGAAGGTATTGTTGTGATTCCTTCGATCACGAGTATATGGAAATGAATTTAGAATGTAATAATTGAGTAGTTGTTGGGCTATTGTGGTAATTGCAGTTTTATAGGGGAGTTTGTTTACAATTCTTGTCTTGTATTGCTTTGTGGCAGACTTCACAGATGTAATTGGCTGACTATAAAGCCATATGTTCTCGATTGGAAAAAGTTAGAAAAATTAATACAACTTTACAGTTCCCAATTCTGTTACTTCTTCTCTATTCTTCTTCCACCGCCATTTCTGTTCTAGCAAGCAGGTTAAGGTCTGAGCCTTCCTAGTCTGGTGCTATCACTGACAATGGGCCAAAACCGACACAGGACGCAGACCCAACATATGCTGGCCTGGGTGGGGCTCAACGAAGCCCAGCTACGTGCTGGCTTTGGGTTTTAGGCTTGTGTGCGAGAAGGCAAGCTAAAGGCTGACTTCTGGACACGGGCCGAGAAGTTGACGAGCTCATCAATCGTAATAGGCTTTACTGCAGGCAGGCCGATGCGCTAGGACAGAGCCCAATAAACATCGACCTTGCTGGCAATGGGCCAATATGGGTTGGGACAAACCTAGCAAGGCTGCATGCCTGTTGGTGAGCTCAGGACTTCAGGTCCGTATGGGTACCTGACCCAGGCCGAAGGCCTGGTTGTTTGTGCAAGTGCAGCAAGCCCACTATGCTGGTGCATGAGGTTTATGGCGTCGTCCAGGGTGGTGCTGTGGCTACAGGCCAGCTAACTCGGCTCGGCAGTGCGGCGTGGAGTCGTGCTTAGCCACAAAAATCCCATTAATTAATTAATTTTTTTTTTCGACATCTAGGTTTGAAAACTCTAATTGCTTCTAAATTATTTCGATGTTTTGACTCACAAATTCCACATAGCATAATTGCGTATTGCATGAATGTGTGTGTGTATTGGAAGAAAAATATAAATGTAAAGGGTTCATACATCATGGGGAATGTTTTCATGCTTTATGGTCGTTTCAAATATCTTAATTTATTTTAAAAGAACCTGATTGGCAGAAAACAATTGAGAGTTTGAATTTGTTGAAGATCATTCTCGGAAAGCTGGTATTGCATCTCCAATGCGTTATATCATTTTCAATAAAGAAAAATTAAATTGAATCAATAGCATGTAGATCAATTCAATAAAATAGTAAATTAATCATAAAAAGAATGATTAAAACGTAATATTCCCTTGATTGATGAACAATTTCTTTAGCGCGCAATCAAGAGCGTGCTGATAATGTGTTGTAAGCCTAATTTACTCAACTAAATAAAGGACAGAGAGAAGAGGTGCGGCATAGTAGAGAGAAAGAGAGAGATGTGTAATTATGAGGTGTGTGTTATCTCACCCCATTGTGTCTTTATTTATAGTAGTAGGGAAGGTAAATTCCTTACCCTTATATGATAATATCTAGTATAAGAGATATGGTAGAATCCCATAAAGATATCTCAGATATGATAGGATTTACAATCACATTCCTAATATAATAGGACTGCAACACGACCATTTTTTTTTTAAAATTAATTTTTTTTTGGAGAAATTTTAAAATTAATATTTTGATCATCTAAAATATTTATTTACTTATATTTCTTTCTTAATAATATATATTTTTATTTCTTTCTTAATGGTTAAAAATATGTATAGAAACATGAATTTTATATGTTTATTGAAAAATGTGCCAAAATAATATATATTAAACGTGAAAAATACATACATACGTTTATAATACTTGTATAGTACTTTAGAATTATAAAAAAAGTGCAATTGAAAAATCATTAAGAAGTGTATGGAAAACGAAAGTATGTTTGAAATATATGTACGTGTGTATATAATACGTGTATTATACGCGAATATACTAACTATGATATAAACAAATGGACGGTTCATCATAAATATGTTACTTGGTGTTCACATTGTTGATTTGTTCGTCCATATATTTGGTTAAATAAACGATCTTTGATTCAAATGATTTTTTGTAGAGATGACCTTCAAAAGATGATTAAGAAATTGAATGGTTTTAATCATAAAATTTAATCATGTTGAACATACGTTATTCGTAAGGGGTGGGATATGGAGGCTTTCTTTAATGCACATCAAAAGTGCACATTAAGTTATCATAACAAAAACCGTTAAATCAGTTTATTTTACGAGATCTAATACCCTTATTCAAACGCGTAACATTTACGAAATTTTAGTGCGATATGAGCATTCATTTTTGGAGATGCATTCATTATCCATGACATTTATGATGTACGCTGGACTAGGGTAAGGGCCATTACTTTTGCTACCATGACATCGACATATAACTTGTGTGCTTAATTCGAGATAGAAAATGTATTTTGTTTAATTTAGTTATCCTTAACTCCAAAAATTATTTAGTGAGTCACTTTAACCTAGCATCTCCAGCAACCGTAATTATTTTAACTATTATGATTTTTAACTAGATATTTTTAAGTGTGCATGAAACATGATCTGGTACACCAAGTATCATAATATAAGTAAATGAATTTTTTTTTCTTAAGTATCTATAACCACTTATACATGATGTAACGGATCGCATTTCCTGCACATTGAAGAATCTTTCATTTTTAACATGAGAGGTAAGTGAAAGGAGGTCCAAAAAGAGAGTGCAAAGAGTAAATAAGTTTTTATTTATTTATTATTATTTAAAAGTAATGCTAGAGATCATATCTAGACCTACTTCAAATCTTAAAGTAAAACTCAAATTTTAGGTTTTAAATTTACCCCAACTTGCTCCAACCCTTGGGGGCAAATATGAGTTAAAACTCAAAACTTATTTATGAGCCAAATTTAGCCCAGTATTTCCCCTGTGTTAGTGGAGCTGGCCCACCACATATGTATATTTTTTTTAGTTTTATATTTATAAATTTATTTAATCCAACGGTTAAGATCTAATTTGATGAAATCCAACGGTTAAAAAAAAAAATCTATCGGTCCAAATTTAAATCTAATGGTTAAAGTAATTAAAAAAAATTATTTTATGTGTTTCATATTATTTCATAGTGTTTCACGACTTTCATGGTGTCGGTTAGTGATTTTTCAATATTTGTTGGAGTCTAAATATTTTTAGTTTAATATGTTCATAAAATTAAATTAGGATAGTCTACATAATTTTTTTTTCTTTTTAAAAAGTTACTTTAAGAAAAAAAATTAGCCTAAATTCATTCTTTAATAATGTGAGGCTAAAATTTTAATCTAGAAGGGTTGAAACAAAAAAGCTGTTTCTGGGTTAAAACCTGGAAAAATTTAAGGTTTTAACCAAAGGGTTGGAGATGGTCTTATGGGATGAGGATCCTCTCCGGATTCTCTTTGTGGGGATCATAGGGATCCTCACATCAAGGTTGTTCATCGTACATTGTGCGGTCAGTTTTCGTTATGTACTATTTGTTTGATGCGGTAAATGAAGCATACAAACGTACATCCAATAAACTCACTAATTGACATGACACATACACGTCATTTAATTATCACATACGATAGTACACTATAACATATCTTATATTTTACTGTTTTTTTTTTGGTCAAGTATTTTAATGTTCAATGTTCGCTTAAGTTCTCTTTCTCTTGACTAACTAAATTTAGCAAACAATTATTCACATAGCTATTTTATCCTGAGATATAACTAATAACTTGGAGTAAAGTTTTTTATTTATTTTTTGGATTAAAATAGCTAAATAATGTGGGTGCAGCTAGTCTAGTCTCATAGATGCTCATGGTGTACGCTATAGCTAATTTTTGCAAAGTCGGGGTTCAGCTCTGAATAAAAGTTCTTCTTAACGTGATGAGATATAGACAGATTTCTCTAACTGTAATATTGAAAGTTCAGATGGATCCCAATCTTCCATATATTTTTCTTTTGGCAAGTTCCAATCTTCCATCTTTAACCTAACTGCTAAACCCTAAAAGCATTCACGAATTAGTTCAAGTACTGATATTGGTGGGCTGAGAACCGTGAAATGAGGGTTGATACAACAGAAGTTAATCGTTTAGCAGAAGTGAGAGAGAACTAGCTAGCTAGTAGTGAAACATTATATCCTCACATCCCTAGTAAGAGTTTCATCGACCTTCACGCTCTTGTTATAAAAGAAAGAATATTAAGGACCTTGACTGATAAAAATGGGATCTTGTAGTTTTGGTACAACAAAATTTGGATTCTTTTCTTTTCTTTCTTTCAAAATCGGGAAGGATATATGGGTTGCAACTTGCAAGCTTAAAAGTCATTCGATATTAATGTTATACAAACTTAGACGTTATTACAACGTTGCTGTCACTACTGTTTTGAGAACTCTACTTTTCGTATTATTGTGAGAAGTCATTCACTTATTAGATATATATTATTTTGTCCACATTTTTTGTAGGAAAAAAGTTCGACATACATCCACACCAAAATACCAGATGGAGCTTGATTTTGCGTGCAAGGAATGAACAGCGCCCACCAGAGACCCATAGATGTGGGGCAGATATAGAAATAATGGAAAATGATATGAAAGGGGATTAAGCAATTGGTCAAGGTTGCACCCTCTAAAATTGTCACAGCAATAGATGGCCATCGATTTCCGTGAGCCCTAATTAAACCTCGCCAACCTAAACTATCCCATGCAAATATTTCTATCTACCTGTATGGGAACAGAAGTTGGCCACGAGTTCATCTACCATACATGCCTGCACTAACCAAAAATTGAAAATTCAAACATGAGAAAAATGCAACTAGAGAGCGAACAAAATATTGAGTTGTGGAAACCGTGGGGCATTTCATTTTTTTATTTGACCATGTCGATCCCGTGCAAGGCTCTAGTAGCTCAATTTGACCATGTTCACTTAAAAATAAAAACAACCTTTTCAGACGAAATCATTTAGTCAGGCCAAAGTAAGTTTTCGTCGCTTAAGCTTTTGCCTGACGGAATTTCGTTAGACAAAAGTCATCGTGCAAAATCCGTTGTGCAAACTTTTGTCCGGCGAAATTGTCTCTTCGAGAAAAGCGCATTGGCCACGTTTGTCTGATGAAAATAAATATTTTTCCTGAAGAAATGGTTCGTCTAGCAAACGTTAAATTTTTTATATAAAAAATTTGTAATTTTATTTTCAATTTCGTCTGGTTAAGTATCTTTGCCCGACAAATATGTGTCCGTCGGACAAATACTAATTTCTGCTAGTGGCTGATCAAAAATCATTTTTTATTTAAAGTTAGGTTGTGTTTCTTTGAGGATCCTTTCATGGAGCCTTGTTTGGATGGTTGAGTTGGAGTGTCTTCGCTGAGAGAGATGTTTGTTGTAGCTCTAGGGATTAAGTTTTTCCTTTTGTGTTGTGGTTGCTTCGGCTTTATGCCCCATTTACAAACCAAAAACAAAAGTATGTATGCTTTCCATCACACATACTTCTTATCACTCGAGACACAAACTCATCTTAGTTTAAAGAAACATGAGAAACTAACTTGATACAAAAACCTCACCAAAAAATAGTAAAGAGATATATAAAAAAATTATGAAAAAGGGGCTAGGCCAATGGCCTAGTAAAGAAATATAAACAATAATTTGTATGCCACATGAACAAAATAATTATATTTTGGAATTTTCAAGAAGGAAGCCGAAGAAAAGCTATTAAATATTGATAAAAACAAACCTAACACCATTAGGCAATCTAATGATCATTAGTTTCGTTTCTTTCTTTCCAATTTGTTTGGTTAATTATTCGTCTGCATGCAGAGGGATGATGTCATGAGGATAAGTTTTTTCGTATGTAGGAGTGGCAAATGGCCTGACAAAAACTATATAGTACTACTTTAACGGTCGTTTTGTACGGCTGAGGATCCTCACAAAGAGAATTTAAAGAAGATTCTGGGGATTAATACATCTTAGTTGTTCATCATACATCGTACGGCTAACTTTCGTTAGATACTGTTCGTGTTCAACTTTAAATTAAAAAATCAAAATGATTTCTTGTCGCATGATGACTAATGAACGGATCTCTTGGATCCTCACAAAGAGTATGGCAAGAGCAAATGCAGGCTAGCATGATTTTTTTTTTTGTTTGTTATTTAATCCATAATTCACTAAACAATCACGAAAGAGGATCCTAACAAAAGTCAGCCGCATGATGTACGATGAACGACTAAAATGAATTGATCCCTAGGATCCTCACAACCAATCACTACAAAAAAACCACTTTTTCAAATGAAATTTATTCGTCGGGAAGGCAAATACCAGATGTTGCCATTGCTTGGATCATTCCAATAATATATCGCATAACGACCTTCTCTCACTAGCACGCAACTTCTTATTCTCGCTGTCCTAAGTCCACTAGCTCAATCTCTAACTGTTGCAGTCTGGAAGACGTCATTCTTGAAGGTTGAGAGCTAGATGAAGAAGATCACCAGAGGTCCGAATCCTACCTGCTCCTAGGCTGCGGAGTTCTTCCATTTCCGTCGCCCAACCCCGTCCATCAGCAACTCTAGAAACACCTCTAAATCAGGTCCCAACTCCTCCGTTGGTGTGTTTAGGTGTTGCTGTGAGAGGTTGGTGATGTACTAGTCTTTCTTCTGCAACATAAAAGCCTAAAAAAAAAATGATAAACCAATTAAGATTGTCGATCATAATTTTAAAATTTTTAAGTGTAATGAATTTTGAAAGGAATACTTACATAAATATCGCTAGCCACGTAGTTGCCATAATAATTGGCATCTTTATCCCCCAAGCATCAACTTCTGGGAAAAGCAACCCTTTTATCACGCTGTTCCTCAACCCAGAAAGTGAAGGGCTGATAATTAGTGTGATGAAGGTACGGCTTTGCTTCTCGGTTAGCCTTATTTGTCGTTGGTTTTCGCTGCAAATTTAAAAAAATTAATTAAATAAACAAATACAAAAAATTGAAATTAAACCAAAATAATTAATTAGAAATTCAGGGCTTTGAAAATGACTGCATAGCCACTCACACTGGTTAATTCTCTCTGCAAACTTCGGGGACGGATCAGGAGCTTCAGCAGGAGATGCCCAAGTCTTGTAGTACATGTGCAGCTTGTACTTTCACTCCTTGTACTGCTCATTCCACACCCAGTTTATGTTTCCTTCATACCCAGGTGCTGCATGTCGATGGAGAACAAATAAATAAATTAACCACTTATCGAAATCTGTCTCATTATCTCCTCATGCACTTGGGGGGAGAACTTCTGCCATGAAAAGGTGAGCATGAGGCACTTGGTATAGATGATGACACCCATGTAGTGAGTAAAAACGTTGTTGACTTTCATGCTAACTCGATGATGGAGTGCGCTGTAACCGATTACAATCTTGTTTTGCTATAAGCTGACAATTTGGTTGGATGCCTAGCCTCTACAAATCCCCTGCACTTTGACCTTCTTCCTGGTTGGGAGTTTTCCATCTCCTTTTGGGTGCACGACAATCGAATTGGCATCGGCCTCTTCGCCGTCAACAAGGGGCTTACACAGCTTCTTGTCGTCTTCGGCTGTGAACACGTTAGGTAGATTGGGGCACTTGGCCTAATGCAACCGGTGTATTTAGGCAGTAGTGGACGCTAGGTATCTTTGTCACCGGGATACTCTGACCCAAAGCAGAGACAGAGCGGCTGCCACTGGTGATAAACCACAATGACATTTGTTAAAGAAAATAACACAATGAAGAAATGGTAATTGAAAAGTATTATTTCTTAGCATGACATTATTTCATAAAATACATTTGTTTTTGTGAAGTCTAGACCTAAGTGTCTGGCTTTCCTTGTCAAATATTGTAATTGAACCATACATGCTCAGTCTAGCTTTAGGCTATTCTTTGTTTATGGGCTGTGTCTGCTGGAAAGAAATGTTCAAGAATGTGGCACATCTCACTTCAAAAGGTTTGTTCATGCATATGCATTTCATGTCTATATTCTTGTTCATTCTGATTAGTTTGGTTGTCTCGTTAGTTTTACACGTTGACTTCCTGCTGTTTGGGCATACAAATTAAGACAACACACATGGGTTGACTGACACCTTTTTGATGATGGTTAGTTTTTTGCCCTTAATGTGCTCAGATTGTTTGCTAGGTTGACAAGTGGTTTTTCTCCTTGTTGCAAATTAGATTTGTCTATATAACCTCGCCTAGGGTTTTCATCCTCTTTGGTTAGGGATTTTACATTTTTTCACAAGAGTGTTCATAAAGCTTTGAGCTGCCTCTTGGTGTTCCTCATTAGAAACCCTCTGCTGCAAAATCACATTCATGCAGTAAACACCCAAATCGTTGTATACTAGGGTATCATTGTCTTTGTGATTTTTTTTAAAGTTTGTGGCTAGGAGATTCATACTTTCTGTCAAGAGTGTTTTCAAGCTTGTAGCTGCCTCTTGTGTTCTTACTTCAAACCCCAGCCACAAAATCACATTCATGCACTAAACACCCTAATTGTTGCATATAAGGGTATCATTGTCTTTGTGATTTTGTTTTGTGTTTTTGGTTAAGTTTACCAAGTTTCAAATCTTTAAACTGGGCCCTTTTTGGATTCAGTCAGTTTCATCCTTCAAGTGTTTGACTAAAAAAACTGACTAGACATTGAATCCAGATTTGCATCAACTTCATCATAACATCATTTGCATAAATTGATTTGTTCTTGGTGCCACAAAGTGATGAGCTGAGGAGGAGCTGCCACTTCGTGAAGACATAAGTCCATCTCGTGTAAGGCAAGGTTGCACAAAGGTATAAGCTGCTCTGTAGATAAGGATCTAGGAATTGAGCTTGTGTGGATACTTTGTATGAATCATGTTTACACTAGTGGATTAGACTCAGTGGAGAGTCCCCAATTTTTTAACCCATAGGTGAGTTTTTTTGGCCAAAAACATCCTATATTGATTATTGTTTACTTGGTTTTATATCTTACTCTGTGTATATGAAACATGATCATCCCGAATTGCACATAGACTTGTCCATGCAACTAAGTTTATCAGAGTTTGAGTTTGTACTGAAATGGACCTTAGTTAAGTAGGAACACTTCAATAAACCTAGCTTTTAAATTGATTGATTTTGCTGTTGGTAAACTAACATATCTGATCTTACTTGACTGGTGTTGCTGACTAGTCATACAAGCACATATATAGTTTTTTAATTGCAGGATATTCCCCTTGTACTAATTTTAGTTTTATATATTTCATTTTTCTCCTACAAATTTCACTTCTCTCCCACAAATTTCACAAATTTCATTTTTTTTCTCTTATAAAATTCACAAATTTCCTACAAGTTTCACAAACTTCACAATATTCCTATAATTTCACAATAATCTTACAATTTCACCCTTCCCACCACTTTCCCGTCCAACCCACCCCAGTTCCAGTCCTCACCCCCACCCACCTCACCACTTTCACATCTAACCCACCCCTTTTCCCCTCCACCACCCTGTCCACCCCACCTCCCCACCCTTTTCTTGTCCTTCACCCTGTCCCCCTACCCCGCACCCTCGCACCTCCTCACCCCACCCTACCCCGCACCCACCGACCTACCTAAAACCGAGCCATTTCCCTAAAATCACAAATTACAATCACAACATTCGTACAATTTAACAAAAATCAAATTTGAACAAAAGTGAGAGAGATTCATACCTATGTGAGATATGAGAGAGCTGAGAGAGATGAGAAAGATGAGAGAGTTCAGCGCCACAAGAGAGGAAGAAGAAGGCTCTCGATGTTATAACATAAGACTTTTGCCCGATGGAATGGTTCATCGGCCAAAGTGTTTAAAAATATGACAAACCAAGTTCGTCGGGCGAAGGTCACTTAAACATGATCCCCAATGTAATTTTTGATGAAAAAAATGGTGGAAACTAAAGTTTGCCAGAAGAAATTGATATTTCGTCGGGCAACCCTTCAATTTGCGGAGATTTTTTTTTTTTTTTTTGGGAAATAAGTGGGGGAATTGAGGTTTGCCCGACGAAATTAACATTGTTGCTCGGCAAAATTATGTATGTTGCCCAACGAATAATACCTATTTTGTCGAGCAAATATAATTTTTTTTTCTTCTGTATTGTATTTATTTCATTTCAAATGGTTAAAAGATTGTCAAATTTGATGATCAAGTCAATTCAGTGTGCACTCAATTAGCGTCCTTGAAAAATCATCAAAATTACAGGTCATGTCGTCGTTAAATCGTGATGATACGTTTATAATCGTCGAAGGATTTCGTCCCATTACCTAATCCCTGAAATTTTATTTTTGGTGATTTTTGGCGTATGCGAACTCAGAGTATAACCAACTAGTTTGACATTTGGATTGTTGAAACTAGTTTTGTAGACTGCGTATCACGTGAAAATAATAGATTCAATAAACACTTAGAGTTTTTTTTTTTTTTTTTTTCTATTCTTCCATTACGTATTACGTAATGTGAGATCCCACATCGCCCAGGGGAGTGATCCTTATATGTATATTCCCATCCCTACCTAGCACGAGGCCTTTTGGGAGCTCACTGGCTTCGGGTTCCATGGGAACTCCGAAGTTAAGCGAGTAGCGCGCGAGAGCACTCCCATGATGGGTGACCCACTGGGAAGTTCTCGTGTGAGTTCCCAGAAACAAAACCGTGAGGGCGTAGTCGGAGCCCAAAGCGGACAATATCGTGCTACGGTGGTGGAGCGGGCCCGGGATGTGGTGGACCCCGGGTCGGGATGTGACACGTAATATTTTGTGACAACCACTAGTGTAAATATTTTAAAGGGAGACATTGGATTCGGTTCCTAACCACTAACATTCTTTGACTAAAACTTTAATATTATTCAATTTTTTTATCAAAGTCCCTTAACTTTGTACACCTCATTATTGCTATTGATATGTATGTTCATATGTTTGATATTAATTATTTGACATATTATGGGATTTAAAATCCCATATTATATGGCATATAAATTAAAAACGATTATAATAGAAAAGAAAATACTCAAAAATTTTGATTGAATAAATACTTAAAAAAAGGTAAAAATATAACTTTGAAATAATAAATGTCAAATGAATGTACCCATAGTGTTCAAAAAAATTAAAAAAAAAGGTACATTTTATTATAGAATATGTTTACATTATAAATAAAAAATAAATAGATTTTACATTAAAAAATAGATACATTTTACATAAAAAAAAATGCTACATTTACAAAAAAAAAAGGGTACATTATAAATAAATTTTGAGTATAAATAAAATTTTAAAAATATGGGCAAAAAATGAAATTAATATATGGGTACAAACTAAAACTAAAAAGAAAATTGGAACAAATATATGGTGGTGAGCAAAAATGCACCCAAATATAAATATACAAAATGTAATGTTTCTAACACTAAATGAATATATATTAAAAATAAAATTTAATTATGTTGATATATAAATAATTTATAACTGAAATAATGACATTCATTAAAAGTTAGGGACCTTGATAAAAAAATTAAAATGATTTATGGTTTTAATCAATGCAATGGAAGAAATAGGGATGAGAACCTAATTTCTCCTATTTTAAATTGATGATTGAGTTTGTTCATTGCATTCTTCTAGAGACGAGGAGTGTAGTTGTAAAAAATCATCAAAATCAGAGCTAAAATAATTGTTAAATTGTGATTTTTTTTCCAACCGTCGAAATGATTTCATCCCGTTACCTAATCCTTGAAAATTTGTATTTGGTGATGTTTTGGTGAAACCATGGCTTGATCTGTGGCTAAGAGGTCTTCCATGGCCAGAGTTGCACCGGGTTTCCTTGCTTTGGTTGGCACTGCGGATCATTTGAGGTACGGTGACGTTGTTGATGGTCAAATAGAGTTGTCCTATTTTTCACTATGGAGATGAGCTATTGGTGGTTTCCTTCTAGGCTTAGTTTTAATTTGTATTTGTTTGTGCCACCTAACAGTTGTGTGGCCTCACTTTTGTAATGGCTCTGTGTGTTCCTCGATCTTGGATCTGTCACTACTGATCTATTATGGCAAATTTGCACCGCTGATTCTTGTGTGTTGTGTTGTTTGTGGTGGCCAGGTAGGGGGATTTTTTTTTTATATGTTTGTTTGTTGTGCTATACTCTCTTCAGATAAAAAAAAATTGGTCACAAATGCACCTTGTTTGACACCCTTTCTAATCGTGTTTAACTTTTAATGAAATATCACTAATCGCTTTAGAGTTATAAAGCCAAAAAAAGAAAAAAAAAAAAAGAAAAGAAAATCTTGTAAGAATAATCAGTCTTTGCACCGAAACATATGAATTTAGCAAAGTAAATATTACCCTGTATTGTGATACACTATTTTTTTTCTTTAATGCTTCCGATTATATGAAATAAGAACATTTCTTAACAATCATTGATGTTAAAGAAGGCATAATGTACACTTTCCGCACTCGAATGTTATCCGGTAATGACCCAACAATTTATTAATTTATGCTTCTCAACACCGGTGAAGATACTAACTAGAGGTTATATGTATAGATCACACAGTACAGGGAATTTATTAGGGTTTCACCAACTTGGAAGGAAAATACCCGGAAATTACCCCATACATTTTCTGTGACCACATGAGCAGATATACAACAAGATTCCTAGTGAAAACTTCTGCGCTATAATGCTTATATCTCAACTGGAATCTCTAATTGAGTATGAGTCTGGTCTGGTCATAATAAGGTTCCAGAATACCTGGACATGAATTCAACTGCTGTCAGCAAGGAATGTCTGAGTTAACTTGCACATAAAAATAACTATACAAACAACACAACAATACTAAAAATAATATACCAAGAGGACTAAGTATTTGAAGAAATCAAGCATGACAGTTCTAATCATGTCATGTTTTTACTTCTAAAGTTAACGTAGAATAAATTAATCATAATAATAATAATTAGACACAATCAACTTATATTTTTACCTCAGCCGTCTTTACGTATAAAACAAAAACATGCAACATCTCGCCTCACTCGTAACAAAGAATGTTACTTCATTTAGAATGAACGAGTAAAATATAATGTTGTTGAGCGGCCCTAAATCGATGCTTACTTCCAAATTAAGACTGATTACCTTAAAATATACATGCAGTTGTTTTCAATTTAAAGGTCTGCAGTTATCACTTATCAATTATCATATACTACTAGAGTGAACAAAGCACATGCATGCCTACATAAAGTAGTGGTGAAACCAAAAGGCAAAAAACCTTCGGTTCGATTGATAACGAATTTACATTAAGCCCAAGCCACCATCACATAAAACATTCACACAAATTTGTATTTTTTTCTCACAAACAAATATAATAAAGATTAAAGAGGTCCATACACAGAGATGGGTACAAACTACACGGGAAGCACGTGAGACCTAAAATTCAAACCCTACCATTAAAACCTTGCGCAGGACAAGCATAATTATTTATCTATTTTATACTAATACTTAATTTACTCATTGGGTATATTTTTTTCAGATTAACAGCGACTCAGCAAATGAGTCTAATTCACGTTGATTTTGATGATCGTGATGATGGTCTGTCAGAAGCGCCTGTAGATATTCTTCATAAAGATTTTCAAGTGTGTGATCATCGCCGCCATCAGCTGAAGAATTAATAGGATCTTGATCTTGATCACCAACACAAAGCAGAACCCCATTATTACACCATGGATTAACACCGAAAGCTCCTCCTTCTCCTCCTCCGTTTAAATCTTGGATTGAAGACACAGTTGTAACTGTAGTGCTGCTAGTAAAACTGTCATTTCTTGGTAGGGATAAAAAGGAAGTAATCCTAGTAGGTTTTGGGAGATGAACTTTAGGCTTTTGTGGCTCCACGTGTTGGCCTGTTTTCGTCTTGCTTTTCCTCATCACCTTCACCATGTCCTTCTTATTGTTTCTGTTCTTGCAACTTTGGTTCTCTCTCCTTTTATTTTCCTTGGCTATCGGCTCAGATAACTTTTTGTGGGTGTTTGGGTCGGTTCCTTCACTTATGAGTCTTTTGCTAAGATGGGTGTTCCAGTAGTTCTTGATCTCGTTATCAGTTCGACCTGGAAGCCGACCGGCGATGAGAGACCAACGGTTGCCAAGTAATGAATGTAGTCTGATAATTAGGTCATCTTCATCGGAGGTTATGTTGCCTCTCTTTATGTCCGGTTTTAGATAGTTCATCCACCTTAACCTGCAACTCTTTCCACACCTGAGGAGGCCTAAATAACCATGGAAAACAATAATTAATAACAGAATAATTCGACCAAAAAACGTAGGATAAAAATAACTGTAAGAACAAATAAAAAAAAATTACAGAACAATGAGGAGAATAATTCATACAGAAGAAGTAATATAATAATGTGGAAAATGAACAATAACAATTTGAGTAATTATGAGTACCAGCTTTTTCTGGCAAGGATCTCCATTGGCCTTCACCATGAGCTTCAATATACTGGGTGAGTAATGTGTCTTCTCTGTTACTCCATGGACCTCTATGCAAACCAACCTTAGAACAACAAGGAGCCCTTCCCATGACTGACTATATCTAGCTAGATATCTTTCTCTCTCAAGAATATAAATAATAAGAAGTGGTGTGGAATTAAGAGGGAAAGCACCGGAAACAAGAGGGCTCTGAAGCTCTGTAGAGCACAAAATATTCTTACACCTTGTATCCCTTTTTATTTGTTGGGGTGCTAACGTGTGTCAAGGAGTAATAGATAGAGACTTCTAAGAAAAATTATAATTTTATAGGTGTTATTTTCATATAGGAAAATGTAAATATAATCTCTTGCTATCTACCAAGCAACATAAACATTATAAGGTGACTGTTACTAGGCTATAATCAAAATCATTGTTCAAGTTGACTTTTATCTAAACGTGTGGTCTGAATTTGATCATTAATCTTCGAATATAATTTTTATTTGACGACATAAGTCTAATGTGATCATTATTCTAACAATATATAAGATAAAAAAAGATCTAATATGGATCCGTCCAATGAGATTTACAGAGGGTATAATGTTAGGGTGACCAACTTTTTAGACTAAAGTTCATAAACTAACGATTAGATTTTACTTACGTGCTTATTTTTTATTGGAGTCACATTACATAGTTTGCAATTTTTGATCTAAAAAGTTTGTCTACATAGCAATGCTCATTTATAAATGTTAAGTTGCATTAAAATAAGGCTAAATAACCAAAATGGTCCATGAGATTTGCATAATTAATAGAAATGGTCCCTGAGATTGAAAATCAATAAAAATGGTCTCTGAGATTGTCCACCATTCATGATTTTGGTCCTTCCATTAAAAACTCTTTGGGCAATTTTCAAAGCTTCGTAACTCAATCGTTTATTAACCAAATTTGACCCATAATATATCAAAATGAAGATAGGAAAGTGTAGAATAAGATTATACATATTTGGAAGCCTAATGGTTGCCGAAGATGGCCGGAAAATAGCCTGAAAAGTGACTGATCCGCAAGAAAACTGGAAAACTCGCCGGAAACTGGGCAAACTTTAAACGTTCATAACTTATTCAATACTCAACGGAATTGAGTGATTCAAAGACGAAAATCATACTTCTCGACAAGACAAAGAGAACGGTACATTTCTCAAATTGTTAGCCATTTTCCGACCAAACCACAGCGAGTAAGCCATCGATAAAGGTACCTTTCTCTTGTCTCGTCGAGAAGTATGATTTTTGTTTTTGAATCACTCGATTTCGTTGAGTATTGAAGAAGTTATGAACGTTTAAAGTTTACCCAGTTTCCGACGAGTTTTTCAGTTTTCCCACGGACTAGTCACCTTTCAGGCTATTTACCGGCCGTCTTCGATAACCATTGGGCTTCCAAATTGGTATAATCTTGTTCTACACTTTCCTATCTTCATTTTGATATATTATGGGTCGAATTTGGTTAAGAATCGATTGAGTTACGAAGCTTTGAAAATTGCCCAAAGAGTTTTTAACGGAATGACTAGAATCATGGATGGTGGACAATCTCATGGACCATTTCTATTGATTTTCAATCTCAGAGACCATTTCTATTGATTATGACCATTTTGGCTATTTAGCCTTAAAATAATAAACATATTGGTCTAATGTGAACCCAAAAAAATGCTAAGGAGCCGCTCTCAAAAGTTGGACTCTCCGTGGACTCTTTGACACCTCATGCTTTTAGCACAATGTTTTATAATGTTGGCATAGAATTGATCTTAAACTGTGAGGTGGCAGAGTCCATTGAGAGTTCCACTTTTGAGAAAGTCTCCTTAACATTTTTCATGCAGAAATGCTATTCTTACTATTTAGTTGTACCATCATTTGTACTATCATGTAATGCTCTAGAGACTAAATTTGTAGACAAAATTTACAAACTTAATGATGTGTCACTAATATGAATGAGCACGTTTATCGACGCTTAAATAATAATCCAACATTTAACTTTCTTGTCATTTAGTTTAAAAAAAAATTTGTCTACAAATTTAGTTTCCTTAACATTACTTGTTCATATTCAGTCTGGGCCCACTATAGAAAGAATATAAAAAAAAAAAATATATCATTTACTATTAGTTTGGACGCCCTTTTATCTTCTATTTTCATCTTCCTTCACCCTTTCACTGCGAACCTACAATCTCAAGCTCTTAATTTTTTTGTGGTGAATATCAAGCTTAAATGGAAAGAAAGAAACTTGTTAAATCAAATAA
The DNA here is from genome assembly GCA_036320875.1 of Cotoneaster glaucophyllus. NCBI lineage: Eukaryota > Viridiplantae > Streptophyta > Magnoliopsida > Rosales > Rosaceae > Cotoneaster > Cotoneaster glaucophyllus. Next base: position 17,383,092 of record CM070062.1, read on the forward strand.
GTAGAAGAGGTGACACATAGACATAGTGCCAGATTCATAAAAAGAGGAAGGAACGGATTGCTGATAAAATATATGTTCTTATTAAAACATATATCCAGGAACTTTCGATAGAAACAAACAATAACTTTTTCTTTTTTATAATTAAAATATGTGCACTAATACAATATAGGAAGCCCGTAATTATTTTTGAGATGCTTACGTACATGATGAATTTCGCTAATTTACATTTGTGCAAGTAACTCAACGGCCCTTCTTGCTATCTGCCCTTCTCGTGCATGCATGCAGCTTGAATTAATGGATGCTGTTAGTCAAAAGAAAAACTAATGCATGCTGGATTTTTTCGTCATAACAAATAAAACACCATATAATCAAAAGGTTGATATCAATCCAAAAGTATTAAAGTATTATAAAATTTTAAATTTTAAATTAAACCTTTGACCAATTTTTCAAATAAACAAACCTTCCTTCTTGTGGTGATAAGTCAGCCAACGACCAACGTTTACTAATCTAGTTTTCCCCTCAATTGTAATATCATTTGTGGAGCCAAAAATAATCACAAGGCGACATGTGGATTTTTGGATAAAAGAGGACAAAAATATCCTTGAGGTGTAACGAGATTCCTACGCGCGAGCAGCGGGCAATCATCCCTCAATCAAGTCAAAAGTGCCCAAAATAGGTAACAATTCAAAAAACCTATCTCACCAAATCTCTTCTACAAGGTAACTCCCAAAACCTATTTCATTCCATATATTTTTTTACCTTTTTTCCCTTTTTTAACTAATCAATTAGCTATTTATTTTAATCATTCCATAACCTTCAAAACATTCCACATAAATTGAGTTAATTGGCTAATTAATAGATTTATTCATAATTAATCCATTAATTACCAATTAAATCACCCATCTCACACAAAAATACCCCAAAGGGCCGGCCACCTTTTCTCCAAAGAAGGACCGGCCAAGCTCTATATATTGAACCCCATTCTCTCTAAAAACCTAAGTCCACACTCTTGCAAAACTCCAAAAAGCTCTCTAAACACTTTTCTCTCTAAATTCTAACTTTGGCATCGGAGGTTCTTCGGCCAAAGCCTCCCCATTCATCGTGGGCGCGTGAGGCTCTTGGCCTTGACCCTAAGGTGTTAATTGTTTTGTAGGTGCAATTTTATCCAAGAAGAAGGAGGAAGAAATTTGCATCCACAAATTGGTGCTTTCATTGAGAGCTTGAAATCCACACTCGTAGAAAACTCTCGCAAAAAAATATAAAAAAATACAATGGCTAGAAATTTAGAAAACTCCAGAGGTTGAATGTGATCCTAAGAGGGGTGGCACCACCACTACGAGGCTCCACCATGGCAACCACCGCGGTGGCCGCTACGGTAACCACCCGCGGCGAGGTCCATGGCACCGCTACCACGGCCCGAGTCGTGCCACCAAAGCAAGTCCAAGCCGTGCCATTCAAGGCCCACGACACCAAAGCCACGGTTCAAGCCTCGCACTTGCATGCATCACGCACTGAGCAGCCTGCTCCCACAACCTAGCCTGCCCCTGTAACCCAGCCTGCTCCCGCGGGCCAGCCTGCTTCAGTGGTTTCCCAAGCAGCCCAAGTCGGCCCAAGACTATCCTAACCATCTGGACCAATTATCGATCCGGGGGCATTTTCACCACATTTCTCCGTAAATTTAACATTTCCCAACTCATATATCGCATCCGGACTCTACCACTGCTTAAGGAGACACATTTCTTCCAAGCTCTTCCAATTCGAATGGCGAACAACACTTCTCCCGACAAGTCATAGAGCTGACAAACGCCCTTGCACAACAGACGACCTTGGTGAATCAGCTTTTGCAACGCACCGAGATCTAACGTGCACCAGACGAGATGTCCCAAAGTAGGACAAAGACAGACGAGGAACCTTTCTAGCAGCGTCCCGGCAAGCAGCCACTCAACCAGCCACGAACCGAGCATTTGGGCAGCGTACATTCCCGATTGGGCCCCGAGATAGCGTATACTCCCGTCTTAGCGCGCGGAGGAGCGTGCACTCTCGACTAGGCCCATGGGCAAGTATTCGCTCACGGTTGGGGCAACACTCTGGTAATCAACATGAGCAGCCTTCCAGGCAAAGCGTTCATTTGTGGCTAGTCGCACAAGGAGCATCATCCACATCACATCGGAGTAGGCAACACGACGGACGAAGAGAAGTAGTCACTCAATCCGGTTCAAGTTTAATTGGCAGCCTGCAAAGAATTCCCTTGCCTGCTAGGAATGGACCACGTACACCGCCGTGGCGACATGAACAAACTGAGAGCATGGAAGAGCAGCCTAGACAAGCAAGTCAAAATCGGGGCAGTCAAGAGCTCTGCTACCCCCAACAAAGGAAAATCCAAGAAGAGGTAGATAGACTCTTCAATGAACGGTTGCGTTATTTCCAACGCAACAAAGTGGTTGATGAGACACTAAGGCGAGATATGACCAATATAAGTAGGTCACCTTTCACGGACGAGATCAAGCAGGTAGAGCCTCCACATAAGTTTAGCATGCCACACTTCACATCTTTTAAAGGAGATGGAGATCCAGAGAGGCACTTGAAGCATTATCGAAGTGCAATGGTCCTCTACCGAAACAATGATGCCCTTATGTGCAAAATATTTGCCACTACTCTACAAGGCGAGGCGCAAGATTGGTTTCACACCTTGCCATCACGATCCATCCGGAATTTTGATGATCTTTCCATGGTTTTCACCAAAGAATACTCATCCTACCGCTCGATCAAGAAAAAGTCCGACCACTTGTTCAACGTGAAGAAAAACATAAAGGAGTTGCTCCGCGACTACGTAAAGAGGTTTAAAGCAGAAAAGGAAAAAATCGTCGGATGCGACGACTCGATAGCAAGTGCAGCCTTCCAAAAATGACTCCCAGCAGACCACCCATTGTTCGGAGAAATTATCATGAAAGAAGACTTAACTCTAGCAGATTTCTTTGCCCTGGCAGAGAAGCATGCACTTTGGGACGAAGCTCGACGAGCAAAAAAGGTACCTGAGCAGCCTCGGAAAGAGTCGGCAGCAGCTCAAAAGAAGGACGACGGGAAACAGTCTAGCAAAAGCAGGCAGGAGGTCAAGTGTATGGACCGACCCATGACCAAAGAAGGCCTGATGACCAAGAACTATTATAAGTTTTCCTGATCCATCAAATCCTTCGCGACATCAAGAACGAGCCATGGTTCAAGCTGCCGAAATAATCAAAAGGAGATACTTCCAAGTTGGATCCCAACAAATATTACGCATTCCACCAAGGTCCCGGTCACACAACCGATGACTGCTACACTTGGAAGAACTACCTAGAAAAGCTCGTGAGAGAGGGCAAGGTCGATAGGTACTTGGACAAGCTAGCTGTGCAGCCAAGAAGAAGACCAGACGACGAGGAAGAACCACCAACTAAGACGATTCGAATCAATGGTATTTTCGTCGAATCCGAGCACTCAGGGGCCACCAGCAACTCTAAGAAGAGGAAGATCCAGCCGGCTTTACTAGTCTCACAAGTCCAAGCAATTGACACTCAACCTGGACCCATCATTGACTTCACCGAGCAAGATGCAGAAGGTGTCGACTTTCCATATGATGACGCACTAGTAGTATCTGTCCAACTAGCCCATGCTATTGTCGACAGAATGATGGTTGACAATGGAAGTGCAGTCAACCTACTTCAACTCTCAATCATTCAGAAGATGGGCCTGGAAAGCACAATCATACGCCGAGCAGAGGTACTCACCGGATTCAACGGACACACCTCAACTGCCATTGGCCACATCACGCTTGACGTGAAAACACCACCTGTTGTCTCAAAGCAGACGTTCACGATCGTAAGTGGCCCATCTCCCTACAATGGGATTATTGGGAGACCTTGGTTGATCAAGCTGGATGCCGTCACTTCCGTCAAGTATCAAAAAATCTGATTCCGCATCCCCGGGGGAGGAGTCGGAGAGATCAAGTCCGACCAGGCTGCATCCCGACGATGTACTGTGCAAGCATTGAAAGAGTCAAAGAAGAAGACTTTTACCCCCGTGGAGGCTACCGAAGTCCAAAGAGATGAAGATGCTACCAAATAGCAACTACAGCAGGCGGATCAAGAAGATGGCGCCCAACCAGAAAGAGAAGGGCAAATAGAGGGTTTGCGTAAACTACACCGACCTCAATAGAGCATGCCCAAAAGATCCTTACCCTGTCCCTCGGATTGATCTATTGGTAGACTCAACTTCTGGGAACCAGCTGCTTAGTTTCTTGGATGCATACTCTGGCTACAACTAAATAGCCATGTACGAACCCGACAAGGAGAAAACTGCGTTTGTGATCGAGCGAGGCACCTACTGCTATAAGGTCATGCCATTTGGCCTCAAGAACGCGGGAGCAACTTACCAAATGTTAGTAAACATGATGTTCAAGAAGCAAATTAGGGTAACCGTGGAGGTCTATGTCGACGATATCATGGTAAAAGGCAAGCAGCGGTCAGACCACATTCGCAACTTGGAGGAAATTTTCAACATCCTTAGAAAGTACAAAATGAAGCTCAACCCCACCAAATGCACATTTGGAGTATCTTCAGGCCGATTCCTAGGATACTTAGTAACCCAAAGAGGAATTGAAGCGCATCCCAAGCAAATTCGAGCGATCATAGAGTTGAAGTCTCCAACCACCTTAAAGGAGATCCAAAGCTTGACCAAACGAGCAGCTGTCCTCATCCGCTTCATCTCGCGGTCTACCGATCGATGCAAGCCTTTTTCAAAGCTATCAAGAGCGCACAACGAGACAAATGGGATGAAGAGTGCGAATGAGCTTTCCAAGACTTGAAGAAGTATCTCACATCACCTCCCTTACTATCCAAGCCAGAAACAGCAGAGGATCTATACATTTACCCAGCAGTTTCCGAAGTAGCAGTGAGCCTTGCCCTCATACGAGAAGAGTTGGGGGCCCAGCTGCTGGTATTCTACACTTCTAAAGCTCTTCTCGATGTGGAAACAAGATATCTGAAGATCGAAAAATTAAATTTGGCGCTGGTCGTTGCGGCACGGAAGCTTAGACCATATTTTCAAGCTCATACAGTCATCGTCATGACTCAATATCCTCTACGATCAATCTTACATGGTTCATATGCTTCCCAACGAGTAATGAAGTGGGCGTTGGAACTTGGCCATTATAGTTTAGTTTTTCGACCTTGCACGGCGATAAAGGCCCAAGCCTTAGCAGACTTCATAACAGAATTCGCGCCTGGCCTAGGCGGTGCAATAGAACAGCCCAACAATGCCCTAGAAGCAGCCAAGCACACCTTAGGTAGTTCCTTCCAGAGACCTCCAAAGCAGTGAAGTCAAGTTTGTTCAAATTCGACATGTTCCTATCACAAAATAAATGACAAGATGTGATTAGTGCAATGGAGAAAAAATATCAATCCATTCACATAGGAATAGAACATTCAGGTTCTATTAGACATGTATTAGTTAAAATTCAATGAAAAAGCTTCGAGTTTTCATGGGTGATGTTTTTAAGGAAAACTTCAGGTTTTCAAACAAGGCATGTTTTTAGAAACTTCAGGTATTGAAATAATTATGAACTTCAGGTCTAGAATTATAATTGAATTAATTATTTGGACTTTAGGTCAAAATTAAAGTGTGGGTGAAAAAACATAAAACCCATTTGGGCCTAAAATAATTAGGCATTTAAACTCGGGGCCCAAAAAATTGGACTAAAGCCCACGAGTGGGCTGAGTAAACTAGAGTCGTGCAGCCCAGGCACAAGAATGGGCTGGGATAGGCTCGGGTGGATCGGGCCCAAAGAGCAGGTAGACTAAAGACCCAATAGCAACAAAACTGGTTACAAAGGAAGCCAGGCCTAAAAAGATGGCCCAGACGGGGGCGTGATCAAGTATGATGCAACATCAGGGGATACCGTGTATCGGCACTAGGCTGGTCCAATAGAAACCCAATGGGTGGTTGAATCTAGGTCGGGATAACAAATGGCAACAGCAAGCCCAACGGGCGTTGATGCCAGCCGATGATCCGAGGCCCACTTGGGCTCAGGTCAAAGGCATTCGAGACACCCCAGCGGCGTTAGGTGTCGGAACTAAACCAGGAAAAACACTGGCGTCGCTTCAGGCGACTTTCCTCAGGGGTCACGTCACGACAAAGCTTGTGGGTTCAACTGGTAACCCAAATTGTGGATGGAAACCTAGGTTTCAAAGTCGGGGAGATCCGAGAATGGTGAGGATTTGAAGAATCCATCGAAGAATTTCTTCGATATTCATCGGATTTCTGAGAAAATTTCATTGTCTCTAACGATGGTGAGGTCCCAAACACGACTGCAGGTCGTGATTTCCCAGGAACGACAATAGTGAAGTCGTGGTCGACTGCGGCCGGTGCCGATGCCAAAAGGCATCTTCTCAGATTGAGCAAGGGTTTTGCTCTAGTGCTTTGCAATCTAAGATGGGCTCGTGTAAGCCTAGTGGTGTTAAAGGTCATGGGTTCAAATGACCCCTAGGGTTTTCGATTTCAGTTTTTTTTTTTTCAATTCAATTCAATGCATAGTATATAATTTAATGCATGAGCATTTATGTGATGCAATTCATGGCAATATCAAATTCACATAATTCAACAATTATGAATATAATGCATACACAATTTATGTAGAATCTAAAATTCGAAAAACGTAAAGTTGGGTCATGCATTATGGTGAATGTTCATGCTATCAGGGCTGCAAAAATATCGAGAGAAAAACCGTTGTTTTGGAAGAACCTGATTGCGTGTTGATATGAATGAACTAGTTTGATGCAAAAAAAGCTTCAACGTCAGATTCCTAACCACATCGGTATGAGCGTGTTGATAACGTCTTGTATCCTATTTTGTTTGACTAAGGGGAAGGGGCCGGTGACAAGGAAAGAGAGAGAGGAGAGATGTGTTTGTAGAATCGCAGGGGAATGTGTGTGTTGAGGGATGTTCTATTCCCCTACGCAATGCCTTTATTTATAGTAATAAGAGGGAGAAAAAATCCTTCATCCCCAAGGAATACAAGTTCATATAGGAAAGAATAACTAGAATCAACCCTAATCTAGGATTTACATAATCACACTTAAACTAGGAAAGTTCATAACATAAAGAATATTATTCTTCTCTTTTCCCGGCTGGTGCGTTTTTAGAGCCACTTAGTAATACGGTCTAGTGATATTTCTCTTCACTTGCAAGTGAGAGATCTTAGGTTCAATATAGCCAAAAAGCAAATTTGAACTACATTATTGCTAGCCCATTGTGAGGTTTAGCCCACTTCTCCAGAATTTAACCAAACAATTATTACTTCTCTTTTTTAATTAATGTTCCAAATTTTAACCAAATAATTCTTATACCATCTCGTTTACCTTTGGTCTCCTATATTGTTTTTATTGGAGAATTTTTCTAGAAACAGACAATGCAAGAGAAAAAGACAACTCCACCGAGAGCTTAAGAACCATAACAAGTAAGAAATGATTAAAAAGTTGTTATAAATAGGCAAAAGTTAGAGAGATAACTTTTGAAAGTATCAAACACTATTACTCACTATTACTAAGTCTTTGGGCATTCACCCACTAACTCTACAACACTCCCCCTTGGATGCCCACATATCAACATCAGTTGCCTCGTTAAAACCTTGCTCGGAAAAACCCAGTGGGAAAAAACCATAGCGAAGGAAAAAGAGTACAACTTTACCTGGATTGTTGATATGGTGTTAAGTATGCTTATGCTGCCTCGTTAAAACCTTGATAGGAAAAACCCAGTGGGAAAAATCCTAGTCGAAGGAAAAAGAGAACAACAAGCATGTATAATGGATGTTCCCCCTGGTATTTATCTCCCTCTGATTTCGCATTCTCCAAATTTAGCTGATTGGTAAGTCGACGTAATCCGATACTTTGCACTAGCTTCTGAAATGTGCACTTTGGTAGAGATTTGGTGAACAGGTCTGCCAGATTTTCATTGGAACGGATTTGTCTGACTTTAATAACTTTAGCCTTCTGAAGCTCATGCGCACTGAAAAACTTTGGAGATATGTGTTTTGTCTTATCACCCTTGATGAATCATTCCTTCATTTGGGCAACACAGGCTGCATTATCTTCATGGATGACAGTTGGATTGTCTGTCTTCGAAGGTAGACCACATGAACTCCGGATATGATAGATCATTGATCTTAACCAAGAACATTCATGACTTGCTTCATGTAAAGCAAGTATTTCTGAGTGATTGGAAAATGTCGCAACTAGTGTTTGCTTTGTTGAGCGCCATGAGATTGTTGTATCTCCATTAATGAACACATATCCAGTTTGTGAGCAGGCTTTATGCGGATCAGAGAGGAAACCAGCATCTGCATATCCAGCAAGGATCTGGTCATTTGTAGATTTTTTTGAGTAGAAGAGACCCATGTCTGTTGTCCCACGGAGGTATCGCAAAACATATTTGACACCTTTCCAATGATGAATTGTTGGAGCAGAGCTATACCTTGCTAACAAGTTAACTGAAAAAGCTATATCTGGTCTATTACATTGTGCTAAATACAATAAAGCACATATTGCACTCAAATATGGTACTTCTGGACCAAGGACCATTTCATCATCTTCTTTTGGACGGAAGGGATCTTTCTTAATGTCCAAAGAATGAACAACCATTGGCGTGCTGAGTGGATAAGCCTTGTCCATGCCAAATCGCTTCAGGATTTTTTCAATGTAAGCTGATTGGTAGACCAAAATTCCACTAGCACAATGCTCGATCTACAGGCCGAGACAATATTTTGTTTTCCCAAGGTCTTTCATTTCAAATTCGCTTTTCAGATATTCAGCAGTTTTATTGAGCTCTTCAGGAGTTCTAGGTTCATATCATCGACATATACTGCCACTATAGCAAATCCAGAATTGGATTTCTTAATGAACACACAAGGGCAAATGACATTGTTGATGTACCCTTCTTTGATCAAATACTCACTAAGACGATTATACCACATTCGTCCATATTGTTTCAGCCCATACAATGATCGCCTTAATTTGATTGAGAGCATAGCTCGTGGTTTCTTAGTTGCTTCAGGCAACTTAAGTCCTTCTGGGACCTTCATGTATATGTCAGTATCTAATTCTCCATATAGATACGCAGTGATGACATCCATAAGTCGCATGTCAAGTTTTTTCTGAAACCACTAAACTTATTAAATAACGGAACGTAATTGCGTCCATTACAGGAGAATATGTTTCCTTATAATCAATTCCAGGTCTTTGTGAAAATCCTTGTGCAACGAGTCTTGCTTTGTATCTTGTAATCTCGTTTTTCTCATTGCGCTTTCTTGTGAATACCCATTTGTAACCTACGGGATTTACATAAGGTGGAGTTTGGACTACTGGTCCAAAAACACTTCGCCTTTCCAAGGAATTTAATTCTGCCTGGATTGCATATTTCCACTTAGGCCAATCTTGCCTCTGTTTGCATTCATCAATAGAGCGGGGCTCAACATCATCACTTAATATGATTTCATTGGCTACGGCAAATGCAAACATATCGTCGATGATTATTTCATTGTGATCCCACAATTCATTGGTACATGCATAATTTATGGAGATTTCTTTGCTTTCATGTACTTCTGTCTCTTCAGGGACATGTGTCTCATCAAGAACATTTTCCTTTTCTGGAAGTACAGAATCATGAATTGTGGATTTGTCATTCATTCTCTCTTCTTGAATGATTTCATTTGGATTTAGCTGTGCCCTCATTTTTCTCTTTCGAAGGGCTGAATCTTTTGAACCTGGGGGTCTACCACGCTTCAGGCGTGCACCAGATGATTCATTCGCTGCCACTTTATTTTGTCCAACAGGGATATCAATTCTTGCAGGTGCATTTGCAACTGGTATATGTGATTTTGTCACTTTCATAGCATCATTAAATGCATCTGGCATTTGATTGGCAATACTTTGAAGATGAACGATCCTTTTCACTTCATTTTCACATTGAGTGCTACGTGGATCAAAATGAGACAAGGTGGGTACAACCCATGTTAGCTCTTGTCGTTCTTATGGAACATTATTTTCTCCCCCTAATGACGAAAAGACTGTCTCATTAAAATGACAATCAGCAAAACGAGCTGTAAACATATCACCTGTCAAGGGTTCCAAATATCTAATGATAGATGGTGAATCAAAACCCACATAAATTCCCAATCTACGCTGAGGTCCCATTTTAGGCACATAAACAGCACAACCAAAAACTCATAAATGTGAAATGTTTGGCTGATGCCCAAACACGAGTTGTACTGAGGAGTATTGGTGGTTGGCTATCGGTCTCAATCGAACCAATGATGCAGCATGTAAGATGGCATGTCCCCATGCAGAAACTGGCAATTTTGTTTTCATGAGCAGAGTGCGAGCTATTAACTGAAGCCGCTTGATCAATGCTTCTGCTAAACCATTTTGAGTATGGACATGAGGAACAGGGTGTTCAACATCAATGCCCAATGTCATGCAATAATCATCAAAGGTTTGGGACGTAAATTCACCAGCATTATCAAGTCAGATTGACTTAATTGGGTAATCTGGGAACTGTGCTCGCAACTTAATTATCTGAGCAAGAAGTCTCGCAAAAGCTACATTTCGAGTAGACAAGAGACAAACATGTGACCATTAGGTAGATGCATCAACCAAAACCATAAAATATCGAAATGGTCCACAAGATGGTTGAATAGGCCCACAAATATCCCCTTGAATTCTTTGCAAAAATGATGGGGATTCAGCATCAACTTTTAGTTGTGATGGTCTAATTACCAACTTCCCTTGAGAACAAGCTTTGCAAGGGTTATCACTTGAGATAGCAATGTGTCTGCTCAATAATGGATGTCCATTAGAGTTGGTAATGATCCTACGCATCATGGTAGATCCTGGATGGCCCAAACAGTCATGCCAAAGCATGTAAACCGTTGAATCAATGAACTTCTGGTTCATGACAGTATATGATTCAACTGTCTTTATGTATGTATAATATAATCCACTCGACAAACCACGTAACTTCTCCAATATACTCTTCTGGGTATCATTGGAGGTAATGCATAGATACTCCACATTTTCTGCATCTTTTGTTTCAATGTGGTATCCATTTAAACGTATGTCTTTGAAACTCAACAAATTTCGAGTAGATCGAGTAGCATACAACGCATTTTGTATGGACAATATTGTTCCATTTGGTAACATAATCTGGGCTTTCCCTGAGCCTTCAATTACATCTGATTACCCTGATATTGTTGTTACCCTTACTTTTGTAAGCATTAAGCTTGAGAAATACTTTCGATCACGAAGTATTGTATGCGTGGTTGCGCTGTCTGCAAGACAAATATCTCCGCCATTTCTCATGTTTTGAGAATAACCACAGTTTTTATCCATGCTTTATGAGTAAAGGAATCACAGTTAACAAACAATTTATTCATAATAAAAGGAAATTGAAATGCCACTTTTATTGAATTAAAATGCGAGTTCAAACTACAAGTTCAGAATAATAAAGATACATCAAACATAAATGATTCAATCGGACCGGTATGTTTCATTCCCCCTTTCCACAATAAAGTCCGAGGCATCTAGGTGGGTTATGTTCAACTGCCCTGATAAGTTGAGCACTGGATCAAGAATATCCATTGGTCTAGCATGGTCGAGGAAATTCGTCTCGACACCCTTCTCCTTGAGGGAAGCTTGATATAGATCCACCAGATATTTTGGGGTACGACAGGTACGCGCCCAATGCCCATTGCCACCACACCTATGGCAGGCTCCTTCAGAGTTTCTAGGAGCATTGTTCACATGAGCTTTGCCTTTGTGGCGATTTACATTTTTAAAGCTCGGGCTTGAATTTTACCTTGAAACCTGGTTGTGAAACTGGACACCATGGTTCTTGCCTTTTCCGTTCCACTGGCCTCGCTTGTGGCCTCGTCCTCGTTTATGATTATTGCAACCAGAGGATGTGGCGTTCACTTCAAGAGAAGCAGCATTCACTTCTGGGAATGGTGCATATCCAATAGGTCAGGACTGGTGATTTTTCATCAGAAGCTCATTATTCTGTTCAGCTACCAGGAGCATAGATATCAGCTTATTGTATTCAGTGAAGCCTCGCTCTCTATACTGCTGCTGCAGGAGCACGTTCGAGGCATGAAAGGTGATGAACGTCTTTTCCAGCATATCCTCTTTAGTGATAGTTTCCCCACAGAGTTTCATCTGGGAGCTAATTCTGAACATCGCTGAATTGTACTCAGCCACTGACTTGAAATCTTGGATCCTTAGGTGAGTCCACTCATAACGAGCCTTTGGAAGAATCACCGTTTTCTGGTGATTGTATCTGTTACTCAATGCCTTCCAGAGAGCTAATGGGTCTTCAACCGTTAGGTACTCGTTCTTTAGTCCTTCATCAAGGTGGAGACGAATAAATATCATGGCTTTCGCCCGATCTTGAGAGGATGTACTGTTTTCCTCCCTAATGGTTTCTCCAAGATTCATAGCCTCCAAATGGATCTTTGTATCCACTACCCAGGTAAGGTAGTTCTTCCCAGTAATGTTCAGGACAACAAAATCAAGCTTTGCCAAGTTCGCCATTTTCTTTTCTAAAGAAATATGAGATGTGTAAGAACTTGCAATAATATGTACTCTTTGAGGAATATAGTGTTAGAACTTCTGGTTCTTACAAATTTTTCATTTTTGATCTTCAGGCCAAAATGATAAGCACTCGAAACTTCTGGCTCGAGGTTTTCATGATTAATGAGAAGGATGATTGTACCGCACCATTCTCATAGAAACAAGCATAGGATGGGCGATTATTCCCCACCACTTAAACAACAGGAAAATTTAAATATGCAGTGCAGGGTGGACGATTATACCGCACCACCTAAAATTGCGATAAAATTTAAATATGCAGAGTAGGGTAGGCGATTATACCGCACCACCTAAAATTGCAACAAAATTTAAATATGCAGAGCAAGATGGGCGATTGTACAGCACCATTTTTGATCGTAGTGAAATTAAATTTGCAGTTCAAGATTAGCGATTGTACCGCACCATCTTTGCTTACAGTAAAATTAACATAAATAAATACTGGGTTAGTAATCAGGAACTACACCAAATAAGAAATCAAAGATATAAGTAACTGTTAAATTTAGAACGAGAAGCAGACATGGTGCAAACAATTCTTCACGAGGGTATATCCAGTAGGTAAGGCAGAAGAAGAAGAAGAACAATAAAATCCTTGAAGGAAACATTTTTTTTTCTTTCGGCAAAGAGAAATAAGAAATGGTTAGAGAGTCGTGCTGATAACGTGTTATAAATAGGCAAAAGTTAGAGAGATAACCTTTACTAAGGATGAGAACGAAGCAAGTGCAAAATTTCACACTATAACTATAACACAAAATTATTGTAGAGGAGGTGAGGGATACTGATATTATTTCTCTTCTTTCTCTTCTTTCTTTTCTTTCGCAGTGTATTCGATAACAGACGGAGTGCTCTATTTATAGAGCGACTCCTGTAATTACAACCATCAAAATATAATGATGATACTTTTGATAAGTATCAAACACTATTACTCAGTATTACTAAGTCTTTGGGCATTCACCCACTAACTCTACAACAAAAGTAATATTTTAGTCAAAAATAGAAATAATAGTTGTTTGGTAAAATCTGGAACATTAATTAGGGGCATATTAGAAAGGAGACAAATGAAATTCTCACACGTTAAATACATATACATAAGTGTAAGTTGATTCAATGGCATAAATTAATTGAGGAAGACAAATGAAGAAAGACATATTAAAAAAAATAGCAAACATCTTTATATATAAAGCCAACAATCCCTTTTAGGATCACAAGCTTCACCAAAAATATTTGGACAAAAATGCTCCTAAAACAAAAAAATTCAAAAGCAATCCAAAATAATACACCAAATAATGCAGGGGTATTTTCATCATTTTAACAGTGTATTTTTAATAATTAATTCTTTTTGTACAGTTTTTTTTTAATTTTTTAATTAGTACCTTACAATAGGCTAGTAATAATATGATTCAATCAGTTGTTCATTAAATATTGTTTTCTCTATTTTAAAACACGTTCAAAACATCTTAAGAGTGCCGGTTATAAAAAAATAATAATAAAAAAAGTCTTTCGCACGTGGATAATAATGTGATTAAATTAGTTGTCAAATGATTGTTTTTTATTTTTTTTACAAACGATATTATCTACACTAAGGGGGGATCGAGGTGGGCTTAGCCTCACAATAGGCTAGCAATAATGTGATTCAATCACTTGTTTATTAAATATTATTTGCTTTATTCTTAATGTAAATTCAATAGAATGTAGATGCAAATTGAAATACTGATTTTATTATGTGAATTCAGCTGCTTTGATTGGTCTGTGGTTTTTTCTAACATGATCTAAGATCATTCACTTCAAATATTTGACTTTCTTTTTGTCAATTCACGCATATAAATACATTTAAAACGTATAAGTCACGCATAGCACACCGTGATTCAAAAAATATCTTCTGCACGCAAGTAAGCGCATGAAGGTTAGTTCCACTAAAACTCGGTAAAATTTTGTATTAGTTTCAAAGTGACCTTTGTTTCCGAAAACAAATAAAAAATTCAGAGTACCTATGTACTAGTAAATGAAAAAAAAAACAAACAAACAAAAACAAACAAACAAACATTGGGATTGGTGTATCAACCAAAGAAAAATAAAATAAAGGGTTTATATCACAAATGGTCCCTGAAATTGACCCCATCAATCATGATGGTCCCTGAAATTGAAAATCGATCAATGTAGTCCCTGAATTTTAACTCGCGAATCAATGTGGTCCTTCTGTTAGTGTTCCGTCCAAATTAACTTTAAAAAAAGGTTAGAGAACCAAATTTTCATGGTAAAATGATCAAAAATAACCCTGTTAATTATAATTTTACTTACTACCTCTCTTTTCTTTTTTACATCTTCACTTTTCTCTCCATTTTTTCATGGATTTGGTGCTAAAACTAAAATAAAAACAAAAAAAAGTGGTTCTCTAACCTTTTTTTGGTCATATTACCATGAAAATTTGGTTCTCTAACCTTTTTTTAGTGTTAATTTGGACGGAACACTAACAGAAGGACCACATTGATTCGCGAGTTAAAATTCAGGGACTACATTGATCGATTTTCAATTTCAGGTACCATCATGATTGATAGGGTTAATTTCAGGGACCATTTGTGATATAAACCCTAAAATAAATAATACTAAGTAAATTAACTTTTTAAAACAAATTTACAAATTATGTAATTTTTCATTATAGAAAATAAAAATATTAATAAATATTTAAGTAATAATCTAATTACCAACAACACATTATATAATTATAAAATTTAATCTAAATAGTTAAATTCATGCGGCACATTGGAAGAACATGGCTTCTTCACGGATAACTTGGTCACCAGTCAAAAAATTCAAATGATTAAGTTTGAGGATATGCTTCCATTTACTCAATACTAAATTTGAATGGTTAAAATTGAGGGAAAGGGATCATCTCCGGATCCCTTCCATCAAGTTCACTAAGTTCATCTATTCGGATCATTGAAATTTGATCCAACGGCTACAAACATGTAGGTCATTTAAAATTATAATAACTTTAACCATTGGATCAAATTTCAATGGTCCGGATGGATGAACTTGGTGGATTTGGTTGAAGAAATCCTTTCCAAAATTGAGAGGGAATCTTTTTTTTTTTTTTTGGTTGAAGAAGCAATTCATAAAACCAGCAAGGCCCAAGGCTAATAAGCAAACAGAAAGGTGAACAGCACACCCAAAAACATGAGCAAAGATAAATAGGATACAACAGACGCCGCCACAAAGGCCACCAGCGTCATCCCAAATACCCGAGACAAAAAAAAAAAAATCCCCCACCTACGGAGGACATGCAAGACCATATTTATTCAAAATACCCACAACCGAAGATGGAGGTGTCACCACCCAGCCTAAGCCGCACATCTCCGGAGACAAGTTTCTCGCGACAAAATCTGCCACCATATTTGCAGATCGTGGAGACCACGACCAAGAGCATGATTGAAAACTCCTCTCGTCCTCCAAAGCACGAGACAGGATTGGGAGCAATTCCCAATCACAACTCATAGAAGGGGAATTAAGATACTGAATAATAGCCTGAGCATCAGATTCAATTACCACCTCCTGCAACTGTAAGTTTCTCATCAGTAAGCATATTTCGATGACCGCTAATGCCTCCGTCATCTCAGCCGTAGAAGCATGTACCTTCACACATTGCACCGCTTTGTAACCCAAGTTCCAATCTCTGGCCACAACCCCAATCTGCCCACACAAAGAGTCCCGCTTCCAACATGCATCAACATTAAGCATAATCCAATTAACAAGGGGATGAGACCACTAAGACAGATGAATCATACCTCTAGAGTGCCTGGTGCTAATAGGTGTCATCAATCTCCGAGGAGTAGAAGTGTAAGATCCCACATCGCCCAAGGGTGTGGATCATGTAAGCCTTATATGTATATTCCCATCTCTACCTAGCACGAGGCCTTTTGGGAGCTCATTGGCTTCGGATTCCGTAAGAACTCCGAAGTTAAGCGAGAATGGGCCAGAGCATTCCCAGGATGGGTGACCCACTGGGAAGTTCTGCTCGCGTGAGTTCCCTGAAACAAAATCGTGAGGGCGTGGTCGGGGCCCAAAGTGGACAATATCGTGCTATGGCAGAGTTGAGCCCGGGATGTGGTGGGGCCCGGCTAGGATGTGACAAGAAGCCTCTTGAAAGGAAACCAAGGCAGTGGCTATAGAACGCAAAGTTCTAAAAGAAGAAGGATTTATCCCATTAAAAGCATCATCACAACGTGCCCTCTAAATGAACCAACATGAGAAGATCACATGAACCAAAATACGGTCAAAATTCTCCTTACAACCCAAATATTGATTGACAACCAGGCACACCCAATCAGCCAAAGTAGAAATAGAGCTTTGATTTAATTTGAAATCGAAGAGGACCCCCCGACCACACCTTGGTAGCCCACGGACACAGAAGGAGCACGTGCTCCATGAACTCCTCACTTTCAGCACAAATGGGAAAGAGAGGGGACACGGTACATCGACGCCAGAACATATTAAGCTTCGTGGCACAAGCATTGCAGAGTGCCCTCCAAAGGAAGTTCCACATTTTTGGTGGGGCTTTGCAACCCCAAATCCAAGCCCACACCCGGGAGTCAGTACTTCGGGAAGAAGACGGACGATCATGGTTCTATTGGGGTAAACGGTTTTGATACCACCAATAGCCTGATTTAACAGTATAAGACCCATGCCTTTCAAAAGGCCAGACAAGTTTATCCAGAATTAAGAATGGTCCCACATGAATCTGAGAGATAGCCCCACATACCATCTCCGGGACAAGATCTGAAAGCAAATCCAAATTCCACTCCCTTGAAACCGGATCAATGAACTTCGCAACTCTACAGTCACCACTAGTTTCCGCGAGCATAAGGGGCCTGGGGTGCCCTGCAGGTAAACCCGGGACCCAATTATCCATCCAAAATCTAACCTGCTGACCACCCATAATCTGCCACCTAGCACCCTTTAGAATAATATCCCGCCTTCTAAAAGACTCGCCCACGCCCACGCCCACGAGGCTCTACTACCTTTTTTAGCCTCCATAAACGAATCATTTGGGAAGTACCTTCCCTTCAAAACCCGCGCCCATAACGAATTAGGATCATGAATTAAGCGTCATCATTAAGAGGGAATCTTTAGAACATTGATTTGTAAATCAAATCATATCAATTTCAGTACAGGTTGTGAGATTCAATGCTCCGATTAAAGCAAAACAAGTACTTTTGTTTGCTCGATTTCTATTGGATCAAGGCACAAGGATTTGTATTTAAGAAAGATAGATTCAGATTCTCTTTCTTCCCTTTTTTTCTTTCTCTTTTTCCCTTCTTTCATTCCAGCAGTTCATTTAGAGAAATATTTCAAGTGCTCGAAACATGGGTATAAACATTATATGTTAATATACGAACGGAGGAAAATTATTCTTTTCAAGTATTAATTTCTCCACTTCTGCAATGACATATAATATATGCCCCTGTATTTCGACTCGCTGAAAAATCTCTCATTCATTCCATTCCATGTGATTCAATGCTCCAGATTATGCCATGCCACTAACAACAATTCTCACTCTTTAAACCCCAAACAACTTTGTTTTTTAGTTTAGTTTTATTACTGGTCCACTGCTTCGGCCTTCGTTTCGCTTATGCGAATTTGTTTGTAGCCTCGCTGTCTTGCATAGGTTTTGGTGAGGGTTTCGTTGCTTTTCGGGATTTCTCGTTTTAGTTGTGTGTTTTGTGTAATGTCCGTATAGGGTTTTAAAATCATTTGTATTTGTGCTTATTACCTTCAGATCAAGAAATTGAAACTAAAGTAGATGTACCCATCTGGTATCCTTGTAAGTGATTGGTTATGTTAATGAAATTATATCGTTTATCTCAAGAAGAAGAAGAAGAAAAGAAAAAAAAAAAAAAAAAAAAAAAGCCCAAACGAACCTACAAGAAGGTCGACGTGCGTCGTCTTCTCTACGCAGCCTTTTCCGCTGCCTTCTGCGATTCGCTCCTCTCGCTGCGATTTTGTGAAATTCTTCCATGGTAATTAACTTTCTTTGCCTTAGTAATACAAATTTCCAGTTGGATTGATATACTATGTTAATTTTTGTTTTCTATGAGCTTCAAATTGTGATAATTTGCATGGCATAGATTAGATGCTTCTGCAATAATAAGAAGAACCGAAGAAGTCGGCTTCCTCTCTCCATTTTCATTGTTCACAGCTTACATTTTTAAAGGATACAAATAAGGTGTTACTATCCACACGTCTTTTGTTACCTCTCACACACCCTTTTTAATTTTAGGCCGTCGGATCAAAAGAATTAAAAAAAAATCAAGAGACAAAAAT
Organism: Cotoneaster glaucophyllus; assembly: GCA_036320875.1. Taxonomy (NCBI): domain Eukaryota; kingdom Viridiplantae; phylum Streptophyta; class Magnoliopsida; order Rosales; family Rosaceae; genus Cotoneaster; species Cotoneaster glaucophyllus. The sequence continues at coordinate 17,402,075 of CM070062.1, forward strand.
TAACTAGAGTGCGTGAGAGCTGAAAATAAGTGTGTGAATAACATTGTCTTATTTATAAAATTATACTCAATATGATAAAAAAAAATATGAAATAGATCTCAAAGCTTTACTTGTGAAAAAATTGCCCTGATTTATCTTAAAAATTTGGTTTTTGGCTTTGCATCAAATTAAAGCTCCACCGCTCGGAAGGAAATTATCAACATTACTCCGTCGTTTTGGGTCATTCTCGTGTTGTAGAAGTATGAGTGTTCTTGTATGTGACGTGGCATATTCTTGAGCTTTGAATCATATTGGCAATGGAATGAACAGCTGGAAAAAGAAAGGAGGGAAGGAGAACAGGAGTTGAGAGAATTCAGTTCCATTTAAGAAACCAATTTGGTACAATTACGTACGTTTTTTGCAGATTAGCAGTGTATGAATGGTCCTATTCTGGTCTCAAAAAAAAAAAAAAAAAAAAAAAAAAAAAAAAAAAAAAAGAAGGTTTTATTCATGTGTGATCCACACTAGTCTTGGAGCCCTTCATCAAGCATTGTCGCCAAATGTACCGTTGGACCCAAAACGTACCATTGGAATCCTTTTTTAGTTCAAATAAGAGCCAAATTCTGGAGATAAATTCTCAATCCATAGAACTTGGTTCACAAACTGAAAAAAAAAATATATATATATATATTGGTTTTTGGTGGTCATTACACTCCTTTTTTATTTTTCTTCATTAGAAAGAAATGCACCATATATAATTATTTTGAAGTGTCAATAATAACTTATTAAATAAAAATTCGAAAGGAAAGTTTTTATGTTTGGTAATAATAGTTTTTTTTTTAGTTTAATTAAAACAACAAATCGCTTTCAGTCTAGCATTGCTATCATGTAAAAAGACATTGGTGTGAATATATTAAGAAGAACAAAATAAAGATACAATAAGTTAGAGGGGACATAAAGCCTTACCCTAAAAAGTTGTAGCAAAATATTAGAAACATAAATTAACTAAGACAACTCCTAAGAAACAAAAATTTGGAAGCCCCGAAAGATTATGAGCAAAAGCTGCAACTGCACACGGTGGACAAGAATCCCACCAATGAACTTCAACATTATCAACACAAAAGTTTGCTAAACCCGCCACCTGATTTCTTTCGTGATAAATATGAGAAAACCGAATATGCATGAATGAGAGAATGGTACAACAACTTGCTGAATCAATGTAATTGTTGGAAATTTTGAGTAGAAATTTCATTGTCCCAAATTGGCTATTCCCAAAAGGTTTTATCACTTTATAAGACTTTATCCCTTATATAAAGTGATTGGACTAATAGGCCTTAGAGAATAAAATTGAGCTCACCCTTGGTGTTGGGCTTTGGGGTGTACTAATTAATTGATAATTAATTAATAATTAATATATATATATATATAATTAATTATCAAAAAGATGGGCTCTTGGGCTCTAAAAATTAAATTCTTTAATTAATTATTTTTTAATTAATTTCGAATTTAATTATTTTTTATATGAACATACTCATCTTTTCAGATGAAGTCTGAAGTCAATGAAAAAAACGCAGAGAGCACAACACCCCTCTGAAGAGATGTCTCCCAACAGTCACATCCCATTCTAATACATGTTGTGAACATGCATAATCCCACTATATATACATCAATCTGCATGGCATTTAGAACACAGAAAATTACAAATTCTTCTTCTACATTCCTAAACATTCTTACTGAGAGAACCATACAGAAATTTGCCAGAAGTTAAGTTTTCCGGTGTTGGAATTCTAACTTGATCGTTGAAACCTGGTGAAGCAGACGTCCGTAAAACTACAAGCACTGAATAGGGACGAAATTTATGTTTCAAGGACATTGCGGTATGCAAGCCTCGATCTTCAAGTTATCTGTTTTATATTTTGTTTTGTTCATACTCTGTAAATTTTAATAATTCACATTAATTATTTATTAGCATATATAATTTTATTACAGATTGTTGACATTTATCCAACAATGTAATATCATACCATGATGCGTATATGTTTAGTGCTTATAAATTTTTCTCGACAAATTGAGATATAAATCTAAGTTACATTCCCGACTTTAGGAGTGTTCTTGAAATGTTGTAAAGCACTAAAGTTGGTAGAATTTAAATTTTAAGTTCGTACGTATGATTACAGGGGCGGAGGAAATATATGCCTAGCATAGGCCTAGGCCTACTCTCACTCTTTAAGCCCCTCTAAATATTTACTATTATATTTTTTTTTTTATAAACTTAGTATTATACATCTTTTAGGTTACACAAAACTTTTAAATTCTATTCACCAATAATTGAAACAAGAGGTCTTTTTTTCTTTTCACCCAACGACACTCATCCTAAAGCTAAATCTAACTCTTATTCTGTATACAAGTCAATAACTCTTAAAATTAAAATCTAAAATTTACTTTAGTTTTATCAAAAGATATTCTTTTATATTGTCAACCTAAAGAATATTAAACTTAGAGCTTTTCCTCCTTCCCTTGTTGAATTTCATGTATTTTGCCCTCCAAATTTTCAACCCAAAACAATGTTAAGGTTTGTAAATCTTTGTGTTCTCTTTAACTTTTTACTAATAATATGGTCTAAAAACATCATCCCCTAACAGTTTTCATTGACTTGATATTGGAAGGTTAATTTCTTGTAATCCTGTTTAATCTTGATTAACTACTCCCTATATTGACTTGATATTGGAAGATTAATTTTAACATGGAAAAAGCATTTAGCACCTCAAATTTTTTTAATTAGATCACAACTCCAAGCATGTATTATACCCTTTTGTAAACATTATCTATTTTTTTTGACATTAAGTGAGGCCCCTCCTCATGTAAAATCCTGGCTCCGCCACTGTATGATTAGATTTCTAAACAATAGCATCAAATATGGACTAAAATCTAAAATGTCAATTTCAGTTTAATTATTGACCATATCTCAATAACAATAAAAGTAAGTCAAAAGAAAAAAACACATCCCATGCCTATAAATGAACATTTGCTTCTACTGTTCTACACCTGAAAAAGAAGAACAAATGAAAAAAAAACATATATGAATAAAATTAGACATCTGTAACCTTTATCATCTTGACCACTATTAAAAATCTTCATCACAGTATTCAATACTTTATGTGGATACCATCGCATTTTAATTTTTAACAATAATTAAGGGCTATGGTTATAAGAAAAGCTAGAATGCTCAAAAGATAACATATTTGTGGCAATTAAAAGATTAAGTAATTGAATGAAGAATTATCTGTTGGAACTGAAAATTTACTACAAAAGTTTAAAAATTACCCGGTTAGATACTAACAAAGAGAGAGGTGAGATGGTGTTGGAAGGTAAAATTAAGATCGACAAAGGTTAACAAACTCATCCCTTCAATGTTTGCACTGTGTTCCTTGTTGGATTGTTTCTTCTGAGAAAAACAAAAACAAAAACAAAAACTATCACAGACGTTTGACATTTACCAGACTCCCCTCATTTTCCCAGCATTTAGAAACAAATTCATAAATAAAAGAGTTATGTTTGTTTTTTTTTTTCTCAATCTGGTTAAGACCAAATAGCAAATTCAAAGTGGTAAGATTATAAAGAAAAAAAAACTTTAGGTGCACAATTTTGTGCTGCAATTAAAGGATTTAGAAAACAAATGAGAAAAAATCATGAGAGAGAGAGAGAGAGATAGAGAGAGAGAGAGAGAGAGAGAGAGAGAGAGAGAAAAGTTCATGTTAGGAGTGGGATTAGACTCATAAACTGTAGAATTGCGTAAAACGAGAAAATGGAAAAATTCAAAGAAGACACTATTTAAGATTGCACTCATTATATTCTTCAAGCCCAAACTATAATACTATGTGTAGTTTAAAAATAAAAAAAAAACTATAATACTATGTTTGGACAAGAAAAATAAATTTAGAATTTTGGCAAAAGTCAAAATTTATAAATTGACATCTATCAATTCCCTCGTTTGGATTCATAAACATAGAAATTTCGAATTTTCCCGTGGAAAAAAAAATTAGAATTTGAGACCTTAAATTTCTAAGTTTAAATTCCATGTAAATAGGTGTTATCTCAATATTTTTATGAGTGAGAGTTAAAATAAAAACAAATTCTGTATTCAAATTATATTATTCTTTTAGATTAACCAAACAAGAAAATTAACAAATTTTAGAAAATAAAATTCTATCATTTTAAAATTCCTTTATAAATTTAAATTTTATCATCCAAAAAAAAAAAAAATTCTTTTCCACAGGAGTTTGAGATAAACCGCTTGAGGGATACTGCGTAATGATCGTTGAGATTTGAGAAACGGTGGAAGCCATTGTTTGAGAGGAACAGCGTTGCATCGAATGTGGTGGAGTTTACCTCCTTTACGTTTGAATTTCTTTTCTTTTTCTAATTTTTTTGAAAATTTGTGAATTGTATGATATCACAATTTTGATTTTATTTTATTTGGATAGTTATTTATTGTTCGTTTCTATCAAGTAAGGAATAATCAAATGTTCACCAAATTAGACAGCTGAATTTATATATAGAGATTATTCGGCCACGTTAAGCCCAAACCCAAATTGCCCGACCATAAGAAAATAAGGGGAGCTTCTCTAGTACACATGTTATTTACACATTTATTTATCAACCATTAGATCAATCTTAACGGCTGGTGTTAAAAATTTAATTTACATTACAATCGGATCTTTTATGACCCAACAGAAACTTTGAAACCCGAAAGTTAGCTTTTCCTTTTTCTTCTACGTTGGCGCCTCCCCTACCTTTCTCCACCTTCCTTTGCCATAACACCACCACTGCCCTAACACCTTGTTGGAACTCAATTTGTCCCACGTCGGACAGAGGGAAGAAAAAATAACAGTTTATATAGAATTACCACACTTTAACTAATGATAAAACCTCACACCTGAGAATTTGACAGGTGGTTAAGTGAGACAGTATCAGTGTTGACAGAATGATCATTTGGCCCGTCCTCGGGCCAAAATAACCCCCAGTCCCTTGGCCCGTCGACCTGAAAAATTCCACACACCTCCACCCAAAAAATATAACCCTCAGTCCCCTCTCCGACCTCCACCAATCTCTGTTTCCCTACAAAATTATCAACACAGCCACGCAACGCATCGTCTAATTCATCTCCCTGGTTCTGCAACACACCCATGACCCATGGCTTCCTTTTCCCCATGCAAAACGAGTCAGCCACCAAAGAGAGAAGCACGTTTCAATTTACAAATTCATTTTGGAGTTTTAATTAATTATAAAAATAAAAAAATAAAAAAACAAGGCACCCACCTCCGAGCATTAGTCAAATTCAGCATTTATTTCTTTGATTCCTCATTGTTATTAGACTTATTCAACTCCACAACTAGAAAAGCTGCAGCATGAACACTTCGAATACATAAACTGCCAATTGAGTAATTGAAAGAAATTATAAGGTTTATTTGGTTGAAGAGATATTATTGCTTCAGTTGCGATGTGTCGGAAACCAAATGAGTAGTTGGCGATGGTAGCAGTGCTCCCAGGTCGGGAAAGGGTTGAGGGAAGGGAGGTGGAGAGTGACAGACGCTGAAGAGGAAGATAGAGAAATACCGGGTTTGTAATTCGGATTTCGTTAACCCGGTTGTAACTTAAGCTAGTGTTATCTCATCCGTCCATGTCAATCTTGTGGAGCCAAAAATAATCACAAGGCGACACGTGGATTTTCGGATTAAGAAAGGCAAAAATATCCTTGAGGTGCATCAGGATTCCTACGCGCGAGTAGCGGGTAATCATCTTCAGTCAAGTCAAAGGTGCCCAGAAAAGGTAAACAATTCCGAATTATTTCATCCATCCACATTTTAGGTAGTTATTTCATAACCCACCTATTATCCCTCATAAATTGAGATAATTGACAAATTAACGGGATTATTACTCATTAATTTGCCAATTAAATTAGCCATTAAAACCAAAAACCTACCCTAATGGCCGGTCCCCCTTTTCCAAAAAGGGGCCGGCCACTTCCTTGATTTTTTCCATCTTTTCCTTACCTCTTTTTCTTTTTTAAGCCAATTATTCAATTATTCATTATAACCTTTTCATAAACACAAAAAACATTCCCCTTTGGTTTAATTAGCCAATAAATGGGCTAATTAAACCAAATTGAAGCCAAAAACCCTAGCTAGGCCGGCCACCTCCTATCCCTATAAATATACTCCCATTCTCACCTAAAAGCCGATTCCACTCCTCTTGTAAAAACACTATAAACACTATTTCTCTGTAAAAATTCTAACTTTGGCATCGGATGTTCTTCGGCCAAAGCCCCCCCCCCCCCCATTCATCGTGGGAGCGTGAGGCTTTTGACCTTAACCAAAGGTGCAAGTTGTTTTGTAGGTGCAAAATCGTCCAAGATCGAGGAGGAGAAAATTTGCATCCACAAATTGGTGCTTTCATTGAGAGCAAGAAATCTTCGCTCAAAAAAGACTCTCGCACACAAAAGGTCTCTTTTTCTCTAATTTCTAGTCCATTTGTATTTTTTCGTACGTTTTTATTATTAGAATTTTTATTCGTAAAAGTTCTTTGGTAAAACGTATAAAAAAAAAGAAAAAGAAAGGAGAAATACATAATGGTTAGAAATCTGGAGAATTCCACGAGTGACATTTCGAACATTCAAGAAATGGGACCGCGGCGATCTACAAGATTGAATGTGGTTCTAGGGGAGGCGGCACCACTACCACGAGGCTCCACCATGGGAACCACCGCGGTGACCACCCGCGGCGAGGTCCATGGCACCACTACTATGGCCCAAGTCGTGCCACCAAGGCAAGTCCAAGCCGTACCGCACAAGGCCCATGCCACCAAAACTACGGCCCAAGCCTCACATTCGCGTGCATCTCGTACTGAGCAGCCTGCTCCCGTGACCAAGCCTGCCCCTGCAGCCAAGCCTGCCTTTGCAGCCCAGCCTGCTCCTACAACGCATCCTGCCCCCGCGGCCCAGCCTGCTCCAATGGTTTCCCAAGCGGCCCAAGTTGGCTCGAGACCATTTCAACTGTCTGGACCAGCCGTTGAGCCAGGAGCAGCTTCACAGCCTTTCTTCGCGGATTTGACATTGACCAACTCAAATCTCGTGCCCGGAATCAACCACCCATCCATTGCTCAAGGAGGTGTATTCTTTCCAAGCTCATCCAATTTGAGTGGAGAACAACACTTGTCTCGACAAGTCATAGAGTTGACGAGCGCCCTAGCGCAACAAACAACCTTGGTGAATCAACTTTTGCAACGCACCGAGATCCAACGTGCCCCAGAGGAAGTGTCCCGAAGTAGAGCAAGGGCCAACGAGGAACCCTTCAGGCAACGTCCTGGCAAGCAGCCAATTAATCAGACTGAGCAGTCGGGCGGGGTGCAATCTCGACTGGGTCCCCGAGGTAGCGTAAACTCCCGTCTTAGCGTGAGGAGGAGCGTGCACTCTCGGTTAGGCCACGAGCAAGTATACAATCAAGGTTGGGGCCACGCTTTGAAGAACCACATGAGCAGCCTTCCAGGCAAAGCATTCATTCGCGGTTAGGCCCGCAAGGAGCATCTTCCATGTCACTTTGGAGGATGCGACGTGACGCACGGAGGGAAACGGTCACTCGATCTGCTTCAAGTTCAACTGGCAGCCCACGAAGAGATCCTTCGCCAACCAGGCAGCCGAGGCAACGACAAGTGGAGCGTCCGGAGGAACAGCCTAGGCCGATAGGCCAAGACTTGGGACAGCCGAGGGCTCCACTACCCCAACAAAGACAAATCTAAGAAGAGGTGGAAAAGCTTTTCAATGAACGGTTGCGTGAGTTCCGACGTGATAAAGTGGTCGATGAAGCATTACGGCGAGAAATGACCAACAGAAGCCGATCACCCTTCACGGATGAGATCGAGCAGACGGAACCTCCGCGTAAGTTTAGCATGCCGCACTCTACATCATTCAAAGGAGATGGAGATCCAGAAAGACATTTGAAGCATTACCGAAGTGCCATGGTCCTTTATCGGAATAATGACGCTCTTATGTGCAAAATATTCGCCACCACTTTGCAAGGCGAAGCCCAAGATTGGTTCCACACCTTGCCACCACGGTCCATCCAAAATTTTGATGATCTTTCCTTGGTTTTCACCAAAGAATACAAATCTTACCGCTCGATCAAGAAAAAATCCGATCATTTGTTCAACGTGAAGAAAAACCCGAATGAGTCGCTCCGCGATTACGTAAAGAGGTTTAAAGCAGAGAAGGCGAAGATCGTTGGATGCGACGACTCAATAGCTAGTGCAGCCTTTCAAAATGGCCTCCCAGCAGATCACCCTCTATTTGGAGAGATGATCATGAAAGAAGACTTGACCCTAGCAGATTCCTTCGCCCTAGCAGAGAAGCATGCACTTTGGGATGAGGCTCGGCGAGCAGAAAAGGCACCCGAGCAGCCTCAAAAAGAATTAGTAGTGGCTCAAAGAAAGGAAGATGGAAAGCGGCCTAGCAAGAGCAGACAAGAGGCCAAGCGAGGGACAGGCCTATGACTAGAGAAGGCCCCATGACCAAGAATTACTCGAAGTTTTCAATTCTGATCCATCAAGTTCTTCGCGATGTAAAAAACGAGCCGTGGTTCAAGTTACCGAAGCAGTCAAAGGGAGATACTTCCAAGTTGGACCATACCAAATATTGTGCATTCCATCGAGGACCGGGTCACACCACTGACAACTGCTACACTTGGAAGAATTATCTAGAAAAGCTCGTGAAAGAAGGCAAGGTCGATAAATATTTGGACAAGCCAGCTGCACAGCCAAGAAGGAATGCCGAGGAGGATGAGGAGCCACCAACCAAGACAATTCGGATTAATGGAATCTTTGCCGAATCCGAGCACTTGGGGGCCACTAACAACTCCAAGAAGAGGAAGATCCAGCAGGCCTTATTGATCTCACAAGTCCAAGCGGCCGACACACTACCGGGGCCCATTATTGGCTTCACTGAGCAGGAAGCAGAAGGCGTTGATTTACCACATGATGACACGCTAGTTGTATTTGTCCAAATAGCCCATGCCGTAATCGACCGAATGATGGTTGACAATGGAAGTGCAGTAAATCTACTTCAACTCTCAGTCATCCAGAAAATGGGTTTGGAGAGCATAGTAATACGTCGAGCAGAAGTACTCACTGGATTCAATGGACACACTTCAACTACAATCGGCCAAATCACACTTGACGTGAAGACATCGCCAGTAGTCTCGAAGCAAACGTTCACAATCATAAGTGATCCATCTCCTTACAACGGGATCCTTGGAAGGCATTGGTTAATCAAGCTAGATGCCGTTACTTCCGTCAAGTACCAAAAAATCCACTTCCGCGTCCCGGGAGGAGGAATTGGAGAGATTAAGTCCACCAGGCCGCATCCCGACGGTGCACCGTGCAAATGTTGAAAGAATCAAAGAAGAAGATCTTTACTCCCGTGGAGGCCACCGAAATCCAAAAGAATGACGGAGCTACCAAATAGCAATTACAGCAAGTGGATCGAGAAGACGGTGCTCAAGCAGACGAGATAGGCTGGAAACCTGAAGAAGACGCTAAAGAAATCATTCTCGATCCACAGCAGCCGGAAAAGACTGCTAGAATTGGCTCTCGTTTAAGCCCAGCCGAGAAGGAAGAACTCACTATCTTCCTTAGAAAGAACCAAGACATCTTTGCGTGGTCACTATCCGATATGCCCGGCATAGACCCAAAAGTGGCTTGCCACAAGTTACATGTTGATCCCGCTGCTAAGCCAGTAATCCAGAAGATAAGTCATTTTGCGCCCAAACGAGTAGCGATCATCGAGGACGAAATAGACAAGCTATTGGAGGCTGGATTCATAGAAGAAGTAGCACACTCAGCATGGCTCTCCAACGTTGTGCTAGTTATGAAGAAAGAGAAGGGCAAATGGAGGGTTTGTGTAGATTATACCGACCTCAACAAAGCATGCCCAAAGGATCCTTATCCAGTCCCCCGAATCGATCTTTTGGTAAATTCAACCTCTGGAAACCAGCTGCTCAGTTTTTTGGATGCATACTCTGGCTACAACCAAATAGCCATGTACGAGCCCGATAAGGAAAAAACCGCGTTTTTGATCGAACGAGGTACATACTGCTACAAAGTCATGCTCTTTGGCCTCAAGAACGTAGGAGCAACTTACCAAAGGTTAGTGAATATGATGTTCAAGAAGCAAATTGGGGTTACCATGGGAGTCTATGTCGATGACATCATGGTAAAAGGCAAGCAGCGGTCAGACCACATTCGCAATTTGGTGGAAACATTCGACATCCTTAAAAAGTACAAGATGAAGCTCAACCCTACCAAATGCACATTCGGAGTATCTTTAGGACGATTCCTAGGGTACTTAGTCACCCAACGAGGGATTGAGGAGCATCCCAAGCAGATCCGAGCAATTCTAGAAATGAAGTCTCCCACAACCTTGAAGGAGATCCAAAGCTTGACTGGGCGAGCAGCCGCCCTCAACCGTTTCCTCTCGCAGTCTACTGATAGATGCAAGCCTTTCTTCAAAGCTATCAAGAGGGCGCAACGTGATAAGTGGGATGAAGAATGTGAAAAAGCCTTCCAAGACCTGAAGAGGTATCTCACATCGCCTCCATTACTATCTAAGCCGGAAGCTGCAGAGGATTTATACATCTACTTGGCAGTCTCCGAAGTAGCAGTGAGCTCTGCCCTCATACGAGAAGAGCTGGGGGCCCAACTACCGGTATTCTACACTTCTAAAGCTCTTCTCGATGCAGAAACAAGATATTGGAAGATCAAAAAATTAATTTTGGCTCTAGTTGTGGCAGCTCGGAAACTTAGACTGTACTTTCAAGCTCATACAGTCATCGTCATGACTCAGTATCCTCTACGATCCATCTTGCATGGTCCGGATGCTTCTCAACGAGTGATGAAGTGGGCACTTGAACTAGGCCAATATGGTTTAGTCTTCCGACCCCGTACGGCGATAAAGGCCGAAGCTTTAGCAGATTTTATAGCAGAATTTGCACCCGGCTTAAGCAACGCAGCAGAGAAACCCAACAATGTCCAAAAAGCAGCTGAGACCTTAGCTTCGCCTGCTTCCCTCAATGGAGACATTTGGCATTTGCATGTCGACGACGCGTCCAATTACAAAGGTTCGGGAGCAGGCGTGGTTCTCATTACCCCAGATGGCTCTCTACTTGACCAGGCGATCACTTTAGGCTTCAAGGCATCCAATAATGAAGCAGAGTACGAGGCCTTACTGGCAGGCCTCCGAATGGCAAAAGAATTAGCAGTGAAGAAGCTTGCGATTTATTCTGATTCTCAGTTGATTACTAGCCAAGCCACGGGGGAATACACGGCAAAACATCCGAGGATGGCGCGATATCTCGAGAATGCACGCGAGCAGCCTGAAGCATTTCAGACTTACACGTTCACTCAAGTTCCACGGACGGAAAATACCCACGCAGATGCGCTAGCCGGCCTGGGCTCTGCCCTCGATCACCAGCTCAAACGTTCAATTCCGGTGGAATACCTAGATAAGCGGAGCATAGAGGCAAAGCCAGTAGCCGAAGTGACGCAGGTTAGTGTAACTTCAAATTGGCAAAGTTCTATTATAGATTACTTGGTCAACGACACACTCCTCACAGAAAGATTGGAATCTAGGAAACTTCAAACCAGAGCAGCACGCTATTATATGTGGAAGGGCATTTTAGTTCAAAGATCCTACACCAGACCACACCTCCGTTGTTTGGTACCTCCCGATGATTTGAAGGTTCTAAGTTCGATCCATGAAGGCGTTTGTGGGAATCATTCTGGAGGACGATCTTTAGCGCAAAAGGCTCTTAATGCAGGCTACTACTGGCCTACTATGCATCAAGATGCTAGGAAGTTAGTGCAAAAATGGGACCGCTACCAACGTTACAAGCCCTTGCCAGCACTGCCTGCCAGCGAGTTACACCCACAAACAAGTCTTTGGCCATTCATGCAATGGGCAATTGACCTGGTTGGGCCTATACCGCCCGCTGCTGGGGGCAGAGGCATGATGATCGTGGCAACCGATTATTTCACCAAGTGGGTAGAAGCGGAGCCCTTGACAACAACAACTCAAGCGGACATAGAGCGCTTCATATGGAGGAACATCATTTGCCGCTTTGGTATCCCTCAGTCCATCGTCACCGACAATGGCCCGCAATTTGTGGGCAAAGATTTGGCAAGATTCTTCCAAAAATATGGTATAAAGCAGCATATGTCCACACCAAGGTATCCACAAGGCAATGGGCAGGCCGAAGCTTCTAACAAGACGATCCTCGACTGCCTTAAAAAATCCCTCACCGACAAGAAGGGAAAGTGGCCAGATGAACTCCCCGGATGTCTATGGGCGTATCGTACCACCAAGAGGCTAGCAACGGGAGAGACCCCTTTCTCTTTGGCGTTTGGTTCGAAAGCAATCATCCCTCCCAACATCATCATGCCAAGCATCACCACCCTGCTGCCAGATGTCGAGCAGAACAACAAAGAGATGGCCACGAACTTAGATCTAGCGGAGGAAAGGCGCGAGTAGACCATAACCCGCATCGCATCCTACCAGCAACAGCTCCTCTCTAGTTACAACAAAAGGACCAAAGTTCGGCAATTTCAACCTGGAGATCTAGTTCTGAGAAAAGCCTTCATCATTGCTCGTAGGGAGGGATCAAAGAAGATGGACCCTATTTGGGAAGGGCCTTACAAGATCAGCAGAGTAGGCGGCAAGGGAAGCTATACCCTCGCTACTATGAATGACAAGGAGATCGAAAAATAGTGGAACGCCTACAACTTGAGAAAGTACCACGTGTGATCTCCAACTATACCCGAAGGCTCAAGCAGCTCAAACGGGCACCACCTCGCGAGCCGAGGACTATCCAGTTGTTACACAGTCTTTTACAATTAAGTTATTTGTCCACTTGTTTTTCAATAAGGAACTTTTTTACAACTTGATTTCATTGTAACAACCTGTCATTTCTTGCACTTCAAAGGAAGACCGCGCCCTTCTTAGGGACTCACTGCAAGAGTTGCATTCCTCAAGGGATCAACCATGCTCCCCAAAGCGGGAGGATAAAATTTACACTCCGAATATCCAGACGTGGATGAGCCTGGCTGCCCTAGTATAACTAGATGAGCAATGGCTTGCGCTGGGATTCCTAGAAGTAGCCACAATGGTCTTTTTCAAGGCTTAGCTAATTGAAGGATTTTTGGGTCTCTTGGCCTAATCCGGGGGGAACCGAACCCTAGAGACGGAGGGGGGACATTACGCAGTACATCCGATGGACGGCTGCCCTGGAACCCTAAAGTTGCTACCGAGTGCACTAAGGTAGCCTACGGTTTCCGGAAGACTGCCTACGGCTTGCCCTTCAAGCAGTAAAGCCGCGCTAGACTTATACAATCGCACATTCTTGTGAAAGGTTAAACAAGCTAGCAAGCATATACGAAGTTTTATCCACTGCCGACATGCTACGTAGTCGACAAGCTTCACCTTTGCCAAGCGCGGAACGACTTGCACCAAGTCCTAAAGTGTTGTGATACTTGCTGCGCAACCTACGAAATTGGAAAAAGCCAAGGTTAACAGCCTAGTGGTCACGCGGACTTGTCCACTTCTGTAAGTAAGGCGTCCGGCTGCCGACCCTACGGCTAACAACTTTGCAAAGTTCTACACCAACGCCTACGACTACATAGGCCGCACGGTCTGTCTGCTTATAAAAAAGTAGCACGTCTGTTATTGGTCTATAAAGTCTAAAGGTTAAGGCATGAACAAAAGAAGCGAAGATGGAGAAAAACGAAGGAAGCAAGTTTATTAAATTTTATAGCAAAATTGATAAACAATTAGCAAAGACTGAAGGAGTTCAAGCAAGCAGCTTGGCCACTCGATGACTGCTCCGTCATCACACCTTCGGCAGCCACGACATTCCCAACAGTGGCACCATCCGGCGCTTCACTCCCGGCTGCCCCGCCGTGGGCACCCCCATCTCCAACTTTTTCACCGATAGAGGACTCGAAAGTAAAGGCGAGCAAATCTTCTGGAGAAATAGAGAAGATCTCGAAGTCTTTTTCAGAAAACTCGAAGTCAGACGGTCGTCCAAAGAGATGATCTACATAACCGAGTTTGTAGAAGTCAAATTGGTTTTGAGTCAGCGAAGCCTCAAACCCAGATTTCTCACCCTTTAACTGCTCAACTTCCTCAAGCAGACAAGCACGGACCCGCTGCATTTCCTCCATTTCTTTCTTCAGACTATCGTTAATCTTCAAAGCACCTTGAAGCTCCAACACTTGAGGCTCAAGACTGTCAACAACTTTCTTGAAATGTATCACTTAGTTGTAAGCAGCGATCAGTTTTTCATCTTTAGCATAAGTAGCAGAGCGGAATTCAGAAATAGAGCGTTCAAGATCCTGAATCTGAGGTATGTAACGTTCAATCTCCTTCTCTGCACTTTCATATTTTACTTGAGTCGCGTTAAGCCTAGCCTCCAAGTTCGTGATCTCTTGGCGAGCGGTCTCAAGTTGCAGAGAAGTGGGGGCAGAGATACTAGACCCTTTCAAAGCAGCAAGTTCAGACTCCAATTTTTTAACTTTCTCGGCCGAGGAGTAAGCTTCAGTAGCCATAGACCTTGCCACCTCCTGGGCAGCCTTGGTATCCTCTTGGTCAAGGAGACCATGGACTCGGCGGCCAAAATCGTCATTTTTTGCATCATGGTCAGCAGAGCAGCCCTCCTGTACTCAGGCGTATGCTTCACGAAGGAGCCTGGACCAATAATCCCTTTGACGCCGTCAACAAATTTAGCACACGCGTCCATATCCTCAAGAAGGTCTGGTTTCAAAAGCGCACAAATCTCAGCAGCTTCCTTGAAATTAGACTCGGCGGATTTATCATGACCACTGGCGCAAGCAGTCTCTCTCTTCTCAGAAGGCAACTTAGTCTCAGCAGCGGAATGGACAAGAAATGGCGCCGCCTTAGCAGGTGAGGGTGTCTTTCCACTCTTCATGGTAGCAAGTCTTTCCGAAGAAGAATCAGATTTAACCCCAAGCAGACGCTTTAGCGCAAACTTCGGCTCTGAAGGCACTGATGAACTTCTGCGTTGAGCAATTCTATCAGCAATCGAGCTAGCAGCCTTCAGAATGGCAGGCGTCACTGGCACAGATCCGGTAGTCTCTTTCGACTCGTTCTTGGAAGAAGTCAAGTCAATCACAAGCTTGGGAGTAGCTGGTGAACCCTCGTAAGCAGCAGAAGGAGTCTTTGGCTTCTTCACATCAAACACCTCCTGAGCAGTTAATGAACCCCAGCGGGCGATCCTTGGTTTCTTTCCAGCAGGCAACTCTTGGGCAGGCGGGGAGTGTCCCTTTCTTCCACTATCGTTGGCAACAGGCTCCACTACAGTGATAGGACGAACCAATGTTGCTGCTTTGATTCGTTTTACTTCTTCCTTTGGGGGCAATCCATCTTTCTCCCTACGAAGAGGACTTAGCAGCCAGCGCCATTCACGATACTCAGAAGGGATACCCAGAGTAACATGCACTTTCTTCATGTCCGGGGAGACCTTGGGAGTTGAGCCAAACTCCGAATCTGCAAGGACGGCGGAGAACAAGCAGAAAATTGAAAAGCAGTTTAACATTAAAATCAAGCAGCCAGGGAAAAATTAAAGCAGCCTGTTTATCGGATATAAAAATTGTTGGCACCCGCAGCTCAGGAGAGTGATCAGATTCTCACTCACCACTTATCTCCAAGGTCTCTTTGGCCCAGTCATGATCTCCCGTACTTGAATTGTCAAAAAGCCTATGACGAGTCCGCAGTTGCCCAACTCCATCAATACGACCTATGTCAAAGAAATACCAAAACTCGTTGGTGGTTAGTCCCAGATCAAAGAATTGGCTCAAATTGTGGAACCCCACCATCACTCGGATCGCATTCGGAGAACATTGGGCAAACGCGCACTTCATGGAGCAGAGCACCTCTTGGAAAAAACGCGGCATGGGAAAGGTAAACCCTAACACAAAATAGTAAGGGTGGAATTTGATGGCTCTTCGAACCTCATCACATGGCTCACGGCTGCTACCATCCTTAACCCGCCTCACGCGCACTCCAGATGGAATGGCATGCCAGTATGTCTCAAGGAAGTCTCTAAAGGAATCATCAGAATTGATCTTGAAGTGGGCAGCCTTAAAGTAGCCAACCTTGCTCAAAGACCCGCCTTGACGATACAATGGTGGCACACCATCATCGTTCTTGTGGCTTGAAGAAGACATGCTAGAGAAGACTTTACAAAAAAAGGGATACGAGAAAGATTCGTTAGAGGGTTGTAAAAAAAAAATAATAATAATAATAATTTTGAAAGCCGCAGGACCCAGCCAACCCGCCAAGCCCCACGGCCTGGTTTCCTTCAGCAAAAGCAAACGGCGCCCCGCGCCCAGCAAGGGAAGAAGCAAAACAAATATATATATATATATATATATATATTTTTTTTTTTCCATGGCACTGCCATGCCATAGTTTCACAAATCGCCAATCACAAGTCTCGGGTCCTCATCCAACCAAGATTCAAGGAAATCAAGAAGACAAGAAAATTAATTTTTTTCTTACCTAGAAGCGACGGAAAGCGATCCTTTACACGGGCAAGATGTAGAAGACTGCTAGAGGAGGGGGAACAAATATCCTCTAAGCTCTTTTTCTCTCTTTTAAGGTGGAGTAAATTTCTCTCTGAAGGTTGATTTAATAATCCACTTAAGGTGGACTTAAATAAGCTTTAGGGAAATTTACTTCCTTTTCCTAAAGGGATTTAATTTCCTATTCAAAGAGGAAATCAACAAAATAGGAAGCAGCTTGAAGTTTCCCAAAGTGAGAAAATCTCTACACCTGTTGCCCTTTTTCTGCAAGCAGCCCATCAGGTGTGGGGGCATTTGTGGAGCCAAAAATAATCACAAGGCGACACGTGGATTTTCAGATTAAGAAGGCAAAAATATCCTTGAGGTGCATCAGGATTCCTACGCGCGAGTAGCGGGTAATCATCTTCAGTCAAGTCAAAGGTGCCCAGAAAAGGTAAACAATTCCGAATTATTTCATCCATCCACATTTTAGGTAGTTATTTCATAACCCACCTATTATCCCTCATAAATTGAGATAATTGACAAATTAACGGGATTATTACTCATTAATTTGCCAATTAAATTAGCCATTAAAACCAAAAGCCTACCCTAATGGCCGGTCCCCCTTTTCCAAAAAGGGGCCGGCCACTTCCTTGATTTTTTCCATCTTTTCCTTACCCCTTTTTCCTTTTTAAGCCAATTATTCAATTATTCATTATAACATTTTCATAAACACAAAAAACATTCCTCTTTGGTTTAATTAGCCAATAAATGGGCTAATTAAACCAAATTGAAGCCAAAAACCCTAGCTAGGCCGGCCACCTCCTATCCCTATAAATATACTCCCATTCTCACCTAAAAGCCGATTCCACTCCTCTTGCAAAAACACTCTAAACACTATTTCTCTCTAAAAATTCTAACTTTTGCATCGGTGGTTCTTCGGCCAAAGCCCCCCCCCCCCCCCAATTCATCGTGGGCGCGTGAGGCTTTTGGCCTTAACCAAAGGTGCAAGTTGTTTTGTAGGTGCAAAATCGTCCAAGATCGAGGAGGAGAAAATTTGCATCCACAAATCTACCGGTTCTTATTTAAACGTGTAAATAGTATGTGTATTTTAAGTATGTGCCATAAGAGAAGTATGCAAATAAAAATTAGTGTTTTTCATACCTTCATTTTTATTTCACACATTTTTATTGATTTTATTTTATTCATTCAATTAGACCGCTAAAAAATAATAGAACGTGTGAGAGGGAAACATAAATACATTGATAGCAGCATCTATAGAAAAATGCAAATCCAAATGTCACATCTGAATAAAGCTAGACACAAGAATTTGAGCTAATTTCGGACTTTTTCTTCGGATTGAAAAATGTTGTTGGACGCTGGATTTTCTTCCACCATAGAGGAATCAGATGCTCTATTTGTCATTAATCAGTTGACAAAAGAGGAGGAGGATCTTATCCCCCACAAAAAAAAAAAAAAAAAAAAAAAAAAAAAAAAAAAAAAAAGGAGGAGGAGGATCTGCATCTTTAGTGCTCTATTTGATTTCTTATATTCTAAGGATAGTTGTAATAATATCGCTCATAAGTTTTAATTTTGTGTAGGATAAGTTTAGGGAGACAAAACCTTTTAAATCAAATTTTGTAAACCAAATGATGTGTTATTGATGATTGGATTATTACTTAAGTATTGATTAACATGTTTATTTTCTACTGGTGACACATCATTTGATTTACAAATTTAGTTTAAAATTTTATTTTCAAGCATAAGCTTCCTTGATAGAAGAAAATATTAAAAGAGATAAAATTTAAAGAAAAGCTGCAAGTACACAAAGAAGTCCAACCGAAGTACATAATGGCCTAATTAGACTCTGTTTATTAACACAAGTCTTTTCCTCCATGACCATCATGTATGGTGTACCTCACCAATCCACCGATCAAGTCAGTTGAATCGCAGTCCGCACCAACAAAACACAATGACCATAAAACAAAACCACATATACAAAGAAGCTCTAATTAAAAACAAATCTAAACCCTACCTTCACAACAACTAAGTTGCACAAAGAATACACAAATGTGGCTCATAAGCTAGGAAAACATGTTTTGCACATGTTGTGATGTACTAATTTTTGTTTAGACTTCTGGTTGGAATTTTCTTTATTGGAAGATCTATTTGTACCCCTTTGATTTCTTACAAAGAGTGGCATTTTCTAAAAAGGACAGAATTTGAGCGAATTATTTATTATATTTCGCTCCTCCAGGGGATTGAATACAATTCGACTAGATCCAGATGCATGCATGTAACTATACCTGAAAAGATTGTGCACAAACTATTAACACATGCCATATTATATCTTTGGTTTATAAGAATATAGAAATAATTAGGAAGGAAAAACTTGAACTTTGGTGGGAATCAAGAGGCCAAGAGTTGGCTTTAACCTGAGGTCTTGAGTCATGTAACATCCCGCATCGATTAACGGAAAGGGAGTGATGTGCCTTATATGTACATGCCCACCTCCATATAACACGAGGTCTTTTGAGAACACACTGACTTCGGATTCCATCGGAACTCCGAAGTTAAGCAAGTTTGGGCGAGAGCGTTCCTAGGATGGGTGACCTACTAGGAAGTTCTCATGTGAGTTCCTAGAAACAAAACCGTGAGGAAATTGTAAGCCCAAAACGGATAATATCGTGCTTCGACAGAATCGAAACTGGAATGTGACAAATCAGGTAACAAATAAATAAAGAAAGAATTAATAAAGAAAAAATTAAAGAAGAAGAAAACCAATAGTAGCTAGGGAATAAAATAAAAGGAAAATTAATGAAAAGGGCTTGAAAAGTTTTGGTTTTAATAAAAAACCATGTTATAAGTTTTGTTTAATAAAAAAATCATGTTATAAGTTTTAGTTTTAATAAAAAAAAACCATGTTATAAGTTTTGTTTAATCAAAAACCATGTTATAAGTTAAGTCACTGTTTCTGAAATTTAAGTCACTGTTTCTGGATTTTAAGTAACACTGTTTATGGAATCTAAGTCACTGTTTCTGGAATTTAAGTCACTGCACTGTTAGTTTATTTCCAGCGACAGTGTTATTTTTTCCAGCGACAGTGTTATGTTTTTCCAGCGACAGTGTTAATGTTCATTTTCTTTCCATATACAGTGTTTGTTTGTGCATGGCCCAAAGGGCTTGGTGTGGTTACTGCTCGCTAGAGCTAAATGGAAGGGAAGGCCGGATTTCGGCCGGAAAGTTGGACAAACTTTAAACGCTCATAACTTTGTCAATACTCAATGAAATCAAGTGATTCAAAAACGAAAATTGTAGTTCTCGCAGAGACGAAGAGAATGGTACCTTGCACGATAGCTAACTCGTTGTGGTTTGGCCGGAAAATGCCTCGAAAGCCTCGGAGGTCGCCGGAAACTGGGTTGGACAAACTTTAAACGCTCATAACTTTGTCAATACTCAACGAAATCGAGTGATTCAAAAATGAAAATCGTAGTTCTCGAAGAGACGAAGAGAATGGTACCTTTCAAGATGGCTAACTCGTTGTGGTTTGGTCGGAAAATGCCTCGAAAGCCTCGGAGGTCGCCGGAAACTGGGTAAGATTCAAATAGATATAACTTCTTCAATACTCAACGAAATAGGGTGATTCAAAAAGGAAAGTTGTAGTACCCAGCGAGACGAAGAGGAGGAGGAGGAGGATGAGGATGAAGGCCAAAGGAGAGCCCATGAGTGACTGGCTGGTGGTCGAGCTGTCTGTTGGTTTGGTGGGTTTTACCTTGTTCTGTGATGGTTTTTGATTAAAAAAAGTTATATGATGGTTTTTTGTTAAAATAAACTTAGTTCAAGCCTTTTTTATTAAAGCTCCCTAAAATAGATTGATTCGCAATAAAGATGACAAATTTCCTAAAAATGTTTTTGTACTTTTTCAATCGACAGATAGACGGTGAAATTAAAGGAGAGAGAATCCTAACTCTTATTGCAAGTCCCCGTCAGTTCCATTCCATTCCATGCTTTTCACGTTGCCACTAATTTAATTTATCCATCAACTTTGTCTTTGATGTTTGTTGTCACCTCCAACCACCAACCAAATCATCCAAATCTCCTTCTCCTGTTTGGAATGTAGTTCAAAATTATCCATGCATGAAAACTGACTCTACACAGTTCTTATTTTCTATTGTTTTCCCCCTTTCTTTTATCGAGGAAAGGATGGTTTGTCTTTCTTCTTCTTTTGCATGATAGTTAATAGAAAAGATATGGCATCAAGCAACCTATACATATACATATATATATAGGGACCTTATGCAAAGGGATCCCTATTTTTAGAAAAAAATAGGGGATTAGGTGTGGGCCCACTCCACATCGAATTTCAACGATCCGAACCGTCTATTTTTCAAGTTACACCTCATAGATCATCCTTGCAAAAATTCAATTCAATCCGAAACCATTTGCCTATTTAATTATCACGATAAAATTTCATTGTTTCTTATATAACAAAGTATTCGTTAATTTCTTTGAACCCAATTAGATGCCTTAAACATTTCCGATTTGCCAAATATTTTGCAAGGATGATCTATGAGGTGGAACTTGAAAAATAGACGGTTCGGATCGTTGAAATTCGATGTGGAGTGGGCCCCACACCTAATCCCCATTTTTTTCTAAAAATGGGGATCCCTTTGCATAAGGTCTCAAATATTGAGGCAATTAGCTATATGACCATCTTCATCCGAAACAACAAAGACTAAATTAAGGCAATTAGCATAAACATAGTATATATACACACATATGCAGTTGGACAAGCTCTAGTTTACAAAATCAAAGGACTCACAATGGTAGACAATCCAATAGCTCATATGCATATATATACTCATACGATAACATCATATATCTTTAATGCTCTGCGCAATTGAGAGAGTCCAGACAAAATAAAGGAACAAAAGGATGATTGCAAGAATAATTGTGTCAACTTCTACAAGATTTATCGTAATGATAAATTTTTGAGTGTTTCAAGAACATAATCTAGTACATCAAGTATCATAATATAATTGGTTCAATTTTTTAAGTTTCCAACAAATTATATTATTATACTAATACCAAACCGTGTTCATCACCAAAAAAATTTGTATGGGGCTTTGCTTGCCACTGGACTTTGCTGAGTGACACTACAATCCAATCAAAATTCGTCACGTGGCAAGTCTTAGATATTATCTTTTATTATTCATTTATATTTAAAACTCTTATAATTATATTTCCTATTAATTGATATACACCATAAGATTAATTTAAGATTTCATTTTCCTCTGATCTCATCTGTCTCGCCTTTTACTTCCCAAATTTTCTCTACCGGTTTCTTCCCCACTCTGTGCCTTTCCTTCCTTCATAAGAATAATGGGTATATATATACACACACATATACGTATATATATATATATATATATATATATATATATATATATATATTCTAACACAGACTTCTTGTTTAACAAAATTCGTTTGTTCCTCTTTTTCAATATTTTTTTCCTCTTCTCATCTCTCTCATTTTTCTTCTCTAGTTTTCTCTGCCGTGTGCAATCTTCTTCCCCCTCTTTGTTTCCCTTTTTCATAAGAATATGGGGCAAAAACAATTAAGTCATCTTCTCTAACTATCATGAAATGAAAAAAAAAAAAAAATCCAAAAATCCAAACACATACTTTTTTCTTCTTCTTTTTTTTTTTTTTTACAAAAGCTATTTATTAATTTTTTTTTTTCCAGGTATGGGCGAAATTTCATTGCCCAGCAGCTCATCCTGTTTTATATTTCTCTAAGTTGTAATTTGTGTATTTATGTTTCTCCTATAAAGATTAGAAAATTTTGCAACAAACTCTAAATACAAACTTGCAGACTCTCTCCGTACTATCAAATTGATCTTTTCACAATCTATTGGTTGTCCTTCACTTTATTTGGTTGAACTTGAAGTACAACTATTTTTACATATTGCGTAAATACGGTTCATGACACACCCCGACCTGGAATGCCCAATAGAACCCCGAATCGAGCTGTGCTGGCCGACACCTGGAAGGTGACGAAGCCATAAAGTGTAATGACGTGGAAAAAAAATGAATAAATTTAAATCTAAAAATGTCTATATATCAGAGTGCGCTGTGAGCGGGAATGAACCCAGTTCACACGCGATGACAGAGCATAAGAGTACAGTAAGATAGGGTGAGAATTATACCACTACTACAAAAGAGGCTATCACTGGCGTATAAAAAACCGACAAGAACTCCAATTTATGTCGGAAATTTGACAAAAATCCGACGTAAAACTATGCAATGTTGGATTGGAACAGCGACACCATTGCTACCGTCACAAAAGGGCTTCGATGTCGGTTTGTGCGCTTAATCCGCCATAACTCAGCGTCAGATAAAAGCGACACCCACTATGACGTCGCTGAAAAGCGACGTGATGTTCTAACATGATGGCAGTCATAACCGACGTTAACTAGTAGCTAACAAATAAAATACTTAATCTATTGTCGGTCCAAACCGACATTACTCAAATCTCGTTAAATAAAATAATTATCATGCATTCCTACACAAATGGTACATGAGATGCAAACTTCACAGATTCAAGTTATTCAAGAATTCAACTGGGGTCTTTGGGTGTAGAATTTCTTGTTAAATGTATTCTATTTCATATAAATAAGGAAGTACAAATACACATATATAGGAGCTATAAGAGAACCGGTTACAAGTAGGGGTGGGTTCAAAAAATCGAAAACAGAAAAAAACCGAAAACCAAACGAACCGAGGCCGAAAAAAACCGAACCGAAAAACTGCCAAACCGAATGAACCGAATCTGGCTGGTTCGGTTTCGGTTTTTTAGGTCCGAAAACCGAAAAAAAAAATCATATATAAATACTTAAAAAAACATGGCATCGTCATGGTTTGAACCCCTTCCCTGCAGATTGGGGTTAGCGCCTACAAGCCAACTTGACTGTAGGCTTTACGTTGTTATGATTGTACCGGTAATATATTTATAGGTTTCTTATATTTAATGCTTTATAAAGTTTCTTAACTTTACAAACCCTAGCCGTCTCATTCATTTTAGATCTCAAATATTTCTCACAGACCGCTGCTTCCTCAGTCTCTCTCTCTCTCTCTCTTTCTCCCTCTTTCTCTCAGTTGCTTCCTCAGTCTCCCTCTCTCTCCCTCCTTCCCTCTCCTTCCTCTATTCCTCCAAATCACTCTCTCTCCACTCTTCTCCTGTCCTCCTCGCGGATTCCTTCTTCCAAACTATGATTTTCCCTCGCCCTTTTCGAGACCCGACGAGACCCGACGAAAAGAGGAATTGTAAGAGCTTGCGACGATCATGGCAATATCGCTGCAGCAAAGGTTGTGGGTTTTATTTATTTTTCAGTTCATACCCATTTGAAATTTATGTAATTTAAGGTGAAGAAGTTTGTATTTTTCTCTGAATATGTTTTGGAATTTTCTAGGTCTATTGTGGACTTGACTATGAATTTGAATGTGGGCACTGGGCATGTGATATTGGAGTCCGATTATGGCATTTAGACGAACCCGTTTACTTTTTTTTTTGTTTCAATCTGCATCTATCAACTAATTTGTTGAATTATTTCATGATTTTGTAAATTTTAAAGTTTTAGAATTTTGAATCTGGCGATGTACATTTCCTTGAAGAATATATGTTTCTGTATTTGCTTAAGTTTTGAAAGTTTGAAATCGATCTGCTTGATCATAAGTAGTTGAATTACTTGAATATATTCAGGATTTTAAGGCTCTCAATTCTCTGATATATGAGAACTGGGAGGTTGATAGGTAGGTTCCTTCCATTTACATTATTAAAAAAAAAAACCGAAACCGAAAAAAACCGAACCGAAAAAAAAATGAACCGAACCGAACCGAACCGAAGCCCTAGTTACAAGATGAAGATAAAAAAAACTAACAATTACATATAATACTAATCAGAGCTCCATGCTTGCATATAATACTAGCAGCTACCATGATGCTTTCCCGTGCTTGCCTTTGTCGAAGACCATAGATTATGTAGCTTCATGCTGCCACATATAATACTAGCAGCTCTATGCTGCCATGCTTGCCATCAGATCAATGCTCAAATACTTTACTACTTCAACATTAGGGCTCTAATCTCTATAGATTAAACTCAGGTTTTATACCTTTCAAAAATTATGGATCTGCAATTTCCAATGTCCCTGCTCTTCAGATCCAAAATGAACATGCATGAATTTTTAAATGGACTTTCGAACTGCTGATCTTACTAAACAAGAACATAAAAGAGGAGCTCAGTGGAGATTATTTCAATCTGTGAACCTGAGTGCATGAATCGGCAAGGGGGGGTGAGAAGTTTACCTCTGAGTGCATCGGCACGAAGATCGGTGCTGGTACCCTTCTGGTGATGCAGTAAATCCATGGCTGCGAGGTCTTATGGGTTGATGATGGAAGATTACTGTTTAGTTTGCAGAAACGGAGGTTAGTGTTTGAGAAAATGTGGAGAGAGGAGTTGCGGTTTTAGGGTGTGCTTGGAAGAATGGAGAGATAAATGAGGGAGGTGAGCCTCTTGAAATAGGGATACTGACATCCTTTTTTTCGTTTAAAAAAATGGGCGGAAATATCCCGCCCAAAAGAGAAGAAGATGGAGGGATGGAAAATGGAGAAGTCGAGGAAAAAGAGAGAGAATAGGAATGAGAGAGAGAGGGGGATGAAAGAAGGTTGAGTGGGTGGGTACAGAAAAGAGACATTATGGAGATGGAAAAGAGAGGGGTTGAAGAAGAACCAGTTTACAAAAAAAAAAAAAAAAAAAAAAAAAAAAAAAAGAAAGAAAGAAAAGTGAGAGAAATGAGGCTTGTGTGTCAGAGAGAGATAAAGAACCCATGTGAGGGAACCGGCCAAAAAGAAGGAAATTGAAAAATGATGTGATGCACTGATATGTGTGTAAGAGAGAGAGAGAGTCACGTGAAGTAATGGGAACATCCAACATTGGGTTTTAAACTATTAAAAAATAATTGTTAGTGTCGGCTACAGCCGACATCGTGTTTTACAATATTTAAAAATTATTATTAGTGTCGCATAGAAGCGACACGATTCTTAATGCGACGTGATTTTCTTTTTAAACGACACCATCATTTAAAAAGATTAAAAGTTATGTCGGTTATAAGCGACATTAATAGTTTATGTCGGTTATAACCGACAGTAATTTCGACATCATGAAAAGAGAGTGTCAGAAATATCTTATCCGCCACTATACTATATAAAACCGACACCAGCCACCGACACAATAAGGCACTTTTGTAGTAGTGTATCATCGAAGGTAATCATCTACCCCCAGATTTGCCACAGCTCCTCGTCAATATGAAAACTCGGCTAGCAATACCTGGAGGGGCGCAAAACAGAAAATGTGAGTGGGCAAAAACAAAGATTTTGAAAACATTTCTTTTTCTCAAAAGTTATAACCTCTCTTCGTAAAACCTGTATACTTTCCCAGAAAATACGGTATATATATATATCTCAAAAATCATTTCCAAAATCCACACATGTATGCAAAGTATCATAAGAATGATCAAACCAACTAGGTGGAGTAAATCGATGAATAATAATATGTCAGCTGGATCCACTTAGGGTGGCCTGTACGGCTAAACCTATAGCTCATCAAATATGTTTGCACACGAGTCGGAACCACCTAATGTGGTATGTACGACAGGGCTAGGTGTAATAAGTGCTACGATCATGTGAAGGCTGTGCGATAAATTGTGGGTCACCTACGAGTCGAAACCACCTAATGTGGTCTGTACGACAGGACTGTGCACCTAACTTGGATCCAAGATGAGCGTATGGCGCGAGAGGTGAACATCACGTGAATGACTGTACCCTGGCCACGGGCAGGAGCACTAACACCGAGGTGCAGGTTAATGAGCTCTAAATGAGTCTAAATATAATCATAATCAAGCAACTCACTATCCACAGCATACAAACTTACCTGGAACTTACCTGAGCGTCCGCAGCGTCAACAATAATATATGCAACTATTAAATGCATATTCTAACATATAAACATTTGGTATAGCATTTCAAGCATAAACCCGTTTAAATAAGTTTTCTGGGAAAAACACAATGCATATATACATATATAGAAAACCAAAATGCCCACTCACCTGGGGGTCCACGCTATAACTTCCTAGCACGACTATCGAGGCGCGTGCTCTATCTTTGCCTAAAACAATTATTCAATCATATCTCAGAATCTCTATCGATAAATACGTAACTTACATAAAACGCACCCCAAAGGTGTCTTATAATAATTTAAGACTCATTAACTAAAAATCAATCGTCGGTCAAAGGTCGACGGTATGGTCAACAATCCTACACACCCAATCTGGAAGATTCATAAGTCAGATCCTCGATCCGTAACTTCCAAGGACCCACATTATGCTTCTAAAACATCATACTAAAACTTCATTACGATCCAACGGTTGGATCTCCGCCAATTGCCAAAACCAAGTGGCGGTTAACGTTTTATTTATGAACTTACAATTCCAATTCGGGAAGATCCGTACATCGGATTCCCAATCCGTAAGTTCCTATGATCCTCAAATATTACGTACCACAACATAATAAAGTTTGGTGACAATCCAACAATTGGATCGTCAATTCATATTTTTATCAAGTAACGCATCTAATCAAACTAGATTCACAATAATCAAATCACATCATATGGATATCAAATCTAATGTCAATGCATCGATTCAGCGTAAAATGGCATCGGCGGCTCACTGGCCACGCGCCGCCATGGGTGGCGGTCAGCCGCCCCGACTCGCCGAAAATTCAACTATTTTTAAAAATTACCAAAATTTGCAGGAATGAAGATCTCAACGAGTAGAGCAACTTTCATACCTGTGACTAAGGCCAATTTGGCCTAGAAAGGTCCCAATTCCATCAAAACCAGTCGGCGCCCTAAGTGTGGGTGTGTTCGATTCGACCTCCAAACTTGCTCCGACGCCTCCACCACTGCTTGGGCTTTGTTCCTGGGTTCTAGGGGAGTATTTTGGTGGTGAAGATTGAATGTATTTCATTCCAAAATGAGAGAATTTAAGTCACGGTGCCGTCGCACCCTATGGCTTGGGTATCGCGAAATCAAGGCCAAACATATTCAATTTTGAGTGTAATAGGTAGAGGGGACAATGGGGAATGTTTTCCAGGTGGTTAGATCACGTGGTTCGCCGGAAAAATGGCAGAAAATCGCTGGGAAAAGGGAAGGTCCAGGTCAGGTCCGACGGTTTGCACGGGTCGGCCCGTATCCCCTCCTTCTCCTTCTCCTTCTCCCATTTCCCCTTCTTTCTTCTCATCCTAATTGGCCACCTTCTCCTCTCTCCTCTCTTTATTCCTCATCTTCTCTCATTTTCTCTTCTTACCTTTCCATCACAGCCGCCCGTTTTTCTTTCTTTTAATCTGGGCCACACATGTGGCACCCCAGATTTAACTCCCAAAAATCTAGAATTTTCCAAAATTTATTTTATTTACAAAAATGCCCCCAACTTCAAACGTTACTATCTCCTTCGTTATAACTCCAAATCACGAACCGTTTACTGCGACAAGTCCGTATCATCGAGTACTTAAGAAATACTCTAAAATAATAATTTATAAGCGTCACGAAATGACGGTCAACTAAGGTCAACGTACTTGCCTCGAAGGGTATTTTCATCTTTTCACACTATAAAAATTTATAAAATTGTAAAATCAGGGACGGGCTGTCACAGTTCACCCTCTTACTTTCACAAGTGCAATCTATTTGCACTTGACAGCTTGATTATCCATCTTTAACATGATGGCAGAAGTGGGAGAGAGAAGAAACTGAAGACTCCTACGGTAAAACACAAACGTACCACAGGGAAAGTTGGGAAGTAAAAAAAAGGGGGAAAGAAGAATAAAAATAAACATTAAATTAGTCTCATGGTGTATATTAATTAGTAGGAAAAATAATATAAGAATTTTTTTTAGTACAATATGAGAATTTATATATAAAAGAATGATAAAAGATAATATTTAAAACTTGTCACGTGACAAGTTTTGATTGGAGTATAATGTCACTCAGCAAAATCAAGTGGCAAGCAAAGCCCCACACAAATTTGTCTCGTTCATCATACATTTAAAAATCTATATTGTAACATTCGCTTCTGCCAAGTTCAATTATGCACGAGAATACGAGTGAGTATTTTTTTTTTTTTTTGAAACAAACGATATTATCTACACTAAGGAAAGGGAGTGGGTTTAGCCTCACAATGATCTATCACTAATGTGGCTCAAATTCACATTTGGCGAGAATCAAACCTAAGACCTCTCACTTACAAGTGCAGAAGAATACTACTAGACCTTATTATTAAGTGGCGAATACGAGTGAGTTTTGACCATTAATAAAATGTATGTAGATCATAGAATAATATCTATTTTAAAATTATCACATACGCACAAAGACTGATGATAACATATTTATGGTAGGTGTGTGTGTGTGTGTGTGTATTTAAGGGATACTATAGATCGTAGAATATGGAATTATGAATGACATGGAAAGTTCACTGTCTGTAGTGCCTATCATGTTGCTCGAGGCTTATTGGCCGCTAGTGGTGAGGGCGCAGTTGGTTCCTCTTCTTCTTCTAATGCGGACGACGCGAAATTTTGGAAGAAATTATGAAAAGCTTGTGTTTCGGGGAAAGTGAAAATCTGTGTTTGGGCACATGTTTGGATTCTCTGCTTACAAAATTAAATCTTTGCAAACGTGGAGTGTTGATTGAGGATTTGTGTGTTGTCTGCGGTGGTCAAGTGGAATCAATAAAACATGTGATGTGTGATTGTAATGTGGCGCGAGCGGTGTGGTTTCGAAGTTTGGGTCTAAGAGTAGATGCCGATCAGTGTGTGTCTCTTATGCTTTGGCTAGCAAAGTTACATTTGCAGGGCTCTAATTCGGGTTTTGAGCTTTGTTTAATGTTGATATGGAATCTGTGGAAGCACAGGAATGACATACTCTGGAACAGCAAGGCGTTGCCTCCCCTCGAGATTGTGTTCCGAGCGGAGGGTTAGTTGCAGGAATTCCATAAATGGCACAAGTCAGAAACTAGAAAGGTCAACCGAGAGAATCAGAGATGGGGGAGACCTACTGAGGGTTAGTTTAAATGTAATTTCGATGGAACATGGAGTCATAACGGAAATCGGGGGGATGTTGGAGTGGTGATCTGAAAACATTTAGGGCAGTTTGTTGCTGCAGTTGCAGGACTAATTCAGGGACCATACTCGGCTTTGCATGTTGGGTTTCTCTCAGCTCGTAGAGCTATCTTATTGGTGAAGACGCTAGGTACGGCGGGAATGAAGATTCAATTCGAAGGTGATGCTATTTTGGTGCTGGCAACCATGAAAGGTCAAGGGGATGATTGTTCAGAGCTCGGCCTTATTATAAATGACTTGCGTTGCCTTCTTAAGGAGTGGTCCACTGTTATGGTCAGTCATATCCCGCGGGAAGGTAATTCGGTTGCGCATCGGCTTGCTTGAATGGGGATTACTAGTTCTCAGGAGGTAGTTTGGTTTGCGGAACCTCCGAATTTGATCCGGGATATTCTATTAGAGGAGTCCTTGTAATTTATATTTGTTCATTTGAGGATAGGTTCTTGTTGTGCGGGAAGCTCTTTTCCTTCGAGCGGGTTGAAATCTCCGGCAAGGTTTTTATCGAGGCCCATTATGCACACTATCCTCAGTTTGTACGTATTATGATTTGCTTAATGAATATCGTACTTTTCTCCACAACAAAAAAAATATATTATCTTCTTTCTTTTCTTCGTTTTTTGAAATTGATTAGGATATGTTATTGATCCGATCCCCATCAATCAGTGACCTCCCATTTTCTACCAGAAAAGATAAACTTTAAAAGGCGTAATCATTAGGTTCATGTCAGAGCATCTTCAAATGTACCAATTACGAATTTGCTAATTAATAGTAATTAAAACTAATTTAGCGCCAAATTAACTTATGTATCTTAAAAAGACACTATAATATTTTGTTATGGTTATAAACTTCTTATTTAAATGTAATTGTTTAAGGGTAAACTGCCAATTTAGTCCCTGAATTATCACCTTAGCGAAAATTAGGTCTCTAAACTATTTTTTCAGAAAAATTAGTCCCTGAATTATAAAAATCTGCTAATTACATCCCTAATGTTATATTCGAAGCTACTATATTCAATTTTTCGTCAATTTAAGTCACGTTGCTTGCATGTGATACACATTGGAGGGTAGATTGGTAGTTGTTCATAAAGAAATAGTGTATGGAGTTAACTTAGGAGGAGAAATTGGTAGTTTTTCATAAAGAAATAGTGTAAGTTAACTTTTGAAGGTAAATTAGACATTAAATTCGCAACCTATATGAAATGTTAAGGGCTTATAGACGAGAAAATGATGGTATTACACTCTAAAGTGTGTCAAGTGACTTAAGTTGACAAAAAATTGGATAAAATAGCTTTGAATATAATAGTAGGGATGAAATTAGCAATTTCTAATGAATTGAGGGACTTATTTTACCGAAAAAATAATTCAAGGACCTAATTTTCACTGAGGTGATAGTTCAAAGACTAAATCGACACTTCACCCATTGTTTAAATTGTAAATTAGATTCAATTCTAGTTATTCTTCCCTATTAGGCCTTGTATTTGGATAAGGATTTCTTCCCTCCCTTATTACAATAAATAAAGACACTACGTAAGGAGAATAACACATCCTCTACATAACCCTACATCTCTCTCTATATTTTCTTTGTGCCGCTGGCCCCCTCTCCATGTCAGTTAAATATAGATCACAACAGTTATTTAATAAGGGTGAAGTGCCAATTTAGTCCCTGAATTATCACCTCAGTGAAAATTAAGTCCCTAAATTATTTTTTCGGTAAAATAAGTCCATAAATTCATTAAAAATCGCTAATTTCATCCCTACTATAATATTCAAAACTATTTTATCTAATTTTTCTTCAACTTAAGTCACTTGACACACTTTAGAATGTATTATCGTCAATTTCTCGCCTATAAGCCTTTTACATTTCATATAGGTGGCGAATCTAACATCTAATTTACCGTCCAAAATTAACTTACACTATTTCTTATGTAAAACTACCAATTTACCCTTCAAAGTTAACATTATACACTATTTCTTTATGAAAAACTACTAATTTACCCTCCAATGTGTATCACATACAAATAACGTGACTTAAACTGACGGAAATTGAATATAGTTGCTTCGAATATAATATTATAGATGTAATTGACAGATTTTTATAATTTAAGGACTAATTTTTCTGAAAAAATAGTTTAGGGACCTAACTTTCACTGAGGTGATAATTCAGGAACTAAATTGGCAGTTCACCCATTTAATAATTCAACCCCTTAATATTTTATTAATTTGACCAATAAAAAAAGGGAGTTTTAACGAAATACTCCCGGTACTGTTCACTTTTAACGAAAAATCACATTTTTACCTTTATCTGATACTATTCACTATACCTTTAAAAAAAAACTTTTGGTTAAAAGGGAAGTTTTTTTTCAACTTTTCATTAGTTTTCCTTAAAAAAAAATTAAAAAAACAACCGGTTCCACCAATTTCTAGAACTACTGGTTCTTCTTTCTCTCTTCCCTTCTCCCTTTCTCTTTCCTTTCCTTGCCTCGTTCTTTTTCGCCTTCTTCCTTATGATCTCTCGATCTCTTTCTCCCTGATTCTCTATCACAGACGCCAGAGCGCCGCACCAAACGAGTTCCAAATACGGTCTTGCCAGACGACAACTCATTGCTCACCAACTCCGGCTTCGAGACCCATCCTCGCATAATTTCATCCCAGACCCGTGTAGCTGCATGCCTGTCCTCGCTTCTACAATCACCCCACGGTAGCAAGCATGCAGAAGGAGAGAGAAAACATTGAATTTAAGGAAAACTAATGAAAATGGCTTGAAAACTTTGAGTTTTAACGATAAGGACAAAATAAAGGGTAAAGTGAGTAGTACCAAATTTGACTTTTTAGTGTAAAAATGTGTTTTTCGTTAAAGTGAACAGTACCGCGAGCTTTTCGTTAAAACTATCTTGAATTTATAACTTTTAATGTTTAGCGGTACTTTACTTTCTCTCTCCTCGTTACATCTAGCTAGTCCCTGTTCATCGCTAAAATTTCTGTTAAAGTAGTTAGTCTGTTGGACTTAAGTTCTCGGTACATCTAGCTAGTCCCTGTTCATCGCTGAAATTTCTGTTATAGTAGCTAGTTGGTCTGTTGGACTTAGTGTTCGTTGGTTTTTGCTACATTTTGATTTTGTGTTAAAGTAGCCAAACAAGCTCATTTAGCTAGTTAGAGATGCTCTTAGGTACAGTAGCTATAACACTATTCAAGCTCATAATTACATCTCATTCTAAAAACTGAAAGAAAGAAAGTGGGTTCCAATTCAATAATTATCTTTGACGCATTGTCGCTGCACTTCAGAACTACAAGTTTAAAAGAGGAACAACAAAAATAAGCTAATTCGACTTTGAAACAACGTAAAGTGTTAAAATATAATCTTCATAAAGTTGTTTTGGTCACGAAGTGTGGGTACTATATAAAGAGACAAAGATATAGAGGCAAATACAACGGTTCAAGCATAATCATCATTAGTAAGCTCTAATAATGGATTAAGTAGAATAATGTCGTTAGGGTTTAATTGTAGGAGAATTATCTCTTTTTATAGTTAAGGAGAGTCGCATGCTTCCGTCCGCGGTCAGTAAGGGACTTTAGGAGCTTTATTTGATGTTGACATGTATCACGTTATGACTAACCTCTTGTTGGAGAGAAACTCTTGTAGTTCGGCATGGGTGTCTCAATACGGATCCTTCAATAGGTCTCTGAAAGTATAAAGTTAACTGGTGCTTGATAATCTCAAGATTGATGAAATATATGATACAAACGAAACAAATATATCTCAAAATTTTAAATTCTCAATATATATATATATTGTTTTGGTGAAATCAACAAAGAAAATTTGAGCATACGATCTTACTACTTTATTTATGGCCTGTATATCAACCTTATTACTACCGTGAAAGCAATTGTTAATTGATCAGCTACTGCCGATGATATATTAGATTCGAACATCGTCCGACAGAAAGTATTATATCTTATTTTATGAATGAATAATTATTTATAGTACACTATGCTGAGGTAAAAATTGAAGAGTAACGTATGAAACAAGAGATTCTTTTTTACCGTCAGTGACACTAAACGTCAGCTGTATAACTTACTAATAGTGTACTGTTTGAATACATAACAATTATTTGTACTATCAAGGTAGTACCTGGATAAAATATTAGTTTAAAGAGAGTTAATATCGTATATAACACACTATACAAACCCTAGATGCATGGCTTTGTTCATAAACCCTAGTTGAGGAGGCCGTGGGATATTAACTTTGGTTGGGTTGGATTGGACCTAATAGGAAGGAAAAGACTTAAGAGAGCGCCCAATTTGTGGCAATCTGAAATCTTAAAAAGCAAGAGGCAGTGGGAATTTGAGTCCTTTGGGTTTGGCTGTTTCGAACAAATTCAAATATCAGACTGCATGTCACCATCACGTAAAAGAAATCCCACACCCACACCAAGACTTACTCTCTGTTATCATGTATTCAAATTTTCTTTTTC
This sequence comes from Cotoneaster glaucophyllus, assembly GCA_036320875.1. Lineage (NCBI taxonomy): Eukaryota > Viridiplantae > Streptophyta > Magnoliopsida > Rosales > Rosaceae > Cotoneaster > Cotoneaster glaucophyllus. Next base: position 17,436,364 of record CM070062.1, read on the forward strand.
TACCGCGCACTATTTGGGTCCCGCCCATTGTCCTTTTTGTCGCCTATTGTCGGCTCTCCGAATCTTTCCTTCCTCCTTACTCTTTCAAAACTTTCATTTTCCATTTAATTAATTAGTCTCCAAAGTTGATAATTATCTGTTTAGCCAAGGAAGTTCATAATTATTTTACTTTTTTTTTTGTTAAATAATTATTTTACTTTAATTACTCAACTACGACTAATTGTTTATTTGAATGAGAATATGCGTGTTTTATGAGCACCACTCGTCATATATCTCACTCTAATGCTCAGCTAGGGTTTTTGAGCACCACTAAATCGACTTAACTAATAGAGGTTTAAATGATTAATTTTATTCGATCAATTTATACATAGGATAGTAGCTATTTACACACCTTTATTAATTTTTGTCCATTGATCTTTTTAATTCATTTGACCTGATAGTTAGAAACTAAGAAGTGAGTAAAGAGTAAAAATAAGTATGTAGATAACACCACCCGATGCATAAATTAACTTTTGTCTACGTAATGAGAATATTTGATTGGTCTGAACCTCCATCAGATTTACGTAAAAAAAGATGCTTTATCAAAAAAGAAGAAGTTAATTTGTTCCTTTTTCTGTTTTTGAACAGGAAAAAGGTTGAGAAGAGTCGGCTTAATCATCTAAATTACTAGTGAATCATCTGGTTCTTGGTAGGTAATTATTCCTGGGGACATTCTATAGGGATAAAAGTCGACTATGAGAAAAATCTTGACATATATATTTAATCATACCGGGGAGGTTTTAAGCAATTTAATTCAAAATTTTGGATGAACCAAAAGAACCAGTAATCTCTGTTCATGTATGTTCCTTAGAAGACATCAAAAAAGAGATGAAGAGCAAGAATCAAGACTTTGGCATTATGAGGTCAATAAAGAGAAACCCACTATCACTACGTACACTCATGATTCCACAAAAGATGAATAAAAACGAATTTTCTAAGCAAAACCAGACAAAAATCCCACATAGAATAACACAAACAGCACTACAGTGACATTATAGGGGGGTATAGTCAAAACAAAGACATTTCTTTATTTTTTTCCCTCATCGTCACAGTCATAAAGTAAGCCAATGCATAAAGCAATAAGCACACACACAATCTAAAAGACAATCTAAAACATTCTTTCTTCCACTAAGCAGCTGCAGACAAAGAAGGTGAACACTTTCTCCTTTTCTCTCTCTCTCTCTGAAGTCATCAGCTTCCTTTCTTCCCCTTTTCTCTTCTGAATTCATGGATACTGCTCAATGGCTGCAGGTGGGTGGGTTTATAATTTTTCATCTCATGTATTCTTTTTCCTTTCTTTAATGTATTAGTTCGATGAGGCCAAAATTTATTAATCTAGGTTAGATTCAAGGCCAAACATAGATCAAGCTCCAAAGTGTTTGAAACATATATATAATTACTGTGTGGGGTACTTTAATTCATAATTTCTTACTTCTAGCTATATATGAGACGATGTTCATCAAGGCAACTGAAAGTTTCATGATACTTAGATTTCTTTTATCCAAAGATAAAAGGTTATTTTGTTCTTTGTACATGAAAGCTCAACTTTTTTCTTTCTTTCACATGTGATAACCGATAAAGGAATTAAAAAGGCAGTACTTGTTGCTATTATTTGTAGTTTTTGTTTTTAATTTTTATTTATTTTTTCAATATGATTCTTCCTCAATTACTAAAAAAGCTGATATATGTAGCTACTTATTATGATGATTTATCTCTTTAATCTGTTTATTTAGATTTCTAGATCTGTGTGCATTTGTAGGATATATTGATCGTTTCGCTTAATTTTTCATTAAAATGAATTAGGGCTCTTAATTTTGATTTCTTTCTCTTAATATTGGGAGGTTGTGAATTAATTATAATTAGGGAAGTGGAGAACCGAAGAATCCCATGGAAGATCATGATATGGGATCCAATGGATGCACAAGGTCAGTGTTGGAGAAAAGGGCAAGACCTCAAGAGCAATTGAATTGTCCAAGGTGCAATTCAACCAACACCAAGTTTTGTTACTACAACAACTACAGCCTCACTCAACCAAGGTACTTTTGCAAGACATGCAGAAGGTATTGGACTGAAGGTGGAACTCTCAGAAATGTCCCAGTTGGAGGAGGTTCAAGGAAGAACAAGAAATCCACATCCTCATCGGCATCGTCAAAGATTACTATTCCTGATCTTAACCCACCAACAACTCTTTCACACTTTTCATCATCTCACCAAAACCCTAGGGTTGCCTATGAAGGCCAAGATCTTAACCTAGGTTTTAATGCTATAGATGCACATTACCATGGTACTACAATGGAAAACAACAATAGTACTAATTCCTCATCAGCTCCTAATCTTTCAGCTATGGAGCTTCTTAGGACTGGCATTGCTTCTAGAGGTGTGAATTCATACATGCCAACCCAGAATATGCCTGATCATCATTCAAACACACTCTATCCACCATCATCAGCTGGGTTCTCACTACAAGAATACAAACCAACAAACCTTGGTTTTTGTGTTGATGGGCTTGGAAATAGGTATGGGGGGGATGATCATGAGAATGTTAATGGTGGAAGGATCTTGTTTCCATTTGGGGATCATCATTTGAAACAGATTTCAAGCACTGCAGGTCATCATGAAGTACTTGATCACCATCAGAACAAGGGGCAAGGGAATCCAACTGGGTATTGGAATGGTTTATTAGGTGGAGGCTCATGGTGATGATTAAACAAGTGAAGGATCAGAAGAGGGAAAAGACAAGAAGAAAGAAAGAAAGTGTATGTTTCACTTTTAATTTCTTCCTTTTTTTTACTTTGCCATTTAAAAGTTGGGTTACTTATTTGAAGTTGTTCAGAACTAACATATAGGATACAATGTGGTTTCTAATTTGATATATATATATATATATATATATATTCCTCTCTTTTCTTACTTTGGATTGGCTTTCTACAAGAGGGTTTTGTAAATTCAGTACTTGATACTGAGTAGGGGATAGAAGAATAAATGAATGTAAGGCTATTGGAAACATGACATGCATTCATGCATTCTTCTATCAAATCGAGCACATGCATTTGATGCACTTGTTGTATGATTTTATAGACTTGTTGATCTATTGTTTGCTCACATGTATCCCCTTCTATGGACTAAATTGAATTAAAAAAAAATTTCTTTTCACATTTGCTTGAGGTTGTTTTTGTTACGTGATAATGTTGAATAGTTTACTCAATTCTCCATCTCTCTATAAAAATTTGTTTGAGGTTATTTTTGTCACGTGGTAATGTTGATTAGCATTATGTACTGAGCTCTTTTTATAAAAATTTGTTTGTTACGTAACAATGTGGAAATAAATGTGTCCAAAATCAAGAATATTTCTTGAACACATACTATGTTCTAAATGGATTGGTCTATTTCGTGAGGAGCAAGAGCAACTCCACACATATTTTTCTCCATGCACACAAGAATAAGGCAGGCATTAGGTGCCAAGGTTGACGTCTTATCTTTTACACAACTGAGATTCTTCCAGCTATGATAGCATTTCGTTAGATAACAAATTAAAATGATGAAGGCCTACCTTTAATATTACCTTTAAAGCAAACAAATAATATATCAATATTATTCTATTAACAATTAAACTCACTAATTTGATCCAATTCAATTATTAAAGTATTAGAGCCGATCGAGCACTAGTATAGTGGCGATAAACCCAATACACTTTCTTTTACACAGTATTATATATATGTTCTCACTTTAGGGTTTCTTAGACACAAGTCACACAACACCACCAAACTAATAAGCAATAAACTACAAAGATTAACAATTTTAAAATAATTACCTGCCTCAACCAAAAGCAAACCTAATCAATTTGTTGACACACACACATGGCCGCTGATCGGTTTTAGAAGACTCCATGAAAGATCATCATGACCTGCATGCCTTTCTATAAAAAAAAAAATTGATAAAATCAAAAGGAAAATCCCCACAAAGCCCACCCATCATCTCTTATATATTTTGGTTTTAGGGTACGCAAAATGGGACCTCTCAAACATTCCTTCTAGTTTAGTGGGTTCAGAAAAAGCGTGTCGATAAACTATTTTCTCCACCAACTCTCAGTCCATTTAGCATCTTAATTTGGTGTTTTTGTATGTTAACTGTGTTAGGAATTAATTCTGTTTTAGGTAAATATTGTTGGTGTTACATATGCTGCGAGTAAGAATATTTGATTAGTAAACTAATAAGTAGAGAAACCCACTCACCCTAAAAGAAGGTTCACCACCCTATGACTCTAAAGTGATCACTGAAGTCAAACCCACTCACCCTAGCTAATGACCTAATTAAGGTTTAAGGCATCTAAACCTCACTGATTTATATTTAGGCTCCCCTAGCTACTCTCCATTCTTTCGAGTGTCCACTAGCTTATCTAAATGGAGGTGCCATTTGTAACAACAACGATGGCTATAGAGGCTGCCCAACCTAGATGCATCCACTACGCACTAGGAATTTAAGCGTGCATGATAATTGATCTATTTTATTATGGATTAGTGATTTTTCTTTTTATTTAATTGTAAGTGAGAAATTTAAATTCGACGACAGCTGGCATGGCAAACTCAACATCAATTATAACGGGCCACTGTGTGACTTGATTCAAATCTCTCATTTATTACTTTAAACGTATCAATGTTTCAAAGAAAGAAAAACAAAACTTCCTTTTGAAGACTTGAAGTCATTGCGTTGTAAGTGTACCTCAAATTAGGGGTTGCTCAAATACCAATTAAATTCATCCAAAATGTCCGATTCCATCTAAAACCGAAATTATTGGTCTAAGTGATAGTTCCATTTAAATCCATCCAAACTGACCGATTTTTTAGTCCAATTTTGATCAATTTTGGCAAATTTGATTGGAACCCTATACTCCAAACTAAACAGTTGAATTACTATTATAATCCAAATTTAGTTGCTTTCCTTCTTTTTTTTTTTTTAAAAAAAACTTCTTCCATACAAGCATATGAACTTGAACAAACTATGAATAACTATATACGTTTATAATATATAATAAAGCCAAAACTCTTTTCTTTGGCATTTAAATTTTATTAGACATTAGCTGCAAGTGGAAGGAAACAAACTAAAGAGAGCATGAGAAGATAAGTTATTGAGGGATTCCATGGAATCTTGATGCAAATGTTTATTTATCCTAGTCGTTCTTGTACCAGATTTGTGTGTTTCCTGTCTTTTGACAAAGTCTGTTTGTTTGTTTTGATTAGATCTATCTCATCTGACTTGGCTCCATTGTGGATATGTCTTCCTTGACTAGATCTATGGTTAGGCATCATTGCCTTGTTAGATCTGTGGAGGATTCGTCCTGGTTAGCACGAGGTTGTTGTCGCTCTGTCTAGGAGTGGTGAAGTTCTTGATGGTGCTAACTTAGACTGGCCAACTTCAGCTTTAGTTTATACAAGCTGTGAAGCCCAAGCTGTGAAGCCCGCGCGATGCTGGGGGAAACTGTCTTAAACGTGTAAAAAGTAGGGCCTATATACATGAGAAAATATGTGCCAAAGAGTAGGGTTATATACATACATATATTACATGAGAAAATTGAGGATGCTGACATGGCATAGTTAGAGAGTGCTATTTACATTCTTGTATTACATGACAAAAATTGGGATGGTAGTACGCCATAGCTAGAGAGTTCTATTTACATTCATATATTACATGCCAAAAATTAAGGATGTTAGTATGTCATCCTCAGGGATTGTTCTTCAAAAGCTATGGTCCTATCCCAGAGAGACTTTTACGTCTAAAACTATACAAAGCTCAAAAAGTAAGGTTTGTTCCACTAAAGACACCTATATGTGTAACTCCTTACATTAATGGTGTCTCCTTTGTCTTGTACGACAACGATGAACTAAAAAAAATACAAAAAAAAAATTAAAAATAGAATTCGATCACTTAAGAATTGAATGAATTTAAATTGCATATGATTTGCAGGCACACAAAAATTAAAAAGTAAGATTTGTTCACATTTGGTATTAGACATCCAGTTCAGTACACACCTAAAAACAGCATAAGCAAAAAACAATTTCTTTCTCAATTATTTATCAAGCATAGTAATACAATGAAACAAAAACACTTAATCATTTGTCTAACGTTGGTCGAAAATTTAAACAATGACTTATTTGTTTACATTCGTAACCCTAAATATATTTATATATTTTACTTCCTCAACATACATGATATAAGCCAAAATTCGACTACGATTTCATGCTTGATCCAAGTTTAGGCTTTATCATCAATTTTTTGTTGTTGTCAGATTAGGCTATATCAACTCAGTTATGCACTTGGTCAGTTGGTTTTGTAAAAGTAAACCAATCACAACCATATCTATATTATGCGATATTTATAGGATATAGTTCCGTGTTAGAAAGACTACTCATTCAAGATGGGGAAAAAAATTTGTTAAGAAAATTGATTTATGAGTGTTGGGATCCATACTCTACTCACTGGGAGTTTGATCCGGGTTTGCTACAATCTCCCGTCATCGGTCTCTTCAAATGCATAGGTCTCTTCATTGTATCCACTTGTGGTATCACTTGGATCATGTAAAATGGAGAGAGATTAAAGTATCAGTGCACATCTAGTAATGGAAAAAAGGTTTATGTCAATTATTTATTTTTTTTATAAAGACTAACCTCTTAGGTTTTTCTGTTGGTGTAGAGGTGAAAAGAGTCTTTCTGACTGGCTCCCTTTATCGTTTCTTTGAACTTGAACTGCTCTCACATGGAGATGAAGGTAGAGATTTCTTGAGTGAGAGTGGTGGTGTGGACGGTAGCATTTCATGAACCATATGTTTCTTCCTAAGGTTACTTATTGCTTCATCACCTTTGTTGTTGTTTGAAAGATGAATTTGTGCTTGATCCTCGAAATCAATTTTGATGAGCAAGTCACTTCTGCTTGTGTCATTTTTAACTTTTCCAAGTTTGAGTTGGAAAAGTTTGATTTCAGCTTTTACTCGGAGCATTTGTGGTGGTAATTCCTTTTGGTCACAGAAACCTTTGTTGACTACTAATTCTTCACATGTGATTCCAAATAGTTCTTCAGCTAATTTGCCTATAATGATGGCATTGGTTTCGTCATTGGCATCTTCAAGAATTAAACTAACTTTAAACCTGTGTTGAAATTGATGTGATTATTTATAAAGAAGAATAATTAAGTTTATGTTTTATATAGTAATAGACTCAGAGTAATTTTGTATTACCAAGCAATAGGGTTTTGAATATCATCAGTTGGACAAACCAATAGGTCACTTTGGGGCTTTGGCTTTAGTTGTTTGAAGTAGATTGGACATGCCTTGTACCACCAGCAGTTACTCAAATCAAATCGTGCAACTGCTACTCTGCACGTAAATGTACAGTTCTGCAATATTTGTTAAAGAATGATGAGTATAATTCTATAATGAGAAGATTTATATAATACTATAATGGACTGTTCTACATATTAGATGAGAAAGCATTAAGTTAAAATGATTGAATAAAAAGACATGGATGAATAAAACTTCTAATTTTCAAGCACACCTAATTTCTGCAAAATCTTTCCAGACATCAATGAAAATTGTTTGCGCAATGAAAACATAATTTCTATAATACTAATTGCATCCATACAAAAGCTGACAACCCAATGAGAAAGCATTACGTTAAAATGATTGATCTATGTCATCAATGAATCATATTTCTTAAAAAAGCAAAGCAATTGAGATTGTATATTCTAATTAATTCATTCATCAGAATATATTAACGCAAAACAAATCAAAATTTATATTCGAATCTACTTACCAGTTTGATTGAATTGTACAAATCGATATCTGAAAGCTAATTATCAATTTGACAACAAATTTTGATCACTGGAAGAAACCAACCTTTTTCTTCTACATTGATCACTGTTGTAGTACAATGACTTTAGTTTAGTACACAAGTTTAAATTGAAAATGTTAACATTCCAACCCATGTTAGGATTTCACACCTGAAGATCACCAAACGCTATTAATGATATATCAAAGCACACCCTCTGCCAAACCTTGGATACACTAGAAAAGGAGAATTCATAAGATTTGCTATGGTATAAGGTCAAGGTATTAAATATCGGTAATATCGGAAATATCGGTAGTCCGAAAACACGGAAATATCGATGGAAATATCAGGATAATATCGATATCGATAAAATTTCCATGGAAACCACGGAAATTGTAAGAAAAACTTGGAAATTTTCATTGAAACTTTGTAGGATGTTTATTTAGTCAATTATCTATTAGTTTATCACAAAAAATTGGAAGGAAATGCATTGCATGATGGATTTAACTGATTTAAGTTGATTATATAACGAGCTGTCAAACATTGTGAGTGTAGAAAATATGTAGTAATTAATGAAAGAAGTTTAAACACACCAAAATCATTTATATCTAATGAATTAGTACAATATTTTACACTTTATACATTGCATGGTAAGATACATGAGTGACTTAGTACCACATAGAGTTCCTATGAGGTTCAAAATTTTCACTATCTTCATCATCTCTATATGTAGAGTAAGTGTATTGTGAAGAGTACAAAATCGACACACACACACACACACATACGGACAGAAACCACCCACACACACCGTATTGGGCATTGTACATTATGTTTTGAACCTTCCCTAGAAGATATAATTATATTAATTTTATAATTAAACTCCTTTTTATTCTATAGTTTTCAAACAAACAAAAATTAGATTGCCATAGAAATTGTAAATGTCCTGCTTTATTTTTCAGTTTTCACCCTTGAGAGATGCTAAGGAGACTCTCTCAAAGTGAGATTTTTTATATACTCTTTGTCACCTCATAATTTAATGTTATTTCTCGTGCTAACATTATAAAACATTGTTCCCAAAACATGAAGTGAGAAAAAATACCATGAAGAATTACACTTTTGAAAAAGTTTCCTTAACATTTGTCTTCCCTCTTTTCAAATCCACTTTGTGAGAGTGTTAAAATATCCAAAAGTTTATGCACACATTGGAATTGGTGGAAATCAAGTTAATCAACCATTTTTTTAACACAAAAAAAAGTAATTAACATGGAGGCCTCCAAGATAATGCAAGCCGTTAGATTGAGAGAGAACTACTTGTCAGTGTAAGCAAGGAGGCCTCCAAGACACGTAACCCACACACACGCAACGCACGCAGACACGTAACCCACCTTCAGTCTCTCTCGATCCTTCTTCTCCCTCATTCTGTCCTCACCCTCAGTCAGTCCTCTCAGTCTCTCTCTCTCGATCCTTCTTCTCCCTCGTTCTGTCTCTCAGTCTCTCTCTCTCTCTCGATCCTTCTTCTCCCTCATTCTGTCCTCAGCCAGGCCTCCGACGAGGACGATCTCTACAGCCGAGCGGGTACGAGGCTCTCGGATCCATCAAATCCGAGCGGGTTAGAAAAGGGATTGGGCGACGAGTCGACGACGACGACGACGGCGACGAGTCGACGACGACGACGAGTCGACGACGACGATGACGGCGACGACGGCTACGAGGCCGTGGGTGTCGACGAACTTTCCGAACACCTCCGACCGTTTCACGGCAAACGGAATATATAAAAACGTTCATCTCGTCTTCTATTTCATTTTCATACCTAGATCGGAGTCTAGGGTCCTGTTTTACAGTCGGCCGGAGCTTCTACAGCTCCGGGGCTCTTCTCCGAGTAGCCCATTTCAAAAAATATCGCGATATTATCGATATTATCGCGATATTATAACGAAAACCATTTGGATACTTAAAAAAATATCGGACTCGCGAAAAAACGATAATATCGCCGATATATCGTCGATATTATCGGCATTTTGTTCCTTGTATAAGGTTCACAAATTTGCAATAATCAAGTAAGTATTAAAAGAATATGCAACATGCTATCTAATAATGCTTTAAAACACTAACAAACAAAACATGTGTAATGCATATATCCTATCAGTACACAAATTCTTAGATACATTTACATATCAATATGCTTGTGAGCAAGAGAAAGAATGAAAGGAGCTCCAACAATTTCCAATGGTAAGGCAAACACATTTAAAATAAGAAACTCATCAAACATTGTTCCAAAAGGATGGTCATCAAGTTAGAGAATGGACGCGGTGGAATTATTTTCATTACGTTAACATCTTTCTGACTTCCTAATTTCTTTATATCCAAACACTCTGAGTTATGTTTTTCATTCTTTTCAAGGTATCAGGAACAATTGTGCCCCGGAGCTGTTGATTACAATCTTCCTTGTCTCTATTTTTCTTGTTTCTTCATTTATCTCTCTGTAATTTTGATTGAGACTCAAAATTGTAGGTAGCTACCCCTGTGGTCTTCCAGTTCCCAATAAATGTCTGTGCATGTTGATTTTCCAAGGATGGAAGAAGAAATTAACAAATCTTCATATGTTTGAAGAGAAAACTACATGCATGCGGCATCTACAAAGGTTTCTAAGCTTACCCAAGGGCCCAAATACAACATGATTAACAAACCATAAAAAACTCTACATTATTGCCAAATTAAGTAAAATTACCAATAAAACCCTAGTAATTACATATTAACTCCATTGAACCAAATCAAATGCAAACAACAAACATAAAGTTAAGAACAAAGCAGAAAAACCATCCAAAAATCAAATCACACTGCAGAATAGTTGAGCAAAAGTAGGAAAGTAAAAGTAAAACCTTCAAAGCATCTGAAACTTTAGGGAAAGCACATTTCTATTAACACCAACATCTCGAGCCTTTCCAACCTGCTCCACACAAAGGCTTAATCAGAAGCAGTGATTCCAAAATCAAAAGAATATACCATGTCCAAAAATTCATAATATTTCATAAAAACTTTCACATGAATAAGCGTGCTTGACACACATGCCAGAAACCTAATACTGATAAAAAGACCTTGGCACAAATTGCTAAGCTAGTAAGATAATGAGTTCATGAGTGAAAGTGTGTGCCATTGGGGAAACGCTCTTCTCTAACTACTCAAATCTCCTCGCTTTGAACTCTGTAGCTTTGGGTTCAGACAACCCATTTCCCAAACTCACCATTAGAACAGTTGCATATGAAATAAATGTAGGATTCATAAAGGTAATTAAGGTAATATTTCTACAAGAGGTGAGCAAAAGAGATATCAACTGAAAGATGCACAACTATGAAGCTAAACATTATGGTAAAAAATCTAGATATGAATACTGCTTCCATGTCAAGTTATAAGAAACCGAAAAAGACTATTTTTAAAATATATTGATTATCAATATTCACGTAAGTTGCAGTCTTCTCTTTACTTTCACAATCTAAAAGAGAAATAAAGGATCCAAAAGAAGCTGATACTAAAATTAGTTTAAAAATACATTCAACCGATTGCACCTACAAAACAATTAACACCTTAGGTTAAGGCCAAAAGCCTCACGTGCCCATGATGAATGGGGGGGCTTTGGCCGAAGAACCTCCGATGCCAAAGTTAGAATTTTGAGAGAAAGAGTGTTTAGAGAATTTTGGGATTTTTGCAAGAGTGTTGGAATTGTGTTTTGGAGAAAATGTGTGGCCTTTTATAGGGGAATGGCCGGCCTCTTTGGATGAGAGAGGACCGGCCCCTAGCTCCTTTTGTGGGCTAGGTTCTTGATTTGATGATTTTGGGGAGTTATGGGATTAATTGGCTAGTTAATTGGCAAATTGAATAATTGCCTAATTAACTAGCTAATTTGTGTGATTAAAGGGGAAAATATGATGGAGTTTATATTGTATGGCCGGCCTTGTTGTATTTTTTGGGTAGGATGGATGATTTAATTGACAATTAGGGGATTAATTAGGCAATTAATCCATTAATTAGTCAATTATTATTTTTTTAAAAAGGGAAGGTTTTGGGATTATGGAATGAATAAATTATTTAGCTAATTGATTAGCTAAATAATAAAGTAAGGAATATATGGAATGAAATAGGTTTTGGGAATTACCTTGTAGGAGGAATTTGATGAAATAGGTTTTAAATTGTTACCTATTTTGGGCACTTTTGACTTGGTTGAGGGATGATTGTCCACTGCTTGCACGTAGGAAATCCGATGTGCCTCGAGGATAATTTTGTCCTATTTTGTCAAAAAAAATCCATGTGTCGCCTTGTGATTATTTTTGGCTCCACAAATGCCCCCACACCTGTTGGGCTACTCGCATGAAATGGCAGCAGGTGTAGAGATCTTCTTGCTTTAGGAAACATAGGCTTGTTTCCTATTTTGATGTAGATTCCCTCTTTAATTGGAAATTAGGTCCTTCTAGGAAAGGGAAATAAATTTCTCTCAAAACCTATTTAAGTCCACCTTAAGTGGGTTATTAAATCAACTTTGGAGAGCGATTTATTCTACCCTACAAGAGAGAGAGAGCTCAGAGGATATTTGTTCCTCCCCCTCCTCTAGCAATCTTCTACATCTTGCCCGTGCAAAGGATCGTCTTTCGTTGATTTCTTCGTCTTCTTCGTGCCGCACCGATGTAAGAAAAAATTAATTTTTCTTGTCTTCTTCTTGGATAGTGTTGTCGCAGGGCAACCGTCGGGGTGGTGCGGCACGTTGGCTGGCAGGGGCCAGGAGTCTGCTCGGCATAGGTCGAGGAGGTGTTGTGGCAAGGGCCACTGCTTGGGTTGCTTGGCTTGGCTAGAGCCAAGGATTAGCTTGGCATGGGCCGAGGAAGTGGCATAGTTTGGGTTGCCACGTCTGGGCTGCTTGCCAAAAATGAGGAAACTGCTTGAGTTTGATTTCTCAGCTGCCGTAGATAGAGCAGTCAAGGATGGAGTTGCTAAAGATAAAGTGTCGGATGAGCGAACTGTTAAGTGCAAAAGTGGTTACTGCCCCCTGACCATTTGCTGCCTAGTTGATCTTCTAACATTCGATCTTTTGAGCTATGTGGCCTTTTCGCATTGGAGAGCTTACCCAGATGGGTGTCAGGGAATTAGTTTACCCTCTCGCACTGGAGAGCAATTAGTTTACCTTATCGCACTGGATAGCAGACCCATATGGGTGTCGGGGAATTGGTTTACCCTCTCGCACTTGAGAGCAATTAGTTTATCCTCTCGCACTGGATAGCAGACCCATATTGGTGTCGGGGAATTGGTTTACCCTCTCGCACTGGAGAGCAATTAGTTTATCCTCTCGCACTGGAGAGCAGAACCCATATGGGTGTCGGAGAATTGGTTTACCCTATCGCACTGTAGAGCAATTAATTTATCCTCTCACACTAGAGAGCAGACCCTTTTGGGTGTCGGGGAATTGGTTTACCTTCTCACACTAGAGAGCAATTAGTTTATCATCTCGCACTAGAGAGCTTACCCATATGGGTGTTGAGTTTACCCTCTCGATTACCCTCTCGCACTGGAGAGCAATTAGTTTATCCTCTTGCACTGGAGAGCTTACCCAGATGGGTGTCGGGGAATTAGTTTACCCTCTCGCACTGGAGAGCATGGAAGTCGTTGTTGTGAGTGCAGCTAAAGAAAGCTGGACTGCTGGACAACTGAAATAATCCTCAGCCTGCGAGGTCTTGTTTGGCAAACTGCTTGAGACTTCGAACTGCTTGTGGAACCCACATAAGAGTGTAAGCGCAGTAAGCTGCTCCCAGAATTATTACGCCATCATTATGTGTTTCGTCGTGTGCCCTTTTGAGGTTTGGTTGGCGCAAACCACAGGGCAAGATAGGCACGGCTGGGAGCCGTGGTGTAAGATTGGCATAGTTATGTGAGCCATGGTGATAGATCAATGACTGCCAGGAGCAGTGGGGCAGGTAGGCATGGCTGTGCAAGCAGAGCTGGGCTGGCTTGGGCCAGGTTGTGCGCAGCTAGAGGAATTGGACCACTAGGTCCGTGATGCTCGGCCACTAGTGATATGCTGCTTTAGTATTGAATCGTCTAGAGTGTTGAGAATAAGACCTGCCCCCGGTTCTTGGTAGTTGGGCTAGTGAGTCTTTCTGGTACTTGTCTGCCCCCGGCGCGCCATTAGGCTGAGCTGTTGCGTTTTTCGGAACAAAAGTAGTCTTTAGATCCGGTAATCTATGTGGGGTAGTCCCGTCTGCTTGATCTTGTCATTGAAAGATGACTCGCTTATGTTGGTCATGTCTCATCGGAGCGCCTTGTCATTAGCTTCATTGCGCGGGAAATCGCGCAATTGCTCGGTCAGGAGTCTTTCTACTTCTACCTGAATTTGCCTTTGTTGGGGGTGGCAGAGCTCTCGGCTGCCCCCGGTCGTGACCTGCTGGTCTAGGCTGCTCTTCCATGTGTTCGGCTTGTCTATGTCGCGGCTGCTGTGGGTGTGGTAAGCTGATGGTTGAATTTGAGCCGGATTGAGCGTCTGCTTCTCTCCGTCTGCTATGCTGCCTACTCCGACGTGAGGTGAATGATGCTCCTTGCGAGCTTTGCCGTGAATGAACACTTCGCCTGGAAAGTTGCCCATGTTGATTATCGGAGTTTGGCCCCAACCATGAATGTATATTTGTTCGTGGGCCTAACTGAGAGTGCACGCTCCTCCTCGCGCTAAGACGAGAGTATACGCTATCTCGGGGGCCTAGGAGTGTACTCCGTTAGAACGCTCGGTTCATGACTGGTCAAGTGGCTGCTTGTCGGGACGCTGCTGTAGAGGTTCTCCATCTGCCCTCATCTTACTTCAGGACACCTTGTCAGGGGCACGTTGCATCTCGGTGTGCTGCAAGAGCTGATTCATCAACGTGTTGCAAGAGCTGATTCATCAAGGTCGTATGTTGTGCAAGGGTGCTCGTCAACTTTATGACTTGTCGAGACAAGCGTTGTTCGCCATTTGGATTGGAAGAGCTCGGAAGAAATATGCCTCCTTAAGCAGTTGATGTGTGGTAGGCTCCGGGCGCAAGATTTGAATTGGGAAATGTCAAATCTGCATAGAAGTATGGTGAAAATACCCCCAACTTGATGGTAGGTCCGGATGGTTGAGATAATCTTGGGTCGACTTGGGCTGCTCGGGAAGCCAAGGGAGCAGGCTGAGCCACGGGAGCAGGCTGCTTGGCAGGAGTAGGCTGCTCGATGGGAGCAGGCTGGGCCACGGGAGTGGGCTGCTCGGCGAGAACAGGCTGGGCCACCAAAGTGGGCTCCTCGGTAGGAGCAGGTTGGGCTGCTCGACGTGTGGCGCACGTGAGTGCGAGGATTGGGCTTGGCTTGGCAACGCATTGGGCTCGCGTTGGATTTGGGCGGCACGAGCCGGTTTACCTTGGGCTTGGAATGACATGGCTTGGGCCGTAGCTTTGGTGTCATGGGCCTCGCCGCGGGTGGTTGCCTTAGTGGCCACCGCGGTGGTTGCCATGGTGGAGCCTCGTAGTGGTGGTGTCTCTCCACTTATTGTCACATTTAGCCTCGTGGATCGCCGCGGTCCCATCTTTTGAATATTGGAAATTTCACTTGTTGAATTTTCTAAATTTCTAGCCATTGTACTTCTCTTTTACGTTTTATCAAAGAATGTTTGCAAATAAAAAATTCTAATAATAAGAACGTATGAAAAAATACAAGTGGACTAGAAAATAGAGAAAAAACCTTTTTATGTGAGAGTTTTCTACGAGTGTGGATTTCTTGCTCTCAATGAAAGCATCAATTTGTGGATGCAAATTTCCGCCTTCCCCTTCTTGGACAAAATTGCACCTACAAAACAATTAACACCTTAGGTTAAGGCCAAAAGCCTCACGTGCCCATGATGAATGGGGGGGCTTTGGCCGAAGAACCTCCGATGCCAAAGTTAGAATTTTGAGAGAAAGAGTGTTTAGAGAATTTTGGGATTTTTGCAAGAGTGTTGGAATTGTGTTTTGGAGAAAATGTGTGGCCTTTTATAGGAGAATGGCCGGCCTCTTTGGGTGAGAGAGGACCGGCCCCTAGCTCCTTTTGTGGGCTAGGTTCTTGATTTGATGATTTTGGGGAGTTATGGGATTAATTGGCTAGTTAATTGGCAAATTGAATAATTGCCTAATTAACTAGCTAATTTGTGTGATTAAAGGGGAAAATATGATGGAGTTTATATGGTATGGCCGGCCTTGTTGTATTTTTTGGGTAGGATGGATGATTTAATTGACAATTAGGGGATTAATTAGGCAATTAATCCATTAATTAGTCAATTATTATTTTTAAAAGGGAAGGTTTTGGGATTATGGAATGAATAAATTATTTAGCTAATTGATTAGCTAAATAATAAATTAAGGAATATATGGAATGAAATAGGTTTTGGGAATTACCTTGTAAGAGGAATTTGATGAAATAGGTTTTAAATTGTTACCTATTTTGGGCACTTTTGACTTGGTTGAGGGATGATTGTCCACTGCTCGCACGTAGGAAATCCAATGTGCCTCGAGGGTAATTTTGTCCTATTTTGTCAAAAAATTCACGTGTCGCCTTGTGATTGTTTTTGGCTCCACAGTGAGAAGGGTTGATGGAAATTGAGGAAACAACCAAATTCTAATCAAAGTTTAGACATGCATTTAGAAATTCACATCCATAAAAAGGTTTCAGAGCTTACCAAAGATGTTGGGGTGGAACCGTGAAAGTGGAGGAGAAAGAAGAGGCGATTGGCTTCGTGTTGTCGTTCATGGATTGGCAGCAGCGCAAGAATTATGCAGTGGGGGAGGAAGCAACGAAACGATGAGGAAAAAATAACAAAGAAGTATCCAATACTTACACTCGTCCTGAAACTGTTATTCACTTGACATCAAAGCAATAGGGACAAGGTTGAAATAATAGAAAAATAAGCGAGGGCAAAATTGGCAATCCACTGTAGAATGAATAGTGATCTGAGTCTAAAAGGACACAACGGGAATTAATTTGAAAGTTAGGCTTTTAGTATATGTATAATTTGGAACTGTTACACAAACTCAAAGAAAGTTCGTCTGTGTTTTGCAGTCTCGGGTTAGATGAGTTTTATAGTCCCGCTATATGCTACAGGCGAGTTTGGTCTCGCTATATGCTAGTTTGATCGTTGTGAGGTCAACCTGGTAGTCTATACCAGTGTACCAGAGATGCATTGTTGGAACCTGTTGGATTCAATATTAATGGTGTTTTTGAGATCATTTGGAGTCGCAATGTTTTTCTTTATAGTGTCCAAAGAGAAGCATGGCGTTTTCCTTTCCCAGGACTAATTATTTTAAGAGTTTTTATCTCTTCTTACAACATTTATATTTATTATTTTGTATCTTCCGATTTTTTTCTTGCAAGTATTTTCCTCTTGAGATCATATTCTTCATATGATTGTAATATTTTTCCCTTGTCATAATGAAACATGTCGTTTCCTTGAAACAAAATTATTTTATTTTTAACATTTGCATCAATTAAAATGCCACTGGATTAGATTTAATGTAAGATCATACTTCAAATATTTTGATTCGTATTTAGTAAATTTACTATCGTTTGACAAATTTTGCATTATGAAAAAACTGATCAAATGTCATTTAATACTACAGTCTAGTGATATTATTTTTCACTAAGTGAGAGTTCTTAGATTGGATTCTCGCCAAAGACAAATTTGAATCACATTATTGCTAGTTCTTTGTGAGGCTTAGCCCACTACCTCACTCCATCCATTAACGTAGATAATATCGTTTGTAAAACAAAAAACAAAAACAAAAAAACCAATCAAATCCAATAGATTTGGATATATCAAGTCGGATTCAATTGGACTGGAAAATCCGAAATCCAATTTTCCTTGGATTGACTAATTTTATTAGTTTACCACCCTCAGTGCAGGTGGTGATTCTGAGGAGAATTTTCAAAAAGTGAGTTAACATTATGATAGAATAAGAATTTGATCCCCTTCAATTTAACCAAAACAGAGAAAATGAAAACAACTTCCCATTAGCAACACTAGTGCTTATTTTACC
Organism: Cotoneaster glaucophyllus; assembly: GCA_036320875.1. Lineage (NCBI taxonomy): Eukaryota > Viridiplantae > Streptophyta > Magnoliopsida > Rosales > Rosaceae > Cotoneaster > Cotoneaster glaucophyllus. Next base: position 17,454,269 of record CM070062.1, read on the forward strand.
ATTCAAAACGGTCTCCCATTTCTGTTTACTAGCTTAGCTCGTAAAGAAAAATCTACGACCTCGTACTATTATATAATATTACTAATCCACATGTTATAATATATGCGGACTGAGTTTAGACGCGGAGCAACCAAATTATCTCTCATATTGGTGCCGCCATCTGTGATTGATGATCATATCACCCATTTTCTTTCTGGGTCACTAAACCCTTTTAAGGACCATAAAATACTCAAAACTCCATAACTCGAGACAGAAGGAAAGTAACCCACATGGGGTATTCACGTGAGTCTTGAGAACTTTACCTTAGTCTAAAGAAAATCCGACGTGCCAAGTACATATTTCCATTGATTTTCCAAGATGTACTTTATAAGTTTATATTTTTAAATTTTCACTCGATTTTTCTCGAGCGTCTGTATGCACTTGAAACATATTTAACCACTAAATTTGATCCAACGGCATATTGCATTTAGTGATTCATCTCCATGTCACTACAATACATCAGTAACCAACCCTAGAGGCTGTCAAAGTTTCAATGAAGTTATCGAAGTCATGTCGTCGATAACTGAATCTTTTATCCACATGTTTTTCTGTTTCAGGCATAAAACTGTTTTCAGGGTGGAAAAATTATCAAGTAGATGGAAGTTATGAAGTCAAAAAATACAGTCAAAATATGTTATATACTCACATAGCACGGTGACTCTCCACGAACATAAAATTTCTCTACTGTACAAAGATATAATACAATTATTCCTTCATCATCTGGGAGGCACCTTGAAAAGCCGTAAGCACAAAGAAAAAACATTATATTTTCTAATATACCTCCAGTTCCAACTTCTATACAACGATATAGCTCTTCATCCGAATAAGATAATGATGTTCTGACTTATGAACATGTCAACCCAAATGTAAGCGCAACTCACTTATCTTCTCCATTGATTCCAAAGATCCGGACTTTGTGCATGTTGGGGAATTTTGCAATGACGAGCACGATGACTGCAAGACTGTTGAAAAACAGCATCGGATGCTGGTAGTCAGTTGTGTGCGAGGCTATCAAGTACCTGGCAGGAAAGAAGGAAGACAAAAATGAGTACTAACATGATTTTTTGTTCGAACAAAGCTTTCAATACGTAATCCTAGAGTAAAATTATAATCCTTAGAACTGGTATCTGTCAGCAGGTTCATACAAATCCTATCACAATCAGAGCTTCAGAAATTTCTATTTATTTCCAATGCCTTAGTAATAACGTATTAAACAAAAACATGGGCAATGCTTCTGACCAAGACTGAGCGACTGACTCCCAAAACTACCAAGATCTCCAGCTGCACCAAGACAAATCAAGCACAAAATGCTATCCTTGTAAGTTGGGAAGCCAATCAAGCACATTCTAGTAGTAGGTAAATCCAACACATCTCAAAGCCATACCAAATGTTGATGTGATCAACAAGATTATGTGAATTATTTGATGGTGAAAACAGGCCCTAAGCTCATACTGAAGTTCCTGATAGTACATAAAAAGGTTGAAAACAGCAAGAGGATACGACTGAACTCATACCTAGGATTATGAGTTCATGAACTGCTCCATGGACACGAATACATCTCAAATTGAGGTCTCATACTCTTATCCAAAAAAAGTATGGTAGATTTTACTAAAATCTGGCTGCCTTGGGCAACCACAAACAAACTAATTGTGACGTGTGCAGAGCTAAAAATCTAGCCTGAACTGCGGGTGGAGTGTTATAAACTGAAAATACTCAACCAAATCAATAAACAGATTGAGCTCAGGGTAATCCCAAAGAGCCAACAGACCAGAACCAGAAATTCTTAATATTTTAAATGTACTATCACAAGTTTTCACAAGTTTTTCATTTTTTTTAAATTCTAAGTGCTAACTAAGCAATGAAGTAACCAGGCGTCCTCTTTATGTCCTCTTTATTGTAGTTGGCCATCTGAATGAGTCTGGTAAAGAGTTGCAACCCATGTACAGACTTAGCTTTAAATTGGACCCGAAATTTTTGGTGTAGTACGTTTGGGACAGTTCAACAAATGTGTAGTGCAACAAACACATGATTGGAAAGGTTTGAACGGGCTTCTGGAGTTAGGTGGGTTAATTTAAATAAAATCTTGAACAGCCCAAAGGTTCAACAATATTTAAATTTCATGTAAAGAACTGAAAAATGCTAATCTTACAGCACAAAAATCAACTTACAGCACCACAGGAACAACGGTTAAGAACTTCCTGTTGCGAGTGAGCTGCTTTCCACTATCCATCTGCTCCCACCATGTCAGTCCATTGTAGATCCCCTGGTCTTCAGCAAAGGGAGTTCCTTTCTTCCAATGGAAGAAGTGATATGTGATCTGAAGAAGAATCAGACTCTTTAAATACGGTACACAGAAATGTGAATGAGACTAACCTAGAGTTAAGAGGTCAGACTAACAAAGCAGAAGACTGAACACAATGCTTAAGAATTATAAATCAAAATGTTATTTGGCCTAAAAACTTAGATAAACGGATAATTCAGGATAGACCGTCGAATGATTAAACACAGAAACATCATACCAAAACTAGGGAACAAAAAGAGACCTCAAAGTTGTTTCCAACAAAGTGTACAATTCTAAAAATACAACTACCAGTTATGTGCATTAAGTGAATATGACGATCTGTTATGAGTTATAACTATAGCACCACAAAATTGGAGAATTTTCTATTTCCATGCAATCTATGGGGACATATCTAATTCTTTTTCCTGAACTCCCAAGTTCAGAAAATAGGACATAATGAGTACTGTTGAAAATAGAACAAAGAATGGGTTTCGTTAAAAATTACAATGACAATCCCCCCAAGTTGTGAACAAAGTGTGTGGACAAGAAAATATATTGACAGGGCACAAAACTAGGCGAAGTTTGGAATCCTTTCATGCCATTGTCTTCCAAAACTTAACAACTGACCGACCTCAAAACATTTCTTAGTTCAGTTAAGGTAATATTTGCATCTCTAAATAAAATGAAATTGTAATATTCAAATGTTATCTATCTACTTTCCTTAAGATTATAGTAGCAACCAAGTTAAATAGTGAATTATTAAATCCATGCCATAAGGCTTCACATGATTAACCTCGTTTTCTAAGCTAAACCAATGACGACTCCAACATCCAGCTCATACCCTCTATTACAGGATATAAACTGAAGCAAATCCTATCTTAAATCAAGAGATTCACAAACTAGGTCCTCCCCCTCCACAGAATCTCACATGAACTGATAACTACATGAAACGCCCCCATTAAACATCGAAATATATAACCCATGTAGAATTACGAAAGCTGCACCTAATCACACATTTGGAAACACAAAGTATCATCATTGAGCTGAATAATTACAACATGGGTTCCATACTTTCATACAAAATTCAACTAAATGCAATTACTTGAATGAATAAGCATCAAATCCAACAGCCTCTAATCAACAAACATAAAATATTGCACAAACCCAATTGAAAACAACACCAATCAATCAAACCCAGAAAGACAAACCAGCAAAAACCACACCTGCACACCAAAAATCACATGGAGAGAGAAAGAGAGGAGAGAGAGAAAGATACCGCAAAATGAGAGAGATTGACTATGGTCCAAGCCATGCCGGGAGAGCAGCCAAAGATTGAGAGCACGAGAAGCCAAGAGAAGAAGAGGATGAGGATATAGGTGGTCCAAACACCAGGGTACATGAACCACTCTGTGTTCCTATTCAGATCCGCAGGTGGCACAGCTTTCACATAGAGACTCGCCATCCAAAATTTCGGATTCTGGGTTTTGATTCGGCGACCCTTTTGGCCGAAAACTTGAGGAATTTGGTGGGTTTTGATTTGGGGATAAGCTGGATTTGAATCTGCGTATTGGATTGAAATTTGGTCCTTTTTTGGGTGCTTGATGGTTTCGAAAATCCAAAACCCGAAAACCAGAGCACTCTGATTTGCTTTTTATTGACGGAGGATTAATACAAAATGGAGGGGAAATACTGATATTTACAGGGCTAAACGACGCCGTTCTGGTGAATCACCAAAGGCAGCTACTAAATTTTTGTGCTTGAGAGCAACTCCACCTCGGAGCCCTTCCCCCTGGCAATCCACTATTCAATCCACCTAGTGAACAGTAACTGCCCTTAATAAACAATTGACATTTGCATCTCCATCCTTGGAGCCCTCCCTCCTGGCAATTGGTAATAAAATATGAATATTTTTTTTCTCACCCAATCCATAAAATATTAATATTTTTCATAAATTTGACCGGTCCCTCTCTCTCTCTCTCTCTCGAACAGTAGCAACCATGGAAAGCCATTCGCCCCATCTTGCAATCCACCTTCACCGCCAGCCAGCCTTTCAATCCCCATGCTCCCCCACCTGTCTTTCCCTTTCTCGCGCACCAGCAATAATCTCGCTCTAATCGGCGCCAAGATCTCTATCCCTCTCGGTTAAACCCATTCGCTCGAATTTCAAGAACCCAAATTCCGCATCATCGGTGGCAGCAGAGATTGGTCAGTGTCAGAAGAAGGTGGAGAAGTTTCAGACGGCGGAGGAAGTGGCGGTGCATCTGGCGATGTACACCGCTGACCTGTCGACCAAGTTTGTGAAGGAGAGGGGAGCTTTCACCGTCGCTTTGTCCAACGGCTCTCTCACCGTCGCTTTGTCAAAGCGCCGAATCGCCGAGGCCAACGGGAGGGGAAGGAGGACGGGGAGATGTCAAGCTCGGCGCATGCACCGATGCCGCACATCAACCATACGTCACACAGCCCTCAGGCTCTCGGGCTGGCAATCCTTGCTGGGCCTATCGCTCGGGCCTGGCCTGTCCCTCGAGCTCGCAAACGCTGAAGCCCCATCCCCCGGCCATCGGGCCCTTTCTCCTCGCCTGTCCCCCGAGCAACCAGCAACGCTGGACTTGCTCTGATAAGAAGAAAATATTTATTTTTTGGGATCCTCTTTTAAATTTGTTTACTGGTTAAGTTGATTTATTTTGAATTTACAAATTTCTTTACTAAATTAGACCATGTATTTTTAGTAGGCTCGAGATGAAAATTTTATTGAATTTTTTATTCTGGATTTGGTTCTTTATTTACTAATGGCTGCCATGGTAAATTTTTTTGTAAATTCCAAAAAAATATCAGAGAACACAATAGCGCTCAATTGTTAATGAAACGCTAATCACTACGCAACGTTTTTTTTATGATCCAAACTGTTTAATTTTAGATCATAACATTTCAAAAAAAAAAAAAATCACTAAGTTAAAGTTAAACTATTGAACAATAATTTTGTTACAACAATAAAATATTAATGATATCCGTCCTCAAATCAAGAATACACTAATGAAAGAAATGGTAAGCCAACCACATTCACCATTCATATTCTAGATCAATACACTTAAAAACGAGCGAGGATCCTTGTCGGTTCTTCTTCGTGAGGATCCTCAAATCACATCCGTTTATTGTATCTTACAGTCAGAAATCATTGTAAACTTTTTAAAATTGAATATAAATAGTACCTGACAAAAACTGGCTGCACAATATACAATAAACAGATGTGATTGAAGGATTTCGAGAAATCTCACAAAGAAGATCTCCGCGAGAATCCTCTCTCCTAAAAATCAACCCCCGTAACTTTCACAATCCGCAGAGTTGTTGGAAGTTGGCCAATTGGTGTCACAATCAAATCATGAAAGTGTTGTCCAAATAATATTAATAATTGATAAAGACAAGGTCTAAGGAGCCAATATATTAACTAGGGTCTGATTGAAAGTGGATATTAGGCATGGGTCGGTTGTGGTTGGGCTCAACCTTTTGTGTATGGAGTTCATAATTTTCCTTTTTACTTTTTTGCTTGGCAAGCATACAGTTTAGCTTCCTGCCCAGGTACATACTATTGACAAGTACATAGTATTACCAACCGAGGTGCAGCCCAAGGTGAAGGACCACTTCGACCATGTCGACCAAAGGCAGCTAACAAGTAGGGATGTCAAGTTTTCTCCTATCCCGGCTACCTCCGCAAACTCGGCCATTAGGGCAGAGGTGGAATGCTCCCGTCTCCGCCAATATGGTTATTATACATAGTATTACAAACCAAAATGCATCTCAAGTTTAAGGCTATTCAACAAAGTAGATACAAAGCTCTTTAAGATGAGGAGAAAAACTTGAATAGGGACAGTCTAACCAGTCGAATCAAATGGTCAGTTCAAGCCTCCCATTAGCCCATGTGATGTAAATACAACTCTCACTGCACGTGCCGCACATTTCCACCCATTATCAATTGGGCAGTTTCAGGCATGATTCATGACCAATTGACAGATCAAAATGTCGTACCAAAGTTCTTCTCATAACGTAAGAAACAAGACATAAGTAGCAAAATCTCCAAGTTTGTTTAACAAGTTATTGGAGAAATTATGTGAAATACTAGCAATGTCCTCAATGACTTTGACAAGTACAACATTTCAGCCGGTTTGTTATACTTTAGTTTTGAATTTTAGTTCATCATGTTTCTTGGTATAAGTAGGTAGGAACATTTTTGGGAGGAAAATATTGTTTTGTGAGTTGACCTTTGGAATTGATTCTGTTCCATTGACTAATATTTCTTAACCAACAAGTAATAGTTTAATTTTCACTCCGTCAATACGTATTTCAGTAAAATCACACGTCAACCAAACTATCTCTGTTGCATGAACGGAATAGTTTTCTTACCAGATGAAAAGAAAGAGGGAAAAGTACTTAACATGTGGAATATTACTACAGCTAATGGAGATTATGGCAACAAATTAAAGTTGAATGCCATGACATTTTGGCACGTTGATGTAGCACTAACATATAGAAAATTCTATATTTTAATTCTTTATCGGGTGATGAAACTGAACGTGATACCTCTTTTAATACTAAGAGATGAAGTACTATTAGGTTAAGAATTAGTTGATTAAGGACGATTCAGACATAAAAATAAAAAAAATAAAAAAATAAAAGCTATATGAATACTTGAATCAAAGATGACATGCATTGCTCTTGGCCTCTATTTCTTAAACAATATAAAAGCTGAAGATATGAAAAATTATATGTACCTTGGTTCCTTTTGGTAATGCGTTTTATGATGTAATGGACCAACTAAAATATTAATGCTGCAATAGTACGTGCACAATTAGGCCTTGCTTTTTAGGGATTTTTGGTTATGATGATCCAAACCCTAATGATTAAGAGCATGTGCATCTCCTCAATTTAAAAGCTTAAACATATTATCCACTTATGACTTGTCTAACAAGATAACAGCACCGAACATTGTTAATTCGAAACCATTAAGTTAAGCTTAATGGAGATGACGATATTAGCACATGCTTACCAAAATTTAGGCCACTGTTGTGTTTTCAGTGCTTTCTCTTAGAGCATTAATCTGTCTGCTCAAGGAATTGAAATTTCTGGTGAATAAATATATAAGGCACATGAAGCTTAACACGTACATTAAGGCAAACCACTTGGCTAAAAGCTTCGATTAGTCCGATCCAAACTGCCCTAATATCGTTGTTCTTGTGAGCCCTGGCCAACATGGTAAGTGAAAAGGACGTGTTAGGGAATGTGGAGTGGAGTATCAATGTAGCTGATGGGACGAAAAATACATCGGGACTAGTCGATACGGCCACGTTGCTAGGGTTGAAGGGTGCGGTTGGAGGATTGATGATGAAAGTTTGGAGGATTTTAGTGAAGGCATGGAAGTTGGGAGTTGCTGTGCTCAGAAAGGTGATCCATGCTCTCAAAGTAGGGTTGGCTATTTCAGTTGTGTTACTCTTTTACTACATGAGGTCTTTGCATGAAGGTCTAGGAGGGAATGCAATGTGGGCGGTTATGACTGTTGTGGTAGTTTTCGAATCAACTGTAGCTGATAAAAACTGTCATAAAACCAAATTTGTTGATTACCAAATGGAAACTGGTGTTCCGTCCACCTCTCTTTATTTCTGTCATTCGATTGTCCTTTGATTTGTTTAATTCAAAGGCCAAAAAGAAAAAGAGGTGTGCAGCGAGAGAAAAGAGACGTGCGGAAATCACTTCCCTTCCCGCACAAAGTTTTCTTTAGTATCAAGTTAAAGTGAATAAAAGTAACCAATTGGCCATTTCATTGCAGGTGCTACACTCTATAAAAGCATAAATGGAGCAGCGGGAACTTCTCTTGCTGGATCACTTGGCTTGGGTGTCCACCGGAGTTCTTGCAAGGCAGGAGAAAACTTTGAGCCCATATTTATTGGATCCTCAGTTTTCCTCCAAGATGTGAGCATTGTTGTTCTAAATTTGGGATTCATAACATTTCGTTGGTGTTTCGCTTGAGCTTAATTTGCATTTTAAAACAATAGTTAGTGTTCCTTTTTGCAGCTTCAGCAACAACCTTCTCTCGGTTCATCCTGTCTGTCAAATCACGATTCGCTTATGGTGCTCTCATCTTCATCCTCACCTTCAGCTTAGCTTCGATTTCCAGGTATCTCGTGGAAGAGCTGTCCGAGTTAACTTACCATAGACAGTTCAGCGTTGGCATTGGGACCTCCTTTTGCATTCTAATTAGCATGCTCTTATCTCAACTGGGCTGGTCAGCAGCTCCACCGTTTGATCTATGGTAACCTGGAGAAACTGGCTCATTCCTTGGATGGTATATATCTCTAATTACAATACTTAAATGGCCTGTTTCAGACTGCTTCTGGAAGGGCTAAAAACATCTTCTACCAACTAAAAGTGTTTCTGACAGCATTTGGTAGAAAAAACTTAATAGCGCTTTTGGTCATAGAAGCGTTTTATGGACAAGCACCTGCTGGATTCTTCTTAAAGAATAGCACTCCCAAGTGCTTTTACAAATAGTATTTGGATTTACGGAAGCAGTCCCAGACGAGCCCTTATTATCATTTTCATTTATATTAGTAATGACAATACTTAGCAGGATATGTGTTGGAGTACTTCAAAGAGAATGAAGCTGTGGCTGAAGACAATTGTTCTGCTTCTGTCAAATTTGTACGTACAGAAAACAAGTCTGTATGAACAGTTGATTTTGCGATTTACCAACAATGCGCACCTAATTTGAAACATTCTCAATTTGGTTGAAATTTATTTTCTTTCTTTTCCGATTTAAAAATACAACAGAAGGAAGAGTGCAAGATGACTATTTTGAAGTGAAAAATTGGACAGAACCAACGTTTACGTGCATGAATGAATTAGAAAACACGATTATGTGACAGTTACAAATGAGTTGTAAAACCCACATCAGTACTTCAGTCATTAACGTTGAGAAATGCTTATTCAACACTGACTACCACTTTATACATGAAATTCCACGGCGCTTGACTTGCACAAGAACCATGTTCACATCACCTGGTAATCTGTGTAATAGGGGAACCGGAATCATCATCCTCAGTCACTTCCTCCTCATGGTCGCTGCCCCAACCCAAGTTTGCGGCCAAATCCTCTACGGCCACCTTGATCACATCAGTTCGAACACCAATGTCAGTTGCATACCTGCTCATACAGTACATCCCAGCAGTTACGGTAGCCACACCAACCGGGCTGGGCATCAACAACTTCAGAGGAGAAGAAAGAATGGCTGCCAATGGGGCACCAATAACAGAAGAAGCTTGACCACTTCTTCCCACGCCTTCCTTGTCTATTATCAAGAGACCGGTTTTGCAATACATAGCCAAGTCCTCGCAGTTATTTTGAAATATATCGTAGTTGCCAAATCCATTTTGAAGAAGATACATCGCGCGGTGGACAACCATTTCTGATCGGTCGGATGCTGCAGTTGTGCATGTGCCACCCCGTACTTTGGCAAGGAAAACCGAAGGGCTAACCCCATATTCAAAGCAGTAAAGGGATCCATTTTTGAGGAAGCAGTCCAGGCATGAGAGGACAACGCCACTGTTGGGTTGCCGGAATCCACAGTCAGGAGTGGTGGGACAGGACATTGAATCATAAACATCAGATGATGATTCAGTGCTTGAGTTCAAGTTTCTCTTGGGTCTAAAATGGACCACTTTGCTTCCGCCCAGATAAATACCTGTGTGATGTGATATTCAATACAGCTCTTGATTAAACTTGATCCGAACATAATAGTAACGAAAGACAGAAATAAGTTCAAATGAACTCAGCACTGGATGATTTATTTGAGCTACATAATTGACATTAGAAAAATCGTACCATATTAGACAGAAAGAACACAATTGAAAATTGAAATGGGAAGAACAAAATCAGGTTAAATAAGATGATGACGATGATGAGAGAAAACTTTATGTTGAAATAGGAACCATATTCTTCTACCTTCCGTTACATAGGTCAAATCAAACCTCCTAAATGTGAAATTCACGACAGAGATGTAGACACATTCTGCATACAATATGTCCAAGTACATTTTGCAAATCCGCAGTGTGTGTAATTTGGGAAGCGCATAGTAGTTAATTCAGAAGAATTAATGTGCTATTCTGCTACCTAGCGATCGGGGAACTTGAATGACAACATTGATTTGAGAATTCTGTTTTCGATTCCAAGTTGCGAATGAATATTGTTAGTCAGCAAAGGTTAACAGGTTATGAACAACAGGAAAAAAGGAAGGAGAAACACATTCTAATCCCCGAAAACGAAAGGAACAAATAGTTCTGTCGATTTATATTTTCCTTTGTTGAGCCACACAATTACAAACCATTCAACAAACAATTTTTGAAACAGCAGTTGGTGCTTAGAAACCTCTGAAAAGCAAATTCAATGAACAAACAAGACAACAACAACAACAAAGCCTTATCCCACTAAATGGGGTCTGTTGTATGAATCCTAGAACGCCACTGCACTCCGTTTTGCGCCAAATCTTCCGTTAGCTCCAATCGATGAGCAAACAAGGTTAAAGAAAAATTTAAAAAGAAAAAGAAGGGAACTTTGAAGAAATTACAAAGTCAGCTTTCATCATCGTGCCGAAATCAATCAGTAGCAGTCAAGGGTAGAAAATTCAGTCACATCACATCACAAAACGATTATCCGATTGCATCGATTTGAAGAAATTACTACCATGTGAACAGTAACAAAATTTCATTTTTTATTTACACTGTCAATAAGTCAACAACTGTTTGTTTTTTTGGACTGGTGGGAGGCATTAATCAAGGAATCCACAAGCATAAACTTGCAAGCAAAGAAACTTAAAATTCAATGAAAAAAGATGCAATAATTCAGCTGACAATTGAACCCCGAAAGTAGAATTAAACAAACAAATGAAAGAAATGCCAAAAGCCCAGAAATCCCATCACCCCACGAACCCACATTAAGTAATCCTTCAAAAAGCATATATATATATACACATACATATATATGTACCCAGAAATTAAATTAAAATAAAATAACAAAACGAGAGAGAGAGAGAGAGAGAGAGAGGGAGAGAACCGTGGTGAGAGTAGGCAAAGACGGCTCTGTAGGTGTAGATGTGGTCTCCTGGCTTGATCTCATTTCTCTCCACTCTGTTCGTCAGCAGACCCATCTCTCTCTTACTCCTCACTCTCTCTCTCTAGACTGCTTCGTCTTGCGGTCTCTGACTGGACTGGCGTACAAATGCTAAACGATGAGAATCTAAATAAAATTAAAATTAAAATTAAAATTAATGGGTGCGGCAGAAAAGGATTGGCTCACCAAAGCAGCGGTTAAACGACCTTTTTACCAATTTTCTTAAAATTTATACAACATCAGTATAAGTTATAACACATTTTTGGATTTTAATTTTCTGGGTCATGAATATTCATGACCAACTTTGATGATGAATTTGAGAGGACGGATTTTATTTTATATTTTTTGTCAAATGATAAATTTTGTTAGATTAGCCACAGACAGAATTTAAACTCATATCGTCATGCAAACGCTCAATACTTTTTCACCATTGTGATAAAATTTCACTTACGAATTTGAGATGGAGGATGATGACCCCCTTTTTATTTCCTTCTCTTAGTATTTGTGTGTTAGGAGTTGGGTCGTTTGGGTCTTTGGAGAGACGAGTGGAAATTGCAATAGAATAAAAAGAGGACTTTGTGGTGGATCCACTTCATAATTTTGTCCTTGTCATTCTCTTTTTCTTTTGTCACCTATCACCAATCAAATTCTTATAGTTTGGTGATTTTTTTATTTTATTTTTTGATATGACAGTCACATTGCTACGTGTTATTATAGCTCAATTTACGTGTAAAAATCACTTTCCTATATATATTTATAGTTATTTATGTTGAATTTCCATTACCTTATTATAGTGTAATCGTCGAATTCAAATCTTCTATACTTATTTTGTATGTAGTTTTTCTTTGACTTTTATTATTGATTGACACTGGTTAATAAATTTAATTCTTCTTAACTTTGTTGTTATAAACTTAGCATGTATCACTCAATAATAAAGACCACAAAACAATAAACATAAAATAAAAACAAAATATTTAATCTCGTAACTGTCAAACTCAATGGTTTCTCGTGTTTTTATTTTTTTCCAACGCGATTTACGGGAAAAAAGCGAAGAATGTCGAACGCTTTGGATTCTTTGCCACGCTTCCACGTTATACGTGTTTCATGTTCATGATTTGATTTTGCCACTTGGCTTTCTTTTATTTTTCTCTTTTCCCTTTTTTTTCCTTTTCTCTTTTGCCACTTGATAAGCTTAAATTAAAAAGAAAATACAATGTATTTAAAACGGTTAAATGCATTGTGATATTACGATTTTTAAATGAATCAATTCATGAACTTATTTTATTTATTTCCAAATACAAATTTGAATTATTTTCAAACTAATACACCACCCGAAACTTATATCCAGTAATTATTGTACGTAATTTTAAATTAATTATATATATATATATATATTTCTAAAAAGATGATAATTTGGGACAAACCACGGTTATCCACTTCTTCTTAGTCAAAAAGTAATTAAATCTTGCTCGTGGTCACAGTAAAGCAGATTTTCACCGCATCCTAGCCCGAAAAGGTTATGGGGAATTTCACCCTGCCCATAACTACAGTCAAGCAGACTCACCAACAAAATCCACACGAACTGGTAATTCAACCTTCACCATTCTGGGATGGAATGAATGATCCGCAGAGGCATCAAAATCATTGTACATATATGATATATCAGTGGGAGCCGCATAGAGATGTTCAGAATTTTGATCGCCCAAGCCCATCAACCATGATGCCAAACAATCCAATAATAATGCATGGTAGGAGGGCATCCACTTATAGATTGTCACATGGGAGAAGCAGAAACGATATAAGAAATAATAATTATATAGGAGAGAAAAAAAAATGAATATAAGAAGCAGAGCATAATCATACCAAGTAAAAATGTTGGATGAGTTTCAGAAAAAAGAAATTGGCTTCGCCCGGGTTCGAACCGGAGACCTTCAGTGTGTTAGACTGACGTGATAACCAACTACACCACGAAACCATTTTGATTGTTTTGTTCAATTTGTTTATTTTATCCCATTGAAACCTATCTTTGATGGGGTCAAGTAACAAAGTGATACTAATGGCACAAAAATGCAATCAGTTTTATGTTCGATTGCTCTTCACTTGTGAGTAAGATTTTTTAGATTAGATTCACGTTAAAGGTGAATTTGAACTACATTTTTACTAATTGATTGTGAGGCTTAAAGCATCTCCAAATGAGATGTCAAGTTTTAAACATCAAAATGATATTTGATGGCTTATGTTGAATTTTATTTTTTGTAAAATATTTTACTCCATCCCATATGTTAAATAATAATATCATTTAATAATCTTTTTATCTTTTTGTAGGGTCCAATGATTGAGACAACAGATCTCCAAAAAATGATTGAGGCAACAAATCACATACTTGAAAAACACAACAATATTTATCATATATTATATTAATTTATTAATAACCATTTAATAAATTTTGTTAAAAAAAATACACAGAGATTTTTTTTCTAAAATAAAAAAAAAATGCAAAAAAAACAACCACACAAGTGTCAAGTGTGTGTGCTTGAGCTTGAATTTCGAACGTCCGCTAAATGAAAATCCCGCGTACCCCCGCGCGCGCTCTCTCTCTCTCTCTCAAATTCCAACCCCATTTTCTTCTCACTCTCTTCTCCCATTTTTCCTCGGTTCAGATTTTGCGGTCCCCCATCTCTCAACCCCCCACCCAAACGGTCGAATTTCTCACTGCCGCTTTCGTCTCCTCGGTCTGGTCAATCCCAATGCCCGATCTCCACCGCCGATTCTGACCCCCTCTCCGCCACTTGGGTTCGCTTCAAGGATGGCTTTCGCGAAGTGGGTCGCGACGGGATTCGCGTAGAGAATGAAAAAATTGCATTGCATGGAACTTGGGGTTTTGAACTCAGCCGGTTCATTGCCTCCGTCCGCCGCCATCGAATGCCGATTCCGATTCCAATCGGCATTCGATTCCTTCTGCATCGCCTCCGAAGCCTTCTATGAGCTGCTGCTGCGTCGTCGTCTTTTGGCCCGATCAACGGCGATTGCTCTCTTCAGCTGAACGAGAGAAAAAAATACATTTTTCTAATTAAAAAATTTGACCCACTAAATTATATATTAAGAGAAAAAAAATTATATAAAAAAGGAAAAAAGTCCTTATCTTTGTGGTAGTTGTTTGGTTCTTGGCAGGAGATGAATTCAGGGGTCCGATTGGTATCGCCAGCAAGTAATGGGAAGTTGCCGGTGGCGAAGCTCCCCGATGAAGAGGCCGATTTTATAGAGAAGGACCCAAGCAATCGATATGTTCGGGTAAATATCACAACTTGCACTTGCAATTTGGATTGGAAATGTTAATGGAATGTGGAATAATGATTGTGTTCAAGCTGCAATTTTAGTTCTTGTTTGTTTTCGATATCTTCATATGATTTCGACACGTTGAAATTCGTGTGGTGAGTGGGCACATTTTGACGCAAAGGTTTAATTTATGTTGAATGGGCTGTACATTTTGTAAAATTTGTTGCTTTTGTTTGGTTGAATGATTAGTTTTGTTTTTTCAAATGAACCGGTATCAGATTGTATCTGTGATTGCAAGATTCTTCATCAGATTGAGCAGCTTGTTTTCGAGCCGATTTTATAAGAAACAAATGAATTGTTATTTTTTGTTAGATATGAGAAGATTGTGTTTCCCCTTTCATTTAGTCCTTTAATTCTTTTTTTTCTTATTTTCTTGGTAACAGTACAATGAAATCTTGGGCAAGGGTGCCTTCAAGACTGTGTATGGTTCTGATACCTTTTCTCTTCAGTTTTTTCTCTCTTCTTGTTTTCCGGATTTCGTTACTTTTAGGAAGAAATTTTGTTAAATTCTAGAATTATTATTATTATTAATTTTTTAAAATTCTGGGTACCTCATATGTTTTTTGCAGCTACAAGGCATTTGATGAAGTCGATGGAATAGAAGTGGCATGGAACCAAGTGAAGATTGATGCTGTCTTGCGATCGCCAGAAGATTTGGAGAAATTGTATTCTGAAGTCCATCTGCTGAAATCGGTGAAACATGACAATATTATTAAGTTCTACAATTCATGGGTGGATGATCAGAAAAATACGATTAACATGATCACGGAGCTCTTCACATCTGGAAGCCTAAGGCAGTATGTTCTATTGATTCCTTCTCATTGTCTTTGGATTGCTTGACTACATTATATGAAATCAAACTAATTGCACACCTTTTGGTTATAGATATCGTAAGAAGCATAAGAATGTCGATATGAAGGCCATAAGGAACTGGGCAAGGCAGATTCTCGGAGGTTTAGTCTTTCTCCACAGTCATAACCCCCCTATCATTCATAGAGACTTAAAATGTGATAATATTTTCATTAATGGAAATCTTGGAGAAGTTAAAATCGGAGACCTTGGATTGGCAACTGTTATGCAGCAGCCTACTGCTCGCAGTGTGATTGGTAAGAAATCTATGAAACCAGATGTTCTCTCTTGATTAAACCGTCTAAACAAGTACTGAATCTGTTCCTTTTTTTACGTCAGGGACTCCCGAGTTTATGGCTCCAGAGCTCTATGAAGAGGAATATAATGAACTCGTTGATGTATACTCCTTCGGAATGTGCATGTTAGAGATGGTTACCTTTGAGTATCCATATTGTGAATGCAAAAGTCCTGCTCAAATATTTAAGAAGGTTACCTCAGTAAGTTGAGGAGTCATCAGAACTATCATCATTTCTTCTGCTGGCTGTTTAAAGTAGAACCACTCAGGAATCTTATTTCTTGTATGTTCTTTTGCAGGGCGTTAAACCTGCTGCCCTTGGTAAGGTGAATGACCCCCAAATCAAAAGGTTTATTGAGAAATGTCTGGTTCCAGCATCTGAGAGGCTTTCGGCGAAAGAGCTGCTCAAAGATGCATTCCTTCAAGTTGACAATCCAAAGGAACCAATCCGCGATCCCTTACGGTTACCTAACCAGAGTCTGAAAGCGACACATTTACCAAAGTCCAGGCCTCTTTCCATGGACATAGATACTGACCACAAGCAGCTATCTATAAGCACATGTGCAGGAAGCAACAATGGGAGTCCACAGGTTCTGGAATTTCAAAGGACACATAAGAACAACGAGTTCAGGTTAAGTGGGATAAAAAATTATGACGATTCAGTATCATTAACCTTGCGTATAGCTGATGCATGTGGTAAGTATGCAAACTGGGAGAGTGGATATCCAAATTTATGTTTAGTATTGTTATTCCTGTCAGGAATGTAATAGCATGACTTTTCTGTATCTTACAGGTAAGGTGAGGAATATACATTTTCTCTTTTACATTGCTAGTGATACAGCAGTGTCTGTGGCGAGCGAGATGGTTGAACAACTGGAATTAACAAATCACGATGTGGCCTTCATTGCTGAGTTTATTGACTACTTGATAATGAAACTTCTACCCGGTTGGAAGCCCTCATCTGATTATTCCTCAAGTGGACCAACAAGTCTTTGTGGCGGATCCCCAGTCCATAGAAATGGAAAATCCTCATTGTCAAGCCTGTGGAATTCAGTGCTATCTGGTGCTCCTGCTGGTTCGATGGTAGAGCAAGATGGTAGCTCCTGTGATAACCCTGATACAATCAATTTTAAGTTTAACGGTGGCATTACCTCTTATCCAAGCTTTGCTGATTTTGTCGTTGAACATTCAAAAGTATCGGTTCACTCTGAGGTAATGGTTGATGATGGTTCCACCAAAAACGACCAAGCAGTTGAATCTGTCAATTGCAATACTTCTGAACTTGAGCTGAGGTATTCATATTTAGTTGACAGCAAGTTACAGAGCGATTACGCTAGCAATGGAGGAGGCTTCCCAGTGAATGGAATCATAAAGAACTTGGAATTTCCATTGCATGAACGTGATTTATCGAAAGATATGAGCTTGACAAGCAGCTGTTCTTCACCATCTTTGGCAGATAATGATCTGGATGCCGATTTAAAGTTGGAACTCAAAACGATTGAGTCACAGTACCAGAGGTGGTTCCAGGAACTTTCAAGGATGAGGGAGAAAGCATTGGAAACAACCAGAAAGAGATGGATGGA
This sequence comes from Cotoneaster glaucophyllus, assembly GCA_036320875.1. Lineage (NCBI taxonomy): Eukaryota > Viridiplantae > Streptophyta > Magnoliopsida > Rosales > Rosaceae > Cotoneaster > Cotoneaster glaucophyllus. Next base: position 17,471,802 of record CM070062.1, read on the forward strand.
AAAAAAGAAAGTGGCTGTTCACTAATACTGAACCTTCTCGGAACTAAATTTTGTGCTGATATCCTGTTACTTTTGTTTGTTGAGTATGAATAGTGTACCGGATTTGTTAATGCATGCTCAACTTCATTTTTGCAGATCGATAATCAGAACCGAAAACATAATGCTTTGGGTTTGTCAGCTCGACCTTCTTGATTACGAAGGTACGGGCTTGCAAACTCGGTGGCACATTAAGTCATTTGAATACTTTGATAAAATTGATGAACGAATGGTCGTTGCAGCGAAAGATAAAACAGAAGAAAGTACGAATGAACATTGAAGTATTATTCCAATGCGTTGAAGCAGTTCACAATATCACGCCACAGTTGGCCAAAACTCAAAAAGGGAGCAAGTAAAAGGGATTAGCAACTCAAAGAACACAAAATTCTCAGACTAAGTGTAATCAACCCATGTGTGTCCGCAATTGTTGTTCATACACCTGTAGAATCTTGTTTCTGGTTCATCGGCAGATCGTGTTTGCTGTGTCCTGTAAGCCGCCTCAGGAAACCCGCATCTTGGGCATGGTTCTGCCAGAGAAGAGAAGAAAAGAAAGAACAAAAGGAAGTCAGACCTCATCTCATGAGATATTTGCAATTGTACAACAAAATTTTACGGGACATTAGCATCAACTGGAGAACAACAAAATGAAGTCAAGAATAACAGCGTCTTATGCTTCGACATCCAAATTTTACTTAGGCGTATGTAATTTATGTTCGACACTTATCATAAAGTTCAATGATTCAATCCAGATTGATACAAACAACATGAGAAAAGACAACTACTGCAGATGTGTAGTACGGCCAAGAACGGTACCTCATTCCAGTTAAAGAAAAGATGTTTAGCTTTACCATGCAAAGCTCACGATAACCTCAACCTAAATCCAGTAAACCAGTCTAACAAAGCATATTTTCGCTGAATCAATTGTCACACACAACAAATTTTGACATCAATTGCCACACCTACACCTGTGTTTGACATCCACTAACTATGCTAGCTCAAATGTTTTAAAAGATTATGGAATGACTGATTTTGCAACTGTATCTCTCATCATTTGTGTCCTCAATCACAGTTATTTCGTTTTTATAGAAACATCAGGTTCTAAATCTAGGATTTCTCTCCAGTCTTCACCAATCAGGTTAAGAGACATAACCTGACACAAAGTCGAAAGTCGACTTTCATTTAACTTGATGAAGAAACAAGTGCAGCATTCTAACAATTTCCCCTCAACCTCAAGGCACAAAAGATACTTCCCATTAGTTTCCAAACTGGATTAGAGATTGTAACCTTTAGCTCTTTAGTCATGAATGCTTATAACCTTCCATACCAGTTATAAACCCCACCGATAACTTTGTTAAGAACATAAAACGGGGCACTCAAGATGAGGAAAAAGTATTTTAATGCGTACTACGATAACTAAGCCTTTCATGAGACAAGAATCTCAGTCTCACAGATACCTCTATAAATAAAGTATGAACTCCCTCCGATGATGAACCTTGTCAAATCAAAACCTCACTCACCTTCACTTTCTAGTGAAAGCATAACCTAGAGAACTGGGTGCTCCACCCAATTCAGAAGCTAAGACCTCAACAATCCCCCTCAAGTGAACAGGACAAGGTGAACAAGAAAAACAACAAAGGAAAATTATGTAGCCTAACCAATAAGTTTACAGACAAATCCTCTCCCGTGTCTGATATATTCGCAGTTCTTCTAAAAATTCTAGCCGAAAATACCAAACCCCATTCAACCAATGGCATCATTTCACAAGGTTGACATAGGTTGAGATCACGCAGTGAATTCCAGAGAAGCACCAAGAAATGTAAACAAATGGCAGGATTTATAGACCACAGAAGAACAAAGTAAAACGCTAGAAAAAGAATGAGCACACTGTGAGTACACTGCAGTACTGCAACCTCATTAATAGTACTCAACTGCGAATCAAGAAACAAAACGAATAGAGTACGTTTCTCACTACTTGTAACAAATATTCCTACTTTGATAATTACTAGAACCAAAAGAAAGAGAAAAACATGAAACCCCTTGGGCGGGAAAAATGAAACAAACCTTCAGTTTTGGGCGCATTCTTGTAGTCGTCCAGGGTAAAGATGGGCTGTATCTCTTTTTTAACTAGATGCTGCCTTCTTTTAATCTTCACCTGCAAGTGCAATACGAAAACCAGCTATCACATCACATTACGCATACCCTTCAAAAGGCAAGAAAGAGAACTTAGGATATAATTCAGATCACCAAAAAAGATCTATATCTTTAGCTGTACCTTCCTATCAACGTATGCTACATAGGGACAAGTTGGACAGAAGAATCTCGCATCGTGCATATTCGGCAGTTCATACTGCAGCATGTTACCACAACCTGGGCAGAACTCCATTTCCTAAAGCCTCTAACCACAAATCTCCCCCTCTCTGAAATTATTTTCGATTTCGAGATGTCATTACATTGTGTGTGCTTATAAACTACCATCAACAAATCACATTAACATACAGAAAACTAAAAACACAATTAAACAGTAATTACCATTGCGTTATTTTGAATTAAGAATAACAGAAATCAAAAGGTACCCACTTTTCATCAAAAATCCAAACAAAATCAAAATTGGGAAAAAGAGAAACAGCTCAATCAGCTAACGACATTGACAATGTGTCAAAGACCCACAGAATCAGACAGAGAGAAAACCCAATTTTAGGGCTCAAAACCCTAGGAAAATAAAAATTAAATTAAACGAAATATTACAAATTACCATACGAGAAATAGTGAGATTAGAATTTGGAGACGTACAGGTGAGGGAGAAGCTTAAAGAATCCGACTTTGCAAGCGAGAGAGGGGAATTGGGGTCGCTAGGGTTTTGCGGGTTTGCGGGTTTTGCTCTGTAAGACAGAGAGAGGGTGGCAGTGTAAGGTAAATACGGTAGAGGGAGAGCGATTTGGTACGAAGGCGCGCAGCAGAGGGAAAGGGGTAGCGTATCAACTATCAAGGACTCCCCTCAATTACAAATCTACCCTTATAAGCTAATATGATGATTTTATTCATTCTGGATTTTTCTATTTTTAATGCTATTATTTTCTTATATTGGATTTTAACATAATTTTTTATTATAAATGGTTTTTGAAATTAATCAAATTTATTATTTTAGTCCTTCAATTTAAAAACCGATCAATGTGATTCTTAATGACACACCCCGACCGAGATCGAGGCATGCTGGCCGTCACGTGAGTGTGACGTAGCCATGTGCACAGTGCGGAAGCAGTAATAAAGAAAGAATTTCGAATGAATAAAAACCAATCTTCAAAGAGTGCCAGAAAAGCTAAGGTGCAAGAACGAAAATAAGTGTGAATACACAATCAGAGTATAAATAGCCTAAGTGCAGTAAAGCATAAGAAGTACTAATTTAAATAACACCCAAAGGTGGTCCTACATATGTGATGGTCTGTCAGAATGGGAGAAGGTTAGTTGGCATTACTACATCCTCTATCAACACAGGACAACCCGGGTAGACACAGCTAACAGAACACTTTTCTCCTCTAGGCATACTAACTCATAACCCAGAGGTGTAGAATGAGGTTGAGTCAACTGAGCAAAAGTATGAGAAATGACAAAATGGGTAGCTCCATAGTCAATTAAGACTCTAGCAAAATGACCAAGAACATTTAACGTACCCATTATTAAATCATGAGGGTTCTGGGCGTCCTGCAAAGTAATGTTGTTGATACGCCCCTGGGCTTGCTGTCGTCTTCCTCGACCTCTACTAGCGTGAACACCTCGGCCTTGCGCATTACGTCCCTGACTTGACTGACTATGCTGCCTCGACGATCCAGCATTACTGGTAGCAACATCAACCTGCTGCGGCTGTCCTCCAGACTGCCACTGTGACCCGCCGGCTGAATACTGACCCAAGGCCATTCTGCTGATAAGGCATGTATCCTCCTAAGTACTGGCCATAACCACTCTGCTGATAGGGATCCTAAGGGTACCTGATACTGCCCTGAAGCATAAGGAATGGGATCCCCCTGGTAATGGTACGCATCACCACGACCTGTTGGAACATAACCACTAGGTCCTGAAAACTGCTGGGTCTGAACTGGCGGTGGTAAGGAAGGCTGCTGTGGCTGTGGCTGCTGAGGTCTCTACTGATTCTGAGGACAATACTTAGCCAGATGCCCCATCTGACCACATGTATAACACCCGCTGCTACCCCGACGACACTCTCCAAAATGTCGATTATTACACCTACGGCATAAATGAGCGCCTGTACCACCCGACTCTCTTGGCCTCTGAAAGCGAGATCCTCCAGTGAACCTACCACCTCTCCTTTGACCAGTGGCACTAAAACCCCCACTGGAAGAGCTAGAACTAGTTCCACTTTTCTTAAAACTCTGAGTCTGTCGAGCTCCCTGAGATGACTGCCCTTTGCCTTTATCGTACTTCTTCAGATTACTACCTTTTTCTTCCTCTTCTTCACTCTCACTAAGCATGTTTTCAGAATCTTCAATCCTCAACAAAATCTCATAGAACTCCTGATAAGTAGCACAGGGTGTGATAGTTGCCATAGAGCGCCACTTCTTCTTAGTACCCAATTTAAAGCGGCGAAGCATTTCATCGGGATTAGCAACAATTTCCTGATCATAGCGACAAATCAGTGAACCTCATGTAATACTCGTTAGCGGTTAGCTTCCCCTGTTTCAGGTTAGTGAACTCTTGTTTCTTCTGATCAAGATACGCGAGAGGAATGAATCTCTTATAGAACGACTGTCTAAAATTCTTCCATTTTTCTTTTTCCTCAGGCGACCACCCATAAGTTTCCTGATCCCACCATGATGCAGGCTCTCTACCCAAAAACCAAGTAGTTGTCTCGACCCACCTTTCAGCAGGGAGGTTGCCTTGACTCTGCATAACCCGAAAAGTCTTCTCTACATGCTCGAGCCAACGCTCGGCCCCTTCATGTCCCTCATTACGCATAAAAGTAGGCAACTTCAGATTATACACCGTCTCTAAAGGAGTCAACTGGGGAAGGCGAAGTGAAGTCTGAGTGGCATTAGCTATATCTTCCCCTAACTGAGCAATATCAAATAAACTAGGCTCAACTGAAGGACGTGGATATCTACGAGGCGGCATAATTCTGACAGAAGACATCACAATGATTAGATTACTCACAAATATGCAGGACTGCGAAACCTAGGCTCTGATACCAAACTGACACACCCCGACCGAGATTGAGGCATGCTGGCCGTCACGTGAGTGTGACGTAGCCATGTGCACAATACGGAAGCAGTAATAAAGAAAGAATTTCGAATGAATAAAAACCAATCTTCAAAGAGTGCCAGAATCTAACGGCGTTACTTAACGCCATTAGCATATTCCGTCAACTTTGACGGAATATACCCCTTTCTTCTCTAGCGAGTCGCCGGTCGCCGGCAACGGTCGCCGGTTTCTGGAAAACCTTCTAAACGTCCTATCTTCTTCATTTTTGCACCATTTTCAACGAAATTAGTACCAAAAGAAAGCTCTCGACGATCAGAATGACGGTATACCTGTTTTAAGCCTTAAATTTCACGAGATCACGTCGGAGAGAGTTCGAAAATCCGGCCACCACTGTGTAAGTTCGTATCTGGGCTTCCCGACGTCCAAATCTTCTTAACGATGCACTCCGAGCATCCTGGGAAGGTCCTTAAGCATCCTATAGTCCTAGAATTCACAGAAAAACAAACGTTTAAAAGTTGGTGAATAGTGCCAACTTCGGGAGTTCGGTTTTCTAGGGTTTCTTTACATTAAAACTCAACCAAAACGTCCCAAAACACTTAGGAGGAAGATGAGATACCTTTCTGAGCCTTAAAAGGGCGTGAAACTTCGACGATCGATTTGGCGTCACTGTTCCCTCGACGGAGCCTTCGGGTTCTCAGGGTTTACGACGGTGCCACGACCAACCAATGGTATGGTTGTGTTCGTAGACCTTCAAGGATCACAATGGTGGTCCTAACTTGATCGATCTGCGAAGGAGTGGAGGTCAACGGACCTCGTCCGTACAATTGTAGAGAAAGAGAGCGAGAGAGAGAAAGAGTGTCCGAGAGGGAAGAGAGAGAGAGAAGGGTTCTGTTTCAGTTTGTGTGTGTGTGGTCTTCACACAACCAGCCAATCAACACAAACCAAAGTCTTAACTTAGGTTCTAATTGGCCTAATCCTAAGTTTACTACAAAACCCTAACCCCAACTCTAATCTAATAGGTTCCCACAAACTAGGAAATAATGCAATCGGTCCAAAACCATACTTTTGGGCCTCTAAACCTAGCCCAGAATGAGAATTCAACCCAACGCTCAAGGGTAAAATCGTACTTTCACATTTTCGAGGATAATAAATGTACATAAATCGGGACGGGCTGTTACACTTAAATTTGGTTATTGCACAAGCAATTTGGTCCCTATCTTCTGATTCTGTTAAATTGCCTGTTAATTTGATGATGTGACACATATGAAAAATCATACAAATAAAAAATTATTTTCAAATTATTTAAAATTTTAAAAAACATTAATAAAATGTTAAATACTTTTATAAAAAATAATAAAAAAAATCTTTGTTTTAAGCCACTTGGCGTGTCTCATGAGAATAACCGTGACTGGATCGCTGAAAAAGTCAAAACCCCTAAACCCCTCACCTTTGACCAAGGTACTACTACTCTCTCTCTCTCTCTCTCTCTCTCAAATAATATTGTTTGGAGGAGAAAAATGAAATAGTCTTTTGCTTTTTGCTGTTTTTCTTTTGGTGGATGGGCACTGGACAGGCAGGTAAGAAGCAACAATGCTTTACTGATATGAATTTTTTCTTCCAGATTCTTCATTTTAATTAAGGGTGGATTGGGACACAACACATCTTAAAAGCCTACTTAATTAAAATCCTGTCTTAATCATCCCCATCTGTTTATGCAATATCTCCTCATTTTATAGCTTTATATTATTTATCATCTCTATAATTGATGCCTGGGTTTCAATGGTTTTGTTCAATTGGGTGATTGCTTAATTTTCAGTTGCATGCAGATCAAGATGATCAGCTTTCTTGATGGTTAATATCAAGCTTAATTAGCAGTTAATTGGTATTTGACTTTAATTTCTTTCTGTTTTGTAATTTTCTTGCTGCAGTTGAACTTTAATTCGTTGGTATTAAGCAAATTAATCCTCCAATCAATGGGTGACTTATCTGGGCCAAGGCTGTATGGCTGCTACAAGTGCCAGAATCATGTTTGCTGTCATGATGATATTGTCTCTAAAGCATTTCAGGTGATCCAAACGCATGTGATTTCTCCTCCATACCTCTATACTCTTATGCAGTTCATGGCAACTGTTGTGGCAATTAGGTTATTGCATCAGATTGAATAGTGTGTCATTCAGTCATTGCATTGAAAATTTGGTCTAGAGTTTTACATTCGAGTCCACAGAACATGTTTATTTGTCAGAAATATTCTACCATGTTATGTTATCCAACCGTTAATGATTAGATAGATTTAACGGTATGATATGTCTACTTCTTGTAATTATTATTCAATTAATGAGAACCAAAGTTTGTTGCAGGGAAAAGATATTTGGGTTTCAATAATGTCAATGTTTTCAGGCTACCAATGAGTAGATGAATTATTAGTTAAATGCATCTCGTGGATTAGTGAATTCTAAATAAATGCACAGTTCAAAGAGAGAAACTTACCTACAACATGAATCATTGCGACAGTATCTCAAACCAATTACACACTATCATGCAAGTTAAAACGCATGACAACAATGCATGACTGTCTTGAGATACCACCGCAATGATAACCAAATTGTAGGCAAGTCCTAATAGTTAGATAAGCCTTCTGGGTTAGACCAAGTGATGAGGGTGGATGGGGAAATAAGTTACGAATTGGCTAGATTAGGTTAGGAGTTATCTCATATAATTTAAACACCGTATAATATATATATATATATATATATATATATATATATGGAGTAGTTTGCAATATTTGAAGATCCTTGTGTCATATATATGATATGCTTTGCTTTGCTATGTTAGGCAAGCCGTGGCAGGGGCTTTCTGTTCTCCCATGCAGTGAACGTGGTTGTAGGGCCCTAAGGAGGATCGGCATCTGATCACAGGCCTCCACACGGTTGCTGATGTACACTGCTGTGATTGTGGGGAGGTGTTAGGCTGGAAATATGTCAAAGCTTACGAGGAATTGCAGAAGTACAAAGAAGGAAAATTTGTTCTTGAAAAATTTAAGATTGTTAAGATCAATTGGTAGCATAGATACTCAGTTTGGGTTGTGGAATTCGTTTTGATTGATTGTTCATAAGTTCTATTCATCGTGTACAAAGAAACTCTTGATTGTCGATTTGGATGGTGGTGTCCTTTTGTCAGACGGTTCGGCACATAATGTTTCGGTCTTTCAGAGTCACAAGTCTGTTTTAATGATTGTATGAATGTGAAAAGATTTTATTCAAAGTTTGACAATATAATATGTTAGCTTTCGATTCAAGTTAGGTATTATGTACAAACAAACCATTTGAGAGTTGGAGAATTTGGTATTGATATGGACTTGATCCATGAGAAGTTGACAAGGAGAAAATTAGGAAGTTCACCCTGTTGCCTCCCAATCAAAGGGGTGGTGCTAGGTGCTTTGGTTCTTGATGGGGACGAGAAGATGGTGACTTAGCCTTTGTCCATTCTTATTAACTTTCCTCCTCCCTTTATGTATATGAAATTAAAGGAGATGGTGATGTTACTTATGGATTGATGTTAAATTCAAAACGTCTATTTACTGAGTAGTTTGTCTATTGGAGTGTCTTCTAATCAAGTAATCAATTCTCACTTTATTACGAACATCTTTAATAATGTCAAAGTTTGTTTGATAATCATTTTATTTTTAGCTTATAGTTTTCATTTTTATATTTGAGATATAGAAAACACGTATGGAGTGAAATGAGGAATGAAAAATGGTGGTGGGAAAGGGAAAAAGAAATGAAGAGAATGAATAAGACCAAAATCTTAAAAGTGAAAACAACTTATAATGGTTTTGATTTTTTTGTAGGGGTGTAAATGAGTCAAGCCAAACAAATACCACGGTACTAAAGCTCAACTCAGATAATGTTATTCGTGCTCAAGCTCGGAAAAAACTCATAACCACAAGCTCAAGCTTGACCAGTTTGTTTGTAAACTAACAAAGGTGCATTCAATTGAGAATTTGAGAGATTTCAATAAATTTATAATCCATGGATTTTTAAGGAGTTTAATTGATTTGTAGATGTGAGATTTGTGGATGCTTAAAATACACTTCGAAATCTCTCCAATTCCCTCTAATTGCTCAACTTTTTCAAATTCTTTAAAATCAAATTCTACTTGAATACAACTTGAATGTTATAAACTTCTTTAAAATCTTAATTTAATACATTCATATTTTTAAGGATTTTAATAAACTATTGGGTTAATCTCTATTTACTACCCTCATGTTTCGTAGTTTTCAACATTTAGTACATCAAGTTTTTTTCATCCCAGAGTCATACCTAAAGTGTTAATTTTGGGACAGTCTCATACATCCGTTAGTCAAACTGTTAATTATCCTGTTAAGTGATGACGTGGCGCCCATGCGGACAATGATTGGGCTCCACATGTCATTAAAAATATTAAAATAATTAATTATAAAAAAAAAAAATTTAAAAAAAACACGTATGTTCTCCCCCGCCCCCAACCCAGAAGACCAGAAGAAGAGAAAGAAGAGGAGGAAAGAGGAAGGAGAAAGAAAAGGAAAAAAAAAATAAATAAATACCCATTTCTTTCCCCCAGCTCCCAACCCAGAAGAATGAGGAGGGGGAGGGGGAGGAGGGAAGGAGAAAAAGGGGGGAAAAAAGAAAAGAAAGAATCTGCAACTCGAAGGGTGGGTCGCGCGGGGGGAAGGAGGAAGCAGGAGAGGGTGGGTCGCGCGGGGGCGGAAGGAGGAAGAAGGACAGGGTGGGTCGCGCGGGGGAGAAGAAGAGGGTGGTAGCGCCAGGGGGGGTGACGGAAGGGAAGTGGGTTGTGGGTCGCGGGGGGGAAGGGAAGTGGGTTGTGGGTCGCGGGGGGGAAGGGAGGGACGGGAAGTGGGTCGCCCGGGGCGGGGGGGGGGGGGGGGGGGGGAAGCGGGTGGTCTTCCTTCTCCTCCTCTTCCTCTTGTTCCTTCCTCCTCCTCTGCGTTATAGATGCAATGCCCTTTTTTTTTTGCCTTTTTTTTCTTCTTTTTTTTTCCTTTTCTTCCTCTGCAGATCCGGTTTTTCTTTTTGCTTTTCTCTTCTCTTCTCTTCCTTTCTTTTCTTCCTCCTCCCTCTCCCCCTTCTTTTCTTCCCAGGTATGACTCTGGGATGAAAAAAACTTGATGTACTAAATGTTGAAAACCACGAAACATGAGGGTAGTAAACAGAGATTAACCCTAAACTATTTTAAAATCCTGATTGAATACACATTGAATTTCAAATAATCACTTAAAACACTAATTGAATACCCTAGATTCATTAAAATAATTCAAATCCCTTAAAGATTCTAATTGAATACGCCCTTATAAATATTAGCCTTTGATTTGCTTTGCTCACTTCATTCTTTAAACGAACTCAGGCTTATGTATGGTGGGCTTTATTTTCATTAAAGCCTAATAAAATACATATAATAACAAAGTTCATGAAAAGAATTTGATGCTTTCAGGATTCATTCTTCCTAATTCACAAAGTTTGGAGATTCGGAGCATTAAAATTTGATTCAACGACTAAAGTTATTATAACTTTTAAAGTGAGTCCTTGTTTGTATCCGTTGGATAAAATTTCAATAGTTCGGACCCTCGAACTTGATAGATTAGGAGAAATTCATCCGAAGATGATCCATTTCCTAACTTTTACGATTGAACACTCTATATTTTACATTCGTATTTAGAGTTCGACTTTCGCACAATATTTCGATTGAAGAAAAAAAACACTTGTTCACCTCCTACAGTTCCACGTTTGTCACTCTTACCGACCTACAGCTATGGGGTTGTGCTTAATGCTCTAAGGTCGGGTACCCTTTTATTCTCTCTGTTGACTTGCTAGTGAGGAGATCAAAAGAAATAAATAATCGGACGGCAGATATTTGTTATTGACAGATCAAAGTAGAAGAATCCAAAACAAATCAAATTTATAAGAGGGTAAAAGAAGCTTCATAGAAGCAAGCCAAAGCTCACGGACTATTTCACCAAAAAAATAAAAAAAAAATAAAAGAAGCTTCATTGAAGATAACGTTTTAGCCGCAAAGGTCCCCTCTTCCCCACCACAAAGAACCTTCCTAGAAAATTCGAGGAAAAAAGTATGAACCTCAAAAAATTAAAAATTAAAATAGAAATCAAGATGAGATGATCACAATGGATATCAAGATGTTGCACCACAATTGACTTCGGAATTTCAAACAGTTTTAGGCCGTTCACATGTCTTGTTACTTGTTGAATCAATCGTCCATTTGATCTACTTTCAACATCTTAGGTTGCAGACGTTCTGCTGTGTGACTGTTACATTGTCACGTTGTGTTACAGACTAACAGTATGATATACTTATCGTCTATATTATAATAGGTAAATTAGCAACATCATATGACAGTGTTACGGTTACACTTGATAATTTCTTTTTTCTTCCAATTTTTAATAATAGGGGATGAACTCATAGCCTAGGAATCAACCATATCACTAAATTCCACACATAAATTATATGTTGATTTTAACTGCTACGTAAAAAGCAAAGAGACTTTCCATTGCTTATAAAAGGCGTTAAGCCAAAGCATTATATATGCTTTCGATCTTCACAGTTCTACAAAGCCCTATACTGCTATTTGTTGTTGCATCACATTTTCCACTAGCTATAACCACATTAGAAATACAAACCATGGAAAACAATGGCACCACCACAAGGAAGTCCGCAGCAGCAACTGAATACCAAGATTTGCTGCCAGTCATGGCGGAGAAGCTGGACGTGGAGACTTTCGTGTCCGAACTATGTGGAGGTTTCCGGCTTCTGGCGGACCCCGAGCGGGGTTTGATCACGTCGGAGAGCCTGAAGAAGAACTCGGCGCTTCTCGGGATGGAGGGGATGAGCAAGGAGGATGCTGAAGGTATGGTTAGGGAAGGAGATCTTGATGGAGATGGTGTGCTCAGTGAGACTGAGTTTTGTATACTGATGGTGAGGCTTAGTCCTGGGATTATGGAAGATGCTGAGACATGGCTTGAAAAAGCACTTGATCAAGATTTCAACAAGTCATCTGATCAACTTTGATGTTGTAGAATAATTGCAGTGCCTCTTGTTATGAAAAAATTGGTCTTTTCTTTTCTTTTCCTTTTTTTTTTTTAAATCTCGATTGCTGAAATGATATGGTTTTTCATTATGTCGTCGATATTTGATCACTTTGTCGATTAATATGTTGTCGCTATATGATTTCGATCAGTTAAAAGAATGAAACTTAATTTCAGATCATTTTGGCCAATTTCTCTTTACCAGTAACCAGAGCCGGCCTTGAGAAATTGGGGGCCCTAGGCGAGCCTTCGAGTGGGGGCCCTAGAGTTCTTTGATACCCAACTCATTGTACATTTATATGTATAAGAAAATGTTTCGCTAATACATGAAAAAGTTCATTTCTACCTCAAAAATCATTAGAATTCATATCCAAAGAAGAAAGATATGCAAACATTACTTAAATATTACACGTCTCGTGTTTTTAAACGCAAATCTATTAATTAAGTTTACATAATCTAACTTTTCAACCAATTCTTTTTCAATTGACAAAATAGCTAACCCATTCAATCTTTCTTGTGACATAGTTGATCGAAGATACGATTTGATCAATTTTAATTTTGAGAAACTTCTTTCTGCATATTAAAACTTATAAACACCACAGTAACATCTGCCAATTATCTCCAAAACCCACAACACAAAACAACAAAAAAGATAGAAAAAAAATTAAATTCTATGAAGCATACTTTAACTAAAAATGTGAACTTGGGCCATAAAATTAAATTATCTACAAAACCCAACAACGAAAAGACTTGCAAGTTAGTCGTAGACTCGTAGCTCAGTTAATCAAGAACATTCATCCTGCACTCAGGTCCTGAGCTCAATTCCCCTCGTCCAATTTGAACTGAATGGAGCATAATGGAAGTGAAAAACCAACACTTAGTTATTTTTGTTAAGTAACGGTATTTGAACATACAAAGCTAACATTATTGTTGATGCTCTCTATAATATAGGAATTTATTTATCATGTTTTTACAAAACTCACTCGCGTCACGTTTGAGAAATAACGCTAAGACCCTCTGAAGTTTAAATTTAATAACCTTATTTATTTGGTGAGTAGCCCAAATCAAACCTCAGCAGGCCCGCAAATAAAAATCTAGTAGCCCAAGTATTATTATTATTTTTTAATAAACCCGCAGCCCAATTAGCATATCACAAAAGTCGGACAATCGGACGGTCCGTATGCGAGTAAACGCCTAGTCCTCATCCAGATAGGAATATAAAAGGCCCAACCTTACCCTCTCTTTCCCCAATATTTCCTCTGCAATTCCTAGGGTTTGCTTCTCTCAGTTTTCGCCTTTTCAGGTATTATGCTTCTCTAAAATTTAACCTGATCGATCCTTAGTTTTTCTTAATCAGAAAATAACTGTTCCGTGTTCTTATCAGTACCTGTATTATTTGGGAAATTTTCAGGGTTTTTTTTTTTTTTGGGTGCAATTTGCAGGAAAATAGCAACAATGAGGCCAGTTTTCGTCGGCAACTTCGAGTACGAAACTCGGCAATCGGAGCTGGATCGGTTGTTCTCCAAATACGGGAGGATCGAGCGTGTCGATATGAAGTCTGGTACGACATCATTGATTGGTTTTGATTTGTTTTTAATGCAGAATTTAAGGATTTATGTCAAAGCTTCAATCTTTTTTGTTGGGGTTGATTTGTTTAATTGCCCACTATAAAATTCAGGTGATTACCTTGGTATTTGTCGAGTTGGTGATTTTGTCGTCTAGGATTGTGTGTCTGCTGGTTGTGGATCATTGAAGAGTCTGATATGTGAATGAAAATTTACGAAATGAACTTCTCGTGTCGTGGTTTTACGGGTGTGATCCTGCATTTGCTTGCCACCTTTCGTTGTTTTCTTTACCCTTTTTTTCCTTCTCTGATTCATAGAATCAGCACCTAGAATGTTCAGCTGTGTCTGTTGGTTTCGGGGGCTAAGGCTAAGTTTAGTTGCCAGTGCTCCATCTACCTGGCATGTGTATATTTAATCATTTGTTTGATAAAGAACGAGTTCGGTGTAAAACTCGAGCTTGTTGGTTATGGATGTGTGACTACTTTGCCTCTTTTCCTGGAGGAAAGGAAGTGGCAGCCGCAAGTTTGCAATTTCTTTGGACCAGGTTTTTAAGTGTTTCTTTTGGCGCAGGAACTTGTCTACTAATGGAAATTGATCTGAGCTTCTATCTGGGCTAGCCAACATCATGCCAAATTTTTAATTAAGGAAACCGTCCTGGTTGCCTGCTTCTCTACACTCCATTCACAGATAGCAACATTCTGCATTTTCTTCACTCGATCATGCGTTACTCACCCACTTCATCGCATAACGTTGCCATTTCACAAGAATTGTCATTGTCGGATCATTTATTTTGCCATGCCTACTACAAGTCCACCACTGTTCATAGGGGATTAAATGAAATCTGGCCATGCCTTCAATCACTGATAATAGGGGATCTTTGATTCTGCATGCCATGCCTTCCATTACTGCACTCGTGCTCTCCAAATGATAATAGGGGATCTTTGATTCTGTCATGCCTTGCCTTCCATTACTGAACTTGTGCTCTCTGAATGGCGAAACATGCTTACCAATGATTCAGACTTGAAACTTTGGATTAAAACCTTTAGTATGCTACCATCATGATTTAGTTCTTCATGCAACGCCTCTACCGTCTTATGTTCATCAAGCCCCTCACGTAAATGCAGGTGTTGTTGTATTTACTTTAGTTTGTGGCAGGGGAAATATATATGAGGCTGATGTATGGCAGGGGAAAGGTTATATGCAGATGCTTCCTTTGTTCTTTTCTGTTTCTGATTTTTTCCTCTCTGTTTCAGGTTTTGCCTTTGTCTATTTTGAGGATGAGCGGGATGCTGAAGAAGCTATCCATCACCTTGATAATAGGCCATTTGGTTATGACAGGCGCAGGCTGTCTGTGGAATGGGCTAAGGTACGATAGCTTTTCTGTTTAGAAACTCTCATTGTAGATATTTTTTTTTTCTGTCGTCTCACAAGTCATGCATTGTAGTTTTTGTAGTATATATTCTGGGTCTTGACTCTTAAGTTCTTAACCTCTTTAACATATTAACAATTTAATTATTAGGGTGAACGTGGTCGCCATCATGATGGGTCTAAATCACTGGCAAACCAGAGGCCCACTAAAACTTTGTTTGTTATCAACTTTGATCCTGTTCACACCAAGGTTCGTGATATTGAAAGACACTTTGAGCCTTATGGGAAGGTGCTTCATGTCAGAATTCGTCGGAACTTTGCATTTGTGCAGTTTGACACACAAGAAGAAGCTACCAAAGCTCTTCAGGCTACACATTTGAGGTTGGTAATATGTTTGTTTTCTTACTTGGTTAACACTTTTGACTAAAACGCTGAGAAAGTGAGGCAAAATTATATCATTCTTGCAGCAAGATCCTAGACAGGGTTGTCTCTGTGGAGTACGCCCTGAGAGATGATAGTGAGAGAAGTGATGTCGAGAGAGGTGATCGCTATCGCGATAGCCCTCCTAGAAGGGGCAGTTATGGGAGGCGTGGTGATAGTCCTTATGGGAGATCACCAAGTCCTGGTTATCGCAGGCGCCCCAGTCCTGATTACGGTCGACCCCGCAGCCCAGTTTATGACAGGTACAACGGTCCAGTGTATGACAGGCGCAGGAGTCCTGAATATGGAAGGAATGAGAGTCCTGAATACGGCAGATACCGCAGGTATGTTTTTATACTACGCTGTTCATTTTACCATACATAGAGATTTCAATTGCTTGTGAGGTTGATGTTATACCATTTCAGTTTGTGATTTATCATTTACTGTTTGCAGTCGCTCACCTATCCGAAGATCAAGAACTTGAAGTCATCTGATGCAGTAGTGAGCTCATCGTTATCTTCGGTGGTTTTGCTATATAGCTTTTAGGTACATTTGTAGAGGATGAAACGTATTGTGGTAGTACTTAGTTTATGGTTATGATAGGTATTTGGATTCCAAAATTTGTTGTCGTTATAGCGTTCAAGTTGTGCTCTCTAGGGTTGGAAATAATTAAGAATGTGGCTAGGTTTCTGCTGGAACAGTGTCTCGACTCTTATGGCATCTGTAATTTATCCCCTCGTATGGAGAAATGTTTGGATTTGGTTAATATTTACTTCAGTTTTGGAAAGTCGAAATGCTATGCGTATGAGTTGCAGCACTCGATTTGGTTTTCTATCACGAAAACGCTATCGGACTCGGTCACTCTGAGAAGGCTTCGTTGCATTCTGAGCAGTTCTTCCACCATGTGCAAATGGAGAGATTCTCTTTTGCAACTAATACAGTCCCAACGGCGTCTCCAGTTCAATGTATGTTTGTTATTTGTTGCACCAACGGTTTCATAGATATTTGTCATGTGACGTCTTTGGTTACACGAAATTTTCTAGCTTTTGGTGGTTCAGCAGTCACTCTACCCTTTGGACCCCTATCCCAACCGTTAGCCCCTTGACTTATAAGATTGATATGCTGGACAAACTAAATCGGCTATAAACCGTAATAAATCATAACAGAGAAATAAATATTAGAGTACGTGAAAATCAAACGCATGATTTTGTATTCATGAGTAAATACGCGTAATCACTTCTCTTTTTTTCTTTTTTTTTAAAGAAGAATACTCGTAATTACTTGGATATGTTAAATTTACTTTGAGAATGAACTTCACTTTCATCAACTCGATTCCATAAGATTCTAGACATATTTTTAATCACTACTTCGGAACTTAATAAACAGTAAGATCACTTCCAAAGGTCTTGCAATATTTTCATTAACTCCGACACAGTATTTCCTGAAGCTAAAAATTTCAATTTTTTCACATAAACTGTGAGTTATATAACCCACACTTTCCCATTGATTTTGATAACTTTTACAACATCCGTTATAAGCCAAAATTAGAGTTACTCTACTTGCACCACATGTTTCCTAAAATTAATTTAGGACATTACCAAGATTTCAGACAGCTACAAATCTCTTTGGGGGTCCCGCTATTAGTTTTCATTATTATTTTTTCTATTTTTCAACTTTTAAATCAATGGAAAAATAGTTTTGGGACCTAATAAAGGATAAAATCACATCCAAATGTCTTGCATAATTTTCGTTAATTCCTTAAAACTAAAAATTTCGATTTTTTTTTCACAAAAACTGTGAGTTATAGACCCACGTTTTCCAATCGGTTTTGAGAACTTTTATAAGATTCATTATAAGCCAAAATTTGAGTCATTCAAGTCGTACCACATGTTTTGTAAAATTAACTTAGGACATTCCAAAGATTTTCGACACCTACAAATCTCTTTTGGGGCCTCGCTATTAGTTTATATTATTTTTCTATTTGTTCAACTTTAAAAATCAATAAAAAATACTTCCGTGACCTAATAAACGGTAGGCTTACATCTAAAGGTCTTGCAACATTTTCGTTAACTTATATGCAAAATATTTCCCAAAACTAAAAATTGAAATTTGTTTTCACAACAACTGTGAGTTGTAATCCACGTTTTCTAATGAATTTTAAAGATTTTTACAAGATTTAATATAACCGAAAATTTGAGTTATTTTAGTCGCACCACACTTTTAATAAAATTAATTTAGGACATTCCCAAGATTTTTGACACTTATAAATCTCTTTGGGGCCCCACTACTAGTTTTTATTATTTTTTCTATTTTCAATTTTAAAAATCATTAAAAAATTGGTTTAGGGACCTAATAAATATTAGGATCACATCCAAAGATCTTGCAACATTTTCATTTACTCCCACGTAAAATATTTCTCTAACGCCCTGCTTAGTAGGTGTAAAAAGATGCAATCTCTGCGCACGCAAAACGAGGTGGCTCGATGCACGCAAAACAAGGCAATCTCTGTGCATGCAAAACGAGGCAAACTCGGACACATAAAACAAGGCGAACTCGTTCACAGAAAACGAGACGGGCTTCAAGTGTGCAAAACGAGGCTTGCTCGATGCACAAAAAATGACACGCAAAACGAGACAGACTCCGCACATAGATAATGAGGCGAACTTAGGTGCTCGAAAAACGAGACTAGCTCTGTGCACGCAAAGCGAGAGCTCTGTGCACGTAAAGCGAGGTGGGCTCGATGCAGAAAATGAAGCAGGCTCCGCTCAAAAAAACGAGACGAGCTTCTATCACGCTAAACGAGATGATCTCGGTGCACGAAAAATTAGGCCCACAAGACGAGGGGAGCCCAACACACCCATAAAAAAAAAAGGGCATGCAAAACGAGGCGGGCCTAGGCGCACGGGGCAACCATTGTTGCCCACACGAAACATTGGTGTATCAACTTTGGGCCTTGCGGTATGACTTCTAAGCCTTCATGCTTCATACCTCAGGATGCGGAAGAAGCTTCGGATATGGTTTTGGCAGATGATAATTTCAATACTACTGCTTCCGCTGTTGCAGACGGCCGGGCCATTTACACTATCATGAAAGCTTGTATCCGGTACATCTCTTTGTTCATCATCCTCCCTCTTTCATCGTCCATTTGCAGGTACATGATATCTTCAAATGTCGGAGATGTCATATCCATAACTGGACTGCTGCGTTGGGAATACCCGAATGCATGATACCTGTGCAGCTTCTGTGAGTAAATCTGGATACCGATGGACCCCCTGCAACAGCTCTCGGTTTTAACCCAGCTGACATTCATATAATGAAGAAACCAACTCGGAGCTGCTTCTGGTTGCCATGTCAGTCTCATTCGGGCTTCACTGCCTCATCCTCTACATCCGTTTCTCGCAGACATGTTCGGTGTTGTTCCATTGAGTCCGAACGAGTGGCTCCTCATAATTTTGATCTCCGTGCCGGTGATACTCATCGATAAGGTTCTTTAGTTAACAGGGAGGGGGAGAATATAGAGAACAAAGAAAGAGAAGACAGCATGATACAATCTAAGGTTATGATCAGTAGGAAAACAAATTCACTGCTTAATGAAGATAGAACTGGAAGATTGAATTAAAAGAGAATATGATTCATATGAAAGGATATAAACGACACAATTTACTAGAAAAATTTATCGTGAAATTTTTGGAACGTTTCCTATGTATACACAAAGAATCCACATCCTATAGTAGAAAAAGAATTTAATTTTCGTTGAAAAATGATCTCAGCTTTCCTTACCAGGCTACCACTGGTGGCTTGCAATGATCTCTTCTCCTTACACCCACGTACAAATCAAGCTTCAAATATACAAGCGGAAACCAAGTTCCTGCGACACCTCATTTCTATGTAAGAGCAGCACAATTTAAATTGTCAGTTTCAGTCTCGAAGCTGCTACTCCCTGTCAAGACAAATTCAATTGCGTCCCTCCGATCCCATGTCGCCAAAAACCAGATGATGGGCATACTGGACAGAGAACCATGCTTCGCCTTCTTATAAAAATATGAAGGGCTCTCTCTTTTCTAGCTTTACATGGCCAGTCCCCGTGTTTAGTAATCGTTGCGAATTTTAAGCACAAGGGTGAGTTTATGCTTGACCTTCCAATCAATGACACGTAACTGAATCTATGAAGCTCCTTCAGAAATAAGAAGACTGATCGTGAAGCACGTTCAAGTGAGCAAGTATTCTGGCTGCCATAGATTTTACACTACCGCTTCCACGCTGAGTTAAGTCGACTAAAGGCATCTGGGCGGAGCCTCCAAACTTCTGTTTAAACTCCAGCAGCCGGAACATTCTTTCTAGAGCATTTAAGGCCTTCTCTTGCAAACTAGGGTATGGTTGAACAAGAAATTTTATTATAGGTGGGATGGCATTCGCATCTGTGAGCACCTTACTACCCGTCTGCAGTCTCTCACCTTCGATTAAAGTTAATAGTGCATCTAAAGAAGCCTCACAAGCTCCGGGATCAGGTTCACCAAGAATCCTAACCAGTGGGCCCACTGCACCAGCCTCCACAAGGCAAAATGATGAAACAATGTCACAGATTCCACCATGAACAGGGCATCTGGTTTCTGGTGGGGCCGAGAAGCAGCAGAATCCTTTGCGGTTAGGTGAAGACCTGCTCAACCGTGGTGAACTCTTTGAAAATAGAGAAAGAGATATGGCTGCACGTTCCTTTGTCAATGAGGTTCCAGACTCTAGCAAATGTACGAACAACGGGATAACGCCAGCTTCAGCTGCACTCTTTTGCCATTCCAAGTTTGTTGGAGCAGTGAAACGACAAATGGCTCCAACCGCATTCTCTATCAACTGATTTCTATGGGAACCATTCTGGAGAAAATTGAGTATGACAGGTAGTGCCCCATCATCCATAAGCCACTGTGTGATCTCGGGGTTTTCAGGAATATTAGAGATAATGCCCATTGCAGAAGCAATCTCTTCTTCGTCATCAGAAGTTTTGATGATCTTGAGTATAGTCTCAATGCACTTCTGATTCACATGCTCCAGGATAGTGGTGACTTCACTGCCGCGTTCGACTAAGCAAGAGAACAGCTTTACAGCATTTGCTCGTAGGTTTAGGTCATCATTCTCGCACAACTG
The DNA here is from genome assembly GCA_036320875.1 of Cotoneaster glaucophyllus. Taxonomy (NCBI): domain Eukaryota; kingdom Viridiplantae; phylum Streptophyta; class Magnoliopsida; order Rosales; family Rosaceae; genus Cotoneaster; species Cotoneaster glaucophyllus. Next base: position 17,492,634 of record CM070062.1, read on the forward strand.
AACCAAAACTTGTACAGCCGAGGACTGTAAAAGTAACAAAATCAGTGAGCTTATACAACGCTTGTCCAGCAGAAGCAGATTAAATCAAGTTAGCATCTGGTAAAGATGTTATTATGTCAGGTTATGAGATAAATTGTAGAAAAAGAACTAGGAATTAAACTCTGAAATTCAATGAAAGGGCTACCTCTGATTTAACATTTCCTAACTTCACATTTCAATCAACCCAGAAGAACATGGAATATCCATAAGGGAGACGATAACTCAAAATATATCAATAAATTCTATAAATACAACCTTCTCTTAGTAAAGCTTCAATTAATTTCTATTTCTTTTTGCACATATTATTTGTATGGGAATTTGGATGTGCATCACAAATCTAAATTGTGCATACACTACCCCAGTCATTAGCGCAAGAGGGTAATGGAGGAAACTTAAGTGATGATGACTACTAATTGCAAAACATGATAAATCCCATTGCATTTTCTTAGAAGGGTCTGTCAGTCGAAGCTTCACTTCATATAATTTCAGTTGATATCCCTTTGAAACTTCACCTACCTCCCACGTTCTTATGAGACTAGCCACATTTATATTCGAACCTCTTAAGTCCCGTTAATATTCTACTAGTAGATTTGTTTGTGCAGGAAAGCAATTTTTATTGAAATTAAAATCTCTTGTAAAATAAGATGCACACCTGCATCAACTTGGTCTTGATACTTGTAGCAGAGGGGGATTGACATAAGGTGTGGAAGGTCCGAATGATGCTTTGCTGTACATTAGGCCCCATCAAGCTAATCAAAGAGAAAAGCTTGACAATATCTTCATCTGATTCCAAAAATGAAACGGGTGTCTGGTTGGATTCTTGAGACGCCATTGACATGGAGAGTTGCATAATCGTGGCTGCTATATATTCACGCAAACTTGACAATGATGAATTAAGATTGAAAAGAAGGTCAAGTAATGGGCGTTCTGCACCTTCTCGAATCATCTGTAGACCATTTTTATGTAAGCTTGAGAGGTTTCTAAGAGCTCTAACAGCCACCATTTTAATTGGAATGTCACCATGTGAGACCATGTAAAGAAGCGGACTCATTACTCCTCCTTCAACCAAAGATTCTTTATTGTGGTCGGTCAACTCCATCTCCGCCAAATTTGATGCCATGACTATTTTTACATCCTCCGGTCCTGAATAAAAGAAATGACAAAAGTTATAGCAAATAACTTTCTTTACTCATAAGATGAACCCTTAAGACACATAAAATGTGCCAAATACAAACTGAAAATCCATTGCATACCTAAGGCTATCTTAAGTATAAACATACAATAGATAGAACACGTTTAAGCTTTCATAAACTAAACTAAAAGACATATTAATGTATAAATTGAATTTTACAAAATCATATCCAAGTATGCAAAAATGTAAACTAATGGAATTCAATAGCATTTGGTGAAAAATCAGATCGCTGAAGAATAAATTGTACCGATAAAATTTAAATTGCTAATATGAAAAATCAGAAGGTACCAGTTAGATATATTACTAAAGGTTGAAAAAAATAAAAAATAAAAAAATTGAAAATTGAACCTCGCAATTGTAGGTTGACTAAAGGTTGCAACTTTAGCTTCAAAATATCTATTTTGGTATTTTACAATCTGTATGAGTGTACAACCAGAAAACAAAGAAAAGGTCCTGTATAAGGCATTTATGAGAAATCAAGATGAAATAATATAAGAGAACCTGTAGTGAGACGCTGCAGCAAATGTTTAAAATAGTTTGCCTTCGCCATCTGTATAACATTCTCATCAGAGAATGACAGATTCTCCAGTAGCTCTTGTGCATCTCTGGCAGCCCGATTATCATCACTGTTGGACATGGTAACTAACAGGAGTATGCAACCTTGAACCTTCCCAATGCATTCTCTTATCAAATTACTTTTTGATAACTCCAAAAGTAATGCAACTGCTAACTTCCTTTCCTCAACACGGCGCCCAAGTGAACGAACAATAGATTCAATACCATTATCAACTATGGCAATTCTTTCCTGCATCATTATTTTTAAGGTGAGCCATACAGGAAGGGCAGAGAGAGAGACAGTGAGAGAGGGAGAGAGAGAGAGAGAGAGAGAGGAGCACACGATGTAGTTAGAGTAAACAAAGTATTACCTTCGCATCATCACTATCCTTCACCAAAATGCAAAGGACGAGAAGAGCATTGTTCCTTATCTCGGGAGTTTTAACACCAAGAAGTTGAATGAGAATAGGTATGTAGTTCTCCAGTATGATCCATTCCTTATGCAATTCTCTTTGTTTACAGAGATCTAGTAAATCACCCAGGCAATGAAGCACTTCTTCTTCTTCTTCAGATTGGAGTTTTGATTTCAAGGAACCAATCATAATCATCGTATTTCTATCCTTCCATTCTTCTATGGATTGTCGGAGAGTTTTATTGGGCCGCAAAATTGATGTGTCCAAATAAGTCATGGTCAGGGGGCACACTTTGTTCCCATCAGCGAACCACTTCTCTATAGCACTTCTCTCAAATGTCTGTCCGGAAGAAGTTTCCACAGGGTCCATCATAACATCCCTGGTGATTGGACAATAAAATGATTGAAGTGGTTCCAATGGTTGAGCCCCTAAAGAATTCCGCTTAATCATATATTTCATTTCTTTCTCCTTTGAAGATGAAGCCGCATCAGCCCTTTCTAATAAAGCAATTATCTGTTCCATCTGTATAGCTTCAGCCTGGTCTTTCCTCAGCCGAGCATTTTCTATCTCATTCCTGAATTCCTCTAATTCTTTCTTTAACACTGACCTCTCAGTTGAGATCCCAATTGCCCCTGCTATGAGAACCACCAAATTATTTGCATAAGAACGATCGACGTTTCTCTCCTGGATTCCAGACTCGATTTTGTCCAAAATCTCTTCTTCTGCTATTGCTGCCCTGAACTCAGCTCGCTGCATATTATCACAGAGCTTTTCAATTTCTTCAACTATGCCAGATGAAAGATCTAGTGAAGTCAGGGGAAGAAGACCTAAAGCCCGTCCGATCTCTTTCATAATGTCTTCTAGGCGCTTAACTATTGTTCGGCAATGCATTAAGAGATACACTTTGTTTCTCTTTCTGCACTCAAGTGTCAGTTGCTTTGCACCTCTGATTTCTCGGTTAAGAATGGCCATAACATTGTTTAAGCTCTCAGAATGAAGAAAAGCTTTCTTGTTCAACTCTTTTAAGATGGGGACTATCCTTTCCAGATAAGTTGAAAGCTCTTTAAATGCATCCTTCTTAACAAGGACGTCCGCGGCAGCAGCTGCAGTTTCGAAAATGGCCTCTACTATTTGAGAAATGATTTCTGAAGCCGGAGCAGATGCAGCAGTTGAAACCAAGTCTACTGCCAACATTTTGAAACTCACCGACACTAGGAAGTGAGATCCTCATTTTCCATTAGATTGCACGACTGACAAAAAAAGCAGAAGCCTTGCAGGACAACAACCTCGAGCTTCTGATCCGAAAAAGTTTTCATGCCTGCTTTACCTTCCATTTTTCTCTATATACCTTTCAATCTGAAATATCACAGTATTTTCTTAGTTTTAGTAATGCTACACTACAATGATTACACTTGAATGTATTCCCTCATATACATATGGACCAACTCTGCAGTAAGAGCACCAAATAAAAATCACACGAAACTGAAAACTGCTTATAAATTTTCTGTTTGGTTGCTGAGAATTAAGTCTTGTATTCTGTTTAATTCGACGAATTGAGGGTTCCGCTTCTGCTCAATGTCCCGAATCTACTCACTAGTCTTCAATTACCCATTTTTCAGAAATCAAAACAACACGAAGTAACACTCAAACTGCCAGTTTCTTCACTACCCCTTCCATTTCCTCAGCGAACAAAAGAAAGGCCATTTTGGTTAGTTTATCAACAATTAAATGACGGACAGTAAGCTCATTTACATATCTGTATTGGCTCTAATGAAATCTAAGTCCCTTGTTTCATTAAAAAAATCATGAAAATTTTGTTATTTACCAAAACTAGTTATTCTTTTCCTACTTCTCTCGCCAACCGGAGTTAACAGAACTATCCTAGACACTACAATCCCAGAAGAAACGAATATCGAACCCCAAAAAAATAACTTCTTGCAGACCCTAGCAACAAATATCATGCATTTGCAACACAGAGAATTAGAAAGCACAAATACTACTAGTAAATTCTAGTCCTAATTCAAAAATCTGGAATTAATAATGCTTCATTTTTCACCTTCTTTCTTCAATTTTGGGCTCAAATTGCAATCCAGAATGACCCCATTAAACATCAAATATGCAAATAACCCAGAATTCCAAAGACCCCATTTAGTCAGCACAAAAGTCTTCACTGATTGAAGATAAAGTTCAAGAGACATACCTGAGAAAAAGATCATGCCCACCAAAACTCACAGCACCATCGCTCTTCTCCCCACAATTTTCCGGGGATGCACCCAATTTTCCCGGGAAAATTGGCAATCAGTTCACCACAGAAACCCTGTCAAAAATACAGAGAATATTTCAAAAGTAGGAATAAAAGGGATTTCCTTTCTCTTTTTTTTCTCTTTTGGGTAATTTGGAAAGTTGTAATCTGATAAATAAGTTGTCAATTAAGCTTGAGGGGGAGACTGAAGACTCCCTCTTTCCCCCAGTCTTGACCCTTTCTTTGAAGGGCCTGATTGAAACCCTTTCTTTGAAGGGCCTGATTGAAAAAATAAACCATCTTTTCTTTCTGGGTCGTGCTTTGATCTTATGGAGTTTTCACATTCAGCTCAGCAAGCCAGCTTCAACAATCGTTGACTCAAGTAGCATCAAAACTGTGGACCCAAAGAAAATATAATCAAAATTGAGTTTAAACGACATCAAAAATAGGATTTCCAAAAAAAAAAAAAAAACGACATAAAAAATAGCTGGTAATTTTACCACGACAGTCTACCCTTTTGGAGGCTGAAAAGACATTTCAGCCTTCCCTGGCCATCATCCTATGATTCACTTGTGCCAAAAATCTAATCCAGAACGTACCGTGTGGAATACGAGCATGTAATTCGTTCTCAATCACTAAGCAATCATGTCGTGATTCATCCTTTTTAGCTTCTCTCTCACACTTATTAAGTTTTTTTTTTTGCGTTAAACTAATTCAATTTGATGACTAAAAAAAAGTGTGTGAGAAGCTAAAGTGGTGCATGAAAATTGTCTCACACATCTTGAGATTTTGGATGGTTTTTAAAATGGGTCATGAAATTTTTATTTTTGGTATTGTTTGATCACATGATATATGTGAGAAAAATTAAAACTTCGTCATCTCAAATTTAGAGATTGTAAAATATTGTTAGCTCATTAAACAATAAAAAAGTAGAACTAACTACATTTCACACTCTTGAAGTTTAGGGTGATTATCAAAATGGGCTATAAAGTTTTAATTTTCTCATTTTACACCATAAGATATTAAAATGTAACAATTTGTGTCTTTGGTCTAGTTGATTGTTTTTTTTTTGTAACAAGTTGTTTGTTTGATTCTTCATTAAACTAATGATATGTTAAGTGTGAGATCTTAGTTAGCCCGTATAAGTCACAATTGCACCACACACACAACAAGAAAAAAAAAAAACACTCAATAATTTAATGGAGTATCATTTATTCAAAAGGACAAAAATTGTAAACTGATACAATTTCAAAACTTGCGAAAAAATTAAATTTTGAAAATCTTTTTAAATCTGACGGGACTGATGGAAAATGTAATTAGCCCTAAAAAAACATACGGGAAAAAAAAGAAGAAATTTAATTCAAGATTGGACAAGTCAATAGCATAGCATTGCCATGAGCCATCACCCGTCTTTGAAAAGTATGAAGGTCTTAAACACGTATTGGTTGCGGGGCCCATTGCCGTCTCAATAGTCAATCACGTTGTTTCTTTTCTTTTTCCACAAAAAACAAGAGAAATTTTGATCTCCATTATCCCACATTTTTCAATTTGTGGAATTTTACTTAACAATGTTTAATCGATAAAGAATTAAGGAGCTTGGAATGTCTTGTAATTATGATATTCTGGTCCTAAAAGCACTTTTGTTGGCAGCCAAACACTCAGCAAAATACCAAAAGCACCTCTTCTATTTTTACCATGGAGAAAACAAACTGCTTTTTTGTGATCACCCTCCCGACAAACTTATGGTGTAACTATTGGAAGTGAATTTTGTGTGTGGACGTTTGTATTAAGCAACAAATTTAAGAGGTAGGAAAAAAAAGCTAGATAGGTTGAGACCACACAAATAGTGTTTTTGTTAATCGGATGACTAATACAGCAACAAATTCAAGAGGTAGAAAAAATACGAGATAGGATGAGATCACACAAATGGCGTTTCTATTAATCGGATGACTAGCGTGGTGCGAGTGTTCGAAACAAAGAATTTCTCCAATTGTAAGTCAAGAATAAGGGATTTCAATTTTCAAGGCATTCTTTCGATTGAGTTCGGACAGTTCATTTATCCGCCCCATTGATTTAGTTTTTCTCATGGATCGAGTTGGCTAGGTAGCAAATCAGGGATGAATATTTGTGAGGATCTCATGGATTATTTCATCGTGTCCGTTCATCGTACATCATATGACCAGTTTTCGTCAGGTACCGTTTGTGTTCAACTTTAAATAAAAAAATTCAAAATGAATTCTAACCGCAATATGACCGATGAGCAGACATGATGAAGTGATTCCTGATATCCTCACAAAAAGAATCCGAAAAAGATCGTCATTCTAGTTTTTTGTCCTTAAAAAGCTATTTGGTGTCAACAGCTGTTATTGACTCTAATACTTGAAGTGATTTTCGCATGTCTTATTTATTTTTTCGCACTTCTTAACTTTCATATAAAAGTTTTATGTCGTTTGAGTAATGACATAGTTTTGTATATAACCGATTAAAGCATGGGTCCAGAGAAAATTAAGATGAGCAGGGTTTTTGGGTGCCCCCTGTTGGCATATGCTATAGAGCTTTATTACCTGCTATGGTGGAAGAAGAGAATCACCAACAAAGAGAGATTGAGGAAGAAGAAGACGATGATCGTTTCAGCAGCAACCATGAAAATCTTGAATTGGGATTTCTGCATTCAAATTAAAATATAAAAAAGCTACAAACAGTCGTTTTTGCAGCATTTGCAATCTTTACAGTTCTTACAGAAGTCATACAGCGAAGGAATTCCTCATCTTCTTCACCTTCACAGCCCCACACAAGTCACTGTAAATCCTCTGAAACTCCTCCAAAACTTCCCTCACAATCCCCACCTTCTTCTTCCCCACCAACATCTTCACCAAGCCCACCAAATGCTTGCTGAATCCGCCTTTCTCAGCCACCAACTTCACCACCTGTCCCTTCTCTTCCAAACCCACAAAGGGATTGGCCAAAACAGCTTCCACCTGCCGGTTGTGGAGTAATTTTAAGAACCTCCGGATGTCCTGCTCCACCAAATGAACAGAACTGTGGCATTGGGATATGTCCAGGAGAGCCGCCGCGTACCCAGCTGCCGGGTTTCTGTGGAGGTTCGGAGACGGCGGAGAGGAGAGGCGGATGGGGTTGGAGAACGAAGGGGTGGAAGATAAAGGGGGAGGCTTTTGAAGAAAAGATGGGGTCTTGGTGGAGATGAAGCTGCTGGGTTTGGTGGTGGTGGAGTGGAGGCTGTGGAGGAGGTTGGGCGGCTGTGGTTGCGGAGGAAGTTTGTGAGTTTTTCTGGGACTTTGAGGATTGAAGTGGTGGAGCTCGCGAGACGATGTGGTGGAATGGAGAGTGGAGACATTGAGGGTTGACACAGAGCTTGAGAAGGTATCCATGGAGGAGAAGGAGAAGATGAGGATAAATGTCAGTAAATGAATATTGGGTAATATCTATGAAAGCAGCTCCCTTTTATTTGGTCTGAATTTTATTTGTGATTCAAAATTCACTTGGAAATGTATACGTTGCAAGAGTAATAACCAGGAGTTTGGTTAAAAAGATGTCGGCCAGTCCACTGCAAATTTCTAGCCGAAAAGCCCACTACAAATAGGTTTGAATTGGACACACGGGGCCATTAAACATAGCCCATAAATCATTTTTCCCACCATCTCTCGATGTGTCCGTTTGGGACATGCTTTTGTAAAAAGCGATTCTGCTTAAAATGCAATAGAAAACACTTTAGAAGGAAGCACTTGATTAGTGCTTCTCCATTTAAGCATTATAAGTGCATAAACGCTTTAAAAAAAAAAAATTTGTGCCAAACACCATTTATAAAGAATAAAAAAAATCAATAGAAAATGGTACTATGGTCGTAATTTCTGTTTTATTACTGACCATTAACTGTCATATTTATCATTTACCAGTCATATCATCGCCGATTTGAGTTGACCTCATTGTCTTATTTACTACGACGAACAACAAAAAGAGAGAAGCTCGTCATAGAATCACTCTCTCCATCTCTCTTCAGTTCTTCATTCTTCTTGTAAAATGCTCCTAAGCCTAAAAGCTTTGTATGTAAAGAGTATACACCCCTCGTATAATCAAATACAACTACATACAAAGTGAATGTAGTCCAGTTAACAATAAACCACTCAAAGTCCCTTTTTTTACCAAGCTAGAAACCGACGTCTACATATGTGGTATGTGGTTTTGAAAAACTAGAAATTAAATTGATTGGAGAGAATATTTAATCATACTCATTACTTCTTCCTCGATTCTTTGTTTATCGTATTCATGACTTTTCTACTTTCAAATAAACGTACAAGTGAATTTCGCCGTGTCTTTAACGAATTATTGTCATACATATGGATCGGGTTCCACCTTGTTTGCCTTGTTGGCCTTCCCAAATTATACGTAAAGCAATAACTTTTTAAGTACTGACCATGCAGCAGTAACTTTAAGCATTGGTTTATGTTCCCTCCTTCACTTAATATATTTCTCACGATAAATAGTAAAATGACATTCTTCGTCTGTTATTTCATAGTTTAATGTCAAACTTTATGTTAATATTATAAAATATTATACTAAAAACATGAAGATAATCTCACTTTTAAAAGAGCATCCTTAACATTTCTCATTCCTAAAAAAAAATTTCTCTTCAATGTCATCATTATTATTTCTTACAAAATGTAGGTGCACCAAAGATTTTGTCGGTGCAAACATCACAAATTAAGGTACTCACTGTATAGTAGTTGCTGTGCAGACAGAAAAGGATAAAGAAGATTTTCATATGTTGGAATTTCAATAGGTCACAAATATGAAATGTGGGAATAAAAGTATATGACAAATGACAATACGGTATAGTTTATACACTGTTGTTTTAAGTTTGTATGTGACAAGTTAGAAGATTTTATACTTATCAATCCATGTAAGGTCCATCTTCCCATTAATGTGAGATTCATTTTCAACGCCCTCTCATGCGTGACGAATTTTCAAATGAACAACACAAAAATGATGATGTGGAACGCATGTGGCCGTTAAGCTTCACACGTAGAACAACATGCTCTGACATCATAAAAAAAGTTTTGGGTATAAATTAAATAACTTATATGTTTTCGCTATGTTAAGAAGTACATAGAATAATTTAGTGAGATTTTGGCTATGAGATATTTATTTATGAATGGTGCATGAAACTCAAGTAATTTGGTAGACGTAGAGCTGGCTTAACTGCTCCAACCTACCTATGGGATATTAATTTGGAGATCAAATCTTCTGCACCCAAAATGGGTGTGGCCTCTCTGTGGCCCCAATAAGTGTTTGACACGTATTCATTATCTTAACTTTTCTTAATTTTGTTGTCATAAATTTAATAGGTGTCAAACACTTATTGGGGCCACATGGAGGCCACACCCATTTTGGATGCAGATGATTTGATCTCATTAATTTGCTCCAGTCTTTGTCTATAATTCAATTAGTAGATATCCTTAAAAAAAAAGTTATATTATTAGATGTCTGATACGTTATATTTTCGCAATGTCCAAATATGAATCCACTTGGGTAGTTACAATCTGAAAATAAAATAAATAAATAAACAGATTAATAGTCGTTAACATGTCTAAGATTTGACTACATTTCTCTCTTCATTTTTGCTAGAAAATTGAAATGATGGAATCTAACTTTATAACCAACCCACCCCAACCCAATATATTATATATCTGTTTAGAGTCGATAAGTACACAGACTGCGTGATGGCCTCAAATGAGTTGGTTGCTTTGTGTTTTCATGATGAAATCAACTTTTATAATTATGAAACCCTGTCAGACTATTATTATTACTCCCGAAAGGTTGAGCAGACGAGGCGAAGTTACTAGCTGATTTTTTTATTTTTTTTTTGTAGGAAATTAACACCAACATTATGGAATAAACAAATTCAAAAGTATAAATGAAGCTTCTGTTGCACCCAAACTCAAATCTAAATTCTACAAGTTAGAGTCGTTTAAAATGTTGTTTTGTCCAAAGAAGAGAGTTTATATGCTGCTTTACTGGATCAGTATAATTGATAGGAACCAAATCCCAATTAAAACCACTGTTCTAAAAATCCCCGCCTAGCACCGCCTAGGCCCCGCCTAGGCGCTAGGCGGCTGGTCACCGCCCTGATTAATGCCTAGACCGCCTAGGCATCCGCCTAGCCCACCCAGACCTGCTAAGGCGCCCGTCTAGACCGCCTAGGCGCTCGCCTAGACCGCCTAGGCACCCGCCTAGCCAGCCTAGACACCTACCTAGGTTGCAACTCACTTAGATAAAAAATAGATAACTTTCCTTTTGCATTTTATTATTTCCAATAAATTGTAAGAGACTTATTGAATACTTAAATAAACACACATTATATGTTTGCTCCCTATGTCTTCATTATGTTCCAATACTTCATAATATAGATGTCATTCAATTTTCTAGTTTATGACGAAATTATGTATATTTTAAGTATAAACAGACACTTGTTTACACGAAATAGAATAGATTTACTTAAATCCGCCTAGGCGCTAGGCCCTATCCCGCCGCCCGACTAGCGCCTAGCGCCTTTTAGAACCTTGATTAAAACCCAACTAAACCAAACTTGTACAGCTTATGAGTAACAGTATTAGCCCAAATTATGCATGTCACAGACCATTATACCATATGATTTAATAATGCAGCTGGGTACGTCCACTATTGCTGCTTTTAAAAGACCGACAAGGACTGCACCATTATTTTCTCGATCTTTCTTTTTTCTGTTGTTTTCACTTACTCCCACTGACTTCCTAGACTAAACCAAAACAGACCAAGTTCTGAGCTCCGATTTTTCAGAAGAAAATGAACCAAGAAATGAATGGGGTGGATGCGGAGGCGACGGAGGCGGAGAGGGCGGAGAGAGAGAGGGTGAGGAGGGAGATTAGTGTTATGAATGGACATGAAAAGATAGATTATGTGTTCAAGGTGGTGGTGATTGGAGACTCGGCAGTTGGGAAGACTCAGATTCTGTCGAGGTTTACAAAGAACGAGTTCTGCTTTGACTCCAAGTCCACAATTGGGGTTGAGTTCCAGACCAGGACTCTAACCATTCAAGGAAAACTCATCAAGGCTCAGATCTGGGATACTGCTGGCCAAGAAAGGTTGGTTAGTTTATATCCTTCTCTCTTACCTTTTGTTTTCTTTTATTTTTTTCAAACTCTAGGAATGAATTTTCATGTTTATGTATGTCTTGAACTCAAATGGTAATGGAGGTTTAAGAACCGTTTGTAAAGATTTCAGAGAGGGTTTAACAGTCCACTACCGATCGATATTGTTCTTAACTTAACCACTTACTTCCTGCTATAACAGCTGTGAATGGTTTTATCACAAAAAAGTCGAAATCTTTTGGTTCAAGTAGTGAGGGAGGATGACCGATGGAGTATTTGTTAGGTTTTAGACAGGTGTATGATTCAATTCCTTCCAATGTGACTAATAGATGCATAAGGTATAAAGAATTTGAAACTTCAATACATATTCATGGTTTAGGGTAGGTGTGATTACTTTACTTTTAACAATAAATAGGAAAAGTAATACGGTTTGGTGGTATTCCTTTTTGTTTAGAAGTGAGAGGTTTTAGATTCGAATCTTGTTAATGGCAAATTTGATACCAAATCAGGCTGCCCATTATGTGGCTTAACCGAACTTCCCCTCTCCCTAGTATAAAAATATTGATGTACTAAAAAAAAAACAATAAATAGGACAAAGCAAACTTAAATTTGAAATAATTAAACACTGTCACATTATTTGACGAATAAAATTAGTGTATGCAGTGGTACTCAAATGTGCAATAACTTAACAAGAAGCCTTAACTATTTGAGATTTGGGATCTAGCTAGTGGAACTGTGCCAAATGAAGAAGGAGACCAGGTTAATTTAGAAACATGCTAAAAATAGACAACTAATATTACCCAGTGTTTACAGAAATACAGGTTCTTCTTCTCTTTCTGTTTTTGCCCTGCATGACAGACGTGCATGTGGAAAGCAGCAAAGGGATCTGCATAAATATTAAAAGAATCCTGATTTTATGCTGATGCTGTATTTTATGTATCAGCTGCACCATTAATGAACTGCAACAATACATTCAAAATTTTACTGATAGATTTAATTTCCGAAAACAATAATATTCCCAACAGAAATATAACTTCTGTGGGACAAAGTCCATGATTTTTTTTTTTTTAAATTAAATTTGGACAAGAAGTGTGAAAATTTGAAGATGCATTTGTTGTTTTTCCTTGTAGGTATAGGGCAGTTACAAGTGCATACTACAGAGGTGCATTAGGGGCAATGCTGGTGTACGATATCACCAAGAGGCAGACCTTCGATCATGTAGCTAGATGGGTTGAGGAGCTCCGGGCCCATTCTGACAGTTCGATCGTGATCATGCTGATCGGGAACAAGGCCGATCTCGGGGACCAGAGGGCTGTGCCGACAGAAGATGCAGTTGAGTTTGCTGAGGAGCAAGGGCTGTTCTTCTCAGAGACATCAGCCTTCAGTGGTGACAATGTGGACTCTGCATTCTTTAGGGTTCTTGAGGAAATATATGGTGTGGTGTCTAAGAAGGCATTGGAATGTGGCAAGGAGATAAAATCCAATGGGGTTGATCTTAAAGGGGCAAAAATTGATGTTATTTCTGGTTCGGAATTGGAAATTAGTGAGATGAAGAAATTGTCTGCTTGCTCTTGTTAAATTCCAATTGTAAGAAGCAAATGCAGAGGTCTCGTTATTCTTTTGGGTTTGTAAGCCATTGGTGTTTATGTTTCTTTTATTTGTTTTGTTTTGGGTAGCTAAGGCAAATGTGTAAAAGTAAAGGAGGGAAGTTCTCTTGGACGAGGTAAGTACTTTATCACTTGAGCTATATAAGTATTTACGATTGGCGTTGTGATTATAGTTACTATGATGTGATTATTGAACCCAAATGTTACAAGAGCTTAACAAATATCAAATTTTTTTTTTCTTAACACAAGTGATAGAGTTTTATTACCAAGAATAACTAATTACAAGAGTGTTAGATAGGTACATATTCTCCAATGACTAATTTCTTGATCTGGAAATAATTTGCACAAAACACATAATTTTAAACCCGTATCGAGCTACCACACAAATCACACCACTAAAACTAAGAATCTAGAAGCAAATATGCCCCAAGGCAGAAATGTCAAACATTATTGCAACGACATATGGTATACAACTTTACCACCGAAAATTGTAGAGTAGGTTTTGGGTTTGTTCCTAATGGGAAGAGATCCTCTCTGGATCTCTCCCACCAAATCCTAGGAATCCGGAGATCCTGACTTTTGAAATTTGATTCAACAGCTACAAACATGGGGTCCCTCTAAAAGTTATAATAATTGTAACAGTTTGATCAAATTTCAAGAGTCCGAATCTCCGGATCCCTAGGATTTGGTGGGAGAGATCTGGATGGGATCTCTTTCCATTGCTAATGTAATGCGAAAAGACAATCCAATGTGGACGTCGGCTCCTTAATCACATCTTTGGATGAAAGAACTTATATAGAATAATTTCACATATATCGTAACGTTGCTGTTCAATAATATAATTTTATATGTAATAATTTCTTTATATAACATTATATTATTGAACTAAAAAGTTATAATAATCATGAACTCATTTTACGTAAGTTGTTGTCTTACTTTTCTTTTTCTTTGAAGGCAGTTGTTGTCTCTACTTTGCGTATAAACAAAATGTCTATACTTGGTCAGGTTGGTTGGATCATTAAATAGAAAGTCCCTATGCAGCCAGATCATCAAATGTGGACCTTTGGTAGGTAGCAGGGACCATATTTGGGCCCTGCCTCCAAGGCATGGCTTAAGGTATTATTTAACGTGTTGAGGTTCATTGGTGAGATTTTTGTCCTCCGCGTGCTACTGCAACATTTGCTTATGCTTGCGGGAAACATAAACTAACTTCATCAAATAGAATAATGATACGTGGATTGTATGCTTGCTATGACAATTTTGCCCTTAGCATCATGAGCAGACCACAAACTAGTCCAAAGTGTCTGCCGTCCATGACGGACGGTGTGAAAGACCTGTATTTTCAAAAATACTTATATTATACTTATATGTTAAGTGGCGCGATTAATTTCATTTAGCTTTGTATTATTATCCATTTAATCTTTTCAGTTGATAATTTGTCAATTATTTTTATTTAATTTCCTACTCTAATTAATTGATCATTGGATCCAATTAGGTCAAATGATTTATACGGTAGTATTTTAACTTTTTATTTGGTCTTATATTACGTATTATTAAGAGTAAATTACACAAAACTATCTCAATTGTGGGTCGAACCACAATCTCATCATATCTCATATTTTAAACATTGCAATGACATACCTCAACTTATTCATTCGTTTAATAATGTTATTCAAATTCGCCTTTGGTGAGAATTAAACCTAAAACCTCTCACTTACAAGTGAAGAAGAATACTATCAGACCGTAGTACTAAGTGGCTACTAACCTTTATTAAACGGTTGGATAACTAGTACATAAGAGTTTGATATTTTCTCAAACTATTTTATGGTATCCAAATTATGTTGATTTGATAAAAATATGGAATTAATTTTTAATGATCATTGTATTTATATATGTATATACAGGTTTGTATATGCTGGATCTAAGCCAAGCTGTTTTTCAAACTATATATATTGCATAGGGTGAAGTGCCGATTTAGTCTCTGAACTATCACCTCAGTGAAAATTAGGTCTATGAATTATTTTTTTGGTAAAATAAGTCCCTAAATTCATTAAAAATTGATAATTTCATTCCTACTATTATATTCAAAGCTATTTTATCCAATTTTTCGTCAATTTAAGTCACTTGACACACTTTAGAGTGTTATACCGTTATTTTTTCGCCTATAAGCCCTTAACGTTTCATATGGTTGCGAATCTAACGTCTAATTTACCCTCTAAAGTTTAACTTACACTATTTCTTATGAAAAACTACCAATTTACCCTCCAAAGTTGACTTCATACAGTATTTCTTTATGAAAAACTACTAATCTACCCTCCAATGTGTATTGCATGCAAGTAACGTGACTTAAATTTGATGAAAAATTAAATATAGTAGCTTCGAATATAATATTAGGGATGTAATTGGCAAATTTTTATAATTTAAGGACTGATTTTTCTGGAAAAAAAATTGTTTAGGGACCTAATTTTCACTGAGGTAATAATTCAGAGACTAAATTGGCAGTTCATCCTATTGTATAGCTATTATATTTATATATTGTTTTAACTATCTCAAAGAGACGGGTAAGGATCATTTCTGAATCTGTCTCTTCTGGGTTATGTGGACCAAGTTATCCTGGTCGTTTGATACAAACATGCGGTTAGAAAAAAAAAATTTCCCTTCCACTTTCTCTTGGAAATTGAATAAAGAGAAGAATTCTTAGGTCTCACACATTGGGAATTCATCGAAGCATCCGAGTCGACTCAAAGGAAAACCATCACCATTGTTCCACTTCGAACAAACAGATAAAGAGGGGCATGCTGGTGGCCGATCTGATTCTTGCCACTGTCATTGCCACTGGCAGCGAGAGGAAGATGGGCTTGCTGGCCATGAGGACGAAAGTTACAAAATCGGCGTTGACGAGTATAAAGCCCAATGATATAGAGGATCGTGAGTAAATTCTTCCCCGAGCCCTTCCCCTTCCTTGCAACCCAAACACCTCATCCCACCCCACCCCCACCTCCCCCGCAACCCCAAACAACCCTCAATCCTTTCTCTCTCCATGGCCGACGCCCCCGCAACCGACCTCCCCTCCCACCCCCAGAAACCCCTTTCGCTCATTAATTTCTCCCAACAAAACCACCACACACCACTATTTTTTTATTCACAAAAGCTTGACCCTCCATCAATGGCGATCACATCTCCATCCCCTGCGACCTCCAGTAAGAGCTCTTCCACGTCTTCTCGCAGCAGCGTCCCGGAGAGGATCGCCGATGTTTGTCACGCTGCCTGTGGATTCCGTGGGGTCACAGGGCGCGGTCCCGAGGCCCAAGGCCTTGGTTCAGTCATTGAAGGGGGAGGTGGGGGTGGGGGTGGGGGTGGGGGTGGGGGTGTTGCGGAGGAGGTGGGGATGGGCTGGGATGGGGTTGGTTTTTGGATGAGAGGGGAGGTGAAGAGAGTGGAGGAGAAGGAGGTAGTCGGGGGGAATGGGTTTCTGGGTTTTCAGTTTTTTTTTTTGTTTTTTTAATAGGGTAAATTATTATAATATTTTTAATATATAAAAAAAATTATATTTTTTGCCACGTGGCACAAATTTGGCAACCACATCAACTTTTAACAGATCAATGGATGAAAAATGTAATGGATGTATTATATTGAAATAAAATAGTACTTGAGGTATGAAAGTGAAATGTTTTGAAGATGTTGTATGAGGTTGCAATAGACCTCAAACCTGAGGTGGTAAAGTGTAATTTACCCTTAATTTTATTAAATTTCGTGAAATGCTATATAATTGTTGGTCTCATTAACTGATAAACGTGGTTGGATGTTATTGTATTATTGCTTCAGTTGGATGTTTATTGGTTATTGATTATGGCATACATATTTCAGATGAAATTCATATCATGCATTGCAATAATGAGAGGCATGAGTTGTGTGAGTTACATGGGTTTGTGTCATGATGAAATTGGAGTAGTTTGTTGTATTGGAAATATTGGATCCAACCCAGAGACCAAGCTTTCTAGTAAGCATAATTGATCGGCTGTAAAGGCGATCTTTATGTGAGGGATAGCTTGACGACCAAGAGATGTACATTGTGATTTGAGATAACAATGACAGGTGCACGAATATGTTATGAGTGGTAATTCATATAACAAGACACTCGAGGCCAAAACACGGTAAAGCCTATGTGTTGTATAGTATGGATTAATGAGAACATAGGTGGGAAATGAGGGAACATTCATTCATCATCATGGAACCATTGTTTCTAATTGATCATGAACGAAATATATGATTAGATGACACTTAATTTAGTATTGTCAATTTATTGTGGTAAAGGATATGTCTCTATTGAGCTGTTGAAGCTCACCCCTCATTGCTTATGCAAGTTTACGAACTAAATAATCAGAAGGGTAGGCAGGATGAGATCAGATTAGAAACAAAGCTAGCAGTTTATTAATTTTTTTTTTTAGCCTTGTAAAGAATTATGATTTTTTTTTCTATAAGAATAATTTTATTTTCATCCCGTTTTAGTTTTTTATTTATTTATTTATTTGTAGCTCATGTTCTTGGGGTTTCTACAAACTTTGGGTCCGGGTGTGGCAGATTGTGGCACTTGTTTGTCATGTGAGTATTGGGCTTTTGAGTCATCAACGTATCAAGAGTGTTTTCGGGCCCATGATATATCATGTTATCAGGACATACTTGGCTAAATGGTGGCAAGAAATCGACTCTTCAGAGTCTCATCTTTGAGTGTCTGGCGCACTTTCGCTCTTACCAACATGAACCTTTAGAACTACTTACTTGAAAAATTGGGAAGAATGGTCCACATCATCACCAGCAGAATGTTAAGGTCTGCCTAGTATGCTTGCAACCTCTCATCCCAGCCGCCTGTTAGGATTTATGTTATATATAGCCAACTTAAATAAGAAAAACGATAATTGCCACTTACTACTCATAACTCTCTCAAATTCTTATTTCTCTCGAACCACTTTTCTGACTTAGGCATTAGAGACCCTTTAGCGGACACCCTCCCTTCTTTTCTAAGTGTTCGTCAATTAGGCTAATAGTGTTTCTTGTTTGTAGGTGGAATTTCATCAATTCAACTATGTATGAAATTTGCATCTACAATGATCTTTTGGGGCTACCGAACATTCGCTTCTTTTAAGAGTTGCTTTAATGAATTTCTCACCCTATAGATCTAAGTTCCGTTGTTGCCTTGTTGGTTTGAGTAGAGGTCATCCTTTCTATCTTTTCCATTTTCATTTTATGTTTCCATGTACCGGTTAATATTATAATTCACACTATAAAGGTCACCTCTACAAAAAACCAATAAAATATGAGACCAGTTTGATCATTTAGTCATCAAACTGTACAAAAACAGATGGACAACTTTAGAAAAATCATTATGAACCATCTATTTATTTGTTATAGTTGATTGACTAAACGATCTTAGTTTTCATTAATTTTTTGGTAAATTACATCAGGTTTGATGTCTATTACAACCCCATACAACATCTTTAAAACATTTCACTTTCATACCACACGTACTATTTTATTTCAAAATAATACATCCGTTACATTTTCTATCCATTGATCCGTTAAGTGCTGACGTGGCTACCACATTTGTGCCACGTGGCTGCCAAATGTGTGCCACGTGGCAAACAAAATTATTTATTTTTTCAAAAAACCTGAATCTTCAAAATTTATAAATAAATAAAAAATAAAAAACAGAAAAACCCAAAGCCAGATCCCCTTCCTCCCCCTCATCTCTCTGCAACTCCCATTTGCAAAATCAACTGCTCAGCCAGCTGTTCATCCCTATTAAAACCCTCCCCAGTCCACGCCATTCATCTTCTCCCCGCCCCTTTGGTTTTTTCAACCAGTTTTCTTTTGCAATCGCCAGTCCCATGTCGTGCTTCCTATTCTTCTTGATTTTTTTTATCTAGTTTTCTTTTCCAATTCCTCCCAGAGATCTGAAATCCACAAAATGCTAACAGAAATAGCAGCCAACACCACCTCAATCAAAGAAACCCAAACCCACAAACCAAACCCGCCAAATCACAAATGAGCTGGACTGATTAAGCAAAACAGCAAAAAACTTGCAAAAGCAAGGAAAACCCACGAACCCAAATACTGAAAAAGTTACCTAATTTCAAAGACTTCGGTGCCAATGAGATGCCCAACTGTTTCAATCCAATCCATGGCGAGAAAGGGCTGAGACCCAGTGGAGGAACCACTGAGCAGAGCTGAAACTTCGGGTCTTTGCGACGAAATACGGCTGCTTTTGTGCCTTTGGAGGTGGATGATGGCGAGGACACAAACGTAGCAGCAACAGGAGCAATGGTGGACGTCATGGCAATCAGTTCAAGAATTTTGATAATTTTGGAAGAAGACGAAGAGTGTGGCGAGGTGGTTGCCGGAGAAGAGGATGTTGCTGGGAAGAAGACGAGGTAGTGTAGAAGACCAGTGATGAAGTAGGCAACGCTGTAATCGAGGACGAAGTTCCGGAATTAGGTCTTGCGGGCGAAGAATACAGTCGAGGTCGGAGATAATAGCGAAGTAGAGAGGACGATGGCGGACAGTACACCCCCTGCATGTTCTTCTTCCGCCGTCGAGCGCTCTCTCACTCTCACACGCCTCTCCTTCTTCTTCCTCCCTTCATCTCTCTCACTCCCACATCTTCTTCTCCACCTGAGGGCTTGCCCTCCAATTCCTTCTTCGGCATTGTTTTGGTGGGACCTGCGCTGAGGGGTGCTCGGGTGGAAGGGATGGATGGAGGGGTGGAGGGGATGGACGGACGGGAAGGAAGAGATGGGTAAAAGGGTGGGGGTGGGATGTGGGGTTGCGGGGAAGGATTTCTGGGTTTGTGGTTTTTTTTTTCTCTAAATAGGGTTAATATTATAATATTTTTAAGGGTTCTTTAGATATAAACCCTTGAAACTCTTATTTTCCAAACAAAAACCCACCTAAATTTAAACATTCAAATAAAACCCAAATTTCAATTAAACTGCCATGTAGACAAATATATAACCAACTATTACAATACATTTACAACTTATGCCACAAATAATTTGGTCAATAAATGTTATTACTCATCCTAATTATGATGAGCAATTAAATCCATATGGATATTTTACCTTTCTTGTATCATAAATATTAGCAACATATATATATTAGTTTACCAAATTAAAAAAAAAAAAGACATAACTTGTACGAAAAAAAAATCAATATTGTTTCAATCATGTAATTACCTACATACAAATTAATTTACCTACTTATAAAATATTATACTAATTTACCTGCATTTTGAATCATGTAATTACCTACATACAAATATTATACTAATTTACCTACATTTAAATTAATTTACCTATTCCAAAAAAAGTAGTGATATTAGATAATGTTCGAATGTTGTGGGTTTGTGCTTGTAGGCAATTAAATAAACTTTTAATCTAATGCACATAAATCATGTAGGTAATTAAGACCATTTTGGAAGTAAATTAAACCCTTTAAATTTTGGTTTGATGGAATAGGTAAATTAGACTATTTTGTAGGTAAAAATTGTGTGGAACATATAGCTTTTGTTTTGTGCATTAGACACCTTATAACAATTTGAAAGTTAATCCATTAAATATACAATGAATGGCATGAATTATTATGTAAAATATATAAAATTAATTAAATGGGTATAACAAGTAATTGATCCAAAAACCCTATCCAAGTATTAATAGGGGTAGTTTAGACATTCGAAAAATACACAATTTGAAAAGTCAAACTTAATTAAAGAATTTGCTTAGTTGGAGGCTAGTAAATGGGTTTTATTCAAGAAAACAAAAGAACATGGGTTTTAGTTGAGGAAAATATTGTTTCAAGGGGTAATGTCAAATTTTCAGTATTTTTAATGTATAAAAAAATATTTTTTTTGCCACGTGGTAGCCACGTCAGCACTTAATTGATCAATGGATGAAAAATGTAACGGATGTATTATTTTGAAATAAAATAGTACATGAGGTATGAAAGTGAAATGTTTTAAAGATGTTGTATGAGGTTGTAATAGACCTCAAACCGGAAGGGTTACTATGTAATTTACCCTTTAATTTTTTTTATAAAAATAATCTCTAAAAAATGCTTTATAATATAAGCAATTCCGACCATTAAAATGAAATTTTGTGAATCGAACACGAAGTAAATTGAGGAGGAATCAAGCCAAGCTCATCTCTTTTTAAAATAAAATAAAAATTAGTGTTACGAAACTAATTTTTATCTTATAAGACTATGTATGCCCCAAGCTCAAGGCAGTGTTGGTTGGTATAGGAAAAATCTGCTCCCCATCAAACATCCTTTCTATCAAAAACTTCCTTCTTGTTTCTTTCTTTATGCTGGCAAAGTAGAAGTTTGTTGGACTAGCCCCATCTATCCATCAGTTGCAAAACAGCATCAGACACACTCATGAGTTAGGTTGCTGGTAGCAACTCTTAATAATAATAATAATAATAATAATAATAATAATATATAGCAATTTAACATACAACTAATAATATAAAATTGGAAGGAAATCATTTCTCTTTTGAACTATCATGCCTAACATATATCATATGTCATATAACCCTTACTTAGCTTTGCCTTTCATTATATCCCAACTACCGCCCATGCTTCAACAATAATTATCAATTTTTACTTATAATAGTAAGAGTTTAGTTTTCTTTTGTCAATGAAAAAGAGATATTCAAATTTAAAAGCTCTTTCGACCTTAAAAAAAAGGTAGCATATATCGTTCTAAGAGTTATATGATTATCAATCATAAGGTAAGAGCTGAACAAATGGAAAAGCTTGTGCAAATAGTTTATGATCGATACATAATCATAACTTTTTATTTGTCTACTGCTACAGAACTTTCATTTAACAATACCATCGTAAAATTTATCAAACAACTCAAATTTATGTTATTAGATTATGAATGAGAATCGTTAAAGCTAAAATTATGTTTGCCTATTACTATATATCTTGTTGATTAGAATAGCACAGACAAACTTTTCGTGTAATGGAGTCTTGTTAGTGTCTAACTATACAGATTGGGTGAAACACTCATTTTCGCTTTTTACATTCACTTTTTAATTTTTTATCGTCAGATCGAATGAATTATATGATCAAATTATAAAGAATAACAGAAGATGTAAGAGATAAAAAAAAAATGTAAAAAGTAAAAAAAAAATGTAAAAAGTAAAAAAAAAATGTGAATAAATCATCCTACAACTTTTATTGATTCCTAAGAGAAATTATTACCATATACTTACATGATTATATCTAAATAATTTCAAAAAGCTCTTTTAATTGGGTGTTGTGAGACAGTGTCTAGGTGGCAAAAGGAATAGGGTTGATCATGCTGGGGAATAGGCGGTTTGATCCACGTCGATATCAGACATACCTCCAAGGAGGCACCCAACTTAAAAAAAAAAAAAAAATTCATGATAAAGGTGCCAGCTGGACTGACTCAACATACCAGCTACAATTGCAATATATATATATATATATATATATATATATATATATATATTTTTTTTTTTTTTTGCAAAGTATAACAAAAACAAATCAGTCCTGAGAAAAAAAAATCAATCGGGAGAACTTTTGTATAGAGAATAGTAAGCAACTACTGGTTTGAAATTCACGTTGCTGCAAATTATAATGGTTATGCATTGATGGAAATGGTCATAGTAAGTCGTAGGACTTTATTTTTAAGGTTTTTATTACAAATAGTCATTGAGATTGATCAAACTCATTATTTTGGTCTCTTACTTTTAAAATCAATCAATGTCGTTTCTGACATTGACTACGTCACATCAATTTAGTTATTCCGTTAAGATTCCGTCAACTATTATGTTAGTTTGTATGTAGGACCCACAAATCCAATCAAATGATGACACGTGGATTATACAAAATAAGGGTTTTTATCGCAAATGATCCCTGACATTGATCAAACTCCTCATTTTGGGCCATGAGTTTCAAAAATCGATAAATTTGGTCCCTGACTTTCACTACCGCGCATCAATTTATTCCCTCCGTTAATGTGGTCCCACTAATCCAATTATGTGGCTCAACGTGGATTAACTGTAAGAAACTATTTTTTTTTAAGAGTTAGCCAAAAGAAGAGTATTCATGCAAACATTTTTCTTGCATCCCACAACCGCAATTGGAAAAAAAAAATTCAATCTAAATTCGATAAAATCAAATCCAAATTCAATTCAAATTTGATAGGATTTAGGATTATAACCAATTAGAGAGAATGAGGAGTGAGTTCAGGAGGCCATGTGCTTTAGTGGTGTCATGGTGCATTCCTTTTCATTTTGAGCATACCTTGATGAAGATAACGATGACTTTTTATTTTCTTTTAGTTTTGGTTTTTAGTTTCTTATTTTACTTTTAATTTTAAATCTTAAAAAAAATAGTTTCTTATGGTTAATTCATGTGGTGCCATATGATTGAATTAGTGGGACAAAAAATATTGACGAAACTTTAAAGGAAGGATTCAATTGATGTGCGGTATTGAAAGTTAGAGACCAAATTTATCGATTTTTGAAACTCAGGGACCAAAATGAGGAGTTAGATCAATGTCAGGGACCATGGGATAAAAACCCTTATTTTGTGTAATTCACGTGTCACAATTTCATTGGATTTGTGGGTCCCACATACAAATTAACATGATAGTTGACGGAATCTTAACGGAATGACCAAATTGATGTGCGGTAGTGAATGTTAGGGACGACATTGATTGATTTTGAAAGTGAGGGACCAAAATGATGTGTTTGATCAATCTCAGGAACCATTTGTGATAAAAACCCTTATTTTTGTTTGCAAGTGTCGTTTATAAGCTTTAAACTTGGGACTTCTTCTAACAACTATAAACTACGTACGTGACACTAAATCAAATGAATTATATAAACACAAATATCTTACTCCCAGGGGAAGAGACCCAAAAAATCTGGAAAGATATGTAGAATGGTGGGTTAGATTGAGGTTAGGGTAGTATGCAAGAAGATTTGTAGGTAAACCTAAGAAATTGGAAACGAGAGCAATGGAGAGAGTCAAAACCCTAGAGCAAAACCTCAGGGACGAAAAGACCTCTAACTCTCTAAATTAACCCTTGAGCCATTCACGGAGGGAAGGACTTTCTTCCTACTAACCTTTTTTTTTTTTAAGAAACGAAAAATCATGACTATATACATAATTACACATTCAGAAATAATCTTAGCATATGTCATGATACTTCGTTGAAGTTCGTCCAAGTGACATATAATGTCCTTATGCGCAATAAAAAATTAGTAAACCTGTAATGACTTCTTTACAAGAATCAAAAGTTAGCGTATTTGATAACACATCTGGCACACAATGTTTTAGTTACAACACAGAGTTTCGAATTTTTGAACTTCAAATATCTAATCTACTACTATTCATGTTCATCAGACACCTTTGTGTGTCTAAAATCACATGGTTGGGGTAGAATATATAAAAACCACTTAAAATAACCATTTGTCCAGACAAAAAATTCCCCCAATAAATTCAGAATTTCCAACGTTACAAATTTACAGCCACTTATCGATGATTTGAAGCATCATATCTTCAAGAATTGACAAGAAAACGCGTGTTAGCTACGATTATTTAAGGAGGAAAAAACGCAGCCAATTAATTTTGGCTCATCCTGCGGTTAAAGACAAAAACGACATGAAAAGGAAGGCAGGATGAAAAAATTATGACCAATGATGAGAGCAGGAAAATGTGGGCGCCGCGGTTGCACAGACTTTTAAATTAGCTACACAAAAAATTGGAATACAAATTTGGTCAGATACCAAACAGTAAATACAGTGTGACATCATAGACACGGATTGAGGTTTATGGGTTTGTCACTTTGTTTGGTCACTTGCAGTAGATCCATGTATATTTTTCTGTGAATCTTTTATTACTTTACAATTTGTAGAATAAGATTCTAGTGTTACCATTTTCGAAAGCATCGAAGCGCGTTTACTAACCTATAATCAGAATTAGAGAAAATAATAGCTAATTCATTTTATAATCATTGAGATCGAATGTTGGAGAATATGATTCCACATCAGTCATGTGACAAAATAATATATAATTAATATATTAGAAGCGTTACTTACTGCAAGAAACTTGTAACTCAAATAGTTAAGAGCATCATTTAATCCATTCATCAAAGGTCAAGTGTGCAATTCGAACATGCTCGTTAGCGCACTCGAGCCGCTGCAGGCCCAATGACCTCCATCAATGTCTTCAAATTGCCTATCGAATGAAGTGGGTTCGATTCATGCCAAATAAGCAAATTTAACATGAGAGATTGGCCGAATTCAACAAAGCAAAGCAAATATTGAGTTTCAAGCTGTAAAATAGTGATATTTTTGTTTCAGGGAAAAAAGGAGGTTAAACTTGAGTTACAGGAGGTATAGCAAAAGAATTAACTAGGGGTGGGTTCAAAAAACCGAAAACCGAAAAAAACCGAAAACCGAACCGAACCGAAACCGAAAAAACAGAACCGAACGAAAAAACCGAACAGAACGAAAAAACCGAATCGAACCGAATTCTTTTGGTTCGGTTTGGTTTTAGTGGTCTAGAAACCGAACCGAACCGAACCGAATTAATTAAATTAATATCTTTTAATTTTATTTATTTAATTATTTGTTTTGGGTATTATTTTTTAAACCCAATTTGTAAGCCTAATGCTCTCATTGTACATACTATCATGATAAAATAATTCATCTCACGTCCACCAATCTATACTAGCTCTTTGTATTATTCATAGTTAAGAGTTGAGGTGTGAAGAAAATGGTAGAAAATTTTACTTTTCTAAAAAAAAATCTATTTACAGTTAAACTTTAAACCCAAAATATTATAAAAAAAAAAACCTTTATGTTATAATTATAGTTGAACTTTAAATGTTTACTTTCATTGTCTTTGATTCTAGTTGGAATATTTATGTTATGATTGTGTTGGAGATGTTAAAATTTAAGATTTCAATTTTTTTCATTTTTTGAAAAAAAACCGAAACCGAACCGGAAAAAAACCGAACCGAAAAAAACCGAAAAAAAAATGAACCGAACCGAAATTTCGGTTCGGTTTCGATTTTGGTAAAAAACCGAACCGATTAGAACCGAACCCACCCCTAGAATTAACCTATGAACATGTCATTTACTTTTCCACATTGTGTATTAGCAAAAATCAGAGCATAAAAAGGGAATAAAAGAAGGAATCACATTCCCAATTGTCAATCAATCTATCCAAAAAGCATCCAATCGCAACCAACAAATATATCTAAATTATCAAATCAAATTACAAATTGGTTTCCCTATTCAATTATATGCTGTATGCTAATGCATTTTCTCTGTTCTTAGAGACCAAAACGGCAGTGTTTCCTTTTGGAGCAAAAGAAAAAACGACAATGTTCCCCAATCACATTTCACCACGTAATGCCCCCCCCCCCCCCCCCCCCCCCGCGCGCGCGCGTACATTTCACTTTTCCCAGCCGTCCGATCAACCTTCGGTGTGCGGCGGACCCGCATCGAACGACTGAGAATGAGAGGAGTGCCTGCTGCTTTTCATCCTCAAGAACCCGTACAACTTCCTAATATCCCTAACCGCAGGAACACCACCTTCCCCACAAAATATCCCGCCGGGTTCACCCGATTCGGACTTTCTCGACCCGACATCAAACCCAACCCGCCTTCCACACACTCCCGCTCCCCTCCTATCGCCGTCCGTCTGGAGAGCCGTGATGACCGATTTAATCGCCCGACTCGGCGAGCTCCGGTTCGCGATCATCAACTCGCCGATCTCCGCCGGACTCAAACTCGACCCGCTGAGGAAAATCTCCTCCACCTGCGAGAACAGCTTGTGCTCCTTCACCCCGAGATAACTGGTGGCGAGATGTTTGAATGCTCCGAAATCGCAGAGCGGAAAGTGGATGTGAACGTCGATCCGACCCGGTCGGAGGAAGGCCGGGTCAACGTGGTCCTTCGAATTCATCGTGAACACCATGACTCTCTCCTCGGCGCAGCACGAATTCAGCAGCCCGTCCATGAAATTCGATATACCCGAAAAGCTCAGACCTGCGGGTTTCTCGGCTAAATATCGGTCCAAATCCTCGATTACAATGACCGATTTTTTCGTCGTCTGCAACAGAAGAATCTTCAGCTCCGAATCGTCTTTGACCCGCGAGAGGTCCAGATCGTACACGTCGTAGCCGAGGAAATTGGCCATGGCGGCGACGAAGCTCGATTTTCCTGTACCCGACGGCCCGTATAGCAGAAAGCTCCGTTTCCAGACCCGACCTAGTCGGTGATAGTACTGTTTCGCCTTGAGAAATGACTCCAAATCTGATTTGACTTTCGATTTGAGGTCGGACTCCATTGATATGGTCTCGAAGGTCGACGGGTGAGTGAAGGGGACTGGCTTCCACGCTCTGTCCGGCGTGTCGACGTTCATGTAAAGCTTCAACCCCCGTTTCTTCTGCTCGAGCTCGTCGGTGACGACGTGGATGTGCTGCAAATACGGCCGCAGAATCCGCCGCTTATCAGCTTTCCGAACCTTCAACACTAAGTTCCTACTCCCGCCGCCGCCGCCGCCCTCTGCTTGCCAAATCACCTTAGCACCGAGGAAATTGTCCTCGATGATCTGATTGGGGTCGAGCTGGAGAACAATTTCGTTGGGTTTTTTTCCGGTGACGAGATTGGTGAAGTCCGAATCTTCAACAGAGGTGAGCGAGTTGAGATAGTCGGTGACTCGGCCGTAGAGCTGATTCTCCTGCATGCTCTCGTTGTATTCGGGGACTTTGAACGATTGGTAGACATGGAAGCAATCCTCGAACCGCCGCCACCATTTTTTCACGATGTAAACCAGCCCAGTTCTGTACAGCGCCACGCGGATTGCTACAAATATACAGATTGTTACAACTACAAGAAAGATTGGACTGGAAAGAATCATAATTTGGATATTTGGGAAAAAACCCAATTCGATTTCCCCAAAAAGTCGTAGAATTTGGTGATTAGAGATGGGATTTTTTAGGTGGAAAGGGGATTTTGATGGGACTCTTACTTCTTTTCGAAGGGAAAATCATGGCGGGTTGGGTACGAGTGCAGAGAGTTGGATGTTGGAAGATAAGAAGAAGAAAAAAAGAAGAAGAGAAGAAGAAGATGATGAGAAAATTGAAAAAAATGAGAAAATGATTTATAGATAAGAGAGAAATCAGAGGGAGGAGGAGGATTGAGTTTTGAAGTGAGTATTTAATTAGGAGACGGCTACTTGCCGGCAAGTTTCGATGGGTCAAAAGCAAAGGGTGAAGCAAATTAAGCGAAGTTAAAAGGCAAAAGCTGTGTTATGTTTGAATTTTGGATTAAATAAAATACAAATTTTCACCAAAAATAATAAATAAATAGATGGAATATTGAGATTTTAATTTAATTTAATTTTTTTATTTTATTTCTCCGTCATTTGTTAGCTGCTGTCCAGCCCCTTGCTGATGAGTTTTATGGCCCTTTCTTTATTAGCTTAATGTGACTTTTTTGTTTATTTATTTATTCATTTATTTTAAATTTGTTTTTATTTAATACAAATTTGTTTTAAAATTTTTATTTTTGTAATAATGTGCGGGTTTGGATCTCTCAGTCTCTACCATGTATTTCGTACCAGTATTGAAACCATAATCTATCTCTATTATAATAGCCTTTTGCCGCACCTGTATTTTTATATTGTTTTAATTTTATTTATTTTGGATTTTTTTTTATTAAAATATATTTTGAAAATAATGAACTTGCTAATCACCTTATATGTTTGTTTTTAATTTTCTTTTTTTTTGAAATTTTAATGGGAGATGGGTAATTTGGGTATTATAAAAGCTTTACTTTTTGTGTCTTCCTCTTTTATATATATAGATGAAATATTCGTTGATTTGCCCCCTGAACTTGTATTGTCACATCCCAGACTCGGTTCTGCTGTCCGCTTTGGGCTTGTCATTCCCCCACGTTTTTGTTCCTGGGAATTCACGAGAACTTCCCAGTGGGTCGCCCATCCTAGGAGTGCTTTCACCCGAACTCGCTTAACTTCGGAGTTCCGATGGAATCCGAAGCCAGTGAGTTCCCAAAATGCCTCGTGCTAGATGGAGGGGAGCATGCACATATAAGACACATCACCACCTCTCTGTTGGTCGATGTGGGATCTCACAATCCACCCCCCTTAGGGGTCCGACATCCTCGTCAGCACATCTGCACCCCAACGACAGAGTGCCTCTGATACCAAATTGTCACATCCCAGATTCGACTCCGTCGTAGCCCGATATTATCAGCTTTGGGCTTACCATTCCCTCACAGTTTTGTTTTTGGGAACTCACGAGAACTTCCTAGTGGGTCACCTATTCTAGGAATGCTCTCGCCCAAACTCACTTAACTTCGGAGTTCCGATGGAATCCGAAACCAATGAGTTCCCCAAATACCTCGTGCTAGATGGAGGGGAGCATGCACATATAAGGCACATCACCCCCTCTCTGTTGGTTGATGTGGGATCTCACATGTATGCAGCTGCCAATTTCCCCATAAACTTTAATTTTAGCCGATTACCCTCTTAAACTTTTTAAATTAGTCAATTTCCCCCTTGAACTTTTATTTTAGCTTATTACCCCCCCTAAACTTTTATAAATAGCCAATTCCGCCCTTGGCATTATATTTTAAAAACTTTCATTCAATTTTCCATCCATCCAATTTTTCATCCTTTTTGCTCTCATATAGTTGTCATGTGTTGTTTCCGTGATCAAGATGGATGGAAAATTGGATGTAAATTTTTAAAATCTGACGCATGAGGGAAATTGGCTATTTATAAAAGTTCAGGGAGTAATCGGCTAAAATTAAAGTTCAAGGGGGGACACTGGCTAATTATAAAAGTTCAAGGGGGTAATCGGCTAAAATTAAAGTTTATGAAGGAAATTGGCAACTCAATACAAGTTTAGGGGGCAAATCGACAAATATGCCTATATAGATATAAGGAATAACTTTTATTAGTCCACAAATTTATTAAATTCCAACTCAGACCATGTACTGAATAATACAACATCTTATTCGGATTCGATTTGTAATTAAAAAAATGATTTGAGATGCAAATCACCCCTAAAGAAAAAGTGTTAATGATAATATATAATGATTTCTCTCATCTTCTAGGAAAATTGATTGGAATAATTAGTCTTTGTTTTTAATTTTGATTTGTGTATAATTGTCGCATATCTCTTTCTCGCTTCTTTCCTTTCTTATCTCTCATTTCATACTCATCTTTAATTGAAAAGTAGAGACATTATTGCTACTTACTACTAAAGTTTTCACCCAACAATGCATTCGATTAATGAATGGTAATTTTAGTAAATAACTATAAAAATTGAAACATTTCGGAATATATTTTTATTGGAACAAGTTTGGAAAAATTTGAAACAGAAATTTTGTAATCTATAAATGCATGCGAGTTTCATTCTAATATTTTCAAATGTATTTGGATTAAAAAATTCTCAGGTTTCGATTGAAAATTTTAATGGTGAAATCGAACTGCATTCCAATTTGCACTCACAACCCTAGCCATGCGATGCAAACTCTTGGGGTAATAACAGGGCAATTCTCGTTGTTCAACGTAAAACGACTATTTTAGTACTCCATAGTATCGAGTAATATACCAAAATCTAACGGCTAAAGATACAAAGTTCACAAATTTTTTTTTTGTAAAAATCAAATTTAACAGCTAAATCACATGTAGCAGTTAGTGTTACGTGATATTGAAACCACACCCCAAACCCAAAGTGCATTCAAATTTATGGTACAAATATATACATATACATATACATATATATTCGTATATTCTTTTCTTGTTCTTTTACCAGCTAACCACATTATCTAACATACTTATGCCACCTTTGAATTTTACTTTTTTGGGTTAATCGATTCATACTATGCAAAGCTTCAGCCAAGTGTCCGTCGATAGCTACTTGTAATGTGTATGTGACCTACCAAGTCACCAACAAAAAAACAAGTATCTAACTGCTAATGGTCGTCAATTGGCCATAATTTTCTCTCCATATGGAAGGGCAAACCAATTAGCCGTCTAGCTTGCCTGCACGAGTATTTTTTCGATTTGATGGCTTTATTATTTTCAACCCCAAAAAATTCCATCAGCTTTGAAATTCTTACGTGTACGTTGTCTAAGTGACAGATTCAAACAAAACAAAGGCACACAAAAAGGTATCCTCTTTTAAGTTCTACGCACCTCCCTACTCTTGCAATTTCTGACTTTCAGAGTCGAACGAGCGTCAGCACTTACCCACTTTGAAGCGTTCCAACTTTCCTTTTCATTTTGCCTAATTTTTCTTCTTCTTCTTATATATATATTGAGCTTCAGTTGAAGAATCTCTTAATCTTATTTGAGAGGCACCTTTGCAGGGACTATTTCAATTGTATTTAACGATCTATCGGTCTCTCTTTTAAGTATTCTCTAAAATATTGTCTTTAAAAATCACCTAACTCAAAAACCAAAGAAATGATTTTTGTAGAGTGATTTAAAAAATGGTCTGGAACTTAACTATTCACTGATGAGCAGGAGTTGGTACTACTCTTCGTGGCCGATTCACAGCACTTTTTGCTTATATGATCGGAACTAATCATTTTATCAATGCTTTAAGGATAATCATTGCAAAACAATCAATTCAAACTAAAATTATTTAGTTAATCAATTATAGTAAGTAGATAATGTAAAACTCATTGTGAATATCAATTGCTTACCTTTTAGATCTTGCTTCTCAAGTTACTTTGCATGCATGTTATTGTTTTATCCTAATAGAGTAAGAATCTTAGAATCCTAACTCTCTGCAACTAATTTATTGGAGCCCTAATTCAGTAAGACAAAGATATCGTGTCATATTATGTTAGAATCATAAATATAAAGTGCTGTGAATTGATGTGAGGAGTTTTGAGTACATCGTCTTACTCATTCTTTTGAGTAGCAAAGTAGAGTATTGTTAGCAAAGTAGAGTATTGTTCCAGTATATTCTATTAGATATAGGTGTTGTCTGGCTTATTTTTCTTCTTCTTAAGGGATACTTTAACACAATTTTCCCATACTTTTATGTATATATTTGACCCCAACATGACCAAAATCAAAAGCCAGTGCAAGTTTTACGATTCGTGAAAATTATTACGACATCAAACCCTAAAAGAACTCTCTTCTGTCGGCGGCATGCTGTTGAAGTACTTGCTGGTATGGTGTTCTCATTTCTCCTTACGTAAAGAAAAACTCCGCCTCGAACTTTTTATGCGTGAAAGTGTCCAAGGATTAATATTTTTAATTGAGTTTGATCACGTCCCTCTTGTCATTTTACACTAATAAAATTACACTGGAAGAATAAATCATTACGACAAAAATTTGACTCTACCTTGTTTGTTTTATGAAAGTTTGAGAACGAATTTTAGGCTGATATTCCACACGGCACATCTTCGGCTCGATTCTTGATACTTATATCACACGATGGTGGCCAGGAGAGGTTGAAATGCCTCTATAAATCTTTTCGATACAAAAAAAAAGGACTGGCGAAACATCAATTTTTCTCTTTTTTTTTTTTCTGTTTTTTTTAAGAAAACAAAATCTATTTACATAACTACCCAAGTTTGACACCATATAGTAAAATAATTTCGTACAGTGTGTTACTTTTTTGGGTAAATTACATAAAACTACCTCAATTATGGGTCGAACCACAATCTTATACCTCATGTTTTTAAAATTACAATGTCATACCTCATCTTAAGAATTTGTTATAATGTCATACTTCCGTCAATTTTTCTATCAATTTTTCTGTTAAATGCTGACGTTGCTTGAGGCAGAGCCCACTCCCTAATCCAACTAGATTAAAAAAATTAAAAAAAAATTTAAATATTTTTATAAAAGAAAAAGTGGGACCCACCCTTACAAACCCATCCCCTCACCTTCTTCCCCAGCCTACCCGTCCCCCCACCTCCCTCCTTCACCACCAAAACCAGAACCACTCCCCCATCGCCGTCTTCTCCTCCTCCATCTCCGCCACCAAGTTATCATCAACCTGCCCAAGTTAAAATAGTAAAAAGGGGCACCTCCTTCTTCTCAAGCAAGCAGCCGCACACATCAATTCCGTCAAGGACCTTCGTGAGCACCACCCCAAAAACCCTTGCCTACAATCTGAAACCATTTGTAGGATTTGGGTATTTCAAGGACCTTCTCGAGGCTTGTGGAAAGTGAGGACGGGCAGAGGAAGAATATAAAATCCGACGACGGCAAGAAGAGGCAGAATTCGAGTCAGGATCTCGGACCCGAAAAACTGATTTCGTTCAAGAAAATCTGGGCAAAAATCCACATTTGAAATTCCCCAAATTGAAATGCATATTATTGCAATCAATGGTAAACCCCATTTAATCAAAAACCAAATTTTTTTTTTCAAAATCAGAAACCAATTTCAAAGCTGTCATTTTGAAAGCAGAGAACCTTGGGAATTGAGATGCCTATAAAAAGGCCCATGTCGCGGTGGAGTAGTGTTAAGAACAAGAGCAAAAACACCAAGAGCAACACTGCAAATAACTCAAGCAATACTGCAAATAACTCAAACAATCTGGAGGAATGACTTATTTATTGAATAGAGAGTTCGGCTATTATATAGCCTTTACAGAAAAACCCTAACAATGAAACCCTAAGAACAGCCCACGATCCACACTACTCGGAAAGTGGTAACGTGCATGAGGAAATAGTCTACGTAGAACAAGTCTTCCTAGATAATAGGAATTTATTTAAAACCAAAACAAACCTAAGTGGTTGAGTCCTATAATGAAAAGGACAACCAGACTTATCAATCCCTCCCTTAAACTTACTGTTATCAAACAGTTAGTTTATATTAACAATCTCACAAACTCCCAGCATACTTCGAAGTCTCTGGAAAACATCAACCTTCAATGGCTTGGTCATTATGTCTGCCACCTGATCCTCACTCCCACAATGAATCAAAGCAATCGAATCCTTCTTTGTGAGATTCCTCAAGAAATGATACCTTACATCAATATGCTTACTGCGACCATGCATCACAGGATTCTTTGACAGCTTAATGGTTGAACTGTTATCACATCTAATTAGAGTACATGTCTCATTATTGTACTCAAGCTCCTTCAGCACTCTCTTCATCCATATTGCTTGACACGCGCACACTGCAGCTGCTACAAATTCAGCTTCTGTAGTCGACAGTGTAATAATAGGCTGCTTCTTTGAACTCCATGTCACAGCACCCGAACTCAGCAAGAACACATAACCACTTGTGCTCTTCCTATCCTCCACATCTCCTACATAGTCACTATCTGTGAAAGCAAACAGTCCATCATCTCCACCTTTCTTGTAATGAATACCATAATTCATCGTCCCCTTTAAATATCGAAAAGCTCTCTTTGCAGCTTGTAAGTGAAGCTCGGTTGGTTTTGCCATAAATCTGCTCAAGAGACTGGTAACGAACATCATGTCTGGTCTTGTGGCCTTGAGATACATCAAGCTTCCCACCACTTGCTTGAAGTATGTCTCATCCACAGTAATTCCATTCTCATCCTTACTGATCTTAAAACCTGGGACAATCGGACTGCTCACTTCATTTCTTTCCAACATTCTAAATCTCTTTAGAACCTCAAGGGTATATTTAGTTTGATGTATGAAAATACCATCAGTTCTTTGAAGTACTTCAATACCAAGAAAAAACCTCATGCTTCCCAAATCAGTCATATCAAATTCTCTCATCATGGACTTCTTGAATTCCCACATCATGTCTTTATCATTACCAGTAAAAATTAAATCATCAACGTAAATACTTACAATGATGATTTTTCCTGCTCCATTCTTCTTTGTGAACAAGGTTTGCTCACTGTCACACCTCTGAAAACCCTCCTTGATAAAGTGCGCCTCGATCCGACTAAACCAAGCTCGTGGAGCCTGTTTCAAACCATACAAAGCTTTGTGTAGCTTGTAGACCAAGTGCTCCCTTCCTTTCTTCTCGTAACCCCTTGGTTGTTCAACATAAACCTCTTCACTCAGCTCTCCATGAAGAAACGCTGACTTGACATCTAACTGGAAAATCCTCCAACCTTTTTGTGCTGCCAAGGCAATGATCATCCTCACCGTGTCCATCCTTGCCACTGGTGCAAAGACCTCTGTGTAGTCTATGCCGTGCTTCTGTGAATATCCTTTGGCTACTAGACGTGCTTTGTGCTCGTCAATCTCTCCATGTTCGTTGTACTTGGTCTTATAGACCCATTTGACCCCAATCCTTTTAGCTCCAGTAGGCAACTCACTTAAAGACCATGTTTTATTCTTCTCAATGGAGCTGATCTCACTGTCCATAGCTTGCCTCCATTTCTCTTCTTTCACTGCCTCTTCAAAATAGATAGGATCTTCGGTTAGCACGACTTGAACCATGTGTGCCTCGTCCTCACTTAGCCCTTCTCCAGTGACATAGTCACTTAAGTAAGAAGGAGGGCGTCTTATTCTTCCTTCATAAACCCTCCCTTCATCCACACCAAGTTCATTAAGACTACAACCCTGTGTTTCTTCACTGCTCTCATCCACACTGCTCTCACTGCCATTTTCATTTTCTCTCACCCTTTCTTCTCCCTCACCGTTTTCTTCATTTTCTCCTCATTCCAAATCTAACATAATCTGTTTCTCGTAACTCACATCCCAATCCCACTGTTTTTCTTCCTCAAAAATAACATCCCTGCTCACAACAATTTTCTTAGCTATGGGATCAAACAATCTATATCCCTTGGACTCCTCACTAACTCCCAATAAAATACAAGGAAAACTTTTATCATCTAGTTTACCTCGCTTAACATCTGGAACATGGACATGTGCTAAGCTTCTAAAGACACGGAAATGCTCAACTGAGGGTTTTACTCCACTCCACGCCTCTTGTGGAGTAATATCCTTCACTGCCAATGTGGGACATCTATTCAGAACATAGATAGCCCAGTTCACCGCCTCTGGCCAGAACGTTTTTGGAAGCTTCTTCTCAGACAGCATGGAACGAACCATATTCATGACGGTTCGATTTTTCCTTTCAGCCACCTCGTTTTGTTGCGGCGTGTAGGCAGTGGTTAACTGCCTCTTGATTCCATTTTCTTTGCAAAAAGCAGCAAACTCAGTTGAGGTGAATTCGCCCCCTCTATCTGTCCGCAGGCACTTGATACTCAGCCCTTTCTCCTTTTCCACCATTCTTTTTAGAAACTGGAAGTAATGCAGTGCCTCACTCTTTGCTGTCAACAAGTACACCCATGATTTACGACTAAAATCATCAATAAAGCATAAAGTATACCTCTTTCCACTATTTGATGTAGGAGAAATGGGTCCACAGATGTCTGCATGAATAAGCTCCAAGGGTTGACTTGCTCTCCACGTACCTTTTGTTGGCATGTCATTGCGATGCTGTTTGCCTTGAATGCAATCTGTGCATGTGGTATTTGAGATTTGGAGTTGAGGGAGTCCACGAACCATCTTCTTGTGTTGCAAAGTTCTCAATCCCTTATGACTTAGATGACCGTATCTTCGATGCCAAAGATAAGGGAGATCCTGTGAGCTTGTGTGAAGACACCTTGCTGATTGAACATCTGTAGAGACTAGAGTCTGAGCTCGCAGTACAAACATCCTGTTCTTACTCATCTCAGTCTGAATAATCAGACCCTTAGTTGGATGATATATTTTGCAAACTCCCTCTTGAATTAATATAGCCAGGCCCCTTTCTTGTAGTTGTCCTATACTCAAGAGATTGTTTTTGAGTTCTGGAACATAGTACACTTCATGGACAACATGTGTGATTCCATTTAAAACCAGCTTGACACTCCCCTTGCCAACCACATTCATCCTACTGTTGTTTCCCAATTTGACTGAATGAGCAAAGCTTTCATCTAGATTTGTGAACATACCTTGAGTACCACACATATGGTTGGAACATCCTGAGTCAAGAAACCAAGCATCAGTCTGTTCAGGTAACTCAACATATGACATCAATAGCATATCATCTTCTTCATTTACTTCTGCATAATTAGCCTCCTTTTCCCATTTTGGGCATTCATACTGGAAGTGTCCAAGATTGTGACACTTGTAGCATTCCACCGTATCCTTGTTGAACGCTTGGCCTCCTCTTCCACGTCCTCGTCCTCTATAATTGCTTCTTCCACGCCCTCGTCCTCTATAATTGCTGATACCCCCCTCAGTTTTGGCATCAGTGGTTACCTTCAGAGCTTGCTCCACACCGCTGCTTCTGTGAAACTTTTGCTCATGTACAGTGAGCGAGCTTTGAAGTTCATCAACGGTAATTGCATCCAAGTCCCTAGATTCCTCAATCGAACAAACTATATAATTAAATTTGTCCGTGAGAGATCGCAGGATTTTTTCACAGATCGTGACATCAGTCATGGTCTCCCCATAGACTCTCATCTTGTTTGCTACGGTCATCACTCTAGCAAAGTAATTAGCGATTGTTTCACCAACCTTCATCTCAAGAGTCTCAAAGTCTCTTCGTAGGGCTTGAAGAGTTGAGCGCTTCACTCGTTCATTCCCTTCATATTTCGTCTTCATGGAATCCCAGATCTTCTTGGAAGTGTCCTTTTCCAACATTGTCTCTAGGATACTCCTATCAATTGCTTGGAAAAGGTAGTTCTTGGCTTTGAGATCCTTGAGTTTCACTGCATCAAGCTCTTTTTGTCGTGCTTCTGATAGGAGTTGTGCCCCCTTTGTTGGTTCTTCATAACCAGTCTCAATCAAACTCCAATACTCCTTGCTTCGAAGGAAATTTTCCATGAGCATGCTCCAATGGTCATAATGGCCATCGAAACATGGAATGGACGCCTGCACAAAGTTTCCTTCAGAAGTCATTTTTCTCTCTTGCGTTTGGAAGTCACTCAAAAGCTGCGGCTTTTGGTCCTCAGGCCCCAGTGAGGGGCTCTGATACCAGTTTGTTAAGAACAAGAGCAAAAACACCAAGAGCAACACTGCAAATAACTCAAGCAATACTGCAAATAACTCAAACAATCTGGAGGAATGACTTATTTATTGAATAGAGAGTTCGGCTATTATATAGCCTTTACAGAAAAACCCTAACAATGAAACCCTAAGAATAGCCCACGATCCACACTACTCGGAAAGTGGTAACGTGCATGAGGAAATAGTCTACGTAGAACAAGTCTTCCTAGATAATAGGAATTTATTTAAAACCAAAACAAACCTAAGTGGTTGAGTCCTATAATGAAAAGGACAACTAGACTTATCAAGTAGCACCTGTTCTAAGGTTGCTGGAGAAGAGAAGGAGCGCCATTGGGAGGGAGGTGGAGATGGTTATGGTTTTGGAGTGAAGGGGGGGAGACAGGTAGGATAGGAAGAAGGTGAGGGTTTGTAGGGGTGGGTCCCACATTTAAAAAATAAAATATTTAAATAATTGTATTTTTTAATCCAGTTGGATTAGGGATTGGGTTTCGCCTTAAACCACGTCAGCATTTAATAGAGAAATTGACAAAAAAAATTGATGGAGGTATGACATTGTAACAAATTCGTAAAATAAAGTTTGATATTATAATTTTTAAAACATGAAGTATGAAATTGTGGTTCGACCTATAGTTGAAATAGTTTTGTGTAATTTAGACCGACATAGCTTATGACTAAGGGGATATATTATTTAGACCGACATATGCTTAAACAACTAAGCATGAGCTCTATTTTAAAAAGCTAGGAGTCCGCCCGACTTGATAGAGCGTTGATTAGTACATTTCATTGATTATCTTAATTAGACGCGGATTAGACACGGGTTTAGGTTAAGCAGATATTTGTTTGGCTCTCCCTTAAGAACAGTCAAGACGTTGTTCATGGGGTACAAACAAGGTACAAGCTTTCTGCGCAAAAAATTGCAAACACCTATATCTTTAAGGCATTTTGGTTTTGAATGTAATTTCAATATCAATACTCCTTGTTTGTCAACTTCCTATACTTTTTCTTTTATATATATATAGAAAAATTAATGAACATGGCTTGGAAACTTTGAGTTTTAATGATAAGGACAAAATAAAGGGAAAGTCACTTTCATGTGACAGTTTGCCCTATAATTTCTCGAGAAAATTTATCTTAGGGGAACATAGGTCCACATGATGAGTTATGCAAATATAATGAATTTTCTCTACCTTCATGCATATATAACTTCCAGTACACGCCAATACAAAACTCTTACATACAACGTTGTATAAGAGATCTAGTCAAATAGCGGGTACCATAAATAGTGTGATTTAGTCTTGAGTATTAGGTTGGAGATGGACTTTCGAAGCGTCTTGAACACTTGCATTATTGGACGAATTCATGAAAAATAATTAATTGAGCCGATATTAGTGTAGTTAGTTAATCACATACTCCACGAAAAACAAATCGTATGTTCTGAACTTGGCATCTTGTTATAATATATGCTGAAAGGGAATGAAAGGGTGCAGATGGAGGGAGTCGCTTTCCAGTGGTTGTGGCTGTGGAATGATCACGTACTATCTAACCATTAGAATTTAGGAACAAAGAAACAGAAACAAGAAAGAAACAACATATAAATACAAATCAAAGATGATTTTATTTCTTGTATATTGAGTTTTAGGTTGTATATATACCTACCACGTATATGTAACGAGGAACACACAATTTGGTGGCTTAAGGTTTCGTGCTGTAGCAATCACATTGCAGGCTTCATGAACGAACAACCATACGTGTTTTCCACGAGAAAAAAAATATCAATTTCTGACGTTCTCAGTTAGTATAATCTTGGATTTTCATTTTGTTTTTTGATATGATTTTTACCACCTGCACAAAGAGGGATAAAAACACTTAAAATACTTGCAAGAGAAACAAGGTTATTGTAGTATAGTTGGCTTGCAAGGTCGTTCTCCACAGAGATTAAATTAAACAGATTAAAAGCGAAATTAATTCTCAACTAATTAATTAAAACACAGATTTTGGAAAAGATGATTTAACGACCTAAATTAATTAAGACGAATTTAATTAAAAAGATTACTTAAAAACTGCAATTGTAAAGAAAAAGAAAGAAATAAATTTGTAGAATTCAAGACGAGAAAATATTAGGGTTCTGCCGTCACCCTAACAATCCTATGTAACTCTCCTAATTCCTCATGAATTACACATGCATATTTTGAAGGTTTGATTTTCCTAAAGTATGCCCTACTTGGGACCCCAACATAGAACGTATATCTAACATGCAACCCGTCCGTGGCGTCCAGATCGAATGTGAACATGCAAGACTCATTAAGTTTTGTGAAAACCTTTTGAAAAACCATATAACTCCCAAGACGTGTCGTCCATCTTAAGTAGTTACACATGTTAACCACAAGAAGCCTTAGCCAATTTTAGGGACAGCCCTCCGCCAAAATTGCATCCAATTACTTTTCTAAATATCCTAATGGTCGCGAATCACTAAGACAAATAGATAGTTTAAAGCACAGTGATTAACAATCCAAAACTCGCATGCATAAATTCATAAGGAAATTAAAAAGAGACTACATATTCTTGCTAGGGATCATGGCCTCACCCTAGCAAAAGAAAATTAGCTACGCATATTCATAATTAAAATCAACATAATTATATTGAATGAATAGGAATGAAAACATCTTGAATTAGAAGATCCAAAGCCTTGAAAACCCTTGAATTTCCTAGCTCCAAAGTTGAAAAAGAAATAATAGTCGTAAAGAGAGTCCTCTAAAAACTCACGGCCCCAGCAATTTATAATTGCTGAGCCTTCCCACAAAACCCTAAAACCCTAGGAAACTTAGTCAAACTAGGAAACTAATTAAATAATAATAACAATATCTTAAACCTAATTAAACTAGGAAAAACTGCACATAAACTGCACAGTTACGTTCTGGACCTAATTCAGCTCCAAAACTGGCCCAAAATAGCTGGACTTAAAGTTTGAACTATTCTGAACACTTCTCCAGAAGGCCACGAACCCATCTGAGGTCATCTTGGGCTCCAAAAACGCAGTTTAAGCCCAGAAACGTCATTAAACTGCAACGCGCACTGCTTCTTCAATAAATCGCTAGAAAATAATCGCCTGGTAGAAAAATCCCAAATTTTGACACGAACAAGCCAAGAGACACACGAACGTCCTCCAATTTGAATTACTCCAAAATTCGTCCGTTTGATCATGTTTTGCTCCAGAGGAAGTCGAATGTCCTATATTGGAAATATAAAGCAAAGTATCAAAATTCTACCAAGATAATCACCAAATTATACTAAAAAAAGGGTAAAATATATAATATAATATTGACTCATCATTTTTCTTTCTGGTGAAGAATTTTTGTTGGTCATTGCAGACCTAGAATTGGAAAGTAAGAAGGGTTGGTCCTGCATTTTCAAGCCTCACACTGCTTGGTCCCTAGGCTTTTCAACCCATCAAGGTGGCCCAATATAGCCTTGTTCAAATTTCATTGGGTTCTTGATTCTGTCCCTCTGACATATTTTGCAACCTGTGAATAGGTAAGTATGATTTTATGAAGCAACACTTGTCGATTTGTCGATGTTATCAAACTAAAATATAATTACAATACTGTCACTGTTCCAAACCTTAAGTTACAACAAACATATATTGTAATACTAGTCCAACTTGAAACTTTTTCCAACAGTCAAGACCAAATGCTGCTAGACCAACCAGTCATAGCTCAAAATTTGTAGCCAAGAAAGATGAAGATGAGAGTCGATTATAACCACACATGTAAAAAGTATACAAAATGGAACGTGGGAGTTAATAATGCCAAGAACACATCGCAGTTAAATTTTTCTTCCTTAGGCTGTGGATCGATCAAACTCGTTCCTTCTATAAAAGTGAAAAGAGGGCCCCATTCTACACAATCAGCAAAGCACAGCAAACCAAATGGACACCATCCCCATCTTGCAATCTCACTTCCTTATCTTCCCACCCCCCAACACTTTAGAACCCTGCTGTCCTCACTCTGCCCGGTAATCACAGAAGAAGCATGGCAGCCACACTCAGCCTCCTCAGACTCCCCACGCTTCCCCAAAAGCCCACTCATTGTCTCTCAAAAATCCAACAAAGTTCATCAATCCCAACAAAACCCAGCAACGGCAAGGACTCAACAAAAGTCCTCACAACCACCACTGACCGCCTTAAGTCAACTTCTCTCCCTCTCACGGCTCTCACATTGCCATTTTTGCTGGACACCAAGGCAAGTACAATTTAGTAATTAACTTCATTAATCTCACTCTCTAGTTTCTGCAGCACATATCAAGAATCATAACTTTACCAAGGTTTGATTATATACAAAGTATCGATTTTGGGTTTTTTATTTCCGCTGTTTCACGTATAAGCGGATGATAACATTGTATTTAAAAGAAAAACGCTTCAAACCTAATATTAGATATAAACCCGACTTTAGATGTACACCAAAATATTTACAACTAAGAATCAATTAGAGCGTGTCACGTGGATAGATGGAAGAGTTTTTTCCCATAGTGAACTCTTGCCGTGCTTTTGTATAAAACTTACAGTTGTTGGAATGATTTTTTTCTAATTTACTGTTCTTTTTTCTTCTGAATTTTGTGTGTGTGGATTAGGATGCACTTGCTGCAGGTGGGGAGTTTGGGATATTTGAAGGAAGGACATTTGCTCTGATACACCCAATTGTGATGGGAGGGCTGTTTGTGTACACATTGTGGGCAGGTTACTTGGGTTGGCAATGGAGGAGAGTGAGGACAATCCAGGAAGAAATTAATGAGCTCAAGAAGCAGGTGAAGCCTACCCCTGTCACACCTGAGGGGACTCCAGTGGAAGCTCCCCCATCCCCTTTTGCACTCAAAATTCAGCAGCTCACTGAGGTGATCTTCTAACCCTAAATATGTGCTGAATGCAATGTATGCTTCCTAGTATTCCATGAATGAAATTGGCCTCCTTCTTGTGGATTGGAAAAGATACACTATTGTTATACTTGTTTAGGTCATGCATAAATTCTTTGTGTAGGATGTCTTGTCCTTTTTATAATTGGAATGCCTTGAGAAAATCTCACTTCCGCTCAATTTTCTTCAACTTTGCTCCCATTTAGTGTCATAGTTTGATTATTTAGTGTACATAATGGATTCATAGGGCTTCAATTTTAGATTTGAAAGTATCAAATTAAGGCGGTTTAACCTAAATCTAAGCAATGGACCAGCTAGAGACAAGAACATATAGGATAAGCTCTAAGTGATTGTTTTACCCTAAAACAATCAACCAGTCAACAAATGAGATCAAAGATGAAGAAAACTGAGTATAATACTTAACATATAATTGTAAACTAACTTCAACTTTTATGTGTGTGGCATTCATTTTTATGTCATGAAATGTTTTACTCCATTAAAGTTTCTGATGTATCAGTGTTTCCTTATCAGGAAAGGAAGGAGTTGGTGAAAGGATCTTACCGGGATAAACATTACAATGCAGGATCAATATTGTTAGCTTTCGGAGTTTTTGAGTCGGTTGGTGGAGGACTTAACACATGGTTGAGGACAGGAAAGCTATTTCCAGGTCCCCATTTGTTTGCCGGGGCAGGTAAGTTTGGATTTCAGTTTGAAATTAAAACAAAATAACATAAATAGATGCTAGTGAAGGCTTAATTGAATTGAGTTGATTTTTCTTCTTCCGAGCAGCTATCACGGTGCTATGGGCAGCAGCGGCAGCTCTTACGCCTGCAATGCAAAAGGGAAGTGAGACAGCCAGAAACCTTCACATTGCGCTGAATGTGATAAACGTTCTTCTTTTCGTGTGGCAAATACCTACTGGATGGGAGATAGTTCTGAAAGTGTTTGAGTTCACTAAGTGGCCTTGAATTGCAGACATTCCAAAGGGTGAGGATATTAGTTTAGCTACCATCTGCAATTTCAAACCTATGTTCTTTCCCTTTTTTCCTCTGCTAATTTTGATAGCCTTGGACCCAAAATTATCTTCATTAAGCGCTAAGAATTACTTTTAAGCATCGGATGCTGTGTCCATTCCAGTTAAATATTTGTATATGTTAAAGAGAATTTAATTCTATGCTGTACAGTGCCAGAAAATACGTACTAAGATATATTTCCTTTGCATAGTACCGATTTATGTTGGAGAGCATTGGCTGACTACCGTAACAAGATTATTCTTCTTTTCGATTTATTTATGTTCAACCCTCATTCAAAATCTATTGGTGTATAAATGTACTTGCTGTGATAGTTTTATTATATGCAGGTTGTAGGATTTAATGTGAGCCTTTGGACCATATTCCATATGGCATCTAGATTAGATTGTAATGAGTCATAACTC
The DNA here is from genome assembly GCA_036320875.1 of Cotoneaster glaucophyllus. NCBI lineage: Eukaryota > Viridiplantae > Streptophyta > Magnoliopsida > Rosales > Rosaceae > Cotoneaster > Cotoneaster glaucophyllus. The sequence goes on from CM070062.1 coordinate 17,537,202, forward strand.
ATGACAAGTGTAAGCATCTTATATGATGACTTAAAAATGGATGGTTGTGATTGATTTGTAATGGTGTGAGAGAGTGAGTGTGTTACTCACTCCTCTAACGGTAATATATGCTCTCCGAGCTTCTTGCTCGAGTGAGTGGAATCCAATGAACCTTGAAGCTCCCATGGCTCTCTAATTCTCTCTGTGCATTTTTCTGTTTTTACTACTCCATTGAAGAAACCCAATCCAGAAATCAAACATTATCAAAATCATCAACGATCAAATGAACGTGTAGTGTGTTTCCCTTAATATCTGCAGCATTGGGAATGGCTTAGAGACTTAAAGCTGGTCTTTGTCATGCAATTGTTTACGTCCTTGTTTCTTCCTGGTATCCAAAGAAATTCCGGAACCAATGTAATTTTCTGCATTGATGTTCATAGTTCACTTCATTTCCTCCAGACACGCTTCTTGTTCTAGCTAAATCACATAAGATAATATCAATGCATGTCAGTCCTCATAAGTCACAAAAGTCGGCACAGCTGAATCTGCTATCAATCGAGTCCAAACTGATTCCGTAGTAGCATATTGGTAATCAGTTTTACTGATTCCGTAGTAGCTTGTTGGTAATCAGTTTTACTCTTATTGCTTGAAATAGTTTTCAATTATGAGCATATTTACACTTTTTTTCTACCTTCAATAACCAGGCTGTGAATGTTTATGAACGAGAGTTTATAATCTTGCAACGTAAGAGCAACAAATAGCTAGAGATAGGAAAATATGACATCTGAACTTCGGCGTTTCTTCAAGTATGGTTTACCGGATACATAAATGAGAAGGCTAAAGGTATTGGGGTATAACGTATAAGGTATTCCTAGCATGCACATGAAGTTTGTGCTTTCCCTCAGATCAAAGGCAAGGATATGATGTCATATTCCGAATTTCCAAAACAATGCAGTATCTGAGAAGTTCCTAACGAATATTGGCTTAAAATACTCTTATTATTTGATCAAACTTTAGCCACAGTATCAGTTCGAATTCGTATATCTTATATTCCATTTCTATGAAGGGCAGGGTGCATTGCATTGTGACTATCTCATATGAAGAGCATGGTGCATTGCATTGTGATTGTCTCACTGAGTGTTTTCCTCATCTAATTAGACAATGGAGCTTGATAGAATTGTCTTTGAAAGTACCAGTTAAAACAAAAAGGAAGGAAAAGGCAGATATTCTTAGGGCCACATCTCAACCTTTATTTGTTGCTCCCTACTTTTTCGATATTGGGAATCGAGTAATGTTAGGGTGACTAAATTTAAAGACTAAAATTGCAAAATAAATGATGTGTCACCAATAGAAATGAGTATGTATATCAACGCTTAAGTAATAAACCAATCATCAACATTCATGTCCTTTAGTTTCTAAAATTTAGTTTCCCTAGCATTACTCTTGAGAATCAGTCACTCATTGATTTTTGCTTTTGGAACAACAAGATTGCGTCTTTCTTCATCTTCCCCCATGCTCCACAGTCTATAGTTAAAAAAGAAAATTGTGGAGGTCCTTACAGTTAATGAGTCAATTTCGTTTATATCCAAATAACAGTCTAACACGTGTGTAAAAATGACTAAATCAAGATACGAAACTAAAAGTTCAACAGACGTGTTAAACTATGATTTGTAGGTAAGCAAAAATGACTCTAAACAAGAAAATAAGATGCCCCTTACTTTCCGCTCAAGGAAATTAACCACAGCGATCATCCGTACAGTGATGAAGGCCCCTTGATGAGTTGAAGAATCTGATGGACCTGAAGATGGATGAAAAGTGAAAGTAAAAGCAGCTAACAATAGCATCACAAGCAAAGTCAAGAGCAAGCCGCAGACGTACGTTAATTAGTGCATGGGACATTAAATCCTCAGACGATTTGAAAAATCGAATTACAGTGAGAGGTGAGAATAGTAGTAATGTATTAGTTTGTTTTGTGATCGTTAAGAATGTGGAAGAATCCCAACAACCAGCACCTAGTGTTTCTTTATACTGTTAGCTAACATATTAAACTCGGAAGAACCGCGTAGATCATATGCTACTTCAATTGCTAGCCAGCCAATTTTACGGTATAAGCAACAAAGTGAGCCGCCAATTTGTAAATTCGACAAGCTACGTCTATGAAAATGACAATAGAGGGTGACATTTGAAGGCCAGATTTATATTGTCAGAATACGTATCTGATTATAAATTTAGGGTGCTGATCAACATGATAAATTATTAGATTATATTGATGTAATATAGATTAAGAAGCTACTTTTATTTTATTTAGAAAATGATATAATCATGTTCAAAATTAGATTCACTCTTTTATTCTTTAACAGGAGTGTGTGACAGTTTTTCAAAGTGAAAATAGGAGTTTTTCATGAGCATTGCTAATATTGAAACAGAAGAGCGCGTGAACTCCCGGTAGTAGTGTTATTTGCATTTTCCCAGAGAAATGCACAAGGTGTTTGAGGAATGAAATTATAGCACTTTATTGAACAATATTGCATGTTAGAACATCTCCAATGAGAAAACCTGAATTTGATGAACTAAAACTAGTTTTAATCCCCCATGCGTCTCTAGATAGAAAAATGGGGAAGGTCGGGAAAAAAAAAAAGGAAAATTAATGAAAAGGGCTTGAAAAGTTTTAGTTTTAATAAAAAATCATGTTATAAGTTTTGTTTAATAAAAAACTATGTTATAAGTTTTAGTTTTAATAAAAAACCATGTTATAAGTTTTGTTTAATAAAAAACCATGTTATAAGTTTTGTTTAATCAAAAACCATGTTATAAGTTAAGTCACTGTTTATGGATTTTGGTTCTTTTCGACGGACACTGTTTCTGGAATGTAAAAATAAACTGTTTATGGAATTTAAGTAACACTGTTTATGGAATTTAAGTAACACTGTTTCTGGAATCTGTTAGTTTATTTCCAGCGACAGTGTTAGTTTTCCAGAGACAGTGTTATTTTTCCAGCGACAGTGTTAGTTTTTCCAGCGACAGTGTTAGTTTTCCAGCGACAGTGTAATTTTTCCAGCGACAGTGTTAGTTTTTCCAGCGACAGTGTTATTTTTCCATAAACAGTGTTATTTTTCAGCGACAGTGTTAATTTTTCCAGCGACAGTGTTAGTTTTTCCAGCGACAGTGTTATTTTTCCAGCGACAATGTTAGTTTTTTGCAGAGACAGTGTTATGTTTTTCCAGCGACAGTGTTAATGTTCATTTTCTTTCCAGATACAATGTTTGTTTGTGCACGACCCAAAGGGCTTGGTGTGGTTGCTGCTCGCCGGAGCTAAATGGAAGGCAAGGCTGGATTTCGGCCGGAAAGTTGGACAAACTTTAAATGCTCATAACTTTGTCAATACTCAACGAAATCAAGTGATTCAAAAACAAAAATCGTAGTCCTCGAAGAGACGAAGAGAATGGTACCTTGCACGATAGCTAACTCATTGTGGTTTGGCCGGAAAACGCCTCGAAAGCCTCGGAGGTCGCCGGAAACTGGGTTGGACAAACATTAAACGCTCATAACTTTGTCAATACTCAACGAAATCGAGTGATTCAAAAATGAAAATCGTAGTTCTCGAAGAGACGAAGAGAATGGTACCTTGCACAATGGCTAACTCATTGTGGTTTGGCCGGAAAATGCTTCGAAAGCCTCGGAGGTCGCCGAAAACTGGGTAAGATTCAAATGGATAAACTTCTTCAATACTCAACGAAATAGGGTGATTCAAAAAGGAAAGTTGTAGTACTCAGCGAGACGAAGAGGAGGAGGAGGATGAGGAGGAGGATGAGGGCCAAAGGAGAGCCCATGAGTGACTGGTTGGTGGTCGAGCTGTATGTTGGTTTGGTGGGTTTTACCTTGTTATGGGATGGTTTTTTGTTAAAAAAAGTTATAGGATGGTTTTTGGTTAAAATAAACTTAGTTCAAGCCCTTTTTATTAAAACTCCCAAAAAAAAAAAGGCAAAAGAAAAAAGTAGCTAGCATTCCTCTTCATGTTAATTCCAAATTAAAAATGAAAATGTATCTGACCTTAGACAAACAAATAATTAAAAAAATAAAATGGTTGGATTGAAACAGACTCAAGCACTGAAGACCTGTATCCCAAGAAGAGAAGAACATATTAGAAATTGATGGTGTAATTTATGTTTCCAATTAGCTGTCTATTAATATTGTTATCAAGTAGTTTAACAATAGTTACTCTATTAAAATTGTCTATTAACATTGTTGCAGATATTGCCTTTAGTTCAAAGAATCCCCCAATAACAAAGGAGGAGGTCATCCCACACAAAAAAATATCACTCTTCTAATTTACTCCATTTGATACCAATCTTGCATTGTCAAATTTAATTTTTGGTACTTTGTCCCTCCCCCAAATAGCTCAACTTCAAGTGCTATTCTGCATCTGATGCTTTTCTTTCTTCTCTCAGCATGTTTCTCACGACTCCATTTTTTTATTTCAGACTTCTCCCCTAACATTTTGTGTCAAACCCTAAAGTTTCTTGTACTTAAAACTTGTCCAAACTATAAATAGCAACACACCTATCAACCTATGTCTCATCGTTTCCAATTCCTATGTTTCTTCCTTTGTTCTAAGTTCAATTTTCTTTGTGTTATATATTACTAAACTAGAACTACAATTAGAAATACAACTCCCTCCAATTGATTTTCCTTGTCATCACCTATGGCATCCCAGCCTTCTCGTCCATGGTTCCGGCTAGGCTCCATTGTCCGACCAGCCCCAGCCCCAACCCCCGCCCCTGCTCCCGCCCCTCCCCCAATGGTTATACCTACAATGAGGCCAATGGCTCCTCCTCCTGAGCCTACTCCCCCACCACCTCCACCACCCACCACCACTGCTCTGCCATCACCGCCTCCTCCTGCTGCGGTGGCACCACCACCGTCTCCTCCTGCTGCAGTGACACCACCAACACCTCCTCCTTCCGTGGTGGCACCACCACCGCCTCCTCCTGCTGCGGTGGCACCACCACCTCGTCCTGCCATGGTGGCACCACCACCTCGTCCTGCCACGGTGGCACCACCACCTGTCACCACTGCTCCACCACCACCACCTGTCACCACTGCTCCACCACCACCACCTGCAGCCACAAAATCACCTCCTCCTCCTGTGACTACTGCTTCAGTTCCATCATCACCAGTTAAGAAAGCTGCACCTTCTTCCGTACCATCACCTCCTGCATCCAGAGTTTCTGCAGCCCCATCATATTCAGGGGCACCTTCTCCCAGTAGAACCAAGGCCACTACTTCTTCTACTACTGATTCAGTGTCACATTCTCCAGCCTACAAACCACAAACTACCACCACCTCTCCGCCAAAACCCGTCATCTCAGCAGCTGCAATTTCTCCTCCATCATCTAAACCACTGCCACCACAAACTTATTCTCCACCAAAACCCACCAGCATTTCATCCACTGCTAGGGAGGCTAATAATTACAATCACCAATCTCCCAAAACCATCAGGCCCGCCGTGAATCAAACCCCACCTCAGTCACCAAAACTCAAACCAACCGCCCCACTGCCCTCTCCTCTCACTCTTCCACCATCTCAGCTAAGGCCAAATACTTCAGATAATCAAACTGACCAACCCAAGTTTCCCATTGAGGCAGAGCAGAAGACAGTGCTGGTCCAACAGAAAACCATTGATCAACAAAAACCCAATTCATGGTTTGGCAGCTTCACCTCCGGAAACTCAAAAGGCGCGGACTTTCACGAGTCCCCAAAGCCTATCAGCAACTCCCACAACGCAAAGCATGAAGGAGAAACAAAAGAGAGACTCATATCTCGGAAGAAGTCGCCACCTACTTCCGATCATGAGGCAGCTGGCATGAGGGTTATCACCATTGCAGGGGAAAATAGAGGAGCTTTCATGGAACTCAAAAAATCCCCAAAGAAACATGGAAGTGAGGAGCATTCTCATTACTTTCATAAGACAGAAAATGGAAAAACCTTAATGGGGACTCAATCTGATCAGGGCAGCCACAGCAGCAGCAGCGACAGTGGCGGCGAGGAAGGCAAGCACAAAAGCAAGGATAAAAGTCACAGAGCTTGGAAAGCTGCAGCATCAAAGCCTACTAGTACTTTCACGAACAGCAATGTTCAAGGAATCAACAACTCGATTGTGTACAACGGTTCTCTCACTCAGCATGATCCTGGGGTCCACCTAACTTTCTCCAGGAAGCCCACTGAGGAAGGGTTTGAGGCCAAGAGCCACCATGCTAATGGCCGTCACAGTTAGAGACACAGCGAGAAAATGATGAGAGGTGATAAAAAAATATTATTAAATTCAAGCGTCAAACACTATGCTTTTGTGTTTTGAATATATTAGGGTATATGGATATAATTCAGAGTGATATAAGAATAAAAATGGAGGTCGTGAATCGTGATGTGAGTGTTGGAAAAAAGAGGGCATGGGTTCTGATTCTTCTTCATGGTCAGCCTTCCACTCTTTGGTGGTGGGTGCGTGTGTGTGATTGAAGGATGTTGATCAATGCCTTTGCTTTGATAATAAAACGGGCTGTTGCCCTTTTATGAATACCACAACGCTATCAATTCCTATCAGTTGTGTTAGTGTTCGTATTCCTATCAATTCCAATTACCTTATCACCGGGATCTTTTGATATAGGCGCGTCAGTTTTGAATTTTCTAGATTAAACATCCATGCATTTTTAGTGTTTCGATTAAACTTTTTTTGTCATAATTTTGATGCTATATGTATCAGAATGATCATTTTCTTTACCAAAATTACATGACATGCCATTACCTATCTTTACTAAAATATGACTCCAAAAAATATGCACATCATATTGAAACAAATTTCCTATAATCTAGCCTTATGATTATACTCTACTGCGTTAGAGATAATTGCAAAAAAAAAGTTGGTTAGTTTCAATTTACTTTGACAATAATGCTACAATTTAGCAATGATTATGTACGATTTAAGATTTTTGTTTTCTTTTCAAAATAGTTTAAAATAATTTTAAATCCCACAAAATCAAACGTAACAAAATAGCAAGGGTGGAGCTACATTAGGCTTAAGGGGGCGGATGCCCCCACTGACATTTTTTTAAATTTAAAAAAAAAATTGTATGGCATTCCAATTCCCTATGAGTGATTTTAGCAATGCAAGGATTAATTATAAAAATTGTATGCATTTCAATTCCCTATGAATGATTTTAACAATGCAAGGATTATAACAGATAACAAGTGATTTTTCAAATGTGAGATGGTAGCATGGATCACTTCAATATTTCGTGAAAATTAATACAACTGATAGAGGCCAGTTCATGGGAGATTTAAAGAAAACAGTATAAATATGTCCATGAAAATTTTGAAGTTGCAGCATCTATTTGTCTTTTCTCTTGATTTCACTCAATCCAAAGTTCCAAACATAGCATCACTCATAAGTAAATGTAATAAAGGATAAATTTCACTGTGGTTTATGGTTCCTGGAATATTAGTGCTATTCACACATGCAAACTTATTTCTTTCCTATATTGGCAGAAATTATCTCTTAATTCGCCAATATTTCCTGTCAACATGAACCACATGGCTAAGTAATACAACCTAATTAAAACCACTTCAATGAAATAACATAATCTTGTTAATATTGACAACACCCCACCCAAGATTAATGACTACCCCAATTACAAAGACCGAAAGAAATTATAGAATGGTTGTAAAATCAGATGGGAGATCAAATGTGAATGATAACATATTGCATACAAAGCTAAGGTAACCAATAACCATATTTGCTAATATTGATGAGTTGTCTTCAGTAGTCCAGTAGTCTGATTTGAACCATATTTGTGAACTTAATGTTACTTTATTGCTTCAAGATGCCCCTATTCAACATATTTTCTGGCTTCGTCCCTGCAAAATAGAATTTTATTTTAGTACATTGAGAGAAAATAGGATTGATAACAACATAAACATACCAATACACAAAGGGAACGAAATCAAACGTACCAAAATAAAAATAATGTTCTAATATCAATAATATATACCAACTCAAACGTACTAAAATTGTAAATAAACGTACCAATAAATGATTTTTACAAATTCAAACGTAGCTGCGAATAATATATACATTATGTATTGTACCTAATAATTAGTGGCAGACCCATAGAGGGTCCTGGGAGGTCCCAGAACCCCTCTGCAACTCTGAGTCGTTGCTTGAAATTTTTCAGGGACCCATCGCACTAGAGGACAAAGGCCAGTGTGTGCAAACTGCAGCGGCTAAGTGGCGGCGTTTTCGAAGAAGACGACCATGTGAAGAAGTTTTCTTTTTTAAGGCTTGGCCCAAAACGCTCGTTTTGGCCAACTGTTTTAATTTTTTTTAATTAAAACAATATACAAAACGCAGTCGTTAGTGTATATTTTGTTTTAAATTCCCTGCTAGCACGTCCCCCAAGTCCCACTCTTCCCCATCCATTCCCTCATCCCATTGCCCTGATTTTCACATATTCACCCAATCCCCTAATTTTCAAAACCCTAAAATTCTAAATCCTACCCGATCCCATATTTAAACTTTACTCCAATATCATACCTCAATTTATTTCAAATCTCCACACCACCACCATTTGATTCAAAATTCATGCAAATTTTTTGGTATTCTAATCTAATCTCAATTAAATTATATTAGATATTGATGGAGGTGTATAGTCAATTATTTGATATGATTTATGTTTGTATACTCATGTGATTATTGGAATTTAGATGGAATTTTTGTTTATTGGTTAATTGGTATATGTTTTGTATTTTTTTTTGTCAATTGTGTAATGTAGAAATAAGAAACATGGAAAGATTTTTCAAACCAAAGCCAATAGCACCCTCTATTTGTTCGGATAATTCAAGTTCAAGACAAAATGAGTGTTACGTTGATTTGAATAATCTTGAAAGAGACCCGAGAATAAAACTTCAATGTTATAATTAAACTTTTCAAAGTTATTTTTGTTTATTAATTTTTTTACTTTTATTATTGGGACCCCCCGAATTTAAAATCCTAGATCCACCAATGCTAATAATAATTTGTCAACAACTATACATAAAAAAAAGAAAAAAAAATGAAAAAATTACACGAAACTTTTATGTTAAATCACCAACTATTTGAAGAAAAAAAAACCATTTGGAAAAATACATAATATTAAATGTTTTCAAAACAAAAAGAAACTTTGATTGAAAAAACATATCTGTAAGAAGACAAAATGTAGTTTATGTTGCAGTCCTATTAGATTAGGAATGTGATTGTGTAAATCCTAATGTATCTAGGAGTATCTTTGTATATTCCCTTTATTATTAAATTCCTATTAGAGTTGTAATCCTATTAGGGTAAAGATTTAACCTATCCTACTACTATAAATAAAGGCACAATGGGGTGATACAACACACACCTTAGAATTACATCTCTCTCTTCTATCTCTCTTGCCGCCGGCCCTCTCCCTCTCTTGTCCGAAATACAGTTTAGTAAATTAGGCCTACAACACGTTATCAACATGCTTTTGCCAGGAGCTAAGTAACTGAAGGATCGTAATGAGGCTTTCTTCTACAACATCAAAGGCTTTCAATTATTTTATGCTAATTAGGTTCTTTTAAAATAAATTAAGATATTTGAAACAACCTTGAAGCATGAAAACATTCTCCATGATGCATGAACCCCTTATATTTATATTATCCTTTCAATTATATATATATATTGCATTTGTATTCATATATTTTGTCAATATATATATATATATATATATATATATATTTGTTCATGCAATATGTAATTATGCTATGTGGAATTGATGAGTCAAAGCATTGAAATTAATTTAGAAGCAATTAAGGTTTTTAACCCTAGAATTCAAAAATTTTGTTTGGAATTGAGTCGCGGCTCCACGCCACGCCGCCGAGCCAACATGGTTGGCTTGCAGCCACGCCATCACCATGACGGCGTCGTTTCGACGCTATTACATAGCACGGCTGAGGTTGGTCTCCATACGGGCTTGAAGCCTTGAGTCCACCAGTAGGCATTCAAAGCCTTACTGGGCTTCACACAACCTGGCCTGCTTGTAGCTGGGCTTTATCCTAGCCTCGGCCTGCGATCTGAAGCCAGCTTTTTGGCTAGGCTTCTAGCACCCAAGCCCAAATTGAAGCTAGCCTGGGGCTGGGCTTCGCGAGTACACCCCTGGCCAGCTTCTGAGCTGGGCCCGTGTTCCCCTGCGCTGCTGGGCCTATCCCAAAACCCTGGCCCGTGGCCTGCAGCCATGATTGGGCTGCTCCATAGCCAACCCATATCCCACTAAGGGCTTTTAGGGCCTAGCCCTGCACATGGCACCCAAGCCCACCGATATTGGGTTATGGTTTTTCGAATCCAATGCAATTTTTTGGCATTCTCTATAATTTTATTCCAAATGTTATTATTATTTTTGCTTCTACGATCAAACTTGAATGGTTATGATCTATTGAATTAATTAAAGTGACCAGCAATCCATTAATTTGATAATTAATCCAAAATTATTAGCTTGAAGTTCACTTTTTGGCAATTAACAATTCAATAAATTATTTTGTTTCTTTGAATCGTTGACTATCTTTCGTAGTCCCAATGCACTCACACTTGGGTTCCGAAAGCAATCCACAAATTCACTACACTTTATTCACTGTTCTAAAAATTCCCGCCTAGCGCCTGTCCCGCCTAGGCGCTAGACGGCTGGCCACCGCCTCGATTAATGCCTATGCGTTTGAAAATTAAGAAATGGCGCCTAGACCTACTGAGGCCCCGTCTAGACCCCCTAAGCACCCGCCTAACCCATCCAGACCCGCCTAAGTTGCGACTCACTTAGACAAAAAATAGATAACCTTCATTTTGTATTTTATTTTTTCAATAAATTGTAAGAGACTTGTTGAATACTTAAATGAACACACATTATATGCTTGTTCCCACATTTTCATTATGTTCCAATAGCTCATAATAGATATGCCATTCTATTTTGTAGTTTATGATTTTATCATATATATTTTAAGCATAAACATACACTTATTTACATGAAATAGAACATATTTAATTAAATATGCCTAGTCCGCCTAGACCCCGCCTAGCCACCTAGGCGCTAGGCCCCAGCCTGCCGCCCGACTAGCGCTTAGCGTCTTTTATAACCTTGACTTTATTGTATATTGTCTTATGTGTTCTTGCAGTACCCTTACATATGAACTGAACATTCATAACTAAGTCGAACCTGTAGTTTTGAATTTAGAGCCATTGAAACCTGCAGTTTTCATTCAAAACTTACCATATGAAACTCGTAGCTTTCATGCTTAAATTAAACGAACACATGTTTATAGAACCCGCATGTTCTATGATATATGTCTATGGCTTTCTATACCACTAACCATATTTTGTTGTACCTTCCGTTTTAGGGACATGTCAAACTTGAACAAGCTCGATTTCACCGCTTTGGAAGTCTTTGGAAGAAACTACCTAAAGTGGGTTCAGGACATGAAGCTCTATTTTACTGCAAAGAGTCTTAAAGCTACTATCGAGGAACCTACCGACGATGAACCCGTCGACTAAGCTCAGAAAGCTACTACTATGATCTTCATCAGCAGACACATCCATGATGCACTGCAGACCGAGTACCTCGTAGAGGAAGATCCACGCACCCTCTGGCTCGCTCTGGCCGACCGCTTCGATCACCAGAAAGATATTTACTTGCCCGAAGTAGACAAGACTGGTAGCATTTACGCTTCCAAGACTTTAAGTTCTTGATGAATACAACTCTAAAGTTTGTAGAATCTGACCACTACTTAAGTTCTGTAAAGAAGACTTAACCGAACAAGATCTTCTGGTGAAAACCTATTCGACCTTTAATGCCACCAATATTGTCCTGCAGCAACAATATAGGGCACAGAAGTTCACCAAATTTTTGCATTTGATATTTGTTTTACTTCTTGTTGAAAAGCAGAACCAACTTTTGATGAGGAATTATCAAGCTCGACCCACTAGCTTGAACGCTTCGCCTGAAGTGCATGCGACTAATTCTAGCAGCCACAGCTGACGAAAACTCCATCATGGTCGTGGAAATGGGTGGCAAGCCCCACCATGGGTCCAAGATCAACAAAATAGAGGCTCACCCAAGGGAGGAAATTTGACCTAGAAGAGCCAACCCGTTGCCCCTAAGGCCCCAAACTTCAAGAACAAGGGAAAAGCTACCGTTCAATTGGCTTCCACTGAACTGGACATGTGACATCACTGTAGATCAAAGGATCATTGGTCACACGTATGCTGAGCTATCCCTGAGGCTATTGCCAAGTATCATTCTCGTCGTGGGTCTAACTTTGCCCATGTAGAACATCATGAACATACTACTACAACTCTGGAGGTTTCAGATTTTTAGGAGGCATCCGCTCCCATGGAAGAATAAAGTTTTATTTTACTAAGACATGTTAGGGCATTTTACACCCCTAGTGGCTGACCCCACTAGGAATGGCCGAACCCCTGTTTATGGTTTAATTTTTGGACAAATTTTCTAAGTTTTTGGAATTATTTATTTGGTTTTGGTTTGTTTTATTATTTATGGATATTATTTCTCGAATTGATTAATTGAATGAATAGAATTATATTTATGCATGTAACTGATTCAATTAATTTATTTCTAGGTATGACTAGTGGGGAAGTTAGTTGTCTGGTTAATAGTGCCATCACGCACACCATATTGAATGAGAAACACTATTTTGCTAACTTCGTACCCAAAAATGCACCTCTGACAACCCTCCTAAAGCAAGTCCATCCCATCCAAAATGAACTGGGCAACAACCTATTTTTCAACCTGGCCTCCCAAAAACCCACTCCACCTCATCCAATTAACTGGCCCAAAGTGTAGGTTAGCTTGGAGCCTAGCCAAAAATGGATTGACCTAGAAGCCGGCCTACATGACGCCAGGCTGATGTCAACATGACGTCAGCCATGTGATATACTTTTTTTTTTTGGGCTAGCGCGTACGAAACATGAGGGTTTTTTTACACCACGTAGAGGTTGAGCTTGCGGAGGCTGGCGATGTGGTTAGTTATTCTTCTGTCGAGGTGGAGACGAGGCAGGCGGAGCTCCTGAACTCGATTGTTGTAACAGATGACGCCGCGCTAGTCACACGGGGCTGACAGCATGGACGAATCTCAACCGTCGAGAACGCCAAAAGAGTCGTGGAGCTTACGCTTAAACGCCGTTAACATTTGGATCTTGGAGAGTGCCATATCTAGAATCGACTGTTGGGCTGCCGTTAAAGTGGCGGGGAAAAATATTGTAGGAATAACAATTGTTATGAGGAAAAGGAAGAAGAAAATGGTTGTCCCCATGAGAGAGCATTGGAAGGCAGAATGTGCTGGGTTTATAAACTAATTATGTTGGGTGTAGGGTGCACGCTGCTGGGTTTGCGGTGGGGGTTTGTGGCGATGGTGGGAGGAGCTAGATCGATAGGTCACCATTGTTTCAGATGAGAATGAGAAGAAGATCAGCTAAGAGGAAAGCTTAACCTCTACAGCAACTTCAACTCTCTTCGAAATTAAAAATAATTTTGTTTATTATTTAAAAAATAATAATAATCTTTTAATAGAAATTGACTATTCAGTTTAGGGATATAGATGCACTTGGACAATTACTATTTAATAATATTTTAATACGACTTGACTAGACTTTGGGCAAAGGCATTTTTAAGGGGTATAGATGCATTTGGCCAATTACTGTTCATTGGGGTCAGTTACTATTTATTTGAGTGGATTAAATGGGCTGGGTGCCAGCTCATGTTTTAGGGGTGGAATTGCTCTCAGGCTTATCCAACCCGATAGAAGGATACAGAAAGGCATGTATAATGTTGTCTAATGGTACTGAATTAACCATTAAAGAGACACTCTATTCTCCACGTTCCGGTAGAACGTTGCTGAGCTTTAGAGATATTTGAGATAATCAATATTATGTTGAAACCACTGAAGAGAATGATTTTGAATTTCTTTGTATCACTTCTTAAGAATGTTGCCAGAAGCGTATTCACGAGAAGCTGGAACGTCTTCCAAGCGGGTTGTACATAACAACCATTCGATCCGTGGAGACCCATCATGTGGCCGGCCCTATGGATGGGTTCCAGAGCACTCTTTTGTTTTGGCATGATCAAATGGGACACCCCGAATGAGATATGATGCGCTGTATCTTCAAAGTATCACATGGGCATCACTTGAAATCTTATCTCGGCCATCCGCTTTGCAAAGCATGCTCTCTGGGGAAGTTGAACATTCAACCCTCATTTACAAAGATTATTCACGACCCTCCTAAATTTCTTCAGAGGATTCAAGGGGATATTTGTGGACATATCCAACCAACATGCAGACCATTTAGATACTTCATGGTGTTGGTTGATGCATCGATGCGATGGTCACATGTTTGCTTATTGTCCACACAATGTTGCATTTGCGAAACTCCTAGCATAAATTATTAAGCTTAGGGCTCACCACCCTGATTATCCAATCAAGTTGATTCGACTGGATAATGCTGGATAATTTACGTCACAGACCTTTGACGATTATTGCATGTCTGTTAGGATTGAAGTTGAACATCATGTACCCTATGTGCACCCCAAAACGGCCCGGCAGAAGATTTCATAAAGCACATTCAAACGATAGCTCGAACTTTGATTATGCGAACCAACTTGTCGGTATCTGCCTGAGGCTATGCAATATTGCACGCAGCTATGTTGGTATGCCTAAAGCCCATCGCTACCCAACCTCATTCACTGTTACAGATGGTTACTGGATACGAGTCTGACATCTCGCATTTACGTGTGTTTGGGTGCGCAGTCTATGTACCAATAGTGCCGCCACTAAGTACCAAAATGGATCATCAGAGAAAAATGGGAATCTATGAAGGTTATGATTCGCCATCCATTATTTGCTACTTAGAGCCATTGATAAGAGATCTCTTTACCGCACGTTTTGCTGATTGTCACTTCGATGAGACAGTCTTCCCATTTTTAGGAGGAGATAAGATCACTAACGTTCATGTAGAACGTCGCGAATTGTCCTGGATTACTTTCACTATGTTTCATTTCACATTCTTTAGTCTGAAACTGAAGTGCGACGTATTCTAGATCTTCATAGAATTGCTCAAAGTATGCTTGATGCTTTTACTAATCTAGTAAAGGTGATGAGATCACATATACCCGCTGCAAACGCACTTGCAAGGGATGGACGTACTCAACATACGCTGTATCACCATCTCTGAAGGCCAGACCATCCCCGAATGTAGGGCGGCAACACCTCCTATGCGGCTCGGTACACTGGCGAATAACCAAACATCTACTCCTACCCTGAAGCATGGCAGACCCCCTGGTTTAAAGGATTCATAACCCCGGAAGAGGAAAACAGTACAAGCTAGTAACCTTAGTCTGAATCCGACCGTTGCTCACTCATCTGTTTCAATGCATGAGGTTATTCTAGATTACGACGATGTCTTAGATAAGACATACTAGCCTCCTGAGAATCGTCAGGTTTCGGTCCATAGTATTGGATGAGGTTTGGAATCGGGATGAGATGATTGTCGATGATGCATTCACGTATACAGTTGCTTCAGACATCATGCTTAGCGATGACATTGAACCGATGATGTGAGATCCCATATCGACCAAGGGAGAGGGGGTGATGTGCCTTATATGTACATGATCCCCTTCCTATAGCACGAGGCCTTTAAGGAGCTCTCTGGCTTCGGATTCCATCGGAACTCCGAAGTTAAGCGAGTTTGAGCGAGAACATTCCTAGGATGTGTGACCCACTGGGAAGTTGCTCGTGAGTTCCTAGAAAAAAAATTGTGAGGGAATGGTAAGCCCAAAACGGACAATATCGTTCTACGACTAAGTCGAGACTATGATGTGACAAGTTGGTATCAGAGCCATTCTGTCGTTCGGTACGAATGTGCCGATGAGGACGCCGGGTTCCCCTTAAGTGGGGGTGGATTGTTATATCCCACATCGACCAACGACAAGGGGGTGATGTGCCTTATATGTACATGCCCACCATCCTATAGCACGAGGCCTTTTGGGAACTCATTGGCTTCGAATTCCATTGGAACTCTGAAGTTAAGCGAATTCGGGCGAGAGCATTCCTAGGATGGGTGACCCACTGGGAAGTTCTCGTGTGAGTTCCCATAAATAAAACCGTGAGAGAATGGTAAGCCTAAAACAGACAATATCGTGCTACGGTGGAGCCAAGTCTGAGCTGTGACATAATAGTTTTCAGAGCCACTCTGCCGTTCGGTACGGATGTGCTGACCAAGACGCTGGGTTCCCCTTGAGTGGGGTGGATTGTGAGATCCCACATTGACCAACGGATAGGGGGTGATGTGCCTTATATGTACATGATTCCCTCCCTATAACATGAGGCCTTTTAGGAACTTACTAGCTTCGGATTCCATCGAAACTCCGAAGTTAAACGAGTTTGGGCTAGAGAATCTCAGGATGCGTGACCCACTGGGAAATTACTCGTGAGTTCCTAGAAAAAAAACCGTGAGTGAATGGTAAGCCCAAAGCGGATAATATCGTGCTACGGTAGAGTCGAGTCTGGGATGTGACAATTTGGTATCAGAGCCACCCTGCCATTCGGTACGGATGTGCCTGGCGATGATGCCAGGTTCCCCTTAAGTAGGGTGGATTGTGAGATCCCACATCAACCAACGGAGAGGGGGTGATGTGCCTTATATGTACATCTCCCCTCCCTATAGCACGATGCCTTTTAGGAGCTCATTGGCTTCGGATTCCATCAGAACTCTGAAGTTAAGCGAGTTTGGGCGAGAGCATTCCTAGGATAGGTGACCCACTGGGAAGTTGCTCGTGAATTCCCAGAAACAACACCTTGAGGGAATGGTAAGCCCAAAGTGGACAATATCAAGCTACGGTAGAGTCGAGACTAGGACGTAACATCCCGGCCTGGGCCTCCACCACATCCCGGGCTCGACTCTGCCGTACCACGATATTGTCCGCTTTGGGCCCTAGCCACGCCTTCACGGTTTTTGTTTCTGGGAACTCACGCGAGAACTTCCCAGTGGGTCACCCATCATGGGATTGCACTCGCACGAACTCGCTTAACTTCGGAGTTCCTACGAAACGCGAAGCCAGTGAGCTCCCAAAAGGCCTCGTACTCGCCGAAAACCCAATAAATGGGTGGCCCCAAATCGTCACCTCTGGTGCTCCGCCACCCTTACCATTGTTTGGACTTTGTTCTAGACCTGAAGGGGAGTATAATGGTGGTGGAGCTGTATGTAGTTTGCTTCAGATTTAGTTAATTCGAACACACCCCCGCCGCACCCCATCATGCGATTTCTCCCGATTTAAAGTCTAAATCCCTATATTTTTGGGATGTAATAGGAAGAGGGAAGGTTGTGAAGGGGTTCCCAAGTGGTTGTTTTGATGTAATTAGCCGGAAAATAGGCGAAATCCTGTCGGAAAACCAAAAAACCCGATCGGGTCGAGCCAAAGGGCCTGGGTCGAGAAATCCTCCGCTCCCCCTCTCTCTCTTTTTCTCATTGGCCGGTTCCCCCTCTCTCTCTCATTTCTCCTTTTTTATCCTTTCCTTTCCATCACAACCGTCCATCTCTCCAATCGTTTTCATCCCATCCACACACACGTGGCAAAACTCATTGCTCCAGATTTTCTGGAGCCTTCTAAAATGAATAAAATTACCAAACTATCCCTGACTTTAAACGTTAAGAACTCATTCGTTATAACTCCGTTTCACGAACAGTTTGTGCCTACGCGTTCATGAGTTCGAGCTCTATTCAAAAATATAAATTGTGACCTCAAAAGGTCTGCGGATTTAAATAATTAATTCCCAAACTTCAACTTCATAACCAGTTTAATTTAAAACTAAACTAAAATGAATTTTCTCCAAAAATAACATAAAATCTCAATAATACAAAACCGTAAATTATAAAAATTTCTAGAAACAAAACTTTAAAAGTTTTCGATTAAATTCTTCATAACCATAAATCGATTTACTTTTATTTTTCCCACATATTCATAATTATGAATATATAATTCATATATTTAAATTTTCAGGGTATTACATTCACTTCCCGTTAAAATAAATCTCGTCCCCGAGATTTCAAATGTCCCAGGGGAGTGGATCCTTTATGCCTTATATGTATATTCTCATCTCTACCTAACACGAGGCCTTTTGGGAGCTCACTGGCTTCGGATTCCATCGGAACTTCGAAGTTAAGCGAGTTCGCGCTAGAGCAATCCCATGATGGGTGACCCATTGGGAAGTTCTGCTCATGTGAGTTCCCAGAAACAAAACCGTGAGGACGTGGTCGGGGCCCAAAGCGGAGAATATCGTGCTACGGCGGAGTCGAGCTCGGGATGTGGTGGGGGCTCGGGCCAGGATGTGACAATTTGGTATCGGAGCCAATCCCTGGCCGGAAGTGTGCCGACGAGGACGTCGGGCCCCTAAGGGGGTGGATTGTAAGATCCCACATCGCTAAGGGAAGTGGATCCTCTATGCCTTATATGTATATTCCCATCTCTACCTAGCACGAGGCCTTTTGGGAGCTCACTAGCTTCGGATTCAATCGGAACTCCGAAGTTAAGTGAGTTCGCGCGAGAGCAATCCCATGATGGGTGACCCACTGGGAAGTTATGCTCGCGTGAGTTCCCAGAAACAAAACCGTGAGGGCGTGGTCGAGGCCCAAAGCGGACAATATCGTGCTATGGCGGAGTCGAGCCCGGGATGTGGTGGGGGCCCGGGCCGGGATGTGGTGGGGGCCCGGACCGGGATGTGACATATGAGATTAAACCATGTTCCGTTGATGAATGTCAATGTAGAACAAATTGGTCAAACTGGAAACAAGCAATTCAGGTTGAACTCGATTCGCTTACGAAATGTAAGGTGTTTGGGCCTGTAACTCATACTCCACCACATGTGAAGCTCGTGGGCTACAAATGGGTTTTCGTGAGGAAGCGTAATGGGAAGAATGAAATAGTGCAATACAAAGCATGCCTCATAGCGCAAGGCTTCTCTCAACTTCTTGGGATTGATTACGAGGAGATGTATTCCCCCGTAATGGACGTCATAACGTTCCGCTACCTTATCAATTTGGTAGTTTCCAAAAAACTGAATATGCAGCTTATGGACGTGGTAACCACGTATCTTTATGGGGATCTAGTGTCACGCCCCGAACCCGTGGTCGGTAATAAAAACTCGAACCCGAATCCGAAACGTGAGTTAAAAGCTTAATAAATAAGAGTAAAACTGAAATAACAGAGTGAAAAATAAAATTCCTCTTATAAAAAGAAATCAAGATTCTTAAACAAAACCAATAATTCTTTACAAGGCTAAATAAATAAATACAAATTCTAGCCTCACATCTATTTTGTCTCATCCCGTCTACCCTTTTGACAGTTTAGTTAGTAAACCTGCATAACAATAGAGGGGTGAGCTTCAACAGCTCAGTAGGGACATAACCTTATCACAGTAAAATTGACAATACTAAATTACGTGTTATAAAATCATGAAATCAAGTACCAAATCATTATCAATAACAATGCATGAGTGCAATGCAATACTCTTCATCTCTACCCGTTAATTCATATAATAAAACACGCGGACCTGCACGTCCCATACCGTGCATTTTACCTCGGCAGTGGTGGTTCGAATGTTCTAATATACAAATTACCCCCTGTAACTCAATCATCCCAATTTTCCCTTTTGTTAGTCATCTTGCCAAACCTCTTCGTCGCCAATCCCGAAGTACCCAAAAGAAACTGTGCACTGTGGGCTCCCCTGAGAATTGGTACCTGCTAAGAGTTTGGCTCAACTACACAAAAGATCATTTCCAACTACCCTCATTTCCAGAGTTCCTTCCTCAACACTGAAACTCCAATCACATAAAACATCATGAATGATGCACAATTAATCTCATTTCATATTCCACATATATCACCAGTGAACAATATTCCAACAACAGTTCACAATCACAACTCTATGAACATTCGAATCAAGCAATGATACACATATAACGAGTTATCATCCAATCACAATCAGTCAATCAATATTAATAATAATACTTCACAAAATTTAATAAAATCAATTTCCGTAAAGGTCTGCCGTATTTCCCCTACCTGAATTCCAAAGCATTGGTCCGGGTTATTAACACAAGAATCCACCAGCTTGATAAAGTCCTATTCACAAGTATAAGCAAATCACTAAATGCACAACTACAACTCTAATCCTATTTGAATAATTACTTGTGACTACTAATTCGACACAAATAGATTCAAATACTTTTAAAAAATAAATATGATAGGTTTGAATAGTTGATAAAGGATCAGTACATCAAAATACTGCTTTATCCGAATTAGATATATGTAGCTAATATAATCATTCCAACTCTAAACATAAGGTGGTTTATTAATATAGTAGACATATACGCAAATAGCTTGAAAACGTGTATCATAAGTTTGGTTCTAACTCCAATACGTACATGCATAAATATAGTCTTTGTGATGAAAATATGGTTAGTGGAATGTATATATTACCAATTGCAACTTCAACCAGATGCTTTACTTGAAAGATGCATAGATAGTGTAGATATAAAACCAGTTGCATAATCATATCCTTTAAAATCAAAACATGCTTTCTTTGAAATTAATCAATTCATAAACTGATGAGCTGATGCCATATTTACACAACCGTTTGCACAACAGCTCTTCTAATAAAATATGCAGTGGAAAAATATATCCATATAAGCATATCAGTCTTTTGCATTCGACCAACAACTTTTATATATAGCATATCAAAGAAAGCACATGCATAAAACTAGCCCTAAATATTAGTGGCTATATATATTAGATAAATTTACTCCACCGCAACAATCCATCATATCAGACAAAATCCATGTTACGATTAGGACTAGGGGAAAAAACACACAATGAATCACAACATAAGAAGAGACCAACTACGACTTTGGTAAACTGGTAGTTAATCGAATTCGAATAGAACATCATACCTATTTCAAACACCGAATACTCCTTCGGTAAACTAGCAGACAGGAACAAGCAGTGGCTTACTGATTATACAACACCTCCCTCTCTTGCATTTTCATTTGTTTCCCTAAGAGACGCCTTCTCAATACCACAGCCTCATAAACAACTTAACACTTTGTATTTTCCAGCAAATTAATCTCTCCCTCTGTGCCTCTACATCTTTCTCTGTAAAAATTCCCTCTTTTATGTTCTGATCTCACTATATATATACACTTACATATATATCATATATAAATATATAGATACATGTAAGTACGTATACAAGTATGCGTACATATTTATCATTGTAAATATACACTCACATATATACACACACGAGCTCTAAAGCATGCATCGCATGCTAGCTCTCCTTCGAAAACAAATGGAGATGAACTCCTATTTATAGTGAAATAGAACGGCTCCAAGACTTGATGTCCAAGAAAAATATACAATAAAATATATGAAGTCCTATCCGTAAACTCCTACGTGTGTATGAATGTGATACTTTTCTTGCGACACCTATTGTAGTATCAAGATCTTAGTCACTAGTTATGCAAGGTGTCAATTGCATGTGTGCAAAGGATGACACGTCCAAGTAAATAGCCTTGCAAAATCAGCACACTAGAGTACTTACTAATCACCCATTTCTCTCCCAATATAATTAAGACTAGTACTGATAGGAGCTAGGCACGTGGTATATAATAATAATAACAAATATTTATTTTTAAAATACGGGATCTTACAATCTACCCTCCTTAAAAAAAATTTCGTCCTCGAAATTTATAACATCTTACTCAATATATAATAGTAGTTGAAGAAAACTAAGAGAATATCGAACCAGAGTGGTTGCATAGAGATTACCTTTCCGTTTCAAGTGGATTGCAATTCTCCATGTATTTTGCCTTCCAACTCTAGTAATTATTCCCTTTACATATAGTTTTATGCTGGAAAAAAATTACTGAATAATGAAAATAACAATATACCAAAATATATATTTTCTTTTCTAGTAATAACACAAAATAGCTTGACCTTAGAATAAAATCATAGGTCATATCTTTTTCTTTTCCGAAACGAGCAAATGAAAAATTTTAAATGAAAAACAATATTTGCATTTGGAACGAAATCATTTTCTTCTGTACTAACAAAATTATTTCCAAACACCAATTACTCACATAATTATCACGAAACCAAAAGCTCAATCCCAAAGCTCAACTCACAATCCCAACACTAGTTGCCTCTAAAATCAATCTCAGGAAAAACACTAGTACTTAACAAGCGGTCTAACCAAACCTCAACACCGCTAATTGGATTTGAGTGAATCCAATTCCTTGATCTAAATATAGTTTCCAAACGAAATAGTACTTCAAATAGTATCCCTAATGGTTTCCTAGTGTAACAACATTTAGAAATGTGACCCATCACTCAGCTCCACTATTTAATTCTTTTATTCTCACCACACGACATTCGTGACTTCGTTTTACTCATCATATAGCCTGAAGCTATATAGGAATGAGGATTAGTAGTCTCATCACACAACCCTAAGTCATGTAGGAATGAAGTTCGTTGTCAATTCATCGCATAGCCCAAAGCTATGTAGGAATGAAATTATCAAACTTATCACACAACCAATAATTGTGTAGGAATAAAGTTCAATAGATTCATCACACAACCAGAAGTTGTGTAGGAATGAAAAATAATATACTCATCACATAATCCAAAATTGTGTAGGAATGACATTTAAGTAGTTCATCATACAACCCCAATTGTATAGGAATGAATCACCATGTATATAATACCAACTCGTGTAGGAATGAGAATGTCACTTAATCATTACCTTTCCGAATAGGAGTGAGTCACATGTGAGTTGTGTCCTCTCCGTAACATTATCGAACTAATAAATACGTCAGTAAATCCAAACCTTAATTTTAAACTTCTGTCTAAGAGAGTCTCTTACATCAAAGTTCTAAGACATTTCCCATCTTATAAATTTAGGACGGTTCCCAACTAATTCTTTTCTGAAAGAGATGTGGTGTTTACAAAACTATGCAAACATAGAATTACTCCTCAGTCATCTAATGGACCCTAACAGAAACTTGTGCTCCAATCACCACCATAGAATTAATCCATGAAAATTCAATGAATAATAGGGATCACATGTGAATTTGTTTCTTCTTTGAAACTTTGTCAAATAAATGACTACTTCCAGTAGGCCTAACTTTGACTTTGAAAGAGAGTCACTTGTATCTCAAACAACCTTTAACTCTCAATTTTAAGACAATCTTCAACCAAAAACTTCAAGATAGTCCATGACTAAAGGTTTCTCTTAAGAGAGGTGATGTTTGCGAACCAAGCAAACAGATTAGTACCATTATTCACACTTTATCTTAAGATATGGTTTAATTGGTAGCCACCACCATGCACTACGTAAAGACAATGATGATTGGTAATCTTGTACTCCAGCTAATTAGTTGAATCCCAATGAACTAATATGACATAAACAATGGTAATCAACCAGTGAAATGAAGTACAACACTCAATTCAAAAGTAATTTTGGTTAATCTAGAACAACATACTCATAACAAAAAGGAACATTACTATAGAAATGCCTCTAATGAAACACATATGTATATATACGTACATGCATATGTATGTATATCCAACATGTATAATCATTTCCAACACTAAATACATGCTTTACTTCATATATAATTGAAACCATATATAGCATAAATGTATGTAGCTTAATAACTAACGTGGAAGCTCACAAATCCATGACAGATAAACTATTATATAAAATTAAAAGCAACATGATGGATAGACATGAAAATAGCTATAGAAAATGTAAGGGAAAACTGGGGATATGTCATAAACTTATCAAGGGTATTATGTTAAAATAGATTTTCTTTTTAAGATGAATAAGTTGGTAGATCAACTGATATCACACAGCTCTTTCAGCTTTCGTATGAAACGGCCAACACAAATATGTAACACATAAAACCAATTGGATTAAGATGTGGAAAGAAACATTTGTACAAATTAAGTTGTCAATCACAATACTGCATAACATTAACAATATTAAGAAAGTCATAGTATAGCCACTAACAAAATACAGGGGATATGAAAATAATCACCAAAGCTTTGTGAGCTACAGGTTTACGACATATGTATTTGTGATTGTTTCATGATTTAGACGCTATAGATTCTTATGAAACCTCTCTCTCTGTTTCTGAGTTTAGTATGCAGTTGAAACCTTGGTCTTTATTTATACTAGGGAAAATGCGAGAGTGGAATGGATAGACTTAAAGAACTGAATAAGATCTTTCCTACAAAGAGCAACGTGTAAAGCCAAATGGCTTTGGGTTTAGTGGTGTGACACCTATTCCACCTTGTGGCAAACCCATTCCAGCTTCCAACTTGATTAGCACGAACTCAAGCTAACAGATAGCTTACTCACTCATTTGAATGCAGTAAGGTTCAACTACTTAAGTAGGTAGAATATCACGCATATTGCCAGCTTTTGCTTTTACAATCATCTCAACATTTCAATTCAATTCTAAACCAAAACCATGTCTATCACTCGGCAGTTAGGAAAACTATAGTATAGTTAGACACACTGGTGAAGAAAACACTAACATATATATATATTTTTTTTAATACGGGTCTTCCACTTCTACTGAGTAATCACAACACAAGTAATATGTACCACATAAGCCGAATAAAATTTCAACATATCACAACAGTTAAGCAAACAATGACACTTTACTTCCAACTATGTTAAGACCTAACAACCCATATTACTACCCCTTAACTAGACCTACTAGTCTCTCAGTCAAATGAATTCAAGTCCAAACAAAAGACTTGACAAAACTAATACCACAAAACAAAAATTCTCTAGCTCTTTTAGTTCAACTGACTATTTAATTGGTAACACAACTTTCCCAAGGGTGTCTAATCCCTATGCTCTGATACCATTCTGTCACGCCCCGAACCCGGAATCGATAATAAAAATTCGAACCCGAATCCGAAACGTGAGTTAAAAGCTAAATAAATAAAAGAAAATTGAAACTGGGTGGAAAAATATGAAATTCCTCTTTATCACAAGAAATCGATATTCTTAAACAAAACCAATAATTCTTTACAAGGCTAAATAAGTAAATACAAATTCTAGCCTCACTTCTATTTTGTCTCATCCCATCTACCCTTTTGACAGTTTAGTTAGTAAACCTGCATAACAATAGAGGGGTGAGCTTCAACAGCTCAGTAGGGACATAACCTTATCACAGTAAAATTGACAATACTAAATTACGTGTTATAAAATCATGTAATCAAGTACCAAATCAGTATCAATAACAATGCATGAGTGCAATGCAATACTCTTCATCTCCACACGTTAATTCATATAATAAAACACGCGGACCTGCACGTCCCATACCATGCATTTTACCTCTGAAGTGGTGGTTCGAATGTTCTAATATACAAATTAACCCCTTGTAACTCAATCATCCCAATTTCCCCTTTTGTTAGTCATCTTGCCAAACCTCTTCGTCGCCAATCCTGAATTACCCAAAAGAAATTGTGCACTGTGGGCTCCCCTGAGACTTGGTACCTGCTAAGAGTTTGGCTCAACTACACAAAAGATCATTTCCAACTACCCTCGTTTCCAGAATTCCTTCCTCAACACCGAAACTCCAATCACATAAAACATCATGAATGATGCACAATTAATCTCATTTCATTTTCCACATATATCACCAGTGAACAATATTCCAACAACAGTTCACAATCACAACTCTATGAACATTCGAATCAAGCAATGATACACATATAACCAGTTATCATCCAATCTCAATCAGTCAATCAATATTAGTAATAACACTTCACAAAATTTAATAAAATCAATTTCCGTAAAGGTCCGCCGTATTTCCTCTACGTGGATTCCAAAGCATTGGTCCGGGTTATTAACGCAAGAATCCACCAGCTTGATAAAGTCCTATTCACATGTATAAGCAAATCACTAAATGCACAACTACAACTCTAATCCTATTTGAATAATTACTTGTGACTACTAATTCGACACAAATAGATTCAAATACTTTTTAAAAATAAATATGATGGGTTTGAATAGTTGATAAAGGATCAGTACATCAAAATACTGCTTTATCCGAATTAGATATATGTAGCTAATATAATCATTCCAACTCTAAACATAAGGTGGTTTATTAATATAGTAGACATATACGCAAATAGCTTGAAAACGTGTATCATAAGTTTGGTTCTAACTCCAATACGTACATGCATATATATAGTCTTTGTGATGAAAATATGGTTAGTGGAATGTATATATTACCAATTGCAACTTCAACCAGATGCTTTACTTGAAAGATGCATAGATAGTGTAGATATAAAACCAGTTGCATAATCATCCTTTAAAATCAAGACATGCTTTCTTTGAAATTAATCAATTCATAAACTGATGAGTTGATGCCATATTTACACAACCGTTTACACAACAACTCTTCTAATAAAATATGCAGTGGAAAAATATATCCATATAAGCATATCAGTCTTTTGCATTCGACCAACAACTTTTATATATAGCAGATCAAAGAAAGCATATGCATAAAAGTAGCCCTAAATATTAGTGGCTATATATATTGGATAAATTTACTCCACCGTAACAATCCATCATATCAGACAAAATCCATGTTACGATTAGGAATAGGGGACAAAACACACAATGAATCACAACATAAGAAGAGACCAACTACGACTTTGGTAAACTGGTAGTTAATCGAATTCGAATAGAACATCATACCTATTTCAAACACCGAATACTCCTTCGGTAAACTAGCAGACGGGAACAAGCAGTAGCTTACTGATTATACAACACCTCCCTTTCTTGCATTTTCATTTGTTTCCCTAAGAGTCGCCATCTCAATACCACAGCCTCATAAACAACTTAACACTTTGTATTTCCCAGCAAATTAATCTCTCCTTCTGTGCCTCTACATCTTTCTCTGTAAAAATTCCCTCTTTTATGTTCTGATCTCACTATATATATACACTTACATATTTATCATATATAAATATATAGATACATGTAAGTACGTATACAAGTATGCGTACATATTTATCATTGTAAATATACACTCACATATATACACACACGAGCTGCAAAGCATGCATCGCATGCTAGCTCTCCTTCGAAAACAAATGGAGATGTTCTATTTATAGTGAAATAGAATGGCTCCAAGACTTGAGGTCCAAGAAAAATATACAATAAAATATATGAAGTCCTATCCGTAAACTCCTACGTGTGTATGAATGTGATACTTTTCTTGCGACACCTATTGTAGTATCAAGATCTTAGTCACTAGTTATGCAAGGTGTCAACTGCATGTGTGCAAAGGATGACACGTCCAAGTAAATAGCCTTGCAAAATCAGCACACTAGAGTGCTTACTAATCACCCATTTCTCTCCCAAGATAATTAAGACTAGTACTGATAGGAGCTAGGCACGTGGTATATAATAATAATAACAAATATTTATTTTTAAAATACGGGATCTTACATCTAGATACATAAATCTACATGAATGTTCCAGAAGGACTTCCATTGACTGGTTTAAATAGTTATAGACCATGAAACATTCTTTCTATTAGATTGAGGAGATAACTCTACGGATTGAAAAAATCCCGACAGATATGGTATAACCGTTTGAGTGAATATTTGACAAGTCATGGTTATGTGAACAACGAACTATGCCCATGCGTGTTCATCAAGAAGTCACATTCTGGATTTGAGATCGTTGCAGTTTATTTCGACGACATGAACCTCATCGGAACCGACGCAGAGCTTAAGGAAATTGTTGTTCACATGAAATTAGAATATCAGATGATGGATCTTGGGAAAACTCGATATTCTCGGCTTAGAGATTGAGCGTTGTTCGGATGGAATCTTAGTACATCAATCGAACTACACCCAAAAGGTGTTACGACGTTTTAATAAGGATAAAGCAAAGCCTTCGAGTACTCCTATGGTCGTTCAGACTCTAGATGGTAAACGAGATCCCTTCCGTCCCAAGGAGGATGAGGATGAGATTTTGGAGCCTGAAGTTCCATACCTAAGTGCAATTGGTGCTTTATTGTACTTGGCTCAATGCACTAGATCCGACATCTCATTCGTTGTTAATCTTTTAGCTAGATACTACAATGTGCCTACATGTAGACTTTGGAATAGTGTTAAAGACATTTTCCGCTACCTCAAGGGTTTGATGGATTTGGGCTTGTTCTACACCTATGAATTCTCGAGATGAGCCGCCGCCTTCCTCGATCCTCGGGTTGATTCTCATCTCATTGGTTACACAGATGCTGGTTATCTGTCAGACCCACATAGGGCTATGTCTTTACCGTTGGTTACACTGTTATATCTTGGAGGTCTACCAAGCAAACACTAGTTGCAACTTCTTCGAACCATGATTATCGCCTTGCATGAAGCATCGCATGAGTGCTTTTGGTTGAGAGCAGTCATGGTACATATTCGAAGCACTAGTGTTTTACTTCCGTCGTTGACCTTCCTACGACGATCTTTGAAGACAATGCAGCATGTATCAAGCAGTTAAAAAAGGGATACATCAAATAAGACAACACCAAGCACATAACACCGAAGTTCTTTTATTCTCACTAGTAACAACAACATCAAAACATTGCAGTTAAGCAAATCCATTCCCATGACAACCTGGCCGATCTCTTCACCAAGTCATTGCCCAAGTTTACTTTTCAGAAGCTCGTCCAAGGAATTGGTATGCGTAAATTATTTGAGTTGAATTGCTTGTAGTTCTCTTATTTGGAAGTTATGTCTAACTCAGGGGAGTATCGTGAAGCATACACTTGATCTTAATGTACTCTTTTTCCTACGATTATGAGCATTTTTTCCCATTGGGTTGTTGTTACCTAACGAGGTTTTGATGAGACACTTATCCTGGGATGATCATACTCCATTGAGTTCACTACTTTTGTCCTGTTTGACGTTTATTTTAGGCATTATACATACTTCTCACTTTTCTCCTTAGTCTATGGGTTTTCACCTGCCTTAGGTTTTACCATAGCGAGGTTTTGTGAGTTTTACTACCCATGCATACTTTAAATTTGAGACTCGCATTCACCCGTTATGCCAATGACTTCATCAAATGTTCTACCTTATCTGCTGAAGATCTGATGCAATGTTTTGTTTGAGTATTTACACACTCAAGGGGGAGTGTTGCAGCCCTATTAGATTAGGAATGTGATTGTGTAAATCCTAGTGTATCTAGGAGTATCTTTGTATATTTCCTTTAGTAGTTAAATTCCTATTAGAGTTGTAATCATATTAGAGTAATGATTTAACCGATCATACTACTATAAATAAAGGCACTATGAGGTGATACAACTCACACCTCAGAATTACATCTCTCTCTTTTCCCTCTCTTGCCGCCGGCCTTCTCCCTCTCTTGTTCTAAATACAGTTCAGTAAATTAGGCCTACAACAGTTTAATCACTAATATCTCCACTAAATAAGGAAAAGTATTAAGCAGGTAAAAGGATAAATTCAAAAATTATTTTAATTTAAAGAAAATACACCAATGACATGTAATTTAACTTAAGAGAGAATGTTGAGGTGACTATTGGTCAAAGCACTTTAATCAAATCTTAAAAAGTCACAGATGTTTAATTTAAATGATATACAAAAATTGCAGGGGATTCTAATTTTCTTTTTGTAAAATTACGTATATTTATTTTATCCCCTAACCCGTCCCTCCCCATTGGAGCCAAGCCCTTCTTCCCCCACCTTCCCAGACCCGTCCCACCCACCTTTCCAGCCCTTCCACATATTCAACCCTTTTCCCCGTAAAAATTCATATATATAAATCACAATAATTCACAAATTTAAACATATAAGTCATAAAAAAATTTTATAAAACAAATTTTAATTCAAAATAAGTGGGGAAATCATACCTTTGTGAGAGTTTGGGAATTGGAGAGACGTCGAAATAGATGGTGAGTGTGAGAGCTAAGGGGAGAGACAAGTTTGCAGTGGGGGATTTTGGAGAGAGAGATAGAATGAAAGCTGTTGCAGGAAGAAGAAGAGAGACTTGACCTGATATAAAGTAGTAGGCCTTTGCCCAACAAACCATTTCGTCGGACAAGGGTTTCTAATTTTTACACGTTAATAGTAAAGGTTTGCCCGATGAACCGGTTAGTAGGGCAAGTCTTTGATTAAAAAATCCTGCAAATGAAAATACGGTTCCCTAATCCCTCAAAGTTTGCTTTTGGTGGTTTTTGGCATATACGATGTCGTTCTATATTCAAATAAGTTTGACTGCTGGATTGTGGAACTTAGTTTCATAAACTGCGTATCCCGTCTAAACAATAGATTTAATAAACACTTGGAGTTTATTTTATACTTCTATTAAGTATAATGTATCATTTTGTGGTAACCACAATCGTAAATATTGTAAATTGATGATCGGGTCCATTCATTGTATTCTTCTAGGGTCAAGGAGTGTAGTTGTAAAAAATAATCAAATCAAAACTAAAATAATCGTTAAATCGTGATTATACTATTTTAACAGTTGAAAGATTTCTTCTCGTTACCTACTCCATGAAAGTTTGTTTTGTCGATTTTTAGGGTACGAAATCTTGTAGTATATACACACTACATTGATGGTTAGATTGTTCAAATTAATTTCGCCGACTACAAAAATTCTCGAAGGAATTGGATATGTGAAAATGTCCTAAACCCTTGCCCGACGAATTTATAAACTTTGCCGGACAAACTCTAAACCTAAACTTCAAATAATAAAATAAAGATTTCCTTGACGAATATTTCACACAGATCCATCAGACAATGAGGATTAACCTAACAAAACTATCGATGTTCTGTGAGACGAAATGTTTAAAATTTTCATTTTAAAACATGAAGATGAATGAACCATTGTGAACTTAAATAAAATTAATAGAATCCTTTATTCAACACACAATTTTATCACAATGGATTGCACATAATGTTATAACAGTGAACCTTCAATCACTGTTGGTATACTTTTCCTTTTCCTATCCTCTTTGATATCGATTTCATAATTTGAGTCATCGGTGCTATCATCAAGCAAGGAATTCAGCTGAATTGGTGGTAGGGGCCCGAGGTCAATAGATATTGCATATATTTCAAATGGGGAACAATTGACATCTCAAATTTTCTCGGTAAACATTTTGGTCATCATCATCCTGGGGGGGGGGGGGGGGGGGGGGGGGGGGGGGGGGGGGCGGGCTAGGCTCTCTTGGTATGGACTCTAATTTCACAAATGCCAAAGTAACTATCTTTCATAACCAACTTGATGGAGTGAACAAACTTGCGACACGAAACGAAAGGACAAGAAACAAAATCACAGTAGCAAATTGTGGGGAAGTTGTATAAATACAAACACATACCAACTAAACTTGCAAATTAGAAGGATAATACATGGCTACTCAAATATGAGTAAAAACTCATACTCAAAAATTTTCAAAATTATTCGTTGTCAATATATAAAATTTTGTGTTTAGAATCAGAACCGTTCATATTATAAATCACATTTTAAAAATCACATCTACAAAAATCAATTAAAACTAAGACCGTTTAATCATCAAACTATTTAAAAACAAATAAACGGAATTAGTAAAAACATTACAAACCGTCTATGAATTAGTAAAAACATTATCAATCGTCTATGTATTTACTACAATAGACTGACTAAACTATTTTAGTTTTGATTTATTTTTTGCAAAAAAATCTTTACATGCACAAAACTCTGTGATTAAAAACACTAAGAGTTTTTTAGTAGAAGTTCCTATTTATTTTTAAGTTGCCAAGTATTGTTCAAATTAGAATTAGCAAACATAAATCATAATAGCATAAATATACATAGGATTAAGCAAAAGTAATTAATCAACTTTGATTGCCACATATTCCAAACTGTATTACACAGTCAACAATCTCCCCATGCATTACGCTAACCTGTTTTGACCTTTTTATTATAATATTTTTTTTAATGCCTAAAACATGGCTCCTTTGGGCTCTAAAACCTGATCCCTGCTTTGCCGTCCCCTATTTGGGCTTTAGGTTTTATTTTTTTATTTTTTTATACCTAGTTATTTGGGTTTTTTTTTTTTTTTTGGTGCCCCTTTAATTTTTGGGCCCTGGACAGTGGCCCTTGTGGCACTGGGCTAGGGCCGGCCCTGACTATGGGTTTGGCAAGTCTCAACTATTTTTATGTTGTATAAATTGAACCACTTTCAAACCATCCCTCGCCTTTGGATCATCGAGGTAGAATATTTGTTTCGCAGTATTGGCCAAAACGTAAGGATCATCCTCAAAACAACGGGTGTTTGTGTTGACAAATAACAAGTACATATCTCAAATGACACTGCATGCTATCTAAGTTCGTATCGTACCAATGACACTTCCTTGCAGTTTGTGTATAACAATTGAACCACACTTATAAGTTTGTCGAAAACTATTCGCATTTACCCTTGGGAAACACCACTATTTTGAGTGCACAATTTATAGTCTCGTTAAGCTGTCAAGATTTTAACTCCATTCACTTGACAACTAGAGTTCATTTCGGTTATAACTGGACAACATGCCATTTGCAGTAATTCTTCTTTAACCAAGGAGCACGATTTGTCTTCTCTTAACTGTCGCATCTAGTAATTTCCAAATACCACTGTATATGTAAGTTTTTTCAATAGACAAAATCAAATTAATTTAAAAAAAAAAAATACATGATGGGCAAACCAATGCGGAAATAATTGTCTGTCCATTTCAACCCAATTTAAAAGGTATTGGATCTTTATCAATGCCTTATGTTGTCCATGGAATGGCTACTTTCATCATAGTTGTTTAATATGGACCAATAAGTCACCTCCAAGTCGTATTCTTTGAATGATTCAGACAAAGACCCTTCAATGAATGAACGTGCAAGTTGAGCAAAGATGTATAGTTTTTTGACCCGCTCACCCCCTAAAAATTTTGCGGGCGCTTGTTGAAGAAAGTTTCAACATTCTATAGGTACCTTGCACAAAAAGTAAACGATTCTTGTAACCAATCGCCTCTGTTATGGATCCTTAGGGTTGCGCCCTGTTGAGGACGAACCGCTTGTAACCGCCTAGTAGCCTGAAAAATATTAACATTAGGACAAATTTTAATTTCAATTGCTGGATAAAGAATATTAACAAAAGTATTGACAAAATTACTTCTCAATTGGATACATTCAATGATTATGCACCGGCCCAACAACTTTTGCCTCATATGATGGACGCATCATTACGTGAACCATGCTCATGACAAAACCTAAATGTTAACCATAATTGCCCGAAAAATGTCTTTTTTTTGTTGGGTAAAGTCACTTGACCCGATAAAATGTGATTTATCGGGCAAATGGTATTTTTCTGGTGGTGCATTTTCATTCAAATAAATAATTTAATTATAATAATTAATTTTTTAAAACAAAGACACCCATATAAGGATGCACATGCATCGAGTGACATGCACATAGACATAGAGAGATTTTCTTTATTTGATCTTCGATGTTGAGTTAGAGAGATTTTCTTGAAAGAAAAAAAGGAGGACAAATTGTGTTTGCTTCCAGACACAAATTTATTATCCTTTTCGATCATGTAAACAACATTACCTTAAGATATTACAGCTCGCATTAGGGTTTATCATTTCTCATTTAGCTTCTTGCATTATGAAATGGATGGCTTGTAATTTTCTTATTCTTACATTACATGCATGATAGATTACATAAAACTTTCCTTTTAATTGAGCTACAGTGTCAATGACGTTAGTATTTTATTTTCTTTACCTGTGATGCAGATTTTGAACTAAAATTTTTCTAACGTTGAATTGAAAAGAAAAGTAATACTTTACTAAACTTATAAACCATTTGGAAATAAGCCTCATTTTGAAGTATATGATTTTTTTTTTTTTTTTTTTAACAAATGATATTATCTGAACGAAAGGGGTGAGGGAGTGGGCTTAACCTCACAATAAGCTAGCAATAAAGTGGTTCAAATTTCCCTTTGGCAAGAATCGAACTTAAGACCTCTCACTTACAAGTGAAAATGAATATCATTAAATCGTAATACTAAGTGACTTTTGTTGAATATATCATTCCAGCTCAACAATAGTTAGTTAGATAGTGAGTTAGTTAGTTAAATAGCTTAGGCTGCTAGCTAGTCATGATGGCTATATAAAACTGTATTCTCATAGTTGTAAAGATTCATTCAGCATCAATACAATCAATTACTTTTCTCTCTAGTTCTTTCTTCCTCTCTCTCTAACTCTCTGTGTTCATCTTTCTTCATCCTTTCTTCTTTATTTTCTCTTCAATTCCCAAATATTGCAATGTAGTTAACATGGTATCAGAGCCACCAAGCTCACGCCATGGATTCTGGTGGTTCCACTTCTTAGTTGTTTTCATCTGTTTTCCCAGTTTAGCTTTTCTTCAAATTTTTCGTTAGATATTTCGATAAGTTTTTCGGTGGGCATTCTCTGTGTTCTTGGATGGCGAAGCGAGCGATGTCGCGATGTCTTCAACTTGGGCGCTGTTCTGGGCGCCGTGGGATTCTTGGATTCCACCGAGTGTGGTCATTTTGCGGTGGTTATTTGAACCCTTCTTACTCTGCTCTTCTCTCGCCGCCGGAATTTCGAAGCCATCGACGCCGTTCTCTGCCTTGTCCGAGATCAAAACATTCACTGCAATGTATTAATGTGCTTGTTGATGGAGGTAGGTTTTCAGATGCGGATGAGATATTTGGGAGGTGTTCTACATTGGGTTTTCGTCCGAATTCGGTTTCGTATAATATAATGATTAATGGGTGCTTCACCTTCATTGAAATCGGTCCCTGACATTCGATCTTCATCCGAAGCGGGGTGTTCCTCAGAATCTTGCACTGCTTGATTAGTTTGCTTTCTCAGCGTTAATGGGTCAAGATTGAAGCTCTTATCAGGTTCTTGATTTCTGGTTTTCACAGTGCACATAATCTGTTTGATTAAATGTTTCAATAAGAAAATGTTCACTAGTTTGTTCATCTTTCTTGTGAATCTTTTCTGGGATATTAGTGTGATATTTGGGGTATTTGGATTCAAGAATATTGGTCATTGCTGGATTGTGCAATTTATATGGTGTCCAGTTCTTTCTCTCTCTAATGTTTCCTTTAAAGCCAGAAATTCAGAGACAAATTTTTCCTTTCTAAACTAAACGAATACCGCAGTTTCATCCAAGTGGAAGACAGACGTAACAGAGGTTGGGCCAAAGACTTTTGAAATGCACTCCCTGACGTCTCGTGCCTTGAGTTTTGATGGGAATCCCCAGATTAAAGCAATGTTCTCAGACATAATCTGCGCGTACCTCTTTTTGTGGTTATTGGACCCCGAAGACATTGCATTCTTCTTACCAGTGGCTAAATCAATAATGTCTCCATTACTCCAACTAAGGTATAGATGATTGATCTGCTTCTGGAGCTTCTCATTGTGGGCCAACTGCAGCATCGCTTTGGGTTTGTGCGAGTAGGATTGCTGGTGGTATCTTTAGGGTGTTCTTGTCTCTCTGCTTCACTGATTTTCTGCAATTCTGTTGAGGAGTTTTGTGCAGTATATTCCTTATCACAGCCTATAATGTCGAGTCTAACCAACTCAATTGTTAGCATGAATCTACAGTAAGTCCGGTTATACGATAAAGTTTGAAGAAGTTGATACCGGTAAATCCCACGAAGGGTAATTCCGTGATGTGAGTAGGTAAATCCCACGAAGGGTAATCCTACATAGATGTTGATTTTCTGTTGTTGAAATTGTGAAGGCCGATGCCATTGTTAAGAGTAGTTGTTTTTGGTAAAATCCACAAAGGGCGATCCCGTGGTGCTATAGTTAAGGCCGATGCCACACTATAGTTTGTTCTTTTTCTGTTTTTAAAGGCCGAAGCCTATGTTAAATGAAGTTGTTGAAGGTAAATCCCACGAAGGGTAATCCCGCAAGAAATTATTATAACCGGCCTGAGGGTGTGTTACAATTTTATAAGAGGCTGTTTTGATTGAAGCTCATGTGAGAGGCAGTGGAATATGTTTTGGATGGGAATATTGGATTTTTATATGAGCAAGTAGAAAGGCTTGATTTGCAGGGACAGCATGTAGTTCTTGTTCCCTGCTGTAGAGAGTGGTAAAGTTTTGCCTTGTTGGATATCACAAAATGTCTCTATGATGCTATATCAAGATTGGAGAAGGCAGCAAAGCATCATAGAGATGTTCCGTCGGTTGATTTTAAGAGACATGAATCTACTCCCAAGAGAAATCAGGTTTTAAATCCATGTTCACGACTCAAGTTGTTTAGGAGTCCGGGATCAATCAGCTACACAAGATTGCTTCCATTTCTTATGGACATGGAGAAGACTAAATCTGCTGCCAATACTGATAAGGATTTGAAACAAAAGCAACTGTCACCAGTGATTCCTAATCAGCAAGAAACACCAATGGATAAATCAAAGGGCTTGAAATTTCAATCAAAGCATCAAATTTGTGATACTGGTACTCTACCGACACCACAACTAGTGACAGCTAATAGCTTGTCTCAGAACTTATCCGAAATTGCTGCCACAGTTTCTTCAGGTATTCATGAAGTTGGTCCCAGAAAAGGGATCCTTAAAAGAAATCCACGAGGATGCAGAAGACTCTGCTCGTGTTTGAATTGTGCTTTGTTTAGACTCCATGCAGAGAGAGCATTTGAGTTCTCTAGAAATCAGATGCAAGATGCTGAAGAAGTAGCCTTAGATTTGATGAAAGAACTATCCAATTTACGCAAGATATTAGAATTATCAGCTGCTAGTGCAACTAATCCCAGCATGAACTTAAACGAGGTTAAAGAAGCTTGCAGGAGAGCATCTGAAGCAGAAGGCATTGCAAGAAACCGCCTTGGTGAAATGAATTATGATCTCAACATTCACTCCAGAGTCACATGCTGCAGTTGAAGGAGTTGAACGGCAGATGGGAGCCAATTTTTCTGCTCCATATGCTTTTCTAGAAACTTTGAGGGATCGAATGTTCAAGCCATCCTCATTTGGAGCGCCCAACAACCTGAATATATGCAGGAGCTGCTGCAGTTTAGACTCCCTGAGAAAGACAGAGAAATATTAAACTTTTGGATGTGCTTTCTATTGAGCTTGCAGATTGAGAGTGATTTCTGTTTCAGATAGTGGTCATTGTTTTAACAACTTGGAGTATTCACAAGAGATGGAGGTTTTTTTTGAAGGACGGTTACAAAGTTGCTGTTGCTATGCCAGATCTTGATGAATTACTAAGGGATACACCGACCCATATATTTGCTTCTTGAGATTTCTGAGCTAAGATCGCAGCCATGGCCGGTGATGGCTGAGTCGATGGGTCTTCTTCCGCGCGACTCGGGTTCGAAAGAGATATGTTGTGGTTAGGCATGTCTCTTGAATCGTTAATAATGGCTTTGGTGGGGTTTACTGATGCATTTCTCAAGCACTCATTCAATCTCAAACTGGGCAACCCAGTTGAGATTGAGGGGGGATGTTGAATATATCATTCCAGCTCAACAATAGTTAGTTAGATAGTGAGTTAGTTAGTTAAATAGCTTAGGCTGCAAGCTAGTCATGATGGCTATATAAAACTGTATTCTCATAGTTGTAAAGATTCATTCAGCATCAATACAATCAATTACTTTTCTCTCTAGTTCTTTCTTCCTCTCTCTCTAACTCTGTGTGTTCATCTTTCTTCATCCTTTCTTCTTTATTTTCTCTTCAATTCCCAAATATTGCAATGTAGTTAACAACTTTGACGTATATGATTTGATTAAATTATTAATTTAGATTGGATTAAACTTGTAAGACAAAAGAGGTTCAAACAAATTGTGAAATGGGCTTGAACATCTGTGCTGGTGACTTGGGATTCAAAAAGTGTCGTTTTTTGGGGTGCATGTGAAGCCAAGGCCGAAAACAAAGAACTTAACTCTACATCATTAGGATTTAGCTGAAATTGGGCATTGCACAGCCTAGCTAGTTAGCAAAACAGTTCGACTTCATTTTGGGCATGTCTTGGTGTACTTGTATTTGAGTAATATCTGAATCTGGGTTAAGATTTTGGGCCGTATATTTATGTCTGTCTCCATTCAAGAGAAGTCTGAAATTCCAAAATAGGTAGATACTTTTTAAATTTCTTTATCATTGAAAATGGGAGTAGATAGTGACCACCAAAGCACCACATACATGTATAAGGTCTAATTGTACAGAACTTTGTTCCTAAAAATATCTCATTGTTTTCTTTCCGTTTATTGACTTGCATGGATCCCACTAAATTCTCCAGGCATAAGTAATCCAATAGAAATAGGTCAAAACATGTTATATACTAGCTCCCTTATACGTTCATGTATTTAGCCTGCACATCATCCATTAACTTGCTCATGATATGGCATGTTTGCAGTGGGTCTGTGTGCTGCGTAAAGTCTTTGCATACTTGCATGTGGCACTGCTTGACAGTATGATGCGTCATATGGTCCTAGTTAGCTTATCACAATCTCTGGTAGTGCTCAAACAATTTTCCATGGAAAACAGAAAAAATAAGGGATAGGGTTTGCCAACTAATCCCCACCCAAAACCCTAAACTCCAATAATGAACAATATGATTTACAAATATATTTTACCATTCATACTTCAACTTAAATTTAATCGTGGAAATTATACCTTTTTTGATAGCACCATGGAAATATTGCTTGGCTCTCAATTTTTTCTTAAAAAGTATTAAGTAAGCTCTCTTTTTTTTTTCCAAAACTTTAATTTCAACTCTAATTGGTAGTGTGCCAAAAAAGGGATGCTCATATGTTGTCCCAATAAAAGTTAAATAGTTAAATAGTGGGTGGTTTGGCCACTCATACATGGATTTGCATGGTTGTACGAATTAACCAATGTGACGTGAAGAGCCTTGGGTGCTAAATTAATCATCATCGGTCTTCGGAATCCCCCAACATCACATTTATGAGTTGTTAAATAAAGCATATCATTAACTTAATTGGATGTCTACATTGCAATGAATCTCACTTCTACCAGAATGATTAGATAAGTATTACGTGACTAGTGTTGTATAAATTGTTCCGCACCCTCCAAACTATATGTAAAATTTTCTCCAATGAGATTAGTTATATAGTTTTATGACGAGCACATGTGCATAGTGTTGTCTTGAATCTTTAGCAAATAGTAGATAGAATTAGTAACCATTTTTTTTTATCAGAAAGGTAGCATTAGTAACCAACCATATATGTATATATGCCACTGGACATTTTGGTTTCCTTTCCCCAATCTTTCCTTGTCCGTACCCCACATTCGAAGGATATAAACATGATGGAGGTTGCTTTAAGAAGAATCCCAGGCATTATTCAGCTTCAAGGAGCACTCAGCGACTAAGAAAGCCTATTCTTTCTCTTAATTAGCAAGCATCCGAAATTTGTTTTAGGCTTCTAGCTAGCTAGCCTTTGGAACAAGCAAACAATTTGTAACAACAGAACTCATATAATCATATAATTCTATGTCTTTGTTTCCCTTTGGCCAGACCTTTTTGGGAAGCCTCTTCTATCTAAGCTTTTCAATCCCAAAGAACATTCCCTTTTATTTTTATTTTTTATTTTTTTTGGTGAAGAGAACATTCCAATTTTGAATGTCTGATTTGTCCCAAGAAATATACTGTTAGTTGGCCAACTTGTATTTCCTTCCACATACCACAGAAAACATAAAGCAGAATTCCAAACTGAATATGTCTGAGATTATACGGTACCTTATTAAAAACAATAAGGTATCGGTATAATTTAAGATATACTATGATGGTTCAAAATTAAACTCCAAAGTTACATAATTATGATAAGGTTCAAGTTAATCACAAAGAATGACGTGATTAGTACTATAGTTACATTGTGGAGGTTCTAATACATTATAAAGGTAAGTTTTTGTACTTCATCATGTTACAACATGACGTCACCATACAAGGCACTACAAAAAAGAACCATTGTACCGACAAAGAATTTTCGTCGCCTAACAGTTTATGTCATATCCTGGCCCGGCCCCCACCACATCCCGGGCTCGACTTTGCTGTAGTACGATATTGTCCGCTTTGGGCCCCGATCACGCTCTCACGGTTTTTTTTTGGGAACTCACGAGCAACTTCCCAGGGGGTCACCCATCCTGGATTGCTCTAGCCCAAACTCGCTTAACTTCGGAGTTTCTACGGAACCCGAAGCCAGTGAGCTCCCAAAAATCCTCGTGCTAGGTAGAGATGAGAATATACATATAAGGCTTACATGATCCACACCACTGGGCGATGTGGGATCTTACGATCCACCCCCCTTAGGGGCTCGACGTCCTCGTCGGCACACTTCCGGCCAGGGATTGGCTCTGATACCAAATTGTCATATCCCGGCCCGACCCCTACCACATCTCGGGTTCGACTCCGCCGTAGCACGATATTGTCTGCTTTGGGCCCCGACCACGCCCTCACGGTTTTGTTTTTGGGAACTCACGAGCAACTTCCTAGGAGGTCACCCATCCTGGGATTGCTCTAGCCCAAACTCGCTTAACTTCGGAGTTCCTACAGAACCCGAAGCCAGTGAGCTCCCAAAAGGCCTCGTGCTAGGTAGAGATGAGAATATACATATAAGGCTTACTGGATCCATACCCCTGGGCAATGTGGGATCTTACAGTTTAAGAGAAGAAAACGTTCATCGGCACCTTCATTGTGAAAACTGGTGAGTTCTAAGATAAGGTTATTACACCCTAGTCATTCAAAGTTACACTCTAAAGTTACATAATTATCTTAACGGTATGTTTAATTCCAAATGACGTTGGCATTACTACACCAAATCATTTTTCTAATTCTCAATGCTCATGAGCTCGAAACCCACTCGTAACTTGAGCCCACCTCAAAGAACACCCCAATTCCATCTCGAGTGCTTGTTGAGTCATCTTTATTTTCTTGAGTGTCATATTTTTGCTTGCCACCATATTACTAGGGCTGGGCAAAGGGGTCCAGGACCTACAAATCGAGGCGGGTATTGTCGATTCGGGGTGGGTTTAGGGTGGGGCCAAATTTGATAGAGACAAAACAGGGTGGGGCAGGACGGGGAGAAGGTATCTATAAGGGCAGGGCAATTTCATAATTTAAGAATCCCAGAGCCCTGAACCGACCTGTTCTACCATAACAATTGCTTTACTTTTTTAGTCTCATTCCCCCACTCCTAGATTACCCCACTTTCTTTCCCCGTTCTCGTTCTCTTCTCTTTTCCACCCCTAAACTACGTAGACATCACAGAAGCCACCAGGCCCACCAAACGAGTCATGACTCACGAAATCACCTCACCATTGGAGAAGACGAAAATTGCTAAGCTCCAGATTGGAGAAGACGATGGGCTCAACTCAACTACTGACCACCCAATCTGGTCCGACTCAGCCGGTTTTGCGTCGCTCTTGAATCGATTGACGACCTCATCACCACGATCCAGGACTGGACTGCCATGGCCGATGACAAGCCCATCGACGTCACGAATCCTGAGGTTATTCAGCTGGCCATATTACGGCTCGAGGATGAGTTCTTATACAACATGCCATGTTCTGAAATTCTGTATTCAATTCCTAATTTTTTTAAGAATATTAATTGGTCTTTGAATCTAGTTGTCTGGTTGCAGCGACAGTCTTGTCATTGGGAAAGATGACTTTGGTATTTTCCTTTCTGTGTCGAGGAACACGACCTTCAGTTCGTCCCTTTTGTGTTGACCTAAAAAAAATTGTAATTGGACACGTGGACCCGACCCGAATCGGCCCGTTTGAAACGGGTCGGGTTAGGTCCGATTCCAAAATTTGAAATCCCATTACTCGTCCGGCCCATCCCGTTGCATTTTCATACAAGTCTGGTCTGGTTCCTCCTAATTTGGGCCTGGCCCAACCTATGCCCAGTCCTACATATTACTCGAGAAATGTCTAAACTAGCTCAAGAGGGTCTCGGCCTATGAGATCTAGACAAAAGGTTTGAATGCAATTAAAATCATAAGGTTAGTTAAAGTCTTTCACAATGTTAATTAGTAATACAGTCTAGTGGTATCTTCTTCATTTGTGAGGGAGAGGTCTTAGGTTTGATTCTCGCTAAAGGCAAATTTGAATTAAATTATTATGGCTAGCCCATTGTGATGCTTAGCACACTCCCCCACCCCCTTAGTGTAGATAGACCTGGTAAACAGGTCGTGTTTGTCTTGTTCGTGTCATTTCTTGTTGTATCAAACATGTTATCTTAAAGGGTTTAAAAACTTAAACTCAAACCTGACCTGTTAAAACTAATGGGTTACCAGACTCGAACTAATTCAGCCAATAAGAATAATATATTAATTCAATAATCAAATGAAAAAATTCATACTAAATTAATAAAAACATTAGCATTTATGTAAGTACTAGATCTGCAGTTGGGTTCTTTATTAGTGAATTTTTAAGTCTCAATTTAACCCTAAGTTTGTTTCTTTTGAGTTGTAAAATCTCTTGCATGTTTGGTTGTTGTGTATATATTTTTGAAGTTTCAGTTTATCCTTTGTAAATAAACAAAAGGGAAACTTTTGCATTGAAGTACTACAGATGAAGTTTCTAGTCATGCGGGTTTATATGAATATCATGAGTTAAATTAAATGCATATGTGTGTTTAGAAGGGTTTTGTTATTTTTGGGATGTGACAAGCTAAAGTGATGAGAGTATATACCAGCTACAAACATGCCTGCAAG
The DNA here is from genome assembly GCA_036320875.1 of Cotoneaster glaucophyllus. Classification (NCBI taxonomy): domain Eukaryota; kingdom Viridiplantae; phylum Streptophyta; class Magnoliopsida; order Rosales; family Rosaceae; genus Cotoneaster; species Cotoneaster glaucophyllus. Next base: position 17,580,080 of record CM070062.1, read on the forward strand.
GATAAACGTGCCTAACATACGTCAAGTTAACATCCCCAAAAGGTGTCCACTAGAATCGCGACTGATCACTCGATTTATAGGATTCACTTCTATAGAAGAGGGAGAACATGGCGCAAATGAACCCATGCTCGATCGTTGTCTCAATCATTTCCATCTCATGGGATTAGTCCATATTACTTTCAAGACTTGAAGTTCTTGGTCGAGTATGCTAGTTTGGGTGAGATATGGAATTGGAATGAGATTATTATTAATGATGTTTCAATTATATGGCAACTATTGACATAAATAAAGCAATCATATCGAACCATGCTTCGTTGATTAGTGATAACATATAATCGATTGTCCAACTCAAATTACAACCCATGTTAAATTAGATTCCTTATCAAAGTGGTGTTAGGACCTATCGTTCCTACACTGCCTAAGGTAACCCTACCATGTTACAAGTGGAAAGGAAGATGAATGAAATAGTGCAATATAATACACGTCTTATGGCACAAGGTTTCTCTCAAACGCCTTGTGATTGTCTGCAACATATGAATATGGTTATAGAATTTCTCCATGGGGATATTGACACAGAGATTTACATGTAAGTTCTCGAAGAATTACATGGACTGGTTTAAACAGTTCTAGACTACATGACACCATTTCAATTCAAACACTTTACGGATCGAAGCAATCTGGAAAGATGTTGTATACCCGACTAAGTGAATATTTAACCAGTCAGGGATATTAATAAACTATGCCCTTGTGTGTTAAATTAAGAAGTCATATTCTGAATTGCTAGAGTTGAGTTTATGTCTATAACATGAATCTCACTAAGACTCTGAAAGAGCTTGAGAAAAATGTCTCGCACCTGAAGACGAAATTAGAGATCAAGGATCTTGGGAAAACTCGTTTATATCTTGATCTGAAGTTCGAGCATTGTTCTAACGGTATTCTGATCCACTAGTCAAACTACACCCTTGGGCGCGTTTACTAACCCGTAATCAAATTGAGAGGAATTGGATTGATGAGGAATTGGATTGATGAGGAATTGAAATCAGATTCCTGTTGAAGCTGTTTACTAAAACTGTCTGGAATCGGTGTAGGAATTATGTTGAGTCCATATAAGTTGTTTACTAATTCACTTCAATCGGAATGAAAACTAGGTTGGTTACTATATTGCCCTTACATAAATAAATTATTTTCATACTAATTAATTAAATTAAATTCTTAATTAAATTTATATAATAAAATTCATCTATATAAACATATATAAATAGATTTTATTTATTTATTAAAAGATGGCAAGAATGATGTTGAGTCCATATAAGTTTTTTACTAATTCACTTCAATCGAAATAAAACTAGGTTAATTACTAAATTGCCCTTACATAAATAAATTATTTTCATACTAATTAATTAAATTAAATTCTTAATTAAATTTATATAATAAAATTATCTATATAAAAATATATAAATAGGTTTTATTTATTTATTAAAAGATGGCATAATGAGTGTCAAATGAAGGGCAATGTTGGGATAATAAGAAACAAGTGAGGGCAGAATAGGTATAAAAGATGCATTCCCGATTCCCTTACCCTTAGGGAATTCAAATACCTCACAAAACTAAGGAATCCCGTTCCTCCAATTTCAGCACAAGCACGTTTCCCAAATGGTTATATCTTTACCGTTAGGATACCACAATATTTTGGAGGTTCACAAAATAGACGTTAGTTGCAAAATCTTCGAATCGTTCCAAGAATTACCGCATCCCACTACGCCACACGTGAAAAACATGGTTGAGAGCACTTGTTGAGCATATTTGAAGTACTTGTGGTTTTTCATCCATCATTGAGTCCCAACGATGATCCTTGAAGAAAATCCTGCATGTATCAACCAGACCAAGACATGATACATCAACTAAGTCAACGCCAAACATATTATGTCTACATCACATCATTAAAACATCAGAAGGTTGAACTCACGCAAATCTGATCCCAAGACAACCTTGTCGACCTCTTCACCACGGCACAACCAAAGTCTACCTTCCAGAAACCTGTTCGAAGAATTGGTACGCGAAACTATCTCATTTGCAATGCATAAATGGTTCTCATTTGAAAGTTATGTCAAACTCAGGGAGAGTATCAAGAAGTATACTCACTTGACCTTCATGTATTATTTTTCTCTACGACTATGAGCATTTTTCCCACTGGGTTTTTGCTGCTTAACTAGGTTTTAATGAGGCACCTATCTTGGGCTAACCATACCCTTGTGTGCGTTCTACTTAGGTCCTGAAGGCGTTTAGTTTTGACTTAATGCAACTTCTCACTTTTCTCCTTAGACTATGGGTTTTATCCTACCTAAGATTTTTACTAGAGAGAGATTTTGTGAGTTTTACTACCTATGCATTCTTCCGTTTATTTTTAGACTCGCATTCACTCATTGTGCCAGCTAGATGAGACGACTTCATCAATTGTTTTTACATTTTCTGAAGATCTGATGCGCCATCTACTTGAGTAATTACACACTCAAGGGAGAGTGTTGTGAATATATTTTATATTATATGTTTGTGTAAATCTGTAGTGGATTTAATTAGTATAATATTTTATGAGATCTAAAAGATCTTTCCTTGTACAAGTTGTATTAATTGAAGAGCAAGTTTTCTCTCCTTATTTTTTTAGTATAAATAAAGACACACAACATGAAGAATAACATAATTTCTCAAAGTATTCTGCATCTCTTTTTCGTACTCTCTTTTTCTTCTCTAAAATAGGCAGCAAATATCTAATATAAGTCTTAATTTTTTTTGGTTTGGAAAACGAAAGGTCATAAAAAGGAAAAACAATCGAATAATAATGCATGGTAGGAGGGCATCCCCACTTATAGATTGTCACATGGGAGAAGGAGATTTTTATACTCCATACCTTATTATCTTAGTCTCCTATGAATTATGGTGACATGATCGATCATAAGAACTGAAAAAGAGTCTTGGAGAGCTTAATCTTTCTATTCTAATTCCGGTCATGCATAGGTTAGTTCATTGTCGTATCAATCAACCTGCTATATTTTGTTGGTACATTTAACTTGAATTCTTGAATTATAATCGATACCAATCACATTATTCAATTCAACATTGGAGTTTCTTGTCGTCGAGTGCAGACATCGGAAATTTTTCTGACGTTTTACAGTACTTTTTAAAAAAAAAAAAAATAATACAATAATGTTACATCCACTCCAGTATTGCTATCATGGAAAAAAAAAACATTGTTGTGAAATATATTAAATAAAAAAGTAAGGATGTGATAAGTTAGAGGGGACATGAAGCCAAACCCTAACAAGAAGAAGAAAATTATTAGAAACAAAAAATCAATTATGCGAACTTCTAAGAGAAACGAAAATTTGGAAACCCTAAAAGATTATAAGCAAAAGCCGCAACTGTACACGGCGAACAAGGATCCCACCAATGAACCCCAACATGATCAACATCATAGTTTGCCAAACAATCTGCCACCTATTTTCCTTTGCGATAAATGTGAGAAAACCGAACTTGCATGGAAGGAGGATGGAACAACAATTTGCTCAATCAACCGATAAACACCAAGGCACCTGAGAAGATCTATTAGAAAGAAAATGCACTGCTAAACAAGAATCACACTCAATCCAAAGAGAATGCCAACCCCTCTCCAAATAGCATGAATAATAACTTTAAGTTTTTCTTACAAGGCAATAGCAATGCCAAAATATCTTGCGAAGCATCCAAGACAATGACCCAAGTGGTCACGGTAAATACCACCAAAATTAACTAGCCATACTCAGAGAACCACGAGCTGCACCGTCAGTGTTAACTTTAACTTGAAAAGAAAAAGGAGAAATCCAACTAACCTCATGAATTCTAGGTGCCCTTGAAGGCCTTCCATGCACGCCAAGTGCTCTAAGAATGCAAAGCTCATCAACTAAGTTTAACATAAAACCCATACCCAAATATTCACCTCACAAAATTGCAAGCGAATGCCATTAACCAACTGATCAAATGTAAACATTTTTCCTTCAAAACGGATTAAATTTTGAGCTTGCCAAAGTGCGTGAACATTAATAGGTTGTTACTTGTTAGTTTTGTAAACAGTACCTTTTCCCACTTCCTCATCCGATTTTAGTTCCTAGTGTTATTTTAGGGTGCTTTTGGTTTTGGACAATCAGAGCTTCTCTCCCTCCCTAACTTTTTTTTAGTTCCCAGTTATATGACAAAAACAAACAAGAAAAACTAGCTCCTATATCAAAACAGCCGGAGATGTCCACTTCCGCTCCTTCACACCCCCACCCATTCCTAATGATCCTGAATTTTTCTTAGTTTATATCAGTGTTTGAAATTTCTTTGATACAATCAATATTTTCGTGAAAATATCCAAAAAATGAAAAAAAGATATGGACAGGAGCCGGGTGGAGTAAACTTCACCTCATATTGGAGAAACTCTTAAAATCGACAGATTTCGTCTATATTTCCAACATATCGGTTAAATATCGAAGAAACTCTTATATTTCATCTAAAACAGTGTTTGACATTTCCTAAAGTTTCATTATAAATTTCTATCATTTCCATTGAAAGCAACTGATATTAATATCGATATTTCCACAAATTTACATATCGATATTTCCACCGATATCAATATTTTGAACACTGGTTTATATATAGAGGTTGTTTAAGAAAATGGATCCCATTTTTATAAAAAATTAATGATTGTTTGTGAGGTCAATTTGTAGTCTTTTACAACAATCTGATTCATTTATTTTTTAAGTCCTCATTCATAAATTATTCTTGCAAAAATTTAATTCAATCCAAAAGTATTTAGGCAATCTTGTCATGGACATTCATTGTTTCTTAAAAATACTATGTTTGTCAATTTCTTTGATCATAATTAGGTATCTTCATTAATTTTAATTTCATTAATATTTGTAATAATGATCTATAAAGTGATGTTAAAAATAAAATAAAAGGTTTGGATTGTTGAAACTTGAAATTCAATGTCTGGATTCTATAAATAATCCCAATTTTTGCAAAGTAAAAAATAAAAATTGGTGTTTGGGCAAAGATTTCTCTGGAGAAGGTTCCTTAGACCTTAGCACAACTCCCCAATGGATTGGCACTTTGGATGTATATGTTTGGTAATCGGGCTCTTGCTTACCAGGTGTGCTGCAATAAGAGCTTAAAGTTAGTTCTAAAAGGTGCCTTTGTGGGGCCTTAGGTGGCATTGAGGCTCACAATCAAAACTAACTAAATGCTTAAGTGTGCCACTGCTATCTCAGTATAGCAGATGTAGAACAAGTGTGTTTTAAGTTGATTACTTGCACCCCAAGTTACTTCAACTTCTTGTTATCAAAGGATTGTTACAGATGGGTTAAGTCTGTATTAAGTTCTTTTTCTTACCTTGTAAACAAGGACTTTTAGTTCATGGTCTTTTATGTTCAAATGAAGGGAGTCTAGAGCCCCTTAAGTCATTTGTTTGGTCCTAGACTGCTCTTAATGAAAACATATCCATTTAAACCAATCGGATCCAGATGCAAATGAGACTCTTAAAATAGAAAAACAGGTGGAAATAACTTGAATACATGCTGGAGAATGCATTAAGTAATAGATTTACTAATTTAGAAAACAAACAAAGAGCTTCAGGCAAGATTTCACCTTGTCTGGCAGGGTTGAACTTCTTGCAGTTACTTCTCTTTGTATTTACAGGGTTTATTTGCTTAAAAAGGGATAGATGGTAAACAAGTTTACACAAGGGAATCGATACTACAAGAGATAGCTTTTCTGAAGAACTATCACTAAAAGGACTGAATCTGGGTTGATTTCAGATTTTGGATGCAAATCTGGCTTGAGACTATAGTTTGTATGTTTGTTTGTTTAATTGGTTGAGTGTCCCTGTCTCTGTTGTCTCTTCTTCCTTTTATAGGTAGTTTGGCCCGATTGCTGTAGCTTTTGCTCTTGCCCGAAAGCACTTGGAGGAGGGTAGTGAGTCATCAACTTTTTACTAATAACACCACTGGAAAGTGTTCTTTGGCTGATAGTAGGTTAGTCTCCATCACTTGTCATTTCGTTCATAGACACGTGGCTTGTATCTTGGCTGAGAAGGCTTCAGTTTTGCTTCTGGGTTAGATGCTGGGCTTTGGACAAGTCTTCCTCTAATTTGGTATCTTTGGGCTCCCCTTCATTCAAGCCCAATATTCAAATATTAACTCAAACAATTGGGATATCTTGACTCAAGCAATATGGATATAAATCTATTTCTCTCTCTCTCATGACGGACTCCTGGCCCCATATCTAACGTCTGGAACCTCACATCTCGGGTCGTCGACGGTCAACCACACCACGACAACATCCTCCTCTGACGCTTTTGCAATAGAGATATGGGGAATGGCAAGCGGAAAAAAGATGAGAGACAGAGAGAAAGTTTGAGAAATGATAGAGTGGATCCGTTAGAGCGTTGAGGGACAGCAAAACGGAAACGAAATGAGAAAGAATTGTAAAGTTTATGAAAAGTACAACCTAAAAAAAAAACCCTAAAGTTGAAGGAAAGTAGAAATGAAATAATCAAAGGTAAGCAATAATATAATTTCACATTTCACATTTCACATTTCACACCCATGTATTTCATTTTTTTCACATCTATCTTTTATTTTTCAGCAAGTAATTTTATGATATGCATGTTAAGATCTCACATAAACAAGTCTAACACAATATTAATCGCATTGATATCATCTCCAAACTTGTATATTACCAATTTTTCACCACAATATCTGTGAAATTTTGATCACAAAAGGTATTGGTGTAATTACTTAGACGTGAAATCCTTCGTTATGCGTCATACTTATCTTTGTTAATTTTTGTGATGTGAGATTCTGGCATTCCTCAACTCATCCTCTTATGTCGGACCACAACGTAGGGACCACTTGTACACCAACTTCAGACCTAGTTCGGCCGTAGTCAAACAAACTGCTATACCGGCTCACAATATACAATAAAAAAAAGGTTAGCAATCCACTATTAATCATATTGATACCCTCCCTCAGTTTTCATCTTATTATTTATACAACACAGCACATGTGAGATTTTCTCAAAAAATGAATTGATCTAATTAGAAGTCGTACCACTCAATATAAGTCATGTCCTATTTTATCAATTTTTTTTATGGATTCTTGTATTCTTTAACAATGCATTGCAGTTGTAATGCTTTTACTCTCTCTCTCTCTCTCTCTCTCTCTCTCTCTCTCTCTATATATATAGGATCTTTATGGGAAGGGATCTTCATGTTTTTTCAAAAATAGAGATTAGTTGTCCAGCTCATGCCTTACCACATTGAACTGAATATTTGCAAGCGTGATTTAGAATAGAGACTAAAAATAGACCGTTCAGCTTGTTAAAGTTCGATGTGATGTGGACTCTTCACTTGAATGCCCCTAAATCCTCGATGGTATACGAACAATCGCCAGAAGCCCATGAGCATTAGTGAATGGAGGGATTGTTTGGCTGGTGTGATTAAATCCATAAAGAATTGCCTATATATCTCCTTGTATGGAGAATCAAACCATGTGTAGTTCTTGTGAGTGTTGTGGGATAAGTGATCGTATATACCCAAGCTAGGGTATTTATAGAGATATTGAGAATCCTTGTAGGGAAAGTAATCTCTATTAATATGAGATAGCTTCTAGGAGGTATATACATAAGATATTAGATCCCCGTAGGATTATGATTGCATTGCCTAATCTCCAAGTTATCCTAATTTGACATGAATAGGAGTTTTCTTTCTTGGGAGACAAGTAACCTTCCTAATGCGCTTAAGCATACTGGACTTGTGCCTTACTACCTTAATTAATCAGGGCATGTCATACTCGGGGTACCTATGCGGCTCCAATCTAATGCTAAGGAATTTACTATCATTTCGACCATCCGGAGTGCCAAATGTCATGGGCTTGATTTATAACATGCACCAGATAAATGTATCGTTGAATGTGCAACTAAGGATCCAACGCCTACGGGTGTATAGTACACAAAAATATAATACAATAAAATTGATCCATGAAGTTTCGCCTTAATTTACAATTGGTCCTTAATTAAACTAAAAATATATTAATTGGGGTACTTGAATTTTAACAAAACGTACACCGGGCCCAATTGTTAACACCAATAAAAAATTGTTAGTCTGATAATGTGACACTCATGTGGGTCAATACCTATGCAATTCTAGTTCAACAACCAAATCTAAATTAGAGTGAAAATTCCCGGATCAATTGTGAATCCTATGCCAGCCATATAATTAACTTGATGAAAAATCTATCTAAGGGACCAAATGTGTACATTTTGCTAAATCAAAAACCTTAATCAAAGGATGATAAAAATTCAGTTTAAAGGCCCATCTGAATAAAGATGAATGTTCATGATGCACCAATTTTAAATTTTATACTTTGTATTCTAGTCTTGACCGAAAAAGAAAGCAAACTCGGAACTTGACCGATGAGGCGGTGGAGGTGGCAGAAAGAGAGTACAGCGGGTAAACAAACACATCTTATCAAGAATTTGGGCACATCGATCATGCCACAGAGACCCAACATCGTGGCTCGCCAAACAAGCCATGCACCCACAAACACAGCTGGAGTTTAGGGGCCCCGCTCTGGACACGTGTCGTTTTCTGACTTTGCAAGACTGCAACCCACTTGCCCCCCCCTGCCCTTTTAATTCTGGTACTCAATCATTCCTCTTCAGTTTCAGTGTTTCAGTCACTGGCGCTTTGTTCTGATAATTTGGCAACTTTCCTCAGAAAAATATGAAGGTAATTAGTACGTACTAGTTGCAGAACCATGCACATTATTATATCATATTTTAACTTCTTAAAAGGCACAATTAATTGTGCATGTCACTAATTGATCGTCTTTCTTGATCTTCTTTCTTTCTCTGCATATAGATCTTCAACTGGGTTCATAAGCGGCTTCATCAGAAGGGTTTTATTTCTTAACTTTTCTCCTTATATGTACTTTGTTTTATTTTATACCTAGTTGATATATTATTGTACCTAAGGCTTTTTAGTTGACATAACTTCTTATTTTGATCCCTGACAATGAAAATTAATAGAAGTAGTTTCTGAGCTTGTTCACTGTAATTCATTTTGGTTATTTCGTGAAATCTCTATTAATATCTTCATTAAGTGAAGGAATTGGTTTGACAAAAATACCTTAAAAAAGGTGGTCATGTTGTCATTCACGTGATAATTTAACTAAGATATTGACAGATTTTTCATAGAATGACAAAAATGATTTACAACGGACAAACTCATGGACCATTTCTATCGATTTTTATTATTAGAGACCAAATTGAGAAGTTATGCTAATATAAGAGACCATTTTGGGGCTAAAAAACCATGTACTAATTACATTTGTCAATTCTCTATATGTATTTATTTCTTGCGCTAAGTGAAGATTAATTTGTTTTCCTTCAGTTGAGTTTGCTGGAAATGTGAAAAAAACTGAACTGGAAGTGGAAACCAATCACAAGGGCACACAAGCATTTCTCAAGCAAGTCGGACTCGTTAATGTTGATGGGCTTGACGGTTGGAGGGAGGGCATTTTAACGATAGGTACCTTGGGTTTCGATCCCGTAAAACCCTTCCACTCCCAGAACGAATATTTCGTTTTGGAGAGCGAAGAGCACGATCAGGAAAACAATGGATTTTCACACTGTGGTAATGACGACGACGAAGATGATGAACATTATGATGATAATTTTGGAGATGAAGAACTGAATCCTTTAATGTTTAAAACATTTGGACACAGTTTTGAGGACGTTGGGTCAAACTCTGATGCCACTGAGAAACTAGTTGATGTTGATCATGCGATCTTGACCGTTGATGGTGTTCCTCTTACAGCATACGAAGGGTCCAACAATGAAATCAGTATTGCACCACCTGATCTGTACCGTTCCGAGATCACTGATGATGATCAAAGGAAGAAGAGAGGCCAAAGAATAACCCTAGCTGACCTATTCCAGGCTGATCATGTTCATGATGTTGGTCAACTGAAGCTTGACTCCTGCAAAGTCCAGCCAAAAATGCAGAAAAAGGTGAACGTGAGAACAAAGATCGGCCTATCATTTGCCAAGAAGCTCATTCTTCGCGTCAAAGAGGATTCAAGTCCAATAAAAAATCTGCAACGAGTGAGTCATTTCCTTTGAATATTTATGATTTGGTTCATCTGTTTTAATTTTATTTTTTATACAAGCGATATTTTACATTGAATTTATCTACACTACGGAAAAGGAGATTCAAAGTTGAGTGAAGAGAGGGATCGAACTTTGGGTCATTTGTTTACTATGTTGTGAAATTGTGATGCACATTTATTGTCCTAGATACACATAAAGGGTGATCAAGATATTAACTACTTTTTAACTGTTAGTGGTCTTATTTTTCACAGTTCAATGATTTAGTAACAAATCTGTAATTCCAGAAACCCAAAAAGTAACTAATTATTTGTAATGCCAAAGCTGATGAGGAGGATGTTGAAGAGGAAGATCCATCCAGCTGAGCATGATGTCGAGGTTGACAAATCAGATGGCCAGAAGCAACCCGGTTCAGTAGAACTCGTCACCAAGGTTGAAAGTGATGCCTCTGAATCAGTTTCTTTGCTTCAAATTCAAGGTATATATATGCATATACTCTTCAATTCAAAGACATAAAATGTTTCCACATATTTTTGTTAACATTAACAAAGTGGATAATACAAAAAAGGCCTAATCATCTTTTCTGTATCATTTAGTTATAATGTCATAGTACTAAGGGGCATCTATAAGGAGCTAATTTGTCAAATCTTCATCCAATAATTGGGAAATCATCTAATCCATCAGCATGTAAAATATGGTGTCAGAGTGTAACTTTATGGCCCCAAAAGGAACTTGATCTTACAACACATAGATGTCATAATGAACATTTTAGATTGCATCAAGCTTAACGGTTAGATATGTGCTGAAAGATTAAAAAAAAAATTAACAAATGGATCCAATTTACTTAAATATGAATTCATATACTGACTGTGTTGAAGTGACCTTTGAAAAATACAAAAATAAATTTTTATACCCATCAAATTATAATTTGTATATGAGAAGAAAAAACTTCTTAAAGAGCCAAGTTTTTATAATTCGAAAACTCGATGGCTCAACTGTCATGGTCACATCATGAAGTCATTTCAATTAGTTGTTAAGACAAACTATAATAAATATAAACTATTGATTAAGTTGATTATCATTTGAATGATGTGATTTAGATTTACAATCCGATAATATAAGGATCTAGCTAATAACATAAATCTAACGAGAAAACATTACTTACATATCACTTTCTATTATTGTCTGTTGGTTATCCGTTGTGGTTTAATCAAGTCGAAATCATGTCTTGTATGTTTCATATATGCCAATCTGAACACCAACGTATACGTTTGCTCATCTTTTTGCAGGTGCTACTGCTTGTGTCCATTGAAATATGGCCTGAAACTTCATTGCCTGGAAATGATTGTACTTTGGTGATTGCTATAATCACTATATGAAGGACAATGTTAATTAATTAGCTTTTTAAGTATGTGCAACTGCTGAACTATTCTATTCCTGTTTAATTTGTAATTTTTCTTAATTGTTTTGGCTTTAGTAATGATGGAAGTTATATTTTTGTCACATAGCTTATAGGCTATGATTTGTGTGTCGACTTTTTGATGCATTATCTATTAACTTTAGCAAAATGATCCAACATTGGCACTCAACAAAGAATAAGATATTGTGGCGCAGTTTCTAGACAAAGTTTGGCATCTAACCTTTGCTTAAATTGATTCAAACTTTATTTTTGCACATAATTATTAATAGTCTACCACATTTGTTTCTCTTTAGGTTTATGGGGCTACTTTCTTTTCTTTTTCTTATTGGTTTTTTAAAGTATTTCTTCTTACATGACGATGTGTCATTATTACATCATGCAAACGTTATAATCCAGACGATTCATTATTTTTATCATTGTCTCGAGAAAATTTCATTCCATTTGAAGATATGTTTAGTCACATGAAGATATTACTTGTTACTATAACTATTGATTTGTTGCCACTTACTACTACCGTCTGGTGGTATTCCTCTTCACTTGGAAGTGAGAGGTCTTAGGTTTGAATATGGTGGATGGCGAATTCGATACCAAATTAGGTTGCTCATTGTGTGGCTTAGCCGAACTCCCCCTCCCCTAGTGTAAAAATATCGATGTACTAAAAAAATATTGATTTGGTACACTTATGGATGACTAAACAATCTTCAAATTAATTAATTTTTCAATAGATGATCTTTTTATGATGATAAAGAGAATGAACCGTTCAAATAATAACATTTGTAATGTAAAACGATGTCACATCTTCAAGTAAAGAAAATAGCTTCTTACATGTAAGTGGCCAAGTATGATCCGATTTTAACCCTTTGATCAAATAAAGGGAAAAAAATGAAAAAAAAATGCTAACATAATTAAAGGTGGACACAATTCAGTTCGATTAACATAATTAGAAGTGGATACGGTTCAGTTCGATCTGATTTCACCCCAAAACCATAAACCAAACTAAATACGTGTACTCATCTCGGTTTGGTTTTAAAACCTAAAAATTCGGTTGTGGGCGCGCAGGGAAATAAGAAAAGAAAAATGATTTGGGCTTTGAGTTGGGCCAACAAATCGGTTACGTAATACAGAGTTTCTTGAATTTTTTTGGGGGTTTTCGATCTAGGTCCAAAAACATAGGTAGTTTTTGAACTAAGTCCAGTTATTCAATTACATATTTTTATACTAATTTTGCCCTTTTAGATAAAAATATTTAAATTCTTTAATTTTTGTATCATTTATTCAGTTTTTAATTTTGAATATTTAAATACTCAAACTAAAATATTATCTAGTAACCACCTAATGATGTTTACCTACAAAACCGATATAATTTAGCAACTACCTATTGTATAGGAAGAAAAATATTTTATACCAACAAATCAGATGTAATCTACCTGCAAAACAAAAATAAACTACCTATTGTATAGGAAGAAAAATGCTGAACCTCCATGGCAGAACATTAGAATAGAAATATGATATAATATACCTTCATTAAAGGAACAAATACTAAACAAAAAAAGAGAACAAATACTAAGTTTCAGTTTACCTTTATGATACGCAAAAAAAAAATATAATAGAGCAAATATAAAAGCATGATACTGTATTATTGCTTGCAATTGATAATGTATTGCTGAACGAATATGTAAAAAAATTGCGAAAGCTATGTAAAAACTGAAATTGTCATGAAGGAATTTGGAGGGAGGAACACAAAATATCACCCATGAAAGATGGGAGAAGAAAGAGGAGGATTGATTCAATGATCTAACAAAGGGAATTGTTTAGAAGAAGGGAAAAAAAGGAGGGATGAAACGGACAGAGGGTTGAGATTTTATTGCTATTAACTAATCCTACAATTAAGGGATTAGTTAAACCACAAATAATCATATAATTAAGAAATTTTGAATATTTACTGCAATTTACAAGTCTAAGGGATAAATATGGTACAAATTACAAATAAGCTTACCTGGAATATCAATTATTGGACCTATTTCAATGCAGTGGACTAATTCTAGTAATGGCTCACAAAATTGGATCTATATCAAATTATCCCATTTTTTTTCAACAAACAATATTATCTACATTAAAGAAGAGTAGAAACAACAACGGTTCGATTTAGGAACAGAAATGTCATATCCATTGTGGATGCAAATTTTCTCCTCCTCGGTCTTGGACGATTTTGCACCTACAAAACAACTTGCACCTTAGGTTAAGGCCAAAAACCTCACGCGCCCACGATGAATGGGGGGGGGGGGGGGGGGGCTTTGGCCGAAGAACCTCCGATGCCAAAGTTAGAATTTTAGAGAGAAATAGTGTTTAGAGTATTTTTGCAAGAGGAGTGGAATTAGGTTTTGTGAGAAAAATGGTGATATTTATAGGAGATGGCCGGTCCCCTTTGGAGGAAAGGTGGCCGGCCTTTGAGGTGGAATTTTGAGTGTAATTTAGGTTTAATTAGCTCAGTTATTGGCTAATTAAACCAAAAGGGAATGTTTTTGTATTTATGAAAAGGGTTATAATGAGTAATTGAATAATTGGCTTAGAAGGAAAAGGGGAAGGAAATATGGGAAATAATTAGGAGGTGGCCGGCCCTTCCTTGGAGAGAGGGGACCGGCCATTAGGGTGATTTTATGGCTTTATGGCTAATTTAATTGACAAATTAATGAGGAATAATCCCATTAATTTGTCAATTACCTCAATTTATGTGGGATAATTGGTAGTTCTTGAAATAACTACCTAAAATGTGGATGGATGAAATAATTCAGAATTGTTTACCTTTTATGGGCACCTTTGACTTAACCGGAGATAATTACCCGCTGGTCGCGCGTAGGAATCCTGATGCACTTCAAGGGCATTTTTGTCTTCTTAATCCGAAAATCCACGTGTCGCCTTGTGATTATTTTTGGCTCCACAAATGTCCCCACACCTGTTTGGCTGCTCGCAGAAAAGGGCAACAGGTGTAGAGATTCTCCCACTTTGGGAAACTTCAAGCTGCTTCCTATTTTGTTGATTTTCCTCTTGTAATAGGAAGATAAATCCCTTCAGGAAAAGGGAAGTAAATTTCCCTTAAAACTTATTTAAGTCCACCTTAAGTGGATTATTAAATCAACCTTTAGAGAGAAATTTACTCCACCTTACAAGAGAGAAAGAGAGCTTAGAGGATATTTGTTCCCCCTCCTCTAGCAGTCTTCCACATCTTGCCCGTGTAAAGGATCGCTCATCGCTGCTTCTAGGTAAGAAAAAATTAATTTTCTTGTCTTCCTTGAATCTTGGTTGGATGAGGACCCGAGACTTCTGATTGGCAATTCGTGAAACCATGGAATATATATATATATATATATATATATATATATATATATATATATATATATATATATATCTTTTGCTCCTTCTTTTGCTGGGCGCGGGGCGCTGTTGTTTGGAGAGGAGAGACCAGGCCGTGGGGCCTGGCTGGTTGATGGGTCCTGCGGCAAAAGTTATATATATATTTTATTTTTTTTTTTACAACCCTCTAACGAATCTTTCTTGTACCCTTCCTTGTAGAGTCTTCTCCACCATGTCTTCCTCGAGCCTCAAGAATGATGACGGCGTGCCGCCATTGTAACGTCAAGGCGGGTCTTTGAGCAAGGTTGGCTATTTCAAGGCTGCTCACTTCAAGATCAATTCTAATGACTCCTTTAGAGACTTCCTTGAGACATATTGGCGTGCCATTCCATCTGGAGTGCGTGTGAGGCAGGTTAAGGATGGTAGCAGCCGTGAGCCATGCGATGAGGTTCGGAGAGCCATCAAATTCCACCCTTACTACTTTGTGCTAGGGTTCACCTTTCCCATGCCGCGTTTTTTCCAAGAGGTGCTCTGCTCCATGAAATGTACGCCTGTGCAATGTTCTCCGAATGCGGTTCGAGTGATGGTGGGGTTCCATAATTTGAGCCAATTCTTTGATTTGGGACTAACCACCAACGAATTCTGGTATTTCTTCGACATAGGTCGTGTTGATGGAGTTGGGCAGCTGCGGACTCGTCATAGACTTTTTGACAATTCAAGTAAGGGTGATCACGATTGGGCCAAAGAGACCTTGGAGATAAGCGGCGAGTGGGAGTCCGATCACTCTCCTGAGCTGCGGGTGTCAACAATCTTTATATCCGGTAAGCAGGCTGCTTTAATTTCCTTCTCGGCTGCTTGATTTTGATGTTAAACTGCTCTTCAATTTTCTGATTGCTCTCTGCCATCCTTGTAGATTCGAAGTTTGGCTCAACTCCCAAGGTCTCCCCGGACATGAAGAAAGTGCATGTTGCTCTAGGTATCCCTCCTGAGTATCGTGAATGGCGCTGGCTGTTAAGTCCTCTTCGTAGGGAGAAAGATGGATTGCCCCCAAAGGAAGAAGTAAAACGAATCAAAGCAACTGCATTGGCTCGTCCTATCACTGTAGTGGAGCCTGCTGCCAACGATAGTGGAAGAAAGAGACATTCCCCGCCTGCCCAAGTGTCGCCTGCTGAAAAGAAACCAAGGGTCGCTCGCAAGGGTTCATCCACTGCTCAGGAGGTGTTTGACGTGAAGAAGCCAAAGACTTCATCCGCTACTTGCGGGGGTTCGCCAGCTGCTCCCAAGCTTGTGATTGACTTGACTTCTTCCAAGAACGAGTCAAAAGAGACCACCGGGTCCGTGCCAGTGACGTCCGCCGTTCCGAAGGCTGCTAGCTCGATTGCTGATAGGATTGCCCAAAGCCGAAGTTCGTCAGTGCCGAAGTTTATGCTAAAGCGTCCGCCTGGGGTTAAATCTGATTCTCATTCAGAAAGGCTT
This sequence comes from Cotoneaster glaucophyllus, assembly GCA_036320875.1. Classification (NCBI taxonomy): domain Eukaryota; kingdom Viridiplantae; phylum Streptophyta; class Magnoliopsida; order Rosales; family Rosaceae; genus Cotoneaster; species Cotoneaster glaucophyllus. The sequence continues at coordinate 17,596,506 of CM070062.1, forward strand.
GCTTCCATGAAGAATGGCAAGACATCCTCGTCTGCTAAGGTGGCGCCAAATCTTGTCCCTTCCGCTGCTGAGACCAAGCTGCCTTCTGAGAGGAGAGAGACTGCTTGCGCCAATGGTCCTGGCTCCTTCGTGAAGCATACGTCTGAGTACAGGAGGGCTGCTCTGCTGACCATGATGCAAAAAATGGCGATCTTGGCTGCCGAGTCCATGGTCACTAATCAAGAGGATACCAAGGCTGCCCAGAAGGTGGCGAGGTCTATGGTTGCTGAAGCTTACTCCTCGATCGAGAAAGTTAAAAATTTGGAGTCTGAACTTGCTGCTTTGAAGGGGTCTAACGTCTCTGCCCCCACTTCTCTGCAACTTGAGACCGTTCGCCAAGAGATCGCGAACTTGAAGGCTAGGCTTGACGCGACTCAAGTAAAATATGAAAGTGCAGAGAAGGAGATTGGACGTTACATACCTCAGATTCAGGATCTCGAACGCTCCATCTCTGAATCCCGCTCCACTGCTTATGCTAAAGATGAAGAACTGATCGCTGCCTACAACCAAGTGATACACTTCAAGAAAATTGTTGACAGGCTTGAGCCTCAAGTGCTGGAGCTTCAAGGTGCTTTGAAGATTAACGATAGTCTGAAAAAAGAGATGGAGGAAATGCAGCGGGTCCGTGCTTGTCTGCTTGAGGAAGTTGAGCAGCTAAAGAGTGAGAAAGTTGGGTTTGAGGCTTCGCTGACTCAAAACCAATCTGACTTCTACAAACTTGGTTATGTTGATCATCTCTTTGGACGGCCGTCTGACTTTGAGTTTTCTGAAAAAGACTTTGAGACTTTCTCTATTTCTCCAGAAGATTTGCTCGCCTTTACTTTCGAGTCTTCCATCGGTGAAATAGTTGGAGATGGGAGTGTCCACGGCGGGGCAGCCGGGAGTGAAGCGTCGAATGGTACCACTGCTGGGGTTGCCGTGGCTGCCGAAGGTGTGACAATGGAGCAGTCGTCGGGTGGCCAAGCTGCTGAAGAGTAGTCTTCTAAGTAGCCTTTAGGATTTATTTTTCCTTGTTTCTTTTGCTTGAACTCCTCCAGTCTTTGCTAATTGTTTATCAATTTTGCTAGAAAATTTAATAAACTTGCTTCCTTCGCTTTTCTCCATCTTCGCTTCTTTTGTTCATGCCTTAACCTTTAGACTTTATAGGCCAGTAGCAGGCGTGCCACTTTTTATAAGCAGACAGGCCGCGTAGCCTATGTAGTCGTAGGTGTTGGTGTAGAACTTTTGCAAAGTTGTTAGCCGTAGGATCGGCAACCGGATGCCTTACTTACAGAAGCATACAAATCCGCGTGACCACTAGGCTGTTAACCTTGGCTTTCTCTAATTCCGTAGGTTGCGCAGCAAGTGTCACAACACTTTAGGACTTGGTGCAAGTCGTTCCGCGCTTGGCAAAGATGAAGCTTATCGACTACGTAGCATGTCGACAGTGGATAAAACTTCGTATATGCTTGCTAGCTTGTTTAACCTTTCACAAGAATGTGCGTTTGTATAAGTCTAGCGCGGCTTTACTGCTTGAAGGGCAAGCCGTAGGCAGTCTTCCAGAAACCGTAGGCTACCTTAGTGCACTCGGTAGCAGCTTTAGGGTTCCAGGGCAGCCGTCCATCGGATGTACTGTGTAATGTGCCCCCTCCGTCTCTAGGGCCCGGTTCCCCGCGGATTAGGCCAAGAGACCTGAAATCCTTCAATTAGCTACGCCTTGAAAAAGACCATTGTGGCTACTTCTAGGAATCCCGGCGCAAGCCATCGTGCATCTAGTTATACTAGGGCAGCCAGGCTTATCCACGTCTGGATATTCGAAGTGTAGAGTTTATCCTCCCGCTTTGGAGAGCATGGTTGGTCCCTCGGGGGGTGCAATTCCTGCAGTGAGTCCCTAAGAAGAGCGCGATCTTCTTTTGAAGTGCATGAGTGATCAGTTGTTGTAATGAAATCAAGTTGTAAAAGAGTTCCTTATTGAAAAACAAGTGAACAAATAACTTAATTGTAAAGACTGCGTAACAACTGGATAGTCCTCGGTTTTTGAGGTGGTGCCCGTCTGAGCTGCTTGAGCCTTCGGGTATAGTTGGAGATCACACGTGGTACTTCCTCAAGTTGTAGGCGTTCCACTGCTTTTCAATCTCCTTGTCATTCATAGTGGCGAGGGTGTAGCTTCCCTTGCCGCCTACTCTGCTAATCTTGTAAGGTCCTTCCCAAATAGGGTTCATCTTCTTCGATCCCTCCCTTCGAGCAATGATGAAGGCTTTCCTCAGAACTAGATCTCCGGGTTGAAATTGCCGGATTTTGGACCTTTTGTTGTAACTAGAGAGGAGCTGCTGCTGGTAGGATGCGATGCGGGCTATGGTCTGCTCGCGCCTTTCCTCCGCTAGGTCTAGGTTCGTGGCCATCTCTTCACTGTTCTGCTCGACATCTGGCAGCAGGGTGGTGATGTTTGGCATGATGATGTTGGGAGGAATGATTGCTTCCGAACCGAACGCCAAAGAAAAAAGGGTTTCTCCGGTTGCTCGCCTCTTGGTGGTACGATACGCCCACAGACATCCGGGGAGTGCATCTGGCCACTTTCCTTTTTTGTCGGTGCGGGATTTTTTGAGGCAGTCGAGGATCGTCTTGTTGGAAGCTTCGGCCTGCCCATTGCCTTGCGGATACCTTGGTGTGGACATATGTTGCTTTATACCATATTTTTGGAAGAATCCCGCCAAATCTTTGCCCATAAATTGCGGGCCGTTGTCGGTGACGATGGACTGAGGGATACCAAAGCGGCAAATGATGTTCCTCCATATGAAGCGCTCTATGTCCGTCTGAGTTGTTGTTGTCATGGGCTCCGCTTCTACCCACTTGGTGAAATAATCGGTTGCCACGGTCATCATTCCTCTGCCCCCAGCAGTGGGCGGCATGGGCCCAACCAGGTCGATCGCCCATTGCATGGGCCCAACCAGGTCGATCGCCCATTGCATAAACGGCCAAAAACCTGCTTGTGGGTGTAACTTGCTGGCAGGCAGGGCCGGTAGAGGCTTGTAACGTTGGCAGCGGTCGTAGTTTTGCACTAACTCCTGGGCATCTTGATGCATAGTTGGCCAGTAGTAGCCTGCGTTGAGAGCCTTTTGCGCTAGAGATCGTCCTCCAGAATGGTTCCCACAAACGCCTTCATGGATTAAACTTAGAACCTTCAAATCATCAGGAGGTGCCAAACATCGGAGGTGTGGTCCGGTGTAGGATCTTCGAACTAAAATGCCCTTCCACATGTAGTAACGCGCTGCTCTGGTTTGAAGTTTCCTTGACTCCAATCTTTCTGTGGGGAGTGTTCCGTTGACCAAGTAATCTATAATAGAACTTTGCCAGTTGGGAGTTACACTAACCTGCGCCACTTCGGCTACTGGCTCGGACTCTATGCTCAGCTTATCTAGGTATTCCACCGGAATTGAACGCTTGAGCTGGTGATCGAGGGCAGAGCCTAGGCCGGCTAGCGCATCTGCATGGGCATTTTCTGTCCGTGGAACTTGAGTGAGCGTGTAAGTCTGAAATGCCTCAAGCTGCTCGCGCACCTTCTCCAAGTATTGCGCCATCTTTGGATGTTTTGCCGTGTATTCCCCCGTGGTTTGGCTAGTAATCAGCTGGGAATCGGAATAAATCGTAAGCTTCTTCACCGCTAAGTCTTTCGCCATTCGGAGGCCTGCCAGTAGGGCCTCGTACTCTGCTTCTTTGTTGGATGCCTTGAAGCCTAAAATGATCGCCTGCTCAAGCAGCGAGCCATCTGGGGTAGTGAAAACCACACCTGCTCCCGAACTTTTATGATTGGATGCGCCGTCGACATGCAGATGCCAAATGTCACCATTGAGGGAAGCGGGCGAAGCTAAGGTCTCAGCTGCTTTTGGGACATCATCGGGCTCCTCTGCTGCGTTGCTTAGGCCAGGCGCAAATTCTGCTATTAAATCTGCCAAGGCTTGGGCCTTTATCGCCGTACGGGGTCAAAAGACTAAACCATATTGGCCTAGTTCAAGTGCCCACTTCATCACTCGTTGAGAAGCATCCGGACCATGCAGGATGGATCGTAGAGGATATTGAGTCATGACGATGACTATATGAGCTTGAAAGTACAGTCTAAGTTTCTGAGCTGCCACAACTAGAGCCAAAATTAATTTTTCGATATTCGGATATCTTGTTTCCGCATCGAGGAGAACTTTAGAAGTGTAGAACACCGGTACTTGGGCCCCCAGCTCTTCTCGTATGAGGGCAGAGCTCACCGCTACTTCGGAGACTGCCAAGTAGATGTACAAGTCCTCCGCAGCTTCTGGCTTGGATAGTAATGGAGGTGATGTGAGATACTTCTTTAGGTCTTGGAAGGCTTTTTCGCATTCTTCATCCCACTTATCACGTTGCGCCCTCTTGATGGCTTTGAAGAAAGGCTTACATCTATCAGTAGACCGCGAGAGGAAACGGTTGAGGGCGGCTGCTCGTCTAGTCAAGCTTTGGATCTCCTTCAAAGTTGTAGGAGACTTCATTTCCAGAATTGCTCGGATCTGCTTGGGATGCGCCTCGATCCCTCGTTGGGTGACTAAGTACCCTAGGAATCGGCCTGAAGATACTCCAAATGTGCATTTGGCGGGTTTGAGCTTCATCTTGTACTTTCTAAGGATGTCGAATGTTTCCGCCAAATTGTGAATGTGGTCTGACCGCTGCTTGCCTTTCACCATGATGTCATCGACATAGACTTCCATGGTAACCCCAATTTGCTTTTTGAACATCATATTCACTAACCTTTGGTAGGTTGCTCCTGCGTTCTTGAGGCCAAAAGGCATGACTTTGTAGCAGTATGTACCTCACTCGATCACAAACGCGGTTTTCTCCTTATCGGGCTTGTACATGGCTATTTGGTTGTAGCCAGAGTATGCGTCCAGGAAGCTGAGCAGCTGGTTTCCAGAAGTTGAGTCTACCAAAAGATCGATTCGGGGGACTGGATAAGGATCATTCGGGCATGCTTTGTTGAGGTCGGTGTAATCTACGCAAACCCTCCATTTGCCTTTCTCCTTCTTCATAACTAGCACAACGTTGGCGAGCCATGCGGAGTGTGCTACCTCTTCTATGAATCCGGCCTCCAACAGCTTGTCTATCTCGGCCTCGATGAACCCTACTCGTTCGGGCGCAAAGTGCCTTCTCTTCTGGATTACTGGCTTAGCAGCGGGGTCAATATGTAACCTGTGGCAAGCTACTTTTGGGTCGATGTCGGGCATGTCGGATGGTGGCCATGCAAAGATGTCTTGGTTCTTCCTTAGGAAGGTAGTGAGTTCTTCCTTCTCGGTTGGGCTTAAGCGAGAGCCAATTCTAGCGGTCTTTTCTGGCTGCTGCAGATCGAGAATGATTTCTTCAGCGTCTTCTTCGGGTTTCCAGCTTATCTCGTCTGCTTGAGCGCCATTTTCTCGATCCACCTACTGTAATTGCTATTTGGCAGCTCCGTCATCTTTTTGGACTTCAGTGACCTCCACGGGAGTGAAGGTCTTCTTCCTTGATTCTTTCAACATTTGCACGGTGCATCGTCGGGAGGTGGCTTGGTCAGACTTAATCTCTCCAATTCCTCCTCCCGGGACGCGAAAGCGGATTTTTTGGTACTTGACTGAAGTAACGGCATCTAGCTTGATCAACCAAGGCCTCCCAAGGATCCCGTTGTAAGGGGATGGATCGCTTACGATCGTGAATGTTTGCTTTGAGACTACTAGCGATGTCTTCACGTCAAGTGTGATTTGGCCGATTGCAGTTGAGGTGTGTCCATTGAATCCAGTGAGTACCTCTGCTCGACATATTATTGTGCTCTCCAAACCCATCTTCTGGATGACTGAGAGTTGAAGTAGATTGACCGCACTTCCATTGTCAACCATCATTCGGTCGATTATAGCATGGGTTATTTGGACAGATATCACCAGCGCGTCGTCATGTGGTAAATCAACGCCTTCTGCGTCCTGCTCGGTGAAGCCAATAACGGGCCCAGGTAGCGTGTCGGCCGCCTGGACTTGCCAGATCAATAGGGCCTGCTGGATCTTCCTCTTCTTAGAGTTGTTAGTGACCCCCAAGTGCTCGGATTCGGCAAAGATACCATTAATCCGAATTGTCTTGGCTGGTGGCTCCTCTTCCTCCTCAGCATTCCTTCTTGGCTGCGCTACTGGCTTGTCCAAATACTTATCGACTTTGCCTTCCTTCACGAGCTTTTCCAGATAATTCTTCCAAGTGTAGCAGCTTTCAGTGGTGTGACCTGGTCCTCGGTGGAATGCATAATATTTGGTGTGGTCCAACTTGGAAGTATCTCCCTTTGGTTGCTTTGGCAGCTTGAACCACGGCTCATTTTTTACGTCGCGGAGAATTTGATGGATCGGAATTGAAAACTTCGAGTAATTCCTGGTTGTGGAGCCTTCTTTGGTCATGAGCCTGTCCCTCCGCTTGGCCTCCTGTCTGCTCTTACTGTGCCGTTTTCCATCTTCCCTTCTTTGAGCCACCACCAATTCTTTTTGAGGCTGCTCGGGAGCCTTTTCTGCTCGTCGGGCCTCGTCCCAAAGTGCATGCTTCTCTGCTAGGGCGAAGGAATCTGCTAGAGTCAACTCTTCTTTCATGATCATCTCTCCAAATAGGGGGTGATCTGCAGGGAGGCCTTTTTGAAAGGCTACACTAGCTATTGAGTCGTCGCATCCCACGATCCTCGCCTTCTCTACTTTAAACCTCTTCACGTAGTCGCGGAGTGATTCCTTCGGGTTTTTCTTCACGTTGAACAAATGATCGGATTTTTTCTTGATCGAGCGGTAAGATGAGTATTCTTTGGTGAAAACCAAGGAAATATCATCAAAATTCTAGATGGACCGTGGTGGCAAGGTGTGGAACCAATCTTGCGCTTCGCCTTGCAAGGTGGTGGCGAATATTTTGCACATAAGGGCGTCATTACTCCGGTAAAGGACCATTGCACTTCGGTAATGTTTCAAGTGCCTTTCTGGATCTCCATCTCCTTTGAATGATGTAAAGTGCGGCATGCTAAACTTACGCGGAGGTTCCGTCTGCTCGATCTCATCTGTGAAGGGTGATCGGCTTATGTTGGCCATTTCCTGCCGTAATGTTTCATTGGCCATGTTGCCACGTCGGAACTCGTGCAGCCGCTCATTGAAAAGCTTTTCCACCTCTTCTTGGATTTGTCTTCGTTGGGGCAGTGGAGCCCTTGGCTATCCCAAGTCTTGGCCTACGGGCCTAGGCTGCTCATCCGGACGCTCCACTTGTCGTTGCCTCGGCTGCCTAGCTGGCGAAGGATCTCCCCGTGGGCTGCCTGTTGAACTTGAAGCGGATCGAGAGGCTGCTTCCCTTCGTGCGTCACGTTGCATCCTCCGAAGTGACATGGAAGATGTTCCTTGATGGCCTAAGCGCAAATGAATGCTCCGCCTGGAAGGCTGCTCATGTGGTTCTCCAAAACGTGGCCCTAACCTTGATTGCATGCTCGTTCGCGGGCCTAACCGAGAGTGCACGCTCCTCCTCGCGCTAAGACATGAGTCCATGCTATCTCGGGGGCCCAGCCAAGATTGCACACCGCCCGACTGCTCAGTCTGATTGATTGGCCGCTTGCCAGGACGTCGCCAAAAAGGTTCCTCGTCTGCCCTTGTCCTACTTCGGAACACCTCATCTGGGGCACGTTGGATCTCGGTGCGGTGCAAAAGTTGATTCACCAAGGTTGTTTGTTGTGCTTGGGCGCTCGTCAACTCCATGACTTGTCGAGACAAGTGCTGCTCGCCACTCAAATTGGATGAACTAGGAAGGAATACTCCTCCTTGAGCGATGGACGGGTGGTTGATTCCGGGCACGAGATTTGAGTTGGTCAACGTCAAATCTGTGAAGAAAGGTTGTGAAATCGCTCCCGGCTCAACGGTTGGTCCGGATGGTTGAAATGGTCTCGAGCCGACTCGGGCTGCTTGGGACACCACTGGGGCAGTGATAAGCTCATATTTATATATATTTTACATCAAATTCACTTGTCTTTTCTTAGTTAGTTCCTTATATTTTTGAGCTATTTACTTTGTTTTTGTGTTTTGTAGGATTTTTCAAGCAAATAAAATAAAAATAGCACAAATGGGATTTTAAGTAACAAATTCGTCAAAACTGCCTGTGCAGGTCAGCTGACTTTGGAAGCAAGTTGCGGACAGCTCAGAATGAATTAGAGAATGAGCCTTATATGGTTGGAAAGCTACGGATGTCTATTTTCTGGAGCATTTCGCGGATTTTTAATATCATTTTTCTAGAAGAAGTTATGGCCGTTTTAACACTGAAAGGTTGACAAGAGGCTGAGCAGTTTGTAACTGAAATGAAAGCAATAAACCCAATCAATCTAGTAGCCAAAATTGATGCAGCCAAGAACAATTCAGCTGAAACCTATTCAAATATTAAAGGGAATGGAATTAAAGATGAGGATTAAGAGGGAGTAATTGGCATAAAGGCTACCCAAAGAGTTACAATTGTTTTACCATTTCCTCTCACTTATTGTCATCACTAAATGGCTATTAGTGGGTGAGTTAAGGAGAAGAAAATGATGCAGCAAGAATTGGTATAAAAGCAGCATTGGGGAAGGAAGGAAATAGGCGAAGGCCTCATGTCTTTCTTTTGGTTTTATTGAAGAATTATGTGTAACTAAATTTTAGTAGTTAGGGGCTGTTTTGAAGCCCCGAATATGATTGCAAGTTTGTTATGACATTTTGTTTGAATTACTTTTATGAATGGATGAAAATTGGCTCACTACTTATCTCATTGATGAATTCTTTATGTGTTTTCTATGGATGCATACTTAGTAAGCATATCTAGGATTCTAATGCTATGAATATGTGTGTGCCTGCCCTTGTCGAATGAGGACCTACATATGTTCTAGAGTAGTACTTGTTAATTGCGATTAACATGTGAACCAATTTCTAGGATAAGTAAGACAACGCCAGTACTTACGATGCCTTGTGATGACTCAAACTCTTTTCGTTCTTAATGATTTCTACTTGTTAAATCTATGAACACGCCATTCTAGATTGCATGCTAGGGACTAAGTTAAGTTGAAAACGCCATTCTCTTAACATACTACATAAGAAAGAGTAATAGGTTGAGTTCTAACATTGAGCCAACTTGAGCATCTTCATCCGGAAATAAAAGGAATTTGAATGAAACATAACATGTTTGCATGATTATTTGGTGGTGGATAGCACTTCCCCTAACTCGTTTTCTTAACTTGTGAACTACAATCTATTTTTACTACTTAAAATTTGTTTCTGTCCTGTTTTTGTTCGATTTAATTTAAATATCAAATCAGCTCCAAAAATCCCGAAAATTTGTGTGAGTGTATCTCTGTGTGTCTAGTATCTGCATATAAAATTTCGTAGACTTTAGATAAGTGTAAGTTGGTCTAATAATTATTTTTCGGTGGCTGGTCAGTAGGGACAGCAGCCCAGTTTTTGTGACATTTTAAGTAGTTAGATAAAACAATCTTCTGCGGGAAAGACCCTTATTTTCATATGCTACAATTGACAAATCTTAGTGTTAATAAGGAAAATCAATAGGATATTTGTGTGCTACTTTGTGGTGTGCTTTTAAGCCTATCAAATTTTTGGCGCCGTTGCCGGGGATTGTTTTAATGAATGTGTGGGACAAGATAATTTAGAGAAAGCCTTAGTGCATAGCATTACACGTGGAAAACTTAATTATTTCGAGCACATTGAAGAAGAATTAATCCAGACAGTGGCAGCCCTTGAGTCTCTTTCACCAATTCGTGGTAAGTCTTCTTCCTATTTTATTTCTCTTCCTACTTCTAACGAAAAAACTCTTCCTTCTGTGATTCAGGCACCCAAATTGGAGCTCAAACCGATTCCTGAACATTTGAAGTATGCATTTTTGGGAGAGGATGAAACATTACCGGTCATCATATCGTCACAACTCACAGCAGACGAAGGGGATAAACTGATCCGGGTACTGAAGGATCACAAAACTGCCATAGCTTGGAGCATTGCAGATATCAAAGGTATAAATCCAGCTACATGTATGCATAGGATTCTTCTGGAAGAAGGTGCAAAACCAACAAGGGAAGCTCAACGCCGTTTGAACCCACTCATGATGGAGGTCGTCAAGAAAGAGGTTATCAAACTTCTTGACGTTGGTATCATATATCCTATCTCAGACAGCAAGTGGGTGAGCCCTGTTCAAGTAGTTCCTAAGCGATCCGGAGTCACAGTTGTTAAGAATGAAGCTAGTGAGCTAGTGCCTACACGTGTGCAAAATAGTTGGAGAGTCTGCACAGACTATCGGAAAATAAACAGCACCACACGCAAGGATCACTTTCCAGTCCCATTCATTGACCAAATGTTAGAAAGGTTAGCTGGTCATTCTCATTATTGCTTTCTTGATGGCTATTCTGGATATAATCAGATTGCAGTTGCTCCGGAGGATCAAGAAAAGACGACTTTCACATGTCCATTTGGCACATTTGCATATCGGAGGATGCCGTTTGGACTTTGCAACGCCCCCGCTACATTTCAAAGGTGTATGGTAAGTATCTTTTCTGATATGATTGAGAAAATAATTGAAGTGTTCATGGATGATTTTTCAGTTTATGGTGATTCTTTTGATGCATGTCTATATAATCTGTCCTTAGTTTTAAAACGTTGTCAAGAAACTAATCTGGTCTTAAATTGGGAAAAATGTCATTTCATGGTTTCACATGGATTAGTTCTAGGGCATATCATATCTGAAAATGGAATTGAAGTTGATAAATCTAAAGTAGAACTTGTTAGTTCTTTACCCCTCCCTACTACGGTCAGGGAGGTTCGTTCTTTTCTTGGACATGCAGGTTTTTACCGTAGGTTTATGAAAGACTTCTCAATGATTTCTAGACCCTTATGCCGTTTGCTTCAAAAGGATGTAACATTTGATATGAATGAAGAGTGTGTGGTAGCATTCAACAAGCTTAAGGAGTTGTTATCCACAGCTCCTGTGATCATGCCACCAGATTGGAGTTTACCTTTTGAGTTGATGTGCGATGCTTCAGACTATGCCGTCGGTGCAGTTCTAGGGCAGCGTGTCAACAGAGTGCCACATGTCATCTATTATGCATCTCGAACACTCAATGATGCACAGTTGAATTATTCAACAACAGAGAAGGAGCTTTTAGCTGTTGTATTTGCTTTAGAAAAATTTAGATCTTATTTGATTGGAACTAAAGTTATTGTGTTTTCTGACCATGCAGCTTTGAAGTATCTACTCACGAAAAAAGATGCAAAACCACGACTCATTCGATGGATACTTCTGCTTCAAGAGTTTGACTTGGAGATCAAGGATAAGAAAGGGAGTGAGAATGTTGTAGCAGATCATCTTAGCAGACTTGTGCATTTAAACACAGAGGAAGATCTCATCCCTTTACGTGAGAGTTTTCCGGATGAGCAATTGTTTTCATTAAAGGCTACTGACCCTTGGTATGCAGATATTATCAATTACAAGGTCACCAAAAAGATTCCGGATGATTTTACACGTGCTCAGAAAGATAAGCTTGTCAAAATTGCCAAATACTACGAGTGGGATGATCCTTATTTGTGGAAATATTGCCCTGATCAACTGATTAGAAGGTGTGTCCCCGAATCTGAGTTTAAATCTATTCTAACCTTTTGTCATTCTTATGCATGTGGCGGCCATTTTGGAGCAAAGAGGATAGCCCTTAAGGTGTTAGAGAGTGGCTTTTATTGGCCTAGTTTGTTTAAGGATGCGTACGAGTTTTGTGCCACATGCGATCGTTGTCAACGAACAGGTAACTTGGTTGCAAGAAATCAAATGCCACAAACCCCTATTTTGATTGTTGAGATCTTTGATGTGTGGGGCATTGATTTCATGGGACCTTTTCCATCTTCAAATGGTTTTCTTTACATTTTATTGGCTGTTGATTATGTTTCTAAATGGGTGGAAGCGAAAGCCACCAAAACTAATGATTCAAAAGTTGTTTCAGATTTTATTAAGCCTAACATCTTTGCAAGATTTGGAACACCTAGAGCAATCATCAGTGATGGAGGGAGTCACTTTTGCAATAGAACATTTGAAGCGTTGCTTAGGAAGTACAATGTCACACATAAGGTGTCTACACCTTATCATCCGCAAACTAGTGGTCAAGCAGAAGTATCAAACTGTGAGGTGAAGCAAATTTTGGAGAAAACTGTGAGTCCTAGTAGGAAGGATTGGAGCATGCGCTTGAACGATGCATTGTGGGCTTATAGGACTGCCTATAAGACTCCTATTGGAATGTCCCCATTTCGGTTAGTTTATGGGAAACCATGCCGTCTTCCAGTAGAGTTAGAGCACAAAGCTTATTGGGCGATCAAAGCCTACAGCATGGACATAAGTGTTGCTGGAAAGCAGAGGAAGCTTCAGTTGAATGAGTTAGACGAAATCCGGAATGATGCATACGAGTCTAGTCGAATATACAAGGAGAAATCAAAGGCATTTCATGACAAGATGATCTTAAGGAAGAGCTTTGGCATTGGACAAAAAGTTCTTCTATTTAATTCTCGCCTTCGGTTATTTCCAGGTAAGCTTCGTTCTAGATGGGTTGGTCCATTTGTTATAACTAATATTTTTCCTCATGGTGCAGTGGAAATCCAAAGTGCAAAGGCCGGAAACGTGTTCAAAGTGAATGGACATAGACTCAAGCCATATTACGAGTCTTTTGCGGAGCATGATGTGGAGGTTGTACCCCTCCAAGAACCAGCCTCCCTTGGATGATTACTCTTGGTACCGTCCGGCTGCGGACGTAAAAGCAAGCGCTTATTGGGAGGCAACCCAATATTTCTATTCATTGTCTTTTTCTGTCATTTTCAATTTTCCGTTTGCTTTTTCTGAATTTTCTTGAGTGCTAAACTGAATTATTTCTTTTCTTTGTAGGAACATTTGGTTATGTCCACCCTTGGAGTTGATTGCAAAATTGAAGTTTGGGGGTCATCTCTTGATTTTACTGCAAATTGGGGAAGTTTTCAGTCCAAATGCTTCATTTTTTTTTTTTTTTTATTCTTGTTATTTTTTTTTTTTTTTTATTTTATGCATTATTGTGTTTTTTGACATTGGGGACAATGTCCAGTTTAAGTTTGGGGGTAAGGATTGAAAAAATGACCAAATTGAAAATTTGCGTACCTTCAACTAAGAACTGGGTTTGATTTGTGTCCATGTTGTTTCTTTTTGTTTTCTTAATTAGTTTTGTTTACCCTAACAAAAACCCAAAAAAAAAAAAATTTATAAAAAAATTCGGAAGATTTGAAAATCCAAAAATATTGTCTTATTTTCTTTATTGTTTTGAATTAGATTTTTGTTACTTTCCCGACCCAATGATTTAATTGGATTGAATTTGAACCACAGTGATCAAGAACTTAGTAAGCATGTGTTGTGTGAAATTCATGATTCTCTTGTTAGTTTTGTACATGTTTAATCATCTTCGAAAAACCAAATGCACATAGCCTTGTTGATGTGAGACTAAAGCATGACTTAAAGCTTCGCATGTGAACATAGTGACCATATATATCCTATGTGAGTTTTTGAACCTATTGAAAGTGTGTGCATTTTTCATACACTCATATTCTTTCATGTGTGATGAACTTATGTGACTTACATCTCTAGAACTTGCGTAACGATCTTTCAAAATGTTTGTCATTGATTGCATGAACTTGAAAATGATAGAGGCATTAGGTTTATCACCATGGCCCAAATAAGCATGTTTCCTAAAGAAAAATGATATCATTAGATTGCCAATTTGAGCCGTATATGTTGAGCCTTTTTTTATTTCTTATCACCAGATATGTCTACCCTTATACCTTAAACATTTTTCCTTACCCTTTCCAAGCTAGCTAGTGAGCAATGCGAGATTGTCTTATGAGAAATGTTTGTGAAGTACTTTGAAAGAGTTTGGCAAAAGAATAAGTGTGGGGGTAGTTCGTGTTTGTATTTAGTTATGCTTAAAAAAAAAAAAAAAGAAAGAAAAAAAAAGAGAAAAGAAGAAAAAAAAAATTGTATACAAAGCAAATTTTTAAGTTTCAGTTTAGGGGTGTGGTTGGAGGTGTTAGTAGTGTGGCTGGAGAGCTTGAGTTCTTATAAATCTCAACAAGAAAATTGCTTGCAATGTAGCTTGGAACTTGTGTTTACCTATCCTTTCATTTCAATAACCCTCTCCCTAAGCCCCATTACATCCAATAAAAGACCTCTTGATTTAAGTTTTGCAATTATGATTTTGGAGATGTGATCTTTATGCAAGCTTATGGTAGATCTTTCACATTTGATTCTTTGAGCGAAACACGTTAAACTAAACATATGTGTGATTGAGTGTATGTCCCGTGAGAAGGTCATAGTTTGCATGTGGTGTTTAAAAAACTTGAAATTGCATTAGCATGGCTATTACACACACTACACTTCAAGGATGATTAAAAGGTTACTGCTAACATTTGAATAGGAAGATGAGCTTGGATTAGCTTGTTTGGTGCTAGCTAAGGTTCTTGATGATTTGTTTTCTTGAATGAAATTCTATGAGGGTCACATAGAGGGAAGCTAATGTTTTTCATGTTTTCTTTATTTTGCTCGAGGACTAGCAAAAGCTAAGTGTGGGGGTATTTGATAAGCTCATATTTATATATATTTTACATCAAATTCACTTGTCTTTTCTTAGTTAGTTCCTTATATTTTTGAGCTATTTACTTTGTTTTTGTGTTTTGTAGGATTTTTCAAGCAAATAAAATAAAAATAGCACAAATGGGATTTTAAGTAACAAATTCGTCAAAACTGCCTGTGCAGGTCAGCTGACTTTGGAAGCAAGTTGCGGACAGATCAGAATGAATTAGAGAATGAGCCTTATATGGTTGGAAAGCTACGGATGTCTATTTTCTGGAGCATTTCGCGGATTGTTAATATCATTTTTCTAGAAGAAGTTATGGCCGTTTTAACACTGAAAGGTTGACAAGAGGCTGAGCAGTTTGTAACTGAAATGAAAGCAATAAACCCAATCAATCTAGTAGCCAAAATTGATGCAGCCAAGAACAATTCAGCTGAAACCTATTCAAATATTAAAGGGAATGGAATTAAAGATGAGGATTAAGAGGGAGTAATTGGCATAAAGGCTACCCAAAGAGTTACAATTGTTTTACCATTTCCTCTCACTTATTGTCATCACTAAATGGCTATTAGTGGGTGAGTTAAGGAGAAGAAAATGATGCAGCAAGAATTGGTATAAAAGCAGCATTGGGGAAGGAAGGAAATAGGCGAAGGCCTCATGTCTTTCTTTTGGTTTTATTGAAGAATTATGTGTAACTAAATTTTAGTAGTTAGGGGCTGTTTTGAAGCCCCGAATATGATGCAAGTCTGTTATGACATTTTGTTTGAATTACTTTTATGAATGGATGAAAATTGGCTCACTACTTATCTCATTGATGAATTCTTTATGTGTTTTCTATGGATGCATACTTAGTAAGCATATCTAGGATTCTAATGCTATGAATATGTGTGTGCTTGCCCTTGTCGAATGAGGACCTACATATGTTCTAGAGTAGTACTTGTTAATTGCGATTAACATGTGAACCAATTTCTAGGATAAGTAAGACAACGCCAGTACTTACGATGCCTTGTGATGACTCAAACTCTTTTCGTTCTTAATGATTTCTACTTGTTAAATCTATGAACACGCCATTCTAGATTGCATGCTAGGGACTAAGTTAAGTTGAAAACGCCATTCTCTTAACATACTACATAAGAAAGAGTAATAGGTTGAGTTCTAACATTGAGCCAACTTGAGCATCTTCATCCGGAAATAAAAGGAATTTGAATGAAACATAACATGTTTGCATGATTATTTGGTGGTGGATAGCACTTCCCCTAACTCGTTTTCTTAACTTGTGAACTACAATCTATTTTTACTACTTAAAATTTGTTTCTGTCCTGTTTTTGTTCGATTTAATTTAAATATCAAATCAGCTCCAAAAATCCCGAAAATTTGTGTGAGTGTATCTCTGTGTGTCTAGTATCTGCATATAAAATTTCGTAGACTTTAGATAAGTGTAAGTTGGTCTAATAATTATTTTTCGGTGGCTGGTCAGTAGGGACAGCAGCCCAGTTTTTGTGACATTTTAAGTAGTTAGATAAAACAATCTTCTGCGGGAAAGACCCTTATTTTCATATGCTACAATTGACAAATCTTAGTGTTAATAAGGAAAATCAATAGGATATTTGTGTGCTACTTTGTGGTGTGCTTTTAAGCCTATCAGGCAGGCCGGGCTGCGGGGGCAGGCTTGGCTACAAGAGCAGGCTGCTCAGCACGAGATGCACGCGAGTGCGAGGCTTGGGCCGTGGCTTTAGTGGTATGGACTTTGGGTGGTGCGGCTTGGACTGTAGTAGCGGTGCCATGGACCTCGCCGCGGGTGGTCACCGCAGTGGTTCCCATGGTGGAGCCTCGTGGTAGTGGCGCCATCTCCCCTAGAACCACATTCAATCTCGTAGATCGCCGCAGTCCCATGTCATGAATGTTTGAATTGTCACCCGTGGAATTTTCTAGATTTCTAACCATTATGTACTTTTCGTTTCCTTCTTTTTTATACGCTTTATCAAAGAACTTTTTACGAATAAAAAATTCTAATAATAAAAACGTACGAAAGATACAAATGGACTAGAAATTGAAGAAAAAACCTTTTGTGTGCGAGAGTCTTTTTCGAGCGTAGATTTCTGCTCTCAATGAAAGCACCAATTTGTGGATGCAAATTTTCTCCTCCTTGGTCTTGGACGATTTTGCACCTACAAAACAACTTGCACATTAGGTTAAGGCCAAAAACCTCACTCGCCCACGATGAATGGGAGGGGCTTTGGCCGAAGAACCTCCGATGCCAAAGTTAGAATTTTAGAGAGAAATAGTGTTTAGAGTATTTTTGCAAGAGGAGTGGAATTAGGTTTTGTGAGAAAAATGGTGATATTTATAGGAGATGGCCGGTCCCCTTTGGAGGAAAGGTGGCCGGCCTTTGAGGTGGAATTTTGAGTGTAATTTAGGTTTAATTAGCCCATTTATTGGCTAATTAAACCAAAAGGGAATGTTTTTGTATTTATGAAAAGGGTTATAATGAGTAATTGAATAATTGGCTTAAAAAAGGAAGGAAATGGGGAAGGAAATATGGGAAATAATTAGGAGGTAGCCGGCCTTTCCTTGGAGAGAGGGGACCGGCCATTAGGGTGATTTTATGGCTTTATGGTTAATTTAATTGACAAATTAATGAGGAATAATCCCATTAATTTGTCAATTACCTCAATTTATGTGGGATAATTGGTAGTTCTTGAAATAACTACCTAAAATGTGGATGGATGAAATAATTCGGAATTGTTTACCTTTTATGGGCACCTTTGACTTGACCGGAGATAATTACCAGCTGCTCACGCGTAGGAATCCTGATGCACTTCAAGGGCATTTTTGTCTTCTTAATCCGAAAATCCACGTGTCTGCTTATGATTATTTTTGGCTCCACATCCATCCTGATAACCACGAAAATTAACTATATCCATAACCGCAAATTAACCATCAGTTATTATCCATAATCATACACATTGGGTTAGGGCTGGGCAAACGGGTACAGGAACCGCGGGTCGGGGCGGGTAATGGCAGTTTGGGGCGGGTACGGGCCGGTTCCTAGTTTTAAAAAAGAGAAACGGGGCGGGGCGGGGCGGGCCTTTGTGATTTTCGGTTCAGGCCGGTTCCTGGAGTATAGGAACCGCGGGTACCCGGACCGGCCCATTTGTAATTAAAATGGACGGACCAGATTGATGAATTAGCCACCATATCTAATCTGAACCGTTGTTTTAGTTTTAACCCTAAGTTCCTATCTCTCTCTCGTATCTCTCGACTCTCATCTCAGCAGTCAGTCCTGAATCCTTCCCTTCCCTTCCCTCGACTCCGATCGTCCTTCCCCTCACCAACCGTCTCGTCGGCGAAGACAACGGCACCACCACCCATCATCCTCCTCGACAACATCCCAGACCCAGACCCTCTTAGTCCCTCGATTCCTTCCCTCGACAGTTCCCTAGACTCCGATCGTCCTCCCTCTCACCAACCGTCTCGTCGGCGAAGACAACGGTACCACCACCCATCATCCTCCTCGACAACATCCCAGACCCAGAGAACGCAAGGGCCAGGCCATCACACCTGCATGTAAGATTTAGGGTTTTGTTATTAATTTGAAATTTTGAATTTTGGGTGTAGGGAATCGGATTTTAGGGTTTTTAAATTGGAATTTGGGATTTTGAATGGTGGGCAAGAACTGATTGCAACATTGTTTTTTGTTCTGTGTATCCTTTAATTTTAGGGTTCGTAATGAGAATGGGCTGGTGCTTTGCCCAATTTGTAGCTGAATGGTGAAGAACAAGAGATGCAAAGATCTCTGTTTTCATGTCGAAATTGTGTTTAAGCATTTTCTTCTATCTTAAATTTGAGGCTTCTTTTGTGTTTCTGATGGAAACCAAAGGCTTCTAATTATGTACTCTACTCTCTTGTGCACTAGAAAGATAGTTGTATAACTTATATATATATATATATATATATATATATATATATATATCTGCTTTTGATTTGTGACGATGTATTGATTTGCTGGTGTAGTTGTTTTCTGTGAAGTTATATTAATTTTCTGTGGTTAGGACTGATTTGCATATATTTTGGGTTTGTTTTCTATGTAAGTTTGTATAAATTTGTATTATTGTATTGATGTGCTATCGTCTCCACTTGGGCGATTTATATTTGAGTGAAATATTTCTGAAACTTGCTTCTCCTCAATCCATGCAGCTTGCATGTAATGCACACACAATCTGTGACAGTGAATTGAGACCCCTGGGCACAGGGCTATATCTTGTCGTTTCCATTATTAACCACAGTTAACTGTTTTAGTGGATTGATGTGCTTTTAGTTTTACTCTCTTGCTGTACTTTGGCTAAATGGTTTACTGCTGTAGCTGCCTGCCCAATTCTGTTTTGTTGTTCGAGGGACGATCTGCTGTTGTACGTGGCTGTGCAGTATATACCCAAAGGTGCTGAGGTAGTGAATACTTCTGTATATTTTTGGTCATTGTGGTTTAAAGAGTCTATGTGTTGAAACTTTTGAGATGTATTCTTCATCATAGGGCAATAAATAGTAGGCCGTGCAAAATTCACAATCTGTGCAAAATTCAAATCTGTGCAGTGCAGTTTGCAATCTGTACAACTACAATTTTATTTTTTTTTTCAAACAACAAAAAAAAAAAAAAAAAAAAAAAGGGACCCGTGGACTCGCCCCATTTCAACCGGGCCGGGTAATGTCCGGTTCCTATATTAGAAAATGTAATCCCCGGCCCGTTTCCTTTGAACCTAGGTCCGGTCCGGTCCCTTCAAAATTGGGCCCGGCCCGGCCCGTGCCCAGCCCTACATTGGGTAACGGATTCCCTATCGGTTAACGGTTGTATCCATCTTCGTCAATACAAAAAATATATTTGTTTAGTTGACGCATTATAATTTAGTAAATATTAATTTTGTCATTAAATATTTGATGTATAAAAATATTTAGTGAAGGGATCTTGTGGAGTATAAAAATTAAAGCTAAACATTGATGTTGTTGGTTGATCTTTGATATCTCTCATAAGTACCATTGAATTCTAATTGATTTTAATTCAAAACTTTTGAACTTTCCCACAAAATACAACTCACAGAATGCAACTTTTGTATGTATATATATATATATATATATATATATATATATATATATATATATTTAATGACCTTTCATAAGTACCATTGATTCTAATTGATTTTAATTCAAAACTTCTAAACTTTCCCATAAAATGCAACTCACACAATGCAACTTTTGTATTCTCAAGGTAATGGATTCGGTGAATAATGAATATAAATATATATATATATATATATATATATATATATATTATTCGATTCGGATTCGGAGATGGATACGGATTGGGACCCATTTAATCATATCCAAAACCATAACCGAATAATATTCACGGTTTTTCCTCATATCCAAAATGTATCCAAAATCTGAATTTTTATACCCAAATCCAATCTATTCGGACGGTTATCCACAGTTATCGGGTTTAGATGATAGCATTGTCATCCCTAAAGGGGAGGGGTGGGTTTAGCCTCACAATGAGCTAGCAATAATGTGGTTCAAATTTGCCTTTGGCGCGAATCGAACCTAAGACCTCTCACTTACAAGTGAAAAAATATATCACTAGACCGTAGTACTAAGTGACAGAGTTGCTTGATTCTTAAAAACTAAAAGTTAATTTGTACATTGCCACTTAGCACTACAGTCTAATGATATTCATCTTCAATTGTAAATGAGAGGTCTTAGGTTTGATTCTTGCCGAAAACGAATTTGAACCACATTATTGATATCTTATTGTGAGGCTAAGCCCACCATCTTCCCGCGATGCAGATAATATCATTTTTAAAATAAAAAAAATTAATTTGTACATTAAACTTGGCTCATTATGAACTTGATCAACCCAATATCGATTCGAGTTTTATCGGTTTGGAATTTGATCAACCCAATTTTTTTCTCCAGTTTCTTTTGCACTCATTACCAGTTTTATTTTCCACCCCTAAGCATAACATCCAATGATCGTGCCCTTATACATCTTTTAAATCTAAAATTGATTGTCACAATCTGAATTCTGAAAGCAGAAGCCCCAAGTAAGTACCCAATAAGCTTTGATTGGCCCAAACTTGGTATGTCAATTTATTGTTCATTCGTTATTGTTGGGGAGTCACCAACCTAATCAAGCCAATTAAAGCAGAGGTGGTCAGTGTAACCCCAAACAACTGAAAGAATAGTCTGTGACATGAGCTTTTGCTCACATTTATGAACTATTACCTAATTGGTGCTATGGTCTTTGGAGGGGCATGGCCCTATGGTTATGGGACAAGAAGTGGTACGAAGGTGGTGGACTTTTGGTTCAAATCAATCAAATTTTATGTGGAATTATTTAAGGAAATTTGCACTTGATACAAGCAATGAATATTTCTCTTCAGTTGTAAGTGAGAAGTCTTATATTCGATTTTTGCCAAAAATGAAGTTTAATCACATTATTATGACAAGTTCATTGTAAGGCTTAACCTGCTCTCACACATCTTTATTATAAATACTATTGTTTGTTAACAAAAAAGAAATAAACTAGGCAGCTCCCCTTAATATATTTTGAATTATTAAACCATTTACATTTTCTTTTCTTTTATGAAAAAAACTGTTTTACTAAGGCCAACTTCAATCCATGGTCTAAAATCTATAATTCCCCTTCTATCCCCCTCCCCCACCCTAAATCCATTCCAACCCAAGTTCTAATTTGGTCCTAAAACCTAAAAAAAAAAAAAACCAGATTTAGGCCAATATTAGTGGTGGAGCCCCCACCCACATGGGTGTGTCTCCCACTTGTCTGCCAATAAAATAGAGCTCAATAGCTTTTTTGATTGATCAACGACTCACATTCAAATGGGCTGTTGATTATCCAATGGTCCACATTTAATTTAGTTAATATTTTTGTTTTATATTTATAAATTTATTGAATCCAACGACTGAGATCGAATGTGATCAAATCTAACGGTTAAAAAAAAGATCTAACGGCCCAAATTTAAATTCAACGGTGAAAATAATTATAAAAATTATTTAACTCAAAATTCACCAAAAAAACTCTATAAATGCCAATATATTTGTTGAAACATCCACACAAAACTCACTTTTCTCCTACAATTTTTCCAATTTTTCTTTCTACCATCTTCCAAAACCATGTGTTTGCTCATGTGTCTTGTGTTTATACATCTCTATCATGTGTTTCATATTCTTCTATAGTGTTTCATGAGTTTCATGTGTCGATTTAGTGATTTTTCAATGTTTATCGGAATTTAAATATTTTTAGGTTAAAATGTTCATAAAATTAATTTAGGATAGTCTACATATTTTTTTTAAATAAAAGTTAATTTAAAAAAATAGTCTAAATTCATTCTTTAATAATCTGGGGCTAAAATTTTAGGTCAGAAGGGTTGGAGCAGAAAAACTGTTTCTGGATTAAAACCTAAATTTTATGGGCTAAAAATTTTAGGTTTTAGGCCAAGGGTTGGAGATAGTCTAAATGGTGGGAATGGAGGTAATTGGGCTACTCTACTCAACGGTTGCTACATCAATGTCAATTTCGTTTTATTTTCTATTGGCTTTTTAACCAAAATAGTCCCTGAGATTTGCATAATTCCTCACTTTGGTCCTTTAGATTTGAAATCGATAGAATTGGTCCCTGAGTTTTTTCACAATCAATCATTTTAGTCATTCCACGAAAAATCTCCATAAAATAAGAATAAAATGACAAAAATACACTCATTTTTTGTCAAATCATTTTGGCTATTGTTTATTATATTGAGGGTAATTTTGTCATTTTGATCCTTATTTAACATAATTTTTCACCGAATGACCAAAATGATTGATGGTGAACAATCTCAGGGACCAAAGTGAGGAGTTAGGAAAATCTTAATGACAATTTTGGCTAAAAAGCCTTTTCTATTTAACCCCACCGAAGTTATAAAATATTGTCCTTCCCATCAAATTGCAAAGCCACCAGCTGCACCCTACTAAACCAAATTTATAATTAGATTCTTATAGAAAAACACAAGTTTCACATAAAAAATATAATAATGGAGGGTGATTATATTTTTGTATTATATTTGGGTGTAACGGAGTAAGTAAGAGACATAACCATAGCAAGTGGCCCAGTAGTAAAGGTGCAGCCTGTGGCTCTCCAATAAACATAAAAATATGGAAGGTTTTAGGTTTTATGCTCTGCTGTAATGAGTCTACTTGATTGTGGTCATGGACATGGTGAAATTCTCCATAGCCTATTCGGGCCCAAAAAAAGTGGATAACTGTAGCTTCCCACCAATTTACCCCTTTTTAATAAAAGAAAAAAAATTAAAGAAGAGTAAGTAAGAGACATTAAATTGCAAAATTTTAATAGTCATGTGCTAAGTGCAATGACCTTTATAGTTTACTGAAATAAAATGAAATTCACTAAAAAAAACAGCTTAATGATCTGTAAGAAATATTTTAGCAATGCCCCGGAAATTTGGACATTATTCTACCTTAAAACTTTCGATTTCACAATTGTCTACTTCTAACAGAAAATTGCGACAAATTAAATGTTTAAAGTGCTTGAAACCAAATTAAGTGTAGGGCAAAATGGAACAAAATCTATAATTTAAGAGCAATGCTAAATTTGATGAGTATAAATTGCCCAAAAAAATACTGACCATGGTGTTGGCCTATTTTACTGAGGAAAAAAAAAAAAAGATGGCGGTGGCAAGGACAGAGAGAGAAGAGAACTTGGTGATTGCGTGGTGATGGTTTTGCAACTCATTGTGTTTTTATTTAAAGTAATAAAAAGAAGAGAATCTTATTCCCCAAAAATGAATACAATTACAACTAAAAAACTATCTAAAACATACAAATGAGATGAAAATTGTTGGGAAAATGAAAAATCATCAAAAACATTATTGAAAGATAGCCAGCCAAGTTGGACCAAATTAAAGAGGGTTTATATCACAAATAGTCCCTGAAATTGACCCCATCAATCATGATGGTCCCTGAAATTGAAAATCGATCAATGTAGTCCCTGAATTTTAACTCGCGAATCAATGTGGTCCTTCTGTTAGTGTTCCGTCCAAATTAACACTAAAAAAAGGTTAGAGAACCAATTTTTCATGGTAAAATGACCAAAAAAAGGTTAGAGAACCACTTTTTTTTGTTTTTATTTTAGTTTTAGCACCAAATCCATGAAAAAATGGAGAGAAAAGTGAAGATGGAAAAAAGAAAAGAGAGGTAGTAAGTAAAATTATAAGTAACAAGGTTATTTTTTATCATTTTACCATGAAAAATTGGTTCTCTAACCTTTTTTTAAAGTTAATTTGGACGGAACACTAACAGAAGGACCACATTGATTTGCGAGTTAAAATTCAAGGACTACATTGATCGATTTTCAATTTCAGGGACCATCATGATTGATGGGGTCAATTTAGGGACCATTTGTGATATAAACCCTACCCAATTAAAGAAGGGTGTAAAATTTTGACAAGAGCAATAATAGGGCAAATCGAGAAAGTTAAAGACCTTTGGTTATTATCACTTCACCCTGAACACAGTGTGTGTGTGCCGGCCACAACTCTGAGTCTGAAGGTCAGCATTTTAAAGAAAAGCGAAAACTTCTTACTACTTCAGAGGAGGAGCTGTGCTTCAAGCCCCGTCATCATCTTCTTCTGTTCTCTGTAAGTGGATTTCTTCAACCTTTTTAGTTTGTCTATGGATCCAATCTATGTGTTTTTTGTGTTATTTTGTTTGGTTTTTGTTGGGTTTCTTCCTCTTATTATTATTATTATTATTATTTTGGTTGGAGGGTTGACTTTGTGATGAACAGAGGCAGCTGCAGGAATGGGTTCAAACTCTAAAGTTTATCTCTTCGATGAGGTGGCAAAGCACAACCACAAGAAAGATTGTTGGATCATAATCTCTGGAAAGGTCAGATTTGTGGTCTTAAAAAAAAAAAAAAAAAAAAAAAATTCCTTTTTGATTGTCCTTTTATTTTTTATTATCCTTGCATCTGGAATTGTTTCAGTTTCTGGGTTGATTTGTGATTTATCTTTTGGTTGAAGGAAAAGCCTTGTGCTGCCGCCCTTTTTTTTTGTATTAAAGGAGTTACTTTTGCATTATCTGCATTGAATGGATGAAATTTTACAGATCTTATTGAAAGTATAAAGGAGAATTCAAGCAATATGAAGGTATAATTATTGCAAAAATATGGTGGTTACTAGTTAAATGGTATTGTTGTGTGGAGGACTGAATTGCACATTGTGTTTTCTTTGTAGTTGGTGTGTCTGTTTCTGGTGTTAATAAAATTTGATCGCTGGAAAATTAAATAGGATGGGATGGAGGAGGAGGCCTGCGGTACTAATTTGTATCGAGGAGGAATTGCGTTGTATGTGGTAAACACATTTAAAGCAGGACAATTAATTAATTTCTTCCACTAGATCAAGATAGTTCATTGGTGTTGCTCTACACTTGCTGGTCCTAAGGTAGTGAAGATTAAGTATTTGATTGTATAACTCTGAACGGTTAAAGGAAAATGTGTCAGATTGGAAGTGGAATTGTAAAAGATGAGCGTTTTGGTTGTTATTATGTATAGTTAGATTGGTAGCATGGCGAGTAGTGGACTCGCGGGGTTGACTTATGAAAGTTGTTTTTGTTTGAAATAACTCTTGCTAATCAGAGAAAACAATTGTAATCTCTGGTGGTATGGGAAACAATTGTTGCACTATAGGCAACTTTCAGGACTGCAGAACAAAGAAAAAAAAAGCATGTGAATCTATCACGTGCCGAGATGGGCAGGAGAGTCAGCTGATCTTGTTCAAATGGGTATGCAAATAGGAAACTTTTTAAGATCAGCTGCTGCCCCTTCCCAGCAGCTGCAGAACTAAACAGTTTTACAAAGACATTTTCGGTCATTGGTCAGGAAAGAATTAGCTGGGCCTCCTCACTGGTCAGTTTCTGTACTCTTATATTTGTTTCACAGTAGGAATGGGTTATAAAGATAAGGACACTTGCTTCCAGTACTGACCTACATATGCTTTTAATTTGGTTCCTAGCTATAAGGTCCTTCTCCTTGTTTTTATGTTGATCATACAGAATATCAACAGAGATTTTAGTGAATTCTTCCATCTGGTAACTTAGATGGTTCACTTTTTACTTTTATCTTCATCTACCTGCATAAATTTTTACCTGCTTCGCTAACTATCTAGTATATTTTGGACCACTTACCACAGGTTTATGATGTGACCCCTTTCTTGGAGGAACACCCTGGAGGCGATGAAGTCTTGCTATTAGCAGTAGGTAAGAGTGTAGACTTCAGCTAGAGAATTTATCTATTATCTTTCCTACTGTTGTTTCTTTACTGGTTAGAGTATGCGTTTATGTGTGGTAAATTGGTAATTAGAATTTTTGGTTGAACATCTTGCAGAAAAAGATGCAACAGATGATTTTAATGATGTGGGGCACAGCGATTCCGCGAGGGAGCAGATGGAAAAATACTATGTAGGCAAGGTTGACACGTCCACCATACCGGCACAGCCAAATTACAAGCTTCCTCCTCAAGCAGCTGCTCCCGCTGAAGATTCTTCTGGACTTATGGTAAAACTTTTACAGTTTCTGCTACCCTTGTTGATCTTGGGAGCTGCATTTGCTCTGCAATACTACAATAAAAAGTAGTCCAATTATCCTCCATCCGTATGAACTTTCTTCAGACCGGTAGTCTATCACTCAAGTGGTAATAACGGAATTTCAGTTGCTAGTTTTCATTTTTTATTATGTTGTACTACCTTTTTACGTATCGTATTTGTGTGGCTTGGAATTTATTGAGTTGGCAAAGCTTTGTTTCATCTCGTTGCATTGATTTCTTTTAAAACATTTGCTGCTTCACCTGCAATTTAGCTGGTTCAGTCAGTGTGATTGATGGGGTAATATTCACCATTATTGCTTGTGTTCATGATTTAGACGTCTTCGGATAGCAGAAAATTTAAGACTTCGCAAAATAGCTTCCTCACTGGTAACCCGTACGAGGAAAAGTTATAGTAGCATGCAGATTGGTTATACCGACTGGCGGTTTCTAGTACTAGTATCACACGATAGTATCTCACAGACGAGCTTTACATGCAGAAAGTTAACAATTTATAAAAACGAACATCTTAGTTGCAGTAAAAGTGTTGGATGGCTCCAATATTTATTCCAATCTTAAAACTCTTTCGCGTTTCATACTTGATCTTGGCAACCGCATGTAAACACCAGAAACTAGAAACTGAAGATTTGAGTTGTGTGAAATGAAGAACCCCGTTCACTCATTCACATTGGCAATTATGTGTTAACTATTTCAAATTTCAAAAAATTTCAATGCGGATTATACTTGGATCTTGATTAAGAACCTCATATCCTTAATGACTGGTGAGTTTCCATCAATTTCTAAGTGTCGTGTCAAGATTCCGTCTATTTTTAAGAATAAAGGCCGATTCGAACTTAGGTGAAGAAGTGTGTACACGGGCCACTTTGATAATATTTCAAAAACAAGAGGGCTTTTAACTTGACAAAACAAAAAAGGGTCTTGGATCTTGGAATTCTTTGGTTCTTAATTAGTTTTATTTGGTTTTTGGGCTTCGGTCTTCGACCAAATAACCAAAAAAAAAAAGGCTTGAGAATGTTAGATTGCTGATCCGAGTTCACAGATACGCACATTAACTATACGGGTTTGAATGAGGATCCTCTCTGGATTCTCTTTGTGAGGATCCTGGGGATCCTCCAATCATATCCGTTCATTGTACATTGTACGGTCAGTTTTCGTCATGTACGGTTTATATTCAATTTTAAATAAAGAAATTTATAATGATTTCTGACCACACGATATACGATGAACAGACGTAATTGGAGAATCCCCGAGATCCTCACAAAGAGAATCCGGAGAGGGTCCTCATTCTACGGGTTTAACTAGATCTCAAGCTTCTTCTAGTACAAACTATCTGTCATATTTACAGTGGGATTTCTTTCCTTTTATGGCAAGTTTTGTTCAAATAAGTTTCCAGAGCCTGCCATCAACTTTGACAATGCAGGGCTCATTATGTGGATGGTACTAATTATTCTTAAAAATTAACCGATTAGTCATTGGTCTGGTAGCAATTGTATTACCTTGGTTGAAGAAAGTTATAGTTCAACTCAGATGGATGCAACGACGAAATATATTTGTAATGAGTCTGACATACATATTCGTGGCTCACTTTATTGTGGTGGTGTAGTGATTTTGCCGTGGGTTCAATGACCAGTTGGAAAATTATCTTTCAAAGTATGACATCGTTTTGTTAAATAAAAAATGTTGTAGGAAAAGGACTAAAAACTTAATCTTAGCCTCAAACCTAAAGCATAATTGAATGATTATATTTCATTAAACACCGATCAGACAGCCTGTCCGTAGTATCAAATCAATGGAAAAAGAGTAGAATCTTTATGTTCAATATTCTGTTTAAGGTTATGTCGTTTGGCACTCCCTAATCCCTATTTTAGTTATGTAGCTGTGAATTTGTGGTGCCAATTTCACTTAATGACAATGCAAACTCTGGACCATTTATGAATCACTTTTCCGCAAGTTTGGTGCTTCAAATCTAGCATGATTTGTGGGATATGTCGTGCTCTTGATTAGGGTGAGATTTGATACCATGAATAAGCAACTTCACCAACTACTTCCAAGTTAGTATGTCATAATATATGGAATACTGATGTCATAATATTGACTTATGTACCGACTATGGGATAGTAGAATTTTGTAATGATAATTTTTTGAAATAAAGTACGATATTCATTGAAATCAACTGGAACACGTACAAATTGATGATAGTGTGCTGAATGAATCTCGATAAAACCTTGTCGGGGCTTTCAACCCGGTCGAAGGGAAAAGAGCGTCCCGCACAATAGATCCTATGCTCAAATGACAATAAACTAAAATTACTTACTTTCTTCAATCAATACATCCCTAATCAAATCAGGGGGTCTTCAAACCATAAAATCGACTCAGTACTACCCACACCCATTCAAGCTAGTCGATGTGCCACAGAATTACCATTTCTCGGCACATGGTTCAGTAGCCACTGAGGAAACAACGTTAGAGAATAACAAAGATCATTTAATATAGAGCCCAACAAGGAGCAATCTTCATCCTGTCCCCTTATGGCAGCCAAAGCCAAACTCGAGTCACCCTAAAAAATTATACCCCCCCCCTCCCACTTGGATAGAACTCATGTGCCAGCACCAATGCTTGTCGAGCAGCAACCAATTCTACATGAAGGGCCGAACTTATCCCTTCACTAAAGCCTGCTGCAGCTGCAACAAACACTCCCTCATTATCGTGCAACACCACACCAAAACCTCCTCTTGAATGTTGGTTTCCCCAAGCTCTATCAAAATTACACTTCACCCAACCAAGATCAGGCCTCCTCAAACTCTAGGCATAACGATTGTCCTTCTTCAAACCTGACTTGTGCCATTTGTGATATTCCTGCAACCAGCTCTCCGATCGGACCACCACCTCATGTGGCGACATCCCGACCCCATTCTAAATGACATTGTTCATGTTCTTCCACAACATCTAGGAAATCATCAAGCATGACTCAAACACCAATGACGAATAATTAAGAGCAATGGATATTAACCACTGTATGAATTGATGACCACTCCCATCCTCAATCCTGAATCCTAGGCCCACAAACCAAATAGCCTTCGCAAAGCTGCATGCCCGCAAAACATGATATGTTGACTCCCCACCATATCCACACACCTCACAACAATCATCCACAGTCACCCTCTGCTTAATAAGGTTGGATCTTGTGGGTAGAGCCTCCATACATGCCCTCCAGATACAAATCTTAACATTGCCTATACACAGGCATTCCACAGCTTCCACCACAACTTACCTCGCCCATCATAAGAGATTCTTAGCAAAGAAACTCGCACCAACCCCAACAGCCGAGCTTATTGTCCTAGCAACATGATAGGCACTTCGCACAGAAAACTTCCTATGCCTTTCATAATGCCAAATTCTGCGATCTGGGACTGTCAGTAAACTTAACAGCATGTGCACAATTTGCTCCACCTCCTTCGGAAAGAACAATTCTTGAATCAACCCCACGTTCCATTGTCTTACTTCTACAAACATGAGTTTATCCACCATGTCCTCCACACCCCAGTTCGCCAGTCTTGGACTCAACACTGTGAAAAAATAATCCATCAGCAACCAATTTTGTTGCCAAATTTTAATACTCCTACCATCGCCCACCTGCCACCAAGACTCTTTATTAATCACTGGCCTCGCAGCCGCAATACTCCTCTAAACATACGAAGCATTTGCGTTAACCCGAACACTAAGGAACTCCATGTTTAGGAAATAACGAGCTTTGAAGAAACTATATGCGAGGGAATCTGGTTGCTGAGTAAACCTCCAAGCTTGCTTCGCCAGGAGCGCAAGATTAAACGCGTAGAAATCCCTAAAGCCCAAACCTCCCTCAAACTTAGGTTTACACAACTGTCGCCAATTCAACCAATGGATTTTCGCTTACCAGGATCACCATTCCACCAAAACCTTGCCATCTTTACATTTAATTCTTCACAGAAAGACTTGGGCAATAGAAAGCAGTTCATAGAATACATAGGTAGCGCTTAAGCTATTGTCTTCACTAACATCTCTTACCCTGCGGAACTCAACAGACCACTCCTCCAACTCTGCAGTTTTTTCCACAACATGTCCTTGACATACGAGAAAGTGTCCTTCTTCGACCATCTAATTAAAACTGGTAATCCCAAGTATTTATCATGGAACTCCACCCTCTTAACTCATAAGCAATCGGCCAGAAGTTGCTTATCAAACCTGGATAAATTATTACTAAAGGAAACATAGCTCTTCTCAAGGTTCACCGCTTGACCCGATGCTGGTTCATACAACTATAGTACATGCTTGATGCTCTGGCATTCCTGCAAAGTACCTCTAGCAAACAAAAAACTATCGTCCGTGAAAAATAAATGATGGATACTCGAAGCTTGTCTACACACCTTAATACCCTGGAGAACATATTCCGCTTTCGTTTTCTTAAGAATAGTCGATAAGCCTTCAGCACACAAAGAGGATTCCCTTGTCGAACTCCCCGTCTAGGTTGCACATACCTAACCGGCTCACTATTTAGCTTAAAGGAATAGGTCACTGTGGAGACACACATCATTATCACATGGATCTAGCTCTGAGAAAAACCCATGCGCTCCATGATGGCTTCCAAGAACTTTCACTCCAATCTATCATACGCCTTACTGATATCCAGTTTCAAGGCCATAAGCCCATTCAACCCTGAATACCGTTTGTGCATATAATGGGCAACCTCCGCTGCTACCGAATAATTATCAAAAATTAACCTTCCTGGGATAAAAGCACTCTGAGTAGGCGAAATAATATGGGGGAGGATTATCTTCAATCTATTGCCTAGAACTTTCTCCAAAATTTTATACAACACATTACATAGACTCCGAGGACCCAACTGTGTCATCTTAGTAGCCTCTTTTACTTTGGGAATCAATGTAACAATGTATAATTAATCTTACGTAAAATATGCCCTGAAACAACCATCTCATAGATGCCCTTACAGACATCAGGCCACACAATCCCCCAACGTTTTTTATAAAACCCAGGTGACATACCAGGCCCCAGAGCCTTTGTAGGATGCATTTGAAAAACTCCTTTCTTTACCTCCTCATATGTGATTGTCCTCCCAAGGTCAATGTTCATCTCCTTCGTGACCGAAGGTGTAATATTATCTAGTATGTCATCAAACTCCGTGACCACGTTTGAAGTAAACAAATTGGTGAAATACGAAACCACCACATTTTCCATGCCTCCTCAGTCCTCATGCCATAACCTGGCATCATCCATAATCTCATGCAACCAATTACGCTTTTGCCTTCTGTTGGCTTTTTGGTGAAAATATTTGGTGTTGCGATCGCCAAGTTGAATCTAGTTTTCCTTCGCTCTCTGACGCTAGAAGATCTCTTCTTGCTCCAATAGAAAATTCAATATTCCATTAAGAGCCTTCTTCTGTTCAATCGACTCTTCAGTGAAAGGTTGACCCAACAAGCTAGTGAGCTTGTCTTCTACCTCCCTAATCTCTCGCGGCCCCTTCCTGACATTACTACGAGCCCAACTAGACAACACCATTCTTATGGCCTTAATTTTCTCCGTAACCTGGTATATCGACGAGCCATCTATATTTACCTCTCATCCATTTCGTACCACCTCAAAGCAATCCTCATGAATGTTCCAAGCTTCCTCGTAACGAAATTGCTTCCTACCTCAATAAAACCTACTTCCCTCCCAAGTTAATAAGATTGGAACATGGTCCGAGGATGTTTTGATTAAGTGCTACATCCTAAATCGTGGAAATAGATCAATCCACCCCTAATTAGCCGACGCACAATCCAAGCGCACTTTGATGCCACCCCCTTTCATTATGGACCAAGTGTATTTATTCCCAGAATAACCTAGATCAATAAATCGACACTTTTCCACAATGTCTTGGAACCTTTCCATTGGTCGAGTACTCATGAGGTTTCCCCCTTCCTGCTCATTCGCTTGTAGAATCTCGTTAAAATCCCCAATGAAGATCCAGGGATGATCCACATTCCCACACAACGTGTCAAGTAGTTGCCATGACTTTGCACGATCACTAACGGCCGGAAAACTATAGAAGCCAATCAATCTTCAGTACTGTACATCTTCATGCATGCCTACATCAAAATCAACATGATTCTGAGAATAAGACCTAAGACTCAAGTTTAGTTCCTTCTTTCATAACCCACACAACCTTCTCGAGCTACTTCTACTATCCACTGTGAAACTTCTATCAAAATTCAATTTTACCCGTAGTTTTTCCATATGACGAGCATGACTCTTTGTCTCACATAGAAAAACTACCATGAGATCTTTACTAATAATTAGACGTTGAAGCCCATTAATTGCACGGAGGTTCCCAAGCCCCCGGCAGTTCCAACTCAAACAACTCATTGAGACCGGCGGGGTTGAGCTTCATTAACCTCTGCCGATAAATTTGAAAACTCTTTGTTGTTACTGATTTTTCTACGTTATTCCAATGGTGCCTCGGTATCCATTCCTTCTCGTATAAACCGTTTTCCAAGCTCCAGTAATGGTAATTATTTGCCCGTCTGAGAATTGGACAGAGAGCGTCTCATTGATATTCCAGCATTCCTTCTGCCTCTTCGCAGTTTCTTCCTTATCTTCAGTTGTAGCTGCTCGATATTTGGCATAAGATTAAAATATCTGAACCCATTTCAAAAAGCCCACCCACATGGGACCTAACGACATCTACTAACTGACTACGCTTAATAGAAAAACCCACATGACTACGCTGCTGAATTGGGCCTGATTAGGATACACCTCGAGACTCACATAAGGCCCTTTCATTGACTATATCAGCATCTGGTAGCCCAGTGAACACATGTAGAGCCTTGCTTAGGAAAGTATCCTCACTGACCGTTGGCACCACTTTCAAATCAAATCCAAATAATCTCATCCTACCCGAATTAGCGGAATTATCCCCTTGATTATGCACCTCACAATCTGTAACCCTAGAATCATCTTGAAATGGAACAATTGCTAGGGAATCAATTAGCATATCCTCCAACTCCAGAACCGCATTCAAATCAAGCAAAACACTTTCGCTATTAATCCTCATGTTTTCTCGGTCCATCCCCTGATCACCGCCGTCCATACCCTCAGCTCTATTCACCACCCTGTGTAAGATCCCACATCGCCCAAGGGTATGGATCCTTTAAGCCTTATATGTATATTCCCATCTCTACCTAGCATGACGCCTTTTAGGAGCTCACTGGCTTCGAATTCCATTGGAACTCCGAAGTTAAGCGAGTTCACGCGAGAGCATTCCCAAGATGGGTGACCCACTGGGAAGTTCTGCTAGCGTGAGTTCCCAGAAACAAAACCGTGAGGGTGTGGTCGGGGCCCGGGTCGAGATGTGACAATTTTGTATCAGAGCCAATCCCTGGCCGGAAGTGTGTCTACGAGGATGTCGAGCCCCTAAAGAGGGTGGATTGTAAGATCCCACATCGCCCAAGGGTATGGATCCTGTAAGCCTTATATGTATATTCCCATCTCTACCTAGCACGAGGCCCTTTGGGAGCTCACTAGCTTCAGATTCCATTGGAACTCCGAAGTTAAGCGAGTTCGCGCGAGAGCATTCCTAGGATGGGTGACCCGTTATGAAGTTATGCTCGCGTAAGTTCCCAGAAACAAAACCGTGAGGGTGTGGTCGGGGCTCAAAGAGGACAATATCGTGTTATGGTGGAGTCGAGAGCCTGGGATGTGGTGGGGGCCCGGGCCAGGATGTGACACCCTGCCTTCCGTTATGGTCATCAGAGGTTAACCCACGATGGACTCAGCATCTTTGTCCTCCTCAACGTCCATTGGAACTTTCATAGACCACCCTGGAAAAGGACTCAGACAAAAACGGATACCCTGTGGTCGACGATACCTAGCATCCAGTACATCATTCTGGAACCACCTCTTATAGGGTTTAAAGAGATCGCCCTCATTCTTCCCCTTATACTTCTCACACTGATCCTCCATATGCCCAATTAAACCACATTAGAAACATGTAACTGGAAGCTTTTCATACAGAAGGTCAATACTAACTATGGATCCCTCAATAGAAAACAACAGACTTCGACGTAAGGGCTTCGAAATATCAATCACAACGCGAATACGTAGAATTCGCCCCTGAATATCTCCTCCTCTGCTTTGATCAGTAAGCACATGCTCGTCTATCTGATTCCCAATAAATTACCCCATATGTCGGGTCATGTATGCCAAGGGCAAACCCTTAACTTGTATCCAAAATTCCTAAGCATGAAGAGCAATCCGAGCATGATGAACCAAATTATCGTCCACTGCCAAAGCTAATAAAGCTCCATCATTCAACCAAGGACCACCCTTCAACACCATCACTTTTTCCCGAGTATTATCAAATCCAAACGAGAACAAACCGTCATCTAACTCGACAATCGTCACCTTGGCTTTAGACGCCAAAGATGCATCATATGACGCTTGATCCTTTCGCGACTAATCGTTTTTCGAGACAACAATTTCCCGACTAGAAAAACCTTAGTCGTTTTGAGTAAAAAGCCTTCCTTATCATCTATCACCACCACCCTCTACTCCTCTGTTGTGAGCGTCAGTCGCGTAGCAAAATTCTCCACCATATCTTCCATAATCCTTTGCACCCCTCCCCAACTACCATGAAAAACCTTACGACACTTCTCCCTAATCAACTAGAGAGACCGGATCAACATCCACAAACTACACGCACAAGAGAACAGCGATAGCCCCGACCCTAAAACATTTAATAACTACGACGATGTCGCCGAACTGAATAGTTGTCGTCGCCCTAGGAAACCCTAGAGAGCATTTTCAAGATAGATCAAAAACCAGAGCATTTCCTAGAGAGCATGCCCAAAAACCAGAGCATTTCCTAGAGAGCCTACCATCAAATAAATTGTTCTCTCTTTGTTTTTGGCCTTTTCAATGAAGTTACATTTTAGACTAAAATAGGGGAATAGAGAAACTTTGTAATGATAAATTGGCGTGTCACTCTTTTCCCGTCGACCAGGTTGAAAATTCTGACAAAATTTTAACGAAGTCACATAAACGCATACCATCATCATATGCATACTGTTTTCTTACCTTTTTTAAGGAAACAAAACAAAACCCTCGAAAACTAAACTCTGAACCCAAAACACCTCAACTCGAAATCCCAAAAAAAAAATGCCATACAATAATTACTCAAGAAAATATCACGGTCAAATTATAATCGTACGTAAACCCTATGTGACTTAGGTACTTATCATAATCATACAACCACCTTATCGTAATTAAGGTGATTGATTAAGTTCATGACATGCAAGCTAGTATATCCCTTGCGTTTATCTCACGCATTATTTTTCCAAAAAAAAAAAAAACACAAACATGAGGTTCAGCATTCGTTATCCAATCGATGTTTGTTGAACCTCATGCAACTGATCATGTGCAGATTATATTATGATTTGATTTCAACAGAAATCCGAGTTTAGTTTTAATTATTTGGAAATGTACATAAATTTGGTATGTGAACAATCAATTTGGCTTTCGTTGGGTATAAAATGATATAAACTTTCCATTCGAGCGTAAGGTGACACACCTAAAGAACTTGAGATGTCTATCACAAACACCTCGATTGGGTTGTTAAGACACATATTCACATCCAATGATGATTAAACAAAGAGTTTTTTTTTTCTTTTTTTTATTAGCGCTCCACATCATTGAATACGCTCCGTGTGAAAATTTGTTATTAAATGACTTATATATTTTTAATATGAAATGATTATTTAAGCCTATTAAGATTTTAAACAAGATAAGTATTTCTTATATACACCCCGATATCATGTCCAACAAGTATCCTGCTTTTTTCTTTTTTTTCATGCTCTCAAAGCCACTCTAGCCCTTGATTGTAGAACAAAACGGTAACCATTAAAAGAAAAAACATATTGATGAAAAAAATTATTTTTGACAAACAGAACATAAAATTGACATTTTGAAAGTTTCACATGAGGTAAGACTTCATATATTTTCTCATTGTTTCCGTGATTTCAACAATATTGGTACTGCTTTTTTCGAAACAATCTGATTGGGTATTAGTCTGATATGCAAAAAGTACATACTGTTTCATAAACTTACGTCGCTTACCTTTACAATTTGAAAGAACAAATTGCCAGCTATTGAAGATAACCACGTCATATTGGAAGGATATGTTCATTCCAATGTGTCGTTTACAAACAGCATTATGAAAGGTTAGAACCTTTCCCATATTCCAGTTACAAACAACCACTATGTTCATGTTCCATTTGAGGGGTTATGACCCTTACATATTTTGAAATTATACAACATCTTCCTTTTGTTCTTTTCTAACAGATGAATACGGAATAAATGGTGTTGATCTGGGTGTATGTGGTGAATGTGCAATTTATGTAGAAAGAAAGAGTTTTTTTATTTTTTATTTTTTTGGGGGGGGGGTGGGGGTAAAAAGTAAATGTGAGATGTATTCAGTACGTGAGGTACATTCACCAATATATAGGATATGAATAGAACAACTCTTAAATTAAATCCTAGCCCAATTAACTTACGAACGTAACCAAGCTTACCAATACGAGTGTCATCTCACATTTTAAGAGTTTAGTTTTTAGATTTTATTTTTTTTAAACTAAAACTTCCGTTTGGTAATTATGTTTAGTTCTTAAAAAAATAAAAATTGAAAAAGCTAATTTTTAAAATTTTCATTTTTTCTTAATATTGAAAGTTGTTATCAAATGAGTTTTTAATTTCTAGTTTTCAGAAAAATGAAAATTGAAAACAAAATTATTATTCTTAACTTTTTTATTTATTTATATATAAGCGATTTTACGTGTCCCCAACTACATATAAAACTAGTGAAGTAAAGAACTTTTGAATGTACGAATTCTTTAGAAAAGCTAGTACCTTATAGGGGTGGAAGGACCATAAGATCACAGTAGTCCTAGGCTCACCTTGCTTTCGTTTAAAAAAAAAATTAATACTACTTTTTTTTTTTATCACTTTTCCATGACTTTTTCACTTAAACCATTCTAATTTCCTAGAGAAAAGATCCGGCCCTCTTTAAATATTTTAAGGATATTTATGTAATCTAGTCTAACCCTAAAGCCTACATATTCCAACTTCCAACACTTCTATTTCTTTTCCCAATACTAAAAATTAGTATTTTATTATTCTCCAAGTTTCTAGCCGACTGCAGTCTGCCAGTCTGAGTTAGGTTGATATCTGTGTATTGGTTTTCGATCAGTCTTCAATTTCCATGATCCTCAAAGGTATGAACTTCGAATCTCCAAAGTTGTCATTTTCAATTTTTTTTGCAATTTGCTAATTCATATATGTTGTCATCTACAATTGTAAATTAATTTAACAAATAATATTTTTTTTGCAGATTAAAGAATTGCATTATTCCATCATTCCATCAAAGAAAAGACATTGAAGTTTAGTTAATTGGTCAACAATCCAAAGTATGTATTTTACTCTCAATTCCTCTTACAATTTTTTGTTTATAGATTATGATTAAATTGATGTCTTGCAATTTCTCTTAACTATTGCCTAATTTGTTGTAGTTTGTAAAATTAGCATATATATATACTATGCAACGGTTTCAAAATATGAAAACTCGTCGAGGTCAATTATTTTAATTATTGGGGATATGTAATATTATCAATGCTATGTTATTTTGAATTTTGGTTACTTTTCATATATTTACTATGATGTTTTGGCTAATAGTTCTGTAACTACTAACCTGAAATCCTGACTCCGCCACTGGTACCTCATTAACATTGCAACAACACTTTGAGAGAGTGAGATATTGGAATACTTGGGGAAGGAGCGCTCTCTCAAGGTGTTTTACGCGTTTGCCTTGTATCTTCCGTATATTGTTAGACACAAAGGAGACATGCAACTGGGGACAACATACCCTTAGCCTCAAATTTGATCCCCAAAAAAAAAAAATGTTGTTGTCAAATTATGGATAAAGTAAAATTTTGAAATAATAATATGGAATTTATGCAAATACCTGTACTTAATTTTTTTTTCTCTTCATTATTGGCAAGTGGGTATTTAATTATTGATTTAAGGAACGGTAATTAATGGGTACCACAAGTGACAAGTCAAACAAGCATCCCATCTCATCCAAAGTAGTGATTGTATTAAAACATGAACAAACCAAGAACACCCATCACATGTATTTTATTTAATTCTTCATCTTCTTCTGCCTCATCCACACTAAAACGGCATCCAAATTGTTTTGTTTTTGTTCTGCACAATCCAAGCAATTTTGTTTCTTGCGTTTATCTTTCTTTTACCAGTCAAAATCTGTGTCTGGGAATTCAGAGCAAGCATTAGTCGGAGATTCTTGTGGCTATGAGTAAATCAATTTATTAAGTCTTGTTAACTATTGATTATAATTATAGGAGGGTGGTCCTCATACTTCTATATGAAGAGAAAGACTCGAAATACTGTTTGATAGATCATTGTCGTTGGCTCCATTTGTTTTCATCAACTGTCTTAATTGCATGAGCCAAATGAACGACAACAACTCATCAGCATCTTACACGTAAGGCGTCACTGTTGATTTTTGCTTTTGCTGTCGACATTTTCCTGGGTTTAAGGCCCATACGGTCTTTAAAATTTACGTTAAATAGGTAAGACTGATTGTTACTCATACGGTACGTGGTGCTGATCATAGCATGTCTTTCGCTTCAACATATATAAACAGGTAGGCTTGAAGTATCTACATATATCTGGGGGAGAGATTGCTCCATTTGGCTGGCATCTTCTTACTCCGACTTTTTAGAAAAATTATTGAGTAATAGTTGGAAACTAACTTATTTTATAACGTGTCATCCCATTTCATATCATATTGGAACTTGAACTACATATAAAATTTACTTTGAAACAAAATTTTAAAATAAAATGCT
Organism: Cotoneaster glaucophyllus; assembly: GCA_036320875.1. Taxonomy (NCBI): domain Eukaryota; kingdom Viridiplantae; phylum Streptophyta; class Magnoliopsida; order Rosales; family Rosaceae; genus Cotoneaster; species Cotoneaster glaucophyllus. The sequence continues at coordinate 17,635,768 of CM070062.1, forward strand.
CAAAAACAACGTAAAGCAATTGCAATCCGCCAACTGTATATGCCTCGTTTCGTATAGAAGATTTGATTGGATTGAAATGGAGAATTTTTTATTTTTCATATATATATATTGAAGGAAGAAATGAAAAAATCTTGTCCAACTTAGAGGTAGACAATGAATTACTTATGAATAAAACTTAGGGAGTTTTAACGAAAAGCTCACGGTACTGTTCACTTTAACGAAAAACCACATTTTAACACTAAAAAATCAAACCTGGTACTATTCACTTTACCCTTTATTTTGTCCTTATCGTTAAAGCTCAAAGTTTTCAAACCCTTTTCATTAGTTTTCCTTAAAACTTATTCATTCTAATATCTCTCAATACGGTGGGATTACAAAGAAGAAGTTTCTTGCACGTTTAATTTTCTTCTAATCCCTCAACATGGAAGATCGTTCTCCTCTTTCATTACATACAATTTAGAGTGTTATCCATGTAAGAATATGAGAACAAAATTCCACATCATTGAAGGACCAAACCATGCAAGAGCTTATAACTTATAAGAGGTGGCTACTTCCCACATTGCTAATTAATTTTACAATAAAACCTCAACTTTCTTCGATACATTGCAATCCAGTCCAAGACATCAAAATCTTTATGAGAATATGCATGAGGATCTCAAAGTCATATAATGAGTCTAGAATAAAAAAAAGAATAAGACTTGGCTGCTGAACATTTCAGCAGGAGGTCCTGCTTACACCAAATCACAGATGGATACGTGTTCAAATTTTGATTAAAATAATTAAAAATTGGATACGTGTCCACTCATGATTGGATGTAAGCAAGACCTCCAGCTGAAATGTTCAGCAGCAAAGTAGCGTTCAATAAAAAAATCATAAATAAATGCTTAAAAAAGTTTCCCGTCGCACATACGTAGCTATTTAGGACCTTTTATCAAACAACTGTACGTGACAACTGTCGAGTTGATTTGACGTAGGAAAACCAAATAATCCGCTATAATAAAATAACTGTTTTAAAAGACCGAATTCTATTGGCACCAAAGAAATTTAAGCATAACAGTATATGTATGCGTGTGTGTGTGTGTGTGTGAAAGCGACCAGTTCCTATTGCGTGTCATGTTATATTTACTGGTGACGCCTTCTGAACCGATGGCTTCCCACCAGCTGATGCTCTTTGTGAATAAATAATCCATTAGCTTAGCCACATTTACATGAATAATAAAAACTAATATTGTTTAATTAAATTAATTAATTTAACACATAGTTGACGTCAACGGAAAAATATACTTGTCTGTTTCACACTTGCCAACGAAATTTGATTAGTTTCCCGGTCCATGATTGAATTCAAGTATAACTTTCGGGTAGTAATCTCGAGGTCAATACCCAAATTACAGAATATGTTATTAGATGAAGCCTACACGTTATACGTGTCTAAATATAAAATATTTAATAAGAACAAAATATACAGAAGAGGGAAGTTGAAAAGGAGAAAACTTGTGTGAGACTCAACTTGTCATTGAACAATGTCTAATGACACTACGACTCAATCAAAATTTAACGCGTGGTTAAATTTAACTACAATTTCCTATTTACATAAAACTGAAAAATATTATTTCCAATATTAAAACAAATAAAACAAAAACACCCATCCAGACTTCCTCCACCGGAAAAGCCTGGAAAATAAACTTTAATATGGGTTGATTAGTTTCCGAAGTAAGGGATACTTGTTGCATTCATCACATTCCTCCAGTTTATGTGTTAAATCTCTTTTGTCTCCAAAGAACTGGAATCCCATCACTTCATATTTTCTCTCAATGGATTAATTGGAATTGTATAGACTTTGGTCATGAAAACGATTACATATGATTTAACCTGGATTTGTTTTCTTTCGTTTTTTTTTTCCAGTGATGAACCATTTTCTGCAAACACAAAATATTTCTCCTTTATTTTTCAAAGAATTGGGCTAACCATGATAGGAAAATCTATGAAAATGGAAAATACATAGCTTATTCCCTCAAAGTTTAGTCTAACGATACCAACTTCGCCGCCAACGAGGGAGGGGTGAATTCTCATGCGGAGGAGTGCTCCGATTGGGTGATTGAAGTCTATTCTTAATTTTACTAATCTTTATAATATATTTTCACTTTTTATATAATTATGAAATCTTTAAAAGGTAAACTATAACTATGAAATCATAATTAAATCTTGCTACGTGTCAAATTTTGATTGAGTTGTAATGCCATTAGGCATTGTCTAGTGGCACATTAAGCACCACATAAGTTTTTTCTCGTTGGAAAGGGGGAGAGAGAGCCTACTTGCGGGATGTTTTTATTTTTATTTTTATTTCTTAAAATTAAATATATGCGATGTGGATGGTGTTAGAAAATGAGTATGGTCAACCTAGTTAAAGGAAATAATATCTCCTAAGGTTAAGGAATTAATATTGTAATCTGATTCTGATTGTATTTCTGATTGGTAAGATCCTTACTTGTACATTAAGCTTACACGCTTGTATATATTAGCCTTTATGCTATGAATAGAATTATCAAGTTTATATTTTCTACAGATGAGGAAAGAGAAAAACAGCAAAATTTAGTTTGTGCGAAATTAAATTACTGTTCGTAATTTTATTTTGGAAAAATTAGTATCTAGTTCCTAGTTTCTAATGTTCATTGACTAAGACCTTATCAGTTTTTAAATTTTGATCAAAATCCTGTATTAATAAATTAATGAATTAAATGTAAGTTGATAATTTTTATAAAAAAAATTAGTAATTGATTTAGAGTTTTAATACTCACACCCTTAATAACTCTTAATTAATTTTCAATTCAAACATTTCCCAAATATAAAAAATAAAATTAGAATAAGTTTGTACCCATAAATTTTTTAATCTTATATGTATCCATTCTTAAATATTGGCATTTGTTAAAAATGTACCTTTTTTTAATATAAAATGTACCCATTTTTTTTTTATATAAAATTTCATTCAATCTTTTCTCTAATCCATTTTTTAAAAGGAAAACTAATGAGGGCTTGAAAATTTTGAGTTTTAATCAAAATGACAAAAATGTGTCGTAAGTGAATAGTACTAGGAGTGACTTTTTAGAGTAAAAATGTCATTTTCGTTAAAAGTGAACAGTACGGGGAGTGTTTCGTTAAAACTCTATTTTTTAAACTTATATGGGTACATTCTATTTCATTGATTCGAGAATGTATCCATGTCAAGTTTAATAGAAGAAATTTAATAATGTTATTAAGCCTAGTATCTTTTTCTTTTTTTTTGTGCTTTTGAAAAATGTACCCATATGTTTTGATATAATAATTTTTTGGTTAGTTTTGATGAACGAACCTGTGTGTGTGTACAAAATATATTGGAGAGTATAATTCATCTTTAATATTTTTAATCCCATAATTATGGGTTTTATTTAAAATCTCATTAATATAAATAACTACAAATTTCATTTTTAATGTAAAAATATAAAAAACCTATATAGAAATACATTATTACATTAATGTCAGGAACTTCGATCAAAAACTAAAAACCACAAAGGTTTCAATCAAAGAACATTGGTAGTTAGAGACCGCATCCAAAGTGTCCCTTTTATTTTGTATAAAAGATCAAATTATATTGTCACTCTCTTTTAATGAACAAATAAAATTTTGTTAATAGGTAATTTAGATAATAAACCTGAATATGGTGCTAAAATTATGCCAAATTGAAAGGTCTAGGTCAAGTAAATGAAAGTGCATACGTTGCATGAAAAACAATGTTTGAACAAGTTACAAAAGTTGAAATTTATTAAACAACAGTTACTAGCGGTATAAGGGAAGTAGTCAAACTTCTAATAAAACATGCAAGAAATCTTGATTATCTAACACGGGACTTTAACTTCACATCCTTACATCACAATCCATTAGTTATGAATAGTTTAATTAGATTAGTTCATCGTAAAGAAAATATGTGTGACCGGTGTGAAAGGTCTGTCCACACGCTCAAGGAGATTAGTTACCAAAAGTTGGGAATGATAATATGTGAATATTTACTATATCTTTCAGTGTAAACATGCACCAGATAAATGAAGAGGTGGATATTTGATTTCAAAACTAAAAATTAAACCTAAAAAACCTCGATAAAACAGTATCTGGCTTTAAATAAATTAATGAGGGGTAAAGGGAGCTAGATAAAGATTGAAGGGGAACACTTGGATTCGCAGGGACATATCAACATGGTGCTTAAGTTAAATGTTGATTATTGTTTACCAAATAAGTTGGAACATTTAGAATTTAAGGGGTTTGGAGTGTTGTGGCCCAGTCCACATCATGGTTCGGGAACATGCTTGTTTGACAAAGGTGAACCCTTATGTCTATCAGGTTGTCTACTCCAGGATGTGTCTAATAATATGTCTAATAATATGTGATCTGAAGAAAATAGTATTCATCACGAAATGCATTTTTCAGGTATCTAGAAAAAGACGTTGTTTGCTCATAACAGGTAAGGGTTTGCTTCTTGCGGTAGAAATCGAAGAAGGTCTGGTACTCTATAATCATGCTGTCATTGTTGACTATATTGTAGATAGTCCAGGAGATATGTAATTTCTTGTAATCTTACGATTCAGTTCCTTTTATCTTTTATAATTACTTTTCTTATAGAATAAGGCATATGTGTCTATATATTGTAAACTCTAGAGGATGAATAAACCAACGAAGTATTCAATGTATTTCATGGTATCAGAGTCAGAAAACAGGTTTGTAATGTCACGTGATGGGTGGATCCCCTTGACTCCTTGCGATGATGATGGGTCTCTTGGCTCTGCGGGTTGGGTGAGTCTCTTGGCTCCACATGGTTGTTGATGTGTGGATCTCTCACGTTTGGCCCACTAATGGGTCCTAGTGAGGGCGCGTGTTGAAATATACCACATTGGCAAGATGAGGGAGAAAATAAGAGTTTAAATATCTTAATCCTACTCCCAACTAATACCAAGACATTTTATGGTAGAACCTGACACTTGTAGAATTGTGCAGGTGATAATTAACAAGTTAGAAACAATATCGGTATTGTTGGAAGCTCGTCCCTCTGATAACTTAACTTGTCAATTCTTTGGACAAACTGTTCTTGGTTGTCTATATTGTTGAGAGTGTGAATCTAATATTGGAAAAATAAGGGACTTTGTATATTCTTATAAAGAGTTGGACGACGTACTTTCTGTATTGTCATCAAGTGATTTATAAAATCTCAATTTCTCTAATGGTATATTGTTATATTCTTATATTGTCCGTCAACTGAACATATGTCTCCAATTGTAAGGGTCCAAAATCGCTTTAAGGGTTGTGGTCCTAAGGACAACAAAAGCCACATTATTTTAAGGTCAAAATTTTATATAGCCCAGCAGAGGCAGCCCCAGTGCACGCCTACCTCTCACAAATTTGTACATTGAAAAAAAATAGGGCAAAAGACAGTTTACTACCCTTATGTTTCATGGTTTTCAACATTTAGTACATCAAGTTTTTTTCGTCCCAAAGTCATACCTAAAATGTTAATTTTGGGACAATTTCATACATCCGTTAGTCAAACTGTTAAGTCTGATGACGTGGCGTCTATGTGGACAATGACTGGGCACCACGTGTCAGAAAATATTAAAATATTATAAAAAAAAAAACCCTCCCTTCTCCTCCCCACCCCCAACCCAGAAGAAGAAGAAGAAGAAGAAAAAAAAAAAAAAAAAACCATCCCTTCTCCTCCCCGCCCCCAACCCAGAAGAAGAAGAAAGAAGAAGAGGAAGGAAGAAGAAGAAAAGGAAGAAAGAAAGAAAGAAAAAAAAAAAAAAAAAACGGGTCGGCCCCAACCCAGAAGAAGAAGAAGAAAGAAGAGGAAGGAAGAAGAGGAAGAAGAGGAAGAAGAAGAAGAAGAAGAAGAAAAAAAGACAAAAAAAAAAAAACCTCCCTTCTCCTCCCCGCCCCCAACCCAGAAGAAGAAGAAGAAGAAGAAAGAAGAAGAAAGAAGAAGAGGAAGAAAGAAAAAAAAAAAACTGGAGCAAGTTGCAGGAGGAAGAAGAAAAAAAAAATCCATCCCTTCTCCTCCCCGCCCCCAACCCAGAAGAAGAAGAAGAAGAGGAAGAAGAAGAAGAAAGAAGAAAAAAAAAAAAAAAAACGGGTCGGCGAGGAAGGAAGAAGAGGAAGAGGAAGAAGAGGAAGAAGAAGAAGAAAAAAAAATATAGGTCGGCCCCAACCCAGAAGAAGAAGAAGAAGAAGAAAGAAAGAAGCAGAGGAAGAAAAAAAAAAAAAAAAAAAAAAAGAAGCCGGGTCGGCGAGTAAGGAGAAGAAAAAAAAAAAATTAATATTTTAATATTTTTAATGACACGTGGCATCCAGTCATTGTCCACATGGGCGCCACGTCATCACTTAACGGCAGACTTAACAGTTTGACTAACTAATGTATGAGACTGTCCCAAAATTAACACTTTAGGTATGAATCTGGGACGAAAAAAACATCATGTACTAAATGTTGAAAACCACGAAACTTGAGGGTAGTAAACAGAGTTTGATCCAAAAAAATATTAAGGGTCATTATCATTCTTTGATTAATATTAATGTGATTTAATTTAATTAATTAATTAACTGTTGTTTGAGTGTTGACTCATTCACCGGAAAAAAGTCACCAGTCCTAATATATATGAACTTTTCTCAGAAGATACATAGAATAGTTGATCTATTTCAAAGATTTACTTCTGTGGAGTACGTACAATAATCGATTGATTTCGAACTATATGGTGGTTTAGGCTTTAGTGGAAAGGGTAAAAGTTAGGGGTTAAAGGCATTAGTTGGTCTCTCAAAATGCCATTATTCATAAAATTTAGCCCTCTCAAAATTATGTTTGTTCTAGTGGTGGGAGAGGTAAGAGGCTAAAACGTATTAGGTGGCTAGTTTTCATTGGCAATTAATTTCTTTTTAAATTGAGTCTTGAAGAGCCTTGGACAAGAGCCGGGACTAAACTGCCCTCTTGGAGAGCCATGGCATGGTTAGTTTGCATACATTAGAAATTAAATTTTTTTTTTTTGAAGTTAATAACACTTTTGACTAGGTTAGTTTGCATACATTAGATATTCTCTAAACAATACCGATTAGGTTTCAACTCTACAAAAGTCTCTTTGAACCAAGTTTTTCCATTAACCATTGTTTGAATATTATTTATTTGCTACTACTAGAAAGAATTGTTGTAGTTTCACATTTTTCTAACTGTTTCGCATAGAATGTGAATAAGATGTGACGTTCTTATAATATTGTAAGATATGTTACTATGTAAAACAAATTAATTGATTTCAAACTATATAGTATTTGAAGCTTAACGAAATACCAATTAAGTTTTGAACCCTATAAATAGAGCTTGTTTGAAAGTGCTTTTAAAATGAATGAAAGTATTTTTAGTGAAATTGTTTTTAAAACCGATCCTTATTAAAAATCCAAATGGATCATCGAAAAAAGTACTTGAAATGCTTCCTGCAAGACGCACTAGATATGTGTTCTTGCAGGAAGTACTTCAAGTGCTTTTGAAACCCAAAATCAATTTCACAAAAAATACTTTCAGTCTTTTTAAAAACACTTTCAAACGAGCCCGTAGTCTCTTTGAACCAAGTTTTGCCATGAGCCCTTGTTTGAATATCATTATATATTTGCTACTAATAAAAAGAATTGTTAGTTTCACATTTTTAGAACTCTCTTGTGTAGAATGAGAATATAGAATGAGAATGAGACGTGACGCTCTTATAATATTGTAAAATATGTCACGTCAACAATGGTTAACATGTTTGGTTTAAATATCTAGTGCTCAGCTACAAAATGATTTTATTTAGCACTATTCTATTGATAGTATAGAAGTAAAAATGCATGCATGTAACTGCTGGTCTTTAGGAAACTCAAACTTGTATTGATTTTCACCATTACTTACATAAATTAAGATTTAACCTACCTTGGCATCCAAGATAGGGACAGACCTAGAGAACATGTCCAAACAAGTAAAAGGGTATATGCCCATTGAATCATTAACCCCTGCACAAACCTCTTTCACTTTCACTTTCTTCTTCTTTTTTTCTGCTACTAATAAAAGCTTCAGAGAGCTAGGTTTAACCGAGGGCGCACTTTAGCAACCAGAGGGTTCGCCATCTCACACGACAGCTTTAGCACATCCGATAAGTCCACGGTATTCCCATCCAACGGTTGCCATTCGTACTCGTGTAGCAGCGAAGCTACCCAAAACGTCACCGTCGTCAATCCCAGAGCCTTTCCCGGGCAAGTCCGCCTACCCGACCCAAACGGTGCAAGCCTAAGATCCGAGCCGAAAACGGAAAACTCCTGCTCTCCTTCCCGGGCTACAAACCTCTCGGGCTTAAACTCCAGTGGGTCCGCCCAGACTTCCGGGTCCCGAGAAATGGCCCACATATTCACCATGGCCGTGGTCCCCGCAGGCACATGATACCCATCTATCGTTGTTTCTGTGATCGCCAGGCGGGCCCAAGATAAAAGTGGGCCCGGTGGGTGCATCCTCAAGACCTCTTTCACCACAGCCGTCAGATACACCAGCTGGGAGATATCTGTCTCATCGACGGCTCGTGACCTCCCAACAACTTTGTCTAGCTCGTCGTGGACCGTCGATTGGACTTGGGGATGCAGAACCATCCTCGCCAGAATCCACTCGATCAGAACCGCCACCGTGTCCGTCCCTCTAAATATCATTTCCTGTCAGCAAACGACAGCGTTTAGATAATAGAAGATTTTATTTAAAATCCGAGTAAATATCGGGAGAGAGCGATTTAAATTCGTACCCAAAGGACGGCGACCATATCGGAGTCGGACAACTTATCAGGTCCTTGGAGGGAAAGCAGGACGTCGACAAAGTCAGGGGCCTTTTCGTCTTTTTCTGATTTGTGACCGGTTCGGTGCTCGGAAATGATTTTGGAGACGAACCGGTTCACCATGGGGACGAGGTTGGAGCATCTAAACCGGATTTTCTGGGCATCAAAACCGGCCAACCAGGGAAGATGATCGGACCAATTTAACATACCCAACAAATCGTAGCCTTCGTCGACCAACCCTTTGAGCTCCTCGACCTCATTGTCCACGGAGCCGAATTCGAGCTCGTACTTCCTGCCAAAAACAGAGCACATCATGTTGTTCAGCGATGCCCGCTTGATCACTTCACGAACCGCCAGTTTCTCCTTGTGGGTTCCGAACATTGCCGCCATTTGAGAAGCTATGTCCCTCCTCTGGGCCTCGGAGGCCTTGATTTGCTTGGGGGAGAAGAGGTGGGTGGCGGAGATGCGCCTGAGGGTCCGCCAGTAGACGCCGTAGGGGGCGAACCCGATGGCCCGGTTGAACATGAGGGAGTAGGCGGATTCCTTGACGGGGCGGTCGGCGAAGACGGAGCTGTTGAGGATTTCTCTGGCGACGTCGGGGTGGCACGTGACCACGACTCTGGTTTGGCCGAGGCTGAAGGCCATGAGGCGCACGGCGTTGAGGGATAGGGCGGCTGAGGCGATTTTGCGGTGAGCCAGGGAGGTCATGAGGGACATGCTGCCTATGAGAGGCAGGCCTCTGGGCCCCGGAATGGTGTTCTTTTTCGAGAAGGGGCCGATTGTTTTGATGTTGCGGCCCCATGCTGGGCCGCCGGGGTGAGACCAGTAAATTAGAGAGGTGAGAAGCCATGTGAGGGAGACGATGAGAAGCGTGCATGCAATGCTTTCGGGAGAGAAAGCTCTGCATTTGGAGGCCAGGGCAAATACCCATAGGCTTTCTATCTCTGTTTTCATGGCGGAATTGTAGATTGTAGAGAGAGAGAGAGAGAGAGAGAGAGAGAGAGAGAGAGAGTAGGGGGTCAGCTTCCTTTTGCAGTGAGAAAAAGGAAGGGAAGGAGGAGTGGCTTTTGAGTTTGAACCGAAAACTAGCTGATGGATGGGGCTATATATAGGAAAGATATGGTGCATATTTTTTCTGGCTTGGATTATGAATTTCTTTTTTAATTTGATACGACGGTATTCTATTGTAGGGAAATGAAAGATCGTTGTAAGAGAATAAAAGGTCGCCTTTTTTTATTTTAATTTTTATGGATACATCGATATTTTTATATTAAGAAGAGAGAAAGTTCGGTTAGGCCACATAATGGGCAATATAATTTGGTATTGAATTCGTCATCCACGAGATTCGAACATGAGACATCTCATTTCTAAGTGAAAAGTAATACTACTAGATCGTAATACTGAGTGACAATAAAAGGTCGCTTTAAGTTGTAAAAAAATAATGAAATCTCTCGCTCAAAAGTGAAGAAGTATATCATCAAATTCTAAAAGGTCGCATTAAGTTGTATAAAAATAATGAAATCTTTTTTTTTTTAAATAATGAAATTTCTCGCTCAAAAATGAAGAAGTGGATCATCAATTTAGAGTAAAATCTTAAACAAGTGAAAAAAAGAAAAAATTGAAAGAAACATGAAAAGTAAATAGAAAACCGTTATACTGAAGAGTGGGAGCGTAGAGGTTCTAAGTTTATAACTGAAACAAGTTATTTTTTATTAAATTTTGTTCTAATAAAGTGAGGGGAGCATTTTGACTCATCACTATAACCTATGATATATGCTCATCATACACCTAATTAACTGAAACGTGTCATTTCACTTAATCTTGATTAATTTTTTTCAAAATTGAAAAACTAACATTTAATGTGAAAGTTAACTAGAGTTAGGTGAAATAACACGTGTCAATTGATTAGGTGTATGATAACTAAAAGTTTCTCGAATAGCACGCTCCATGACCTGGGCAGGTTTGTCTTGTCGGTTGGAACTACAAAAAAGAGCAATTAAGTTGAGAAGAGATTTTTTGGTGTCCAAATTATGACGTGGTACACTACATTTCACAGTATAAATGATAAAATATTTAAGTTAATAAATTAACAACGAATAACTGGTAGTCGTATCCTTTTTAGAGATTACTCTATTTGTTTAGTAATTGTATGAACAACTTAATAACTAGGTCAACTTGACTCGTGCGAGGATTTCATCCCTCCTTTCCTTTGACTTTGATTTCAGTTCGGGTTGTTGGTTAAAGCTTAGAACATAAATATTTGACCTAATCTATAATTATAATTAAAAAAATAATCATGAAAAATTAACTCCAAAACTATATGATGACTTACTTAACGAAAATAGTTGGGAGAACAAAATTTATCTGTTGCAATATATAGTATCACAAACAAATGGAACATGATCAATTGTCCTAAAATACATTATAAAATTGTTTTTTAAGAGGAAGCGGAATTGGTTTTATTATGAAAGTTTAAAATGCATACAATCATCAAGGAGGACGTTCAATATGATATCTGGAGGTTCTTCAAATCAACAAGAATCAAAATTAGAGATTAAGCCCAATTTGACCAACCTATGAGACACACAATTGGAAGAACGACGAGAATGACAAACTTTGAAATAAGTAAGTTGTTGTAAACCCTGCGTTGATGATATCCTCTCTGCAATCACAACCAACGGAGGAACATCTTGCTGGAAACTGCCCAGTGACTGAACAAGTTGTAAGGAATCACTTTCAAGGATGACTTGACTCCACTGGTGATCCAACGCACATTGCACACTTTCCTAGCAGCCAAAAACTCCACATCGTAGGGGTTGTGGCATGAGATATTTTACGACAGCAACCTCCAGCATAGCCACCGGTATTACTATATTAATTGTATTTGCCTTATTCTTTTTAATTGAAAATATTTAGAAGTATTTACTGTGTTTCTTTAGGAATGACTATGTATTAATTATGCACATCTGCAGTTGCTTTATTCTTTTCAATTTTAAATTTGAGAAATTACACAACAATTAGCAAACAATATTATCTCAACTTTTGTTTTGAAGCTGGAAATTACCTCATAAACATTAAACAATTACGCCCATTAAAAAGCAATTAAATCTAATCTAATCGACTGGATATTTCTCACACCATTTTTAATTAAAACTACACTTTCGCGTCAATTTAAACAGCAACAGAAAATAAAAAAGCCTTCTGTAGGTGCAGCCGTGTAGGAGGACTCGACAACCAAGTATGGCAGCCGTCAGTTCAGGTTCCCCAGCAGGACACGTGGTGGCGTTTGTGGCGTTGTTGTTGGGTGAGGGAGTTGAGGCGCACATGAATGCCCATGCACTCGAGAAGAACTCTAGGCTACGACGGGTGCATGCATTCGGCGGCTCATGCATGGCTTCTGGTCTGGTCTGATGCAGTGTCTTTAGGCCTCTGTGCGGAATTGTGAAAAGATCGATCGACTGAGATAATAATATCTGGATTATGGTTATCAGCTCTGTTTTATTGACACGTGGCGGCCGCATGCGAGAGCCATGAGTCACCTTGACCATGACTGCTCCTACCCACGTTCCAAAGCTCCTGCGTATTTCGGAACTTGGAAACCCTAAAACACTGTTGGAGTTGGGTGGTGGGTTAGGGGTGGGGGTTTAGAAACGTTTTACTTGTACCCTAGTAAATATCATTATTTCAGGTGAAAAATGCGTCATAATTTAACAAATGACAAGCTTATATTTCGTTTGATGATTAAATACATTAACTTGAATTCAATTCACTTGAATTCAATTAAATGTTAAGAATACTTTCAAAGAACATAACTATATATCGATAACACAATAAATACATAACTACATAGTAATGTTATACTTACCACATTTTTCATATCACATTTGTATCATCTCGCTATAAATGTGCGTTTCATCTCTATTAATTAAAGATGTGGTACAAATGTGATATGAAAAATTTGGTAGGAGTAGTATTTTTTATAACTACATATATCCGAACATGATGGAGCTTGTTCTTCCTTAAATGGTTGAGGCCGGTTGTTGCCACACTCGAGGTCTTGTGTCGCATTATTCGTTCAATATCATTTGTATATTCAAAAATATTTTTTTAAAATTCAAAATTAGAAAGAAAATAATAGAAATGTTAGCTTATATAGTTGATTGTGATGAGTTGGAGTATCATGCTTGCTCGTAAGTCTTAAAATCTTGGTTTATATATGGTATTATGTACAATACAAAATACAAAGTACAACATACGTATGTGTATTTCATACAACTAAAATCAAATGAGAAGAAAAAATTTCAATGGATAGAGTACTATTTTATATGTTGTTTCTATTGAGATTTGAAAAGTACAGGAGAGGCCTACAAATGTATATCAAATTAATTATAATCTATTTGACATGTGTATTAGTAATATTTTACATACAAAAAATTATCTACGGTTAATCTGTTGACAGTTGAAAAGTACACAGGAAATAAGAAACGTAGCTATTTGTAATGAGGTATATGTACAAGTATTATATTCGTATTATAGCAATTTCATTTATTTATCTATTTTGATTACTTGCGTAATTAATCAGAATGTGTGGCACGCAAAGTAATTTTGTTGTGTTCGGTAGGGACAAACATTTGGAACCCAATGGACGGCTTGGATTCGCACAACATTACCCTGTCCGTAGATTTGTAAGCAAATTCTAACCAAACAATGCGGTCAAACGAATGACTTGCGACCCAATGAAGACTGACTAGATTCAAGTCAATAGACAATTTATTCTAATAATTTATTTGGTGGAATCAATTAGTTTAATGCAAAATCACCACACAGATGCTCAATGGTTTGTGTAAATTCTGGATACGTATTTTACATGGTTCATTTTAGTTCGATTTATAATGCATGTGAATCATACAATGATAACTAAAGAAATATTGAAATTAACGTTTCTGTAAATCTTCTCATTCTTTCAAAAGATTTCGTACTTTAACCACCACACACGATGGTGAAAAAAGAAAAATTAAAACGTTTCTGTAAATCTTCTCGTTCTTTCAAAAGATTATGTGACTTAGCCACCAGCTAGTTTTTTTTTTAATAAAAAAAATTAGTTTAATGCACATTTTATCCTAATTGCAGCAAATCAAGAAACGACTGTAATCTTGATTTTTGTGTTTAAGATTTAAGGAGATGGACTCACCATGAATCCATGATCGTTATGATTAAAATATTTGCACGTGTAGGACTTTAGGTAATTGCAATGAAACATGGACTCACCCACTTCCCATTGTTCTTGTTTTTTATGTATTAAATTTTTACAAAATGATATAATATTCTTTCTAAACATAATTAATTTAAACTATATGACTGCAAACCAGACTTGGATGCAATGGGTTCAACATTTATAGCGTTATGGCATCTGACCATTTGGTTTATTGGTATTCAATAATAACTTGTTCATTATTCAATATTCGCTTGGTACATAAAATACGAGTGATTATCTGGCTGATAGTTTTGGAATGATGTGTGACATTTAACCGTGATCAACGGTAGGTTTAAATGCCTTTAACCTTTTCGGACTCATTGAGATTAGTCCTACACTTCGAGATGTGGGATACCTCAGGCTTCAGCAAAAAAGAAAAAAGAAATCACTTTGTCGCAGGAGGTTTGGAGCTTAAATATATATATACACACACACACACACACACACAACAATTTTGGATAAAAATTGAAGTAAAAGAATTATAGGTTTCATGTTGATTTAATAAGATTTATACGTTGGATGGTGAAGTATATGTGGGCTAACTTTTTATCTTTTAATGCTTAGATTTTATTTTTTTCATGATAGGGAGATTAAATTTGTAGACAAAATTTTGTAAACTAAATGACATATAAGTTGATGATTAGATTATTACTTAAACGTTGACAAACATACGAAATACCTATTAGTGACATATTATTTAATTTACAAATTTTATCTACAAATTTAATCTCCTAGCATTACCCTCTTCTTATTTTGATGAGCAATGTGCTTAGGTCAGTTCTTGGGAGTTGGCTGATCATTGTCAAAGGCTAGCATATAAAATTACCAAATATTTTTGTTGGATTCAAAAGAGATTATTAAGCGTCTCTTCGGGGACATCCGATAAAAAAAAATAAAAAAATAAGAGATTATTAAGCACGACTAAAAGAGTTAACTGATTAATGATTTCTCTAATGTGAACAGTTGAATTTAATAATATCGAACCCATGAACAGTTGAATTTAATAATCTCCAACCCCCACGAAGGTTTTGAAAATATTATACATAAAGCAGTGAAGACTATAAGAGCAAATCAAATATATCCAAATTTTGCGGGTTTACTTACCTCGTAGGAGACCAGCAAACTGGAAGGAAACTTCCCATGTTGGATTGTTCGTCATTTGTGGATGATTAGTTTATTAATCATGCACAAATTTTCCAAAACTCCGCAGGAAAATGTCACCATGACCATCACAGCTCACTATATACGTTTGATAATACAAGGCATGCCTTGTACAGATCTTTTAGTCAATATATTGCTGATGTGATAGACTCGAGAGGTTGAAAGACGAGAGACGAAATTGCAGTGAAAGAAAGTAGAAAATGACCCTTACTATATATTTGTGGAATAATAAATTTTTATGCACGATACAAATATTTCTTAATGTTGATCCAGACTTAATTATATACTGGTCGATACAACCAAACATGTTGCCAAGTTAAAAGAAGTTGGTCTAGTGCCGATGATAATTATGTTATTAGGATAGCCATGCAACTATTGCAACCTCTACATTTGATCCTATAATTGATCATATATTTTTTAAATTGAAACTAAGTAGATTCATATGATTATTTCCATAATCTAACTTAAAGGATTCGGAAGTAACTTGTACCTTAGTTGGTTATGAGCGTTCATCTTTGCACTCAAAGTTCCGTATTCGAATTTAATATAGATTATAATATTATTTGTACAAAGGAAAGAAAACTAACTTAAAAGGACTCCATGCATGTAGGAACAAAATGTAGCTAATTAACCAGAGAAAGTGGTCGAATCAAACAGCGGGGATTACAAAGTAATTCCTACTAGCCTACCACTATGATATTTGCATGGTTTTATATTTTGATGCAAATCCATGGCATTTCGATGAAACTTATGCATATCTTAGGTCTTCTCGAGAATATATGGTTTGGGATTGAGCATGTTGTGCGCATATATTTTAGATTAACTTGTGTATCAAGAAATCCAAAACCAATTAGTTGACTCGTACAACTTTATCGGAAGTCTTCTATTCAATCATGTATGCATAATGTAGTCCTCGTCAATTTCAAAAATAAAATAAAATATTAGAACTTTTTGTGCATGAACCCCCACATTAAACGGTAGTTAGAGCGCGCGATGTTTATATTTTTGTTTAATGAGATATGCTTAATTCAAGAAGAGATTGCCACTAATTTTAGCAAAATTTTCGGTCTAATCGCTCATTTGAATCAACGTATCGGTGGCACGGTCAAAACCACGTAAATTGTCACACGACTCACACCAACTTATCACTATTTTTTCCTTTTGAGTTGTGCATGGTCAACTTGCTTTTCAGTTGGTGATAACATACCACTAACCACTAATGAAAGATAAAATTGCTAATGAAAGAGGGAAGAAGAAACCTAATTAGTTTTGAACTAATCTTAACGATCTTCTTTTCTATGTGAAGGTATATCACACGGGGACCATTGCTAAAGAGTTGATGCTCTAATTTTATAAAATAACAAGATAAGAAGAAACATTAAGCATGGAAGATTGCACTAATCATACAAATCAAGGTCAATGCAAAGTTAACAATCAACTGATCAAGTAGCTAGTGGGATAGCCGCTGGTCCGAACCTAACCCACTTGGGTTAAACAACTCCTACGATGATTGGATTCGATATGCTATGTAATGAGACAGAGTGAAGTTCGATTTTGACTGGTGGGGGAGCTTTGAAGATTCTTGACTTTTATTTTTATTTATTTTTTCCTTCAAAACTACTTGAATCTTTGAATAATTATTGGAGAATATGTCCAACTTTGGTCCGTGGTCCTTCATGGAGCCCCTCTTTTTTCGGGGTTCTTCAGGCATAAAATTTGATGATATATGATACTTGGATTGCCACTTTCTTTTGACTGTAAAAAAATGAACAGAGGTAACTGAGAAGCTAAAATTGGGTCCTACATGTAGCTTTGTTTGTTCTTAAATATCACATAAAAAATATTCCAATCAGTCACTGACTCAATGTGCATGTCATGTTGTCTTAATCTATCCTCTTTTGATTTTTTTTTCAGAAAGAGAGGAAATTTCTTTTTTGTTAAACGTTAATTTTCCTTCCCATGAACAAAGTAACGAAATATGAATGTTTTTTCCTTTAGAGTACTTTCTATTCACTTGAACATGATTAACTTTGTTGCACGATTGATCAATTAAACAAAATTGCCCATTTCGAACACATTCATTTGTTTATGGGTGTTTTTTGGATTGGTGAAGCAATGATGGTTAATTAGTGGTCAGTTCATGTAGTAGCTCGAGAAACGTAAGCCCAAGAAGAATCGGTTTTGAGGAATCTGAAGTTTTGTACGGTGTTTATCAGAAAGTTATGAGATATATTAAGAAATTGATGGAGTGTTTTTTAGAAAATTCTGTTTTATTTTCCTGTTAAGAGTACGGTTTACTAGAAGTATTTAAACAACATAGTTGTTAGTTCAATTGGGGTATACTGTGGTTGCACATAATTAGGGTTTAAAGCTTTGTAACAAATGAGGGAGTGAGCAGTGAGGATTTCCTTGTTATTAAAAGAACACTGATGAAATATGGACGAATGACTGGATTGAAATATTCAAAAATAAATGCCCTGATCAAATTGATACCGGGAATGCTAATATTGCAATCGCTAGCTAATTAATCAACTACAATAATTAGCATAAATTCTGTGGATTAACATGATCATATAAGATCGTTTAGTCCGACAGGCAACAAATAAGAGAAAACTGTGGAGGATGCTTACTTTAAAGGAAGGACCAACTTTATGAAATTCTAAAGGCATAACCAAAGTGCACCAACTAGATAAACAACAAAGCACAATCTTGAGCTCTTATTCTCAGTTTTCCTTTGTGCAGATTTGATTCTTCATGCAAATGTTTGTTTATAGTTATTAACCTATTACAGGCTTAACAACTTGCATACTCAATATTCATCACACCTATGCAAAAATGTATTTCCTAGACTCCAGTAGTGATCCTCCTCTACTGCTTCTTTCAATATTTATACTTTGGTTGGTGCCAAACAACCCGAAAGTACATCTAGTCTCAAAGATCACCAAATTGCTAATGACACCTACGTACACATAGACACTTAGAAAAATAAATAGCGTATCAACTTTAATCTTGACATTGCATGAATCAATAGGAACATCCAATTAGTGGGTTCATGCAATTAACTATTCAATTGTTTAAATATTAATCCACGTTGGGGATGAAGAACAAGATAATGATGCTTACAGGAGTTTAGTGTTTGGTTGCATTGGAATCATATCTTTTGGTTTCAATCTAAATTAATTTACGACGAGATATTATGCTGATCTTTTTTACAAAAACACTTAGATCAACATCGTCTAGCTTGCATGCAATATATAATGCTATTTGCTTAAGAACTAAACCCCACATGTTATCAATCATAAATCTTTGTTTAAGTGGTATGAATGAAATGAAGGGGAAAGGCCGGCCCTTAAGGGGAGCCCTAAGACCATCGAGGCCGCAAGTGCTCATCCATACAACTCCATAAGTTGCTTAAGTATTTAGGTGCAAGGACTCAAGTGCTCCGTGGGAACCATAGCTACGACCGAGATGAGTTTTAAGTTCATCTGTTTTGTTGGGCGATATTGTAATCATTAATCGATAGATGACGCCTATCTTTATCAACGAGTGTTAGATGGTTCCTGCCTGCTTTACTAAGGGAGGTTATTATTTCTGTGAAGTTAATAGGGTTTTTTTTTAGGAAAACTAATGAAAAAGTGCTTGAAAACTTTGAGTTTTAACGATAAGGACAAAATAAAGGGTAAAGTGAATAGTACCAGGTTTGACTTTTTAGTGTAAAAATATGGTTTTTCGTTAAAGTGAACAGTACCGTGGGCTTTTCGTTAAAACTCCTTTTTTTTTTTGTAATATAAGGGGGTGGATCACCCAAAACTAGCTCTAGTACACTACTACAAAATTATCTATAACTGGCGGTCCAAAAACCGACAAAAAACACTTATTACTGTCGGATTTTAAGCAAAATCCGACAGAAAATGGATGCAGTGGCGGATATAATAAGGGACAGAATTGCCTGCGTCAGGAAATGAATTTTTCGACAGAAAATAATCTAAAACCAACAGAAATCCTGTCGGATATAACCGACAGGATATATATTTATAATTAATAAATAAGGGAATTTCTGTCGGATAAAACCGACAGAAAATAAAAAACCGCCAGAAATTTTGTCGGCTATAACCGACAGAGAGTTTATTAATAAGAATAAATAAAAGCATTCTTGTCGGATAAAACCGACAGAAAATATATTAATAATAAAAAAAAAATATTTCTGAATTTTCCATATCCCCTGCATTCACCATCCGAAACCTCGCCGGAGCTCGATCTCGAAAACCTCAGAATATCCATATTGTATTCACTTCCATATGCAGCGCAGGAAGAGTAATAACCATTTTGAATGTGTCTGGTCATTAAGAGCAAACTTAATAACCAGATGACGTTTCATCACAACCAACCCTTTGGTAGAGCTCAGATCGATTGACAGGGGCAGAAGTGCTATGCAGAGCGCAAAAATCCCGAAGATCCAAGTGAGCCTCTTCTTCTTGGATTCTACGTGGTGGTGCTTTGGCGATCCACCACTAAAATCCCTGGCCATTTTATTCTTTCTGCAAAAAGTTTCAATTCGAATGAAAACATCAAGAAATCACAGTCTAACCTCTCAATGAAAACTCACAAATTTCACGCTTTTTTCACAAATCACAAGTCCCAACTTAATAACCATTTATAACTCATCAAGAGATTCAATCTTTATTCATAAATTATAAACACCACATAAAAAAACACATGCTGTAACTATCAGCCAAATAGGTAAGGATTCAATCTTTATTCATAAATCATAAACCCCACACCGATAAAAACTTATATATCAACTTGGAAACATAAATTAAGCAAAAATTGAAAATTTTCGCAAAGCAAGAACACGATCCAATCACTTGGAAGGCAAAGCTAAGAGATCCCATTAAACAAAAACATAAACATAAATATTAAGGAAATGGAAGGAAAAAGAAAAGAAATGCAATCAGAAACGTACCTATTTCTAGCAACAGAAGCTTGAAGCTAGAGATAAAACAAGGTACTCAGTACCCTACAGTTCTCTCAAAATCTGTAAAGAAACTCCACTGAAGAGAGTGTTAAAGCACCGGTTCAAGGAGAAGGAAATGAGGACATAAGAGAAGGAGAAGGAAATGAGGAGAGGAGAAAAGGAGGAAGGAAGAAGCACCGGTTCAAGGAAGAGATAAAGGGATTTTAGTTTGGAAAATTTCATTACTGTCGTTTAAAACCGACAGAAACATTTTTTAAAATAAAAACCGACAGAAACATTTCATTAATGTCGGATATAACCGACAGAAACAAAATGGCGGCAAATATCCCTCCAAAATTCCCTCTGAAAATTTTAAATTTTCCCCAAAAATTTTAAATTCCCCCCAAAATTTTGTTACGATTTTAAAAATTAAAATAATAATTGTTTGGTTTAATAAATAAATAATATGTATTTAAATAGAATATATTTTTAAAAATTAAATAAATAATTGTTTGGTTTAATAGATAACTTTTACATTTTTGGTTTAATAGATAATAATCCATGTAAAATATGCGATAAATAAATAAAAAGAGAATTGTACAATGAAAATGTCATCACACAAACTAAATATTGTCTAATCAATACTTGAAAAACATAAATAAAAATTTAGCACAAATTACTTTTCCCACTTCAAAATTTAGGCAAATTTAACGGAGATATGCATTCTACGAAACTAGTTTCCATGATCTAACAGTCAACAAGATCGCATATGTAAAAAATCGTAAAAAACAAACATTTAGAGATTACGTATCAGAACAAAAGTTTTTTACGGTTATAAACGAAAAATCACAATTTAACGGTTATTTTAGCTCCGATTTTGATGATTTTTTTATAGCTACACTCCTTGATCTTATAAGAATGCATTGAATGAATTCGATTTTCGATTTAAAATATTTACACTAGTGGATACCACAAAATCTTATTTTATACTTGATGGGAAAGTATAACATTAACTTTAAGTGTTTGTTTAATCTACCGTTTTGACTTGATCTGCATTCTACGAAGTGTTTTTCAACGATCCAACCGTCAAACTTATTTGTACACACTCCAAGATTGCATACGTAAAAATAAAAAAAACAAACATTAAGAGATTAGGTAACAGAACAAAAGTTTTCGACGGTTATAAACGAAAAATCACAATTTAACGGTTACTTTAGCTCCAATTTTGATGATTTTTTTACAACTACACTCCTCGACCCTATAAGAATGCATTGAATGAATTCGATTTTCGATTTAAAATATTTACACTAGTGGATACAACAAAATCTTATTTTATACTTGATGGGGAAGTATAACATTAACTTTAAGTGTTTGTTTAATCTACCGTTTTGACGCGATACACATTTTACGAAACTTTTTTCAATGATCTAACCGTCCAACTTGTTTGTATATACTCTGAGATCACATACGTTAAAAATCACAAAAAACAAACATTCAGAGATTAGGTAACAAAACAAAAGTTTTCGACGGTTATAAATGAAAAATCACAATTTAACGGTTATTTTAGCTTCGATTTTAATGATTTTTTACAACTACACTCCTCGACCCTATAAGAATGCAATGAATAAATTTGATCTTCAATTTAAAATATTTACACTAGTGGATACCACAAAATCTTATTTTATACTTAATGGAAGTATAACATTCTCTTAAGTGTTTATTTAATCTACCGTTTTGACGCGATACACATTTTACGAAACTTTTTTCAATGATCTAACCGTCAAACTTGTTTGTACATACTCCGAGATCACATACATAAACAATCACAAAAAACAAACATTCAGAGATTAGGTAACAAAACAAAAGTTTTCAATGGTTATAAACGAAAAATCACAATTTAACGGTTATTTTAGCTTTCGATTTGAATGATTTTTTACAACTACACTCCTCGACCCTATAAGAATGCAATGAATAAATTTGATCTTCAATTTAAAATATTTACACTAGTGGATACCACAAAATCTTATTTTATACTTAATGGAAGTATAAAATTCTCGTAAGTGTTTATTTAATCTACTGTTTTGACGCGATACACATTTTACGAAACTTTTTTCAATGATCTAACCGTCAAACTTGTTTGTACATACTCCGAGATCACATACGTAAAAAATCACAAAAAACAAACATTCAGAGATTAGGTAACAAAACAAAAGTTTTCAACGGTTATAAACGAAAAATCACAATTTAACGGTTATTTTAGCTTCGATTTTAATGATTTTTTACAACTACACTCCTCGACCCTATAAGAATGCAATGAATAAATTTGATCTTCAATTTAAAATATTTACACTAGTGGATACCACAAAATCTTATTTTATACTTAATGGAAGTATAACATTCTCTTAAGTGTTTATTTAATCTACCGTTTTGACTCGATACACATTTTACGAAACTTTTTTCAATGATCTAACCGTCAAACTTGTTTGTACATACTCCGAGATCACATACATAAACAATCACAAAAAACAAACATTCAGAGATTAGGTAACAAAACAAAAGTTTTCAACGGTTATAAACGAAAAATCACAATTTAACGGTTATTTTAGCTTCGATTTGAATAATTTTTTACAACTACACTCCTCGACCCTATAAGAATGCAATGAATAAATTTGATCTTCAATTTAAAATATTTACACTAGTGGATACCATAAAATCTTATTTTATACTTAATGGAAGTATAACATTCTCTTAAGTGTTTATTTAATCTACTGTTTTGACGCGATACACATTTTACGAAACTTTTTTCAATGATCTAACCGTCAAACTTGTTTGTACATACTCCTAGATCACATACGTAAAAAATCACAAAAAACAAACATTCAGAGATTAGGTAACAAAACAAAAGTTTTCAACGGTTATAAACGAAAAATCACAATTTAACGGTTATTTTAGCTTCGATTTTAATGATTTTTTACAACTACACTCCTCGACCCTATAAGAATGCAATGAATAAATTTGATCTTCAATTTAAAATATTTACACTAGTGGATACCACAAAATCTTATTTTATACTTAATGGAAGTATAACATTCTCTTAAGTGTTTATTTAATCTACCGTTTTGACGCGATACATATTTTATGAAACTTTTTTCAATGATCTAACCGTGGGAATTGGGTTCATTAGACTTTAGGATCATGAGTGAATTTTTTTTTTTAAAATTTGTATATTTATTTATTTTTATCAATATAACATTTTAAAATAATAAAATTTTCATTTTTGTCGACATTTTAGAAATCTATGGTTTTCAGTTATTTTAAAAAATGAAGCGACTGAACTATCCTCACATGTTGTGCACATGCTTCCATTTAAGAGAAGTTTGGATTAAATGAATGAAAACTAACAGCAAGGGGGACATTGGCCAAAAAAATAATTTGAGTACTTAATTTTCCAATTAAAAAGTTTAGGGGTTTGACAAAAAAAAAAAAGAAAAAAAAAAAGAGTTTAGAGATGAAATAGAAAGTTGAGTAAAAATTCAGGGAAAAATTGGCATTTTACTCCAAAATCAAATGCATGTGGGTTATAACAATTCCTTAAGTATCTGATCATTTTCGTTGGTCTTTATTTGTTTCCTAAGAAAATTTTTTATTTTAATAAAAGTTTAAATGGAGAGATTTGAAGTTCACATAAATGTTGTATTGGTCACATGATGATCAAGGAATCCATCACAAATGGTGAATAAATAAATGTACTTTTAATGTTTTAATATCAATCTTTAATATTAAATTCAAAGATTGGATGATTTTATGAAATTCGACATGTCATTGGAGAGATTTTAAAATAATAAAATTTTCATTTTTGTCGGTTATAACCGCCACCATTAACTTAAAAACCGCCAGAATCTGTCAAAAATATTTTAAAAAAGGATTCAAAAATCCTGTCGGTTATAACCGACATGATTTTTTTCATATCCGCCAGTAAATATCCGCCAGGAATATATAACCGACAGGATTTTTCTAATATCCGCCAGTAATTAAATGATTTGTCGTATATAATTTATCCGACAAGATTTTCTAATATCCGCCACCATCATCCACCACCTAAAGCTAATATTGTAGTAGTGGTAGTTATTACAAATTGTCTGAGTTCTATCAAATTATCAAGTAAATGAGTTTCAATCAATTTAGGCAGGTTCTAAAACTAATGATACTCAAGATCTATATTATATGCACACTCTCCTACAATTTAGTATAGATAATATCGTTTGTTAAAAAAAAAATATCCATATTATATAACTCCAATTGGCAAGGCCATCTGCCATCGTATTTAGACATGAACTAACTCGCATTTTGCTATGATTATCATAAATTGTTTGTATTATATTGATCAATGATGTTGTCAAGAAGATGAAAGGTGGTATTAATCATAATCTAAACTACCTATTAAGAGAACTCTGTTTGTCAACCAAAACTCCATAAAATTACTATTCTAACCCTCTCTATTAATAGAATTCTATTTGTCAACCAAAAGTAAACATAGCACAGTCTATTTCAAATAAAAATTGTGAAAAGGATTTTTTTCCCACGTCTCCCACTTCAAACCCCCCCCCCCCCTTTTCAAGTTCCACGCCCAATTTTATTTCCTTTTTTTTAGTGCTTTATTTTTTCATTAAAAAAGTGATAAATATTTTTATAAAAAACAATAGAAAAATTTAATTACACACATATTATGTATGGGCTACGACCAAGGTATTAAATATCGGTAATATCGGAAATATCGGTAGTCCGAAAACACGGAAATATCGATGGAAATATCGGGATAATATCGATATCGATAAAATTTCCATGGAAACCACGGAAATTGTAAGAAAAACTTGGAAATTTTTATTGAAACTTTGTTGGATGTTTATTTAGTCAATTATCTATTAGTTTATCACAAAAAATTGGAAGGAAATGCATTGCATGATGGATTTAACTGATTTAAGTTGATTATACAGCGAGCTGGCAAACATTGTGAGTGTAGAAAATATGTAGTAATTAATTAAAGAAGTTTAAACACACCAAAATCATTTATATATAATGAATTAGTACAATATTTTACACTTTACCATACTCTCGCTATACTCGACAATACGAATGCGTAGGCACAAAATCAAATTTGGAGCTACGATGAAGACTTTACGGAACTACAAAACTTGAGGCTGTTTTATGAAATTTAAATTTTGGGTATTTTATTATTTTAATAGTTTTTGGTAGGATATTTTTAATATTTTTATTAATTTTTCTGACCAAACTCTCCCATGCTACTCCAGCTAGCTACAAGCTTTAAATCTTTGTTTTGAGATTCCCACACAAACTCTCCCATGCCCCGAGGCACCCTCTCCTCCACTCCACCTTTGGACTCTATCTCTCTCACCCGGCTCTCTCTCTCTAATCTCTCTCTCGCAGACCACACACACGACCCTCAGATCCTTCTCTCCCTCAGTCTCTCCGTCCATCCTTCTCTTCTCCCTCCTTCTCCCTCAGTCTCTCGATCCTTCTCCGGTTCCCCCCATCTCCTTCTCGTCTCTGCAACTCGGCGAACGCAGGAACACTCCGGCGAGTTTCTTGAATTTCTCCGGTTAGGTAAGCTTCGGGTTTACCTCTTTCTGTTGAATCTGTTCTAGATCGAAGCTTAGATGTGAAATTGAAGTTCTATCTCGTGTTTTTGCAAGGTTTTTGGGATGAAATCGGCTCGGGAATAGGCACACCCATCTCCGGCGAGGCTGTAGAAGCTCCGGCCTTCTTCTCTGATTTGCACAGATCCAAAATTTTACGATATCGTATATCGCGATATTATCGATATTATCGATAATATCGCGATATTTTGACGAAAACTCCTCGGATACCAATTAAAATATCGTTAAAGCAAAAAACCGATAATATCGGCGAAATATCGCCGATATTATCGGCATTTAAGACCATGGCTACGACTAATTTCTACTAATTAATAAAACCCTCTTTGTCAACCAAAAGATGGTGAAAAGATAAATTAGTCTTCTATCACACAAAAAAAAGATGGGCAATAATGTAATTTCACAGGTCCAAATTTTACAGTTTTTTATTGAAGCTTCACCTACATGTGATGTTAAAATACCTCCAATATTAAAAAAAAAAAAAAAAAAAAAACCAAAAACCAAAAACCTCCCACTCCCCCACGTTCTCTCTCTCTCTCTCTCTCTCTCTCTCTCTCTCTCCCTCTCTCCTTCTCATTCTCTAAAAAATTGTCTTCATACACACAAAGTGTGTGCCCATATACTAGTATTAATTAAATTAATCACTAGAGCTGAATTCATCTCCACACATAAGCTTGCAGTACTAGTTGTAGAACAAAATATAGCCCCAAAGATTTTATAAGGTGGTCCTTTGGCACAAGCCATAAGCTAATACCCTTTTGTGAGTTATTACTAATACACAAAAACTGTTTCATGGCGTTTGATGACATAAATAATTAGGGTTCTAATGTAACACCAAGCGATGCTTAATTCAGAAGGGTAAAGACCACGCCTAGCGGATTCTTTGATTTATAATATATATATATTGAAGGCTACAAAAATTTCTCTGTTCTTGGACGAAAAAGGAAAGAAATCTAGTCTTAGATTTGTATTCCACCCAGCTAGTGGATTGTTTCCCTTTTCTGTTCTTCTGAGCTTAACAATAATGGAGACACCAGCATATGAGTCTATTTTACTGTTGAGGTATATACTTGAAAGTATTTTTCCACTTGAGTTACTACACCCCAACCAGAACGAAAAGTGAAATTGATATTAGCTTGACACAACTGATGACATGCTTATTAATTTAAGCAGAATAAATATAACGGAAGATGAATTCTGCACATTTTTATTTTATTTTATATACATTTATATTTATTTTTGTCTTTTGATTTTTTTTTTTACTTTTATTTGATTTAGAAATAAACATGAATGTGCATGAAATCAAGAAGTACAAAATGATTTTACATGTTTACTAGCACATACAAAATCAAAAAATACGCGAGTTTTATAATCACTACAAGAAAACATGGCTTTTGTGACGACCAACATTCGTCACTTAAATATGAAAAATCGTCACATTTGACTATATGTGACGAAATTTCAGCGTCACAATTAGCGTCACCTATACAGCGTCACCGATAGTTTAAGTGACGAATATTGGAGTCGCCACATATTTTCCTTTTACGTGACGCTTTTTCCGTCACTTATTATTCTAATATGTGACGAAATTAGCGTCACAAAATACAAAATTCAGTGACCTATGTTTTTCGTCTCATATCAGACTTATAAGTGATGCCTTTTGGGTCACTCAATATGATCCTAGAATTATATAATTACACTAAGTGACACTGAAATCGTCACATATTCTTTTGATGGGTGAAGCGGCTTATGTCACATATGTTATACTCAAATAACTATTTAGGAATAATATTTGAGGAATTCATTACTTATTCATGTTCGTAATCTAGAATAGCAACTCATAACAATTATAAGGCAATACTTTCCATTTTCATTAATCAACAATTAAACCACATAAGTTCGAATATGTTTAACAACTATACATCCAACAAAATAACATAAACATCCCAAAATCAATCTAACCCATGGTGACCTATACATGGACCGTTTAAGGTACTAATTAACAAAATAACACTGTAAGACACATTGAGGTGCTAACAAAAAGGTCTACCATGTGCATACTTAACTAATAACAAAAGAGATAACTATCGAAATCATTCTTCTTCCAAGTCTAAGACGCATTGGTCATATCACCACCCCACATGATATCTTGGTTCCCCATTGTATCTTGATCATCATCATCATCATCATCATCATCATCATCATCTATTCCTTCAAAGACATCCTCAATCATATTAAACAAGTTGACATTAGAGTTACACGTTGGCTCATTGTTCGTAGATACCGAAGATTCTCCTTGCACTTGTTGGATATGCTCCCCATGATATATCCATCTATCATAATTCATATCCATACCGGAATTCAACAAATGGAGATGAACATCTTCAACTAAGTGAAAAGATGTGTTATGGCAAACTCTACAAGGACATGGTATTTGATTATTCTCGTTCACATGGTGACAAGCAATGTCAATAAATGACTTGATCCCTTTTCTACATTCGGAACTAAGTCGATCCCGACTACGAATCCATTGTCGATCCATGAAATCAGATCACTTCAATCCTAGTATTGAGCTGCACATTCTGACATATTTCAATAGGTTGCCATAATAGAAAATATATATTTGAATATATATGTAAAATTGTTTAGATAGACGTATAATATAACAACCAAAAACGTCAAGAAGCTCAATTGAAAAATTCACATATCCCAACTCAACAACTAGATGCTAAAACAAACGTACTAGAAAATAGCGAAATCATACAAAAATCACCATGCTAGATACTAAATTTGCAATAATCTAACAGAAAAACCACCATGCGTTCAGCATATACATGCACAATACTTCGTATTCATCATTACTATTCAAATGCAATGATTATTTGGCTAGCGGTAGCATTAATAATATGTCATTGTAAATTGCAAGCATTAAAGACAACATACCAACTTGGAGTTTTGGTCTTGTACTTAAGTAATCTTGACCTTGAGCACCTTCAATCCTGAAAATCATGAAAGTATAAAAAATTTCATATATGTACAAAGATAAATGTGCATTAGAGTATAGATGAGAGCGCAATTGTAAGGTGCTATATGGAGTCCACTCTGCGGCTCTTAATCCATCATCTCAAACTATCATATTCACCTTTTCCCACCTTTCCTCTTCACGTCATATAAACACTCTTTTTTCCCCGAATCACAAGGAAAAACTGGGTTGCCCTCCATGTCTCTAGTTTTCTAGTCCTCCAAGGGGGTCTGAGCTAAGGTATTTTGTTCTATCAGCTTCTGTGAGTTCTTAGATTGTTGTGTGAGAAATGAGATACAAGCATGGATGTTTCTCTTCCTTCTAGTTTATGTTTTGAAATTTTGAAGGAAAAGTTTTCAACTTTTTTTACATAGAAGTGTCTATAACAATCTAATTGTCAAAACTAATTCTTTGACATTTCCCATGCTAAAAAAGTTCCTCATTAACTCCCAATCTAATATCAATTGAAAATTTAAAAGAAAATAAAAATAAAAAAAACCTCATAAAGAAATTCGCTTGGAGGCAAGAAAATTGGAAAATATGAGGTTAGTGTATATTAGACAATTTGTAACATATGGTTTCAGTTTTGTTTGTATAAATAGCTAACTAATTAAAAATATGCGTACTTGTGTGATAAGTTAACAAAGAAAGTAAAATCGTGCTAGGATTTCTTTGGTCGGTGAAAATGAAGATGCATACTCCTACATGATGAAAAAGCTATTTTCAATCATATGGCTTTATGGGCATCTGGGCCTCTACACAAAGAGACGCGGAAACACTGTGTGAACCTATTCTTGTGCAGGAAAAGTAGTTTCAGATAAGCATATCAGAAGCAGAGGACATATACCACAGCAAAGACATAAAAGCAATTCAAATCTATTCAGAAATTAAGAACTTTCGTTGATATCAATACTTCTACATATATTTCTATAAACAGGTTTACAAACATAATCAGGTATTTTAGGACCACTCCAAAGGACACAATATTGATAATTCATGTTTTGAAACAAACTTTAGACTTTTAAATTCTAGGATTTTCATGTATTGTCCTAGTCAAACTATATTTTCCTAGTCTATAAAAGTCTAGGACTCACTCCAGAGAACGCTACGAGTGATTTGCGGAGCTCTACTGGAGGGATGTAAGTAGTTTTAATCATTTCATATATTTATGTGCTACCAGATCTCCTACCGTCACCCCTTTTCAGCCAGCCAAAACACAAGAAAGTACACATCTAAAGAATTCCCAGCGCAAGTAGCTAGTAAGAAACGGCACTAAGATCACTGTAGGCCCTACCCAAAAATTTTCAAGGCGAACCTAGTCTTGACTCTTGACAACACCTCTCTCAAGAAAGACAACACGCAACTTAATGGTTACAAACTTCCAACATTTGAACAAAAACAAAAAGATAACACTTAGTCAGGGTACTAAGAAAAAATATAAAAACATATATTAACAACCCAGACCAAAATTTTGACTCCAAAGGGTAAAGAAGAATCAAGACTGGAACAGAAAACTCACTGCTAGTATAACTCTCCCTGAAACAGAGAACAATTCACCAGCAATAGGATCTTTAGCTAAAGAAAATCAGAATATGGGGAACTGGAAACTGCAAAGCAAAAAAAAACTACGGCTTAAGAATGAAACATCACTCAAAATTTATATTAAAAATACTTAAAACATATAAAAAGTTAAAAACTACCTGTGGAGTTAGATAGAAATAGTGGCCTACCGATCCTAAAAAGCATCAAACTTTATCAAATTCATCACCCTTTTCTTTGTTACAGAAGGTAATTTTGGAAATGACAAAAAATTACAGTACACTTGAGAGTTGGGCATTATCTTAGCTGAAAGTTCTTACCTTTCTCTTGAACACATTAACAAAAAATCCAATTGGGTAACTTTTTGAAAGCAATCACTAACCTGATAACCTTTTTCAGTGAAGGTTCTTCTGGAGCTGAAGGTAGAACTACCCAAAAGGCAAAACTCTCGACAAATCAAACCCACAAAGAATTGATATTTGGATCCTCAAAACCCTAACTGATAATCAACAATTAGATATCTAACTGAACAAAGCTGCTACACACATAGCAATTAAAAGAAGAGTGTATGGAAACAAAAATCCAGGATGACGGCTTTCAAAAAACAAGTAAGGGACGGGGAGATTAAAGAAATATAGAGAAACAAAGTACCTTGTTGTCAACTGAAAGAACTTGAGAAAAAATCGAACTTCTCTTTCCCCAATTTGATCTTGTTATGTCAGAGAGATAAGAGAGTTAGTGAACGAAAATCAAAGGGTGGGAGAATGGCTGAAGGAGGGAGACGAAGGAGAGGTGGTAGTCGCCGTCGCTGGCAACCACCAAGTAGCTGGTCGTCGAAGTCAGGTTGAATGAGTAGACGAATAGGTGTTGAAGACTGGGAAGAAATGAGAATAAATGGATAGGTTTTGTTATTTGGGGGTTTTGATAATTGCATCTATATTTTTTATTTTTAATTCAATATTATATGTGAGGAATGGCCAGGTGGCCTTCCCTCTTCTTATGTGATGAATTTAACATTGCGTCACATATTAAAATTTCGTTTGGAGGTAAACTTTCCCGCCCACTTTTTTGTGGCGAATCCAAAAGTATAAGTGACGCAAAATATTTTGGTGTTCTGCAAAAATCTTAAAGTGACGATTTTTAAAAAAGCGTCACTTGTTTTACCTATATGTGATGAATTTTCACGCGCCACAAAAAATTCGGTCACTTAATCCATGTTTTCTTGTAGTGAATATTAAATTGTGTAATCTGAAAATCATGAACTTTGAGTGCAGCATAAGGATGGATTATTCTTTCTCTTATCCATAAATTGTCACATTCTAAGTAAAGTTGATTACGAAGTCAAATCCAAATTAAACAAAGAAGGTCAACATTGAATGTCATTTTAGCTTACTTGCGGTGGAAGTTTGTTAACATGTTCAAGTCTACTAAGTAGGTAAATGGCTTTTACAAAAAGGGCGGTCACATCTTCTACACTATACAATTAAATTTAATATTAATTATCATTAATGTGCAATTAGGCAAGTGATCGACAGATTTCTAATGAAAAAATGAATTGAATGATGAGAGCATATCCTGTCTAATTTTCAACTTGTCAATCCTTGACCTTACATTTGGTATATCAACTCCAAACCAAATCTTTTCAAAATTACAAATACAATAAAATAAAGTATGAAAGTCTCATTTAAATTTTTTATGTATTCTATTTGTGCAGCATATGCCTTCAAAGATACTGCAAGGTAATAAAATTGAAATATTTTGTTTTAAATGATTTATTGAAAAGTAGGAAAATCCTTAAGAATTTCCAATTGAATGCCATGAATTTGATCCAAATTAATATTTTTGTTTTTCTTCGTCAACTTCGGAGAGTGACACAAATCCATGCCAAGAACTCAACTTGCACCAAGATTCTCGTTTTTAGGTCTCAACTTTAAATCAAAATTGGTCTTACGCCATCTCCAATGAAGAGGCTAAAGGTTTAAAAGCAAAAAAAATGATCTGATTTGTCAAGAAAATCATCTCCAACCGATGGCCAGGCGATAATTATATGGAGCCCACCAAACTATTATCTGGCCAAACGGAGCATCAGGCTGGCCAAATGTAGCCCCCCTTCTTAGCCCTTTTTTTGGGGCCCAGCTCCTCAGTTACAATAATTGATTCAAATTCAACAGTTAGATGTAAAAAATATCCAAATTTAGTTTAATTAAATTAACTAATAAATTTAAAGTATAAAGTTAAAACTAATAAATTATTGATAGGAAATAAATTATTGAGGGGGCTATATTTAACCTATTCGGTTGGAGATGATATATAAGAATAGTCTAAACTGTTCATTTAAAAATAATTTTTTGTAAGGCTATAATTATATAGCATTTTCGGTTGGAGATGACCTTATATTGTTGAAACTTGAAAACTAAATAATTTTGTTGTTTATGACCAGAGCCAGCACAAGAGGCCCATATGATAACCCGTCCCTAATTTTACGTTTTTATTAATTTTAAAAGCGTGAATTTACAAAAATGCCCTAGAGGCAAGGACTTTGACTTCCGTTGACCATCGGTTAGAAACACGTAGGTCTTATTATTTTAGCGTATCCTCATAGTACTCGTCATTACGAAAGCATAGACGAAAACCGTTCGCGAGTTCGGATTATAATTGTATAATTACAGACGTTTGAAGTTGGTTATTTAAAGTGTAGTTTTAATTAAATTGAATTCCCACCTTGTGGGAAAAGTGACCAATTAGACAAGGGAGCGGTGGACAAAAAAGCAACTAATCAATAAAAAGGAAGGAGGACCAAGAGACCAATCAGAAAAGAAGAAAGAAAGAAGAAAGAAAAAAAAAAAACAGCAGCCTTCCCGTGCACCCACCAAAAACCCAGTTCGACCACCCAACTTCCAAGGCTTATTCCGGCCAACTCCGGTGGATTTTTTCGACGCCACTACTGCCATCTTGAAGCTCTCATTCCCCTTTACAAAACCCACCCAATAACCACCTTGATTAACCATGGTATGTGGCGGTTGGAGGCCACGAAAGTCGACGAAAACTCGTCGGGTCAAAAGGTACTCCGGCCACCTTTTTCAATTTTCCGGCAAATCGGCAAAGTAATGGCCAATGCCAACACTTGGGCTTTGTAGCCCATCATCCCAGGAGCAAAACCCAACCAGCCTTGACCCCGTTGGACTACCGTGGACGACGAATCGACACCGGGAAGTTTTAGGCACCGCCGGCTTGGTGGGCAAAATTGACCATCTTCCGTCCACTTTTGGATTTTGTGGCTGGTATGAAAGTTGTTCCTCTCATTGAGATCTACATTTCTGTGAAATAGTGAAATTTTCCGGCGAACCGTGATGGCGCGTGGGCTGAGACCCATCTGACCATCTTAGGCTAATTTGGATGCCCTTATTTCATATTTGACATCTGTTTAGTGAAATTACAATGTTTTAATGTAGTTTTGTAGTTGACCACTTAGTTGGCCGTCACCAGGCCCTTACATGAATTGACAATCCGACCGTTGAATCGTCAACAAACCTTAGTACCTTGTAGCACGTAATATTTAAGGATATTGGGAACTGACGGATCGGGAATCTGACGTACGGATCTTCCCGAATTGGAATTGTTAGTTAATAAAATAAAATGTCGACCTCTACTTGAATTTGCAATTGGCGGAAATCCAACCGTTGGATCATTTTGAAACTTTAGGATGTTGTTCTATAAGCTTAATGTGCAT
This sequence comes from Cotoneaster glaucophyllus, assembly GCA_036320875.1. Classification (NCBI taxonomy): domain Eukaryota; kingdom Viridiplantae; phylum Streptophyta; class Magnoliopsida; order Rosales; family Rosaceae; genus Cotoneaster; species Cotoneaster glaucophyllus. The sequence continues at coordinate 17,669,943 of CM070062.1, forward strand.
ATTTGGAAGTTACAGATCAGAAATCCAAGGTACAGATCTTCTGGATCGAATTACGTAGAGTTGTGGACCCTACCGTCGACCTTTGACCGACGGTTGACTTTTGGTCAATGAGTTTCAAATCATTCTAGAACGTCCTTGGGGATGTGTTTTAGGTCAGTTGCGTATTCTATTGATAAGAATCCTGATTTGTGATTTGATATTTGTTCTGGGCGACGTTGGTTCGTGACGTCTTGATATTCGTGCTAGGGAATTGTAGCGTGGACTCCAGGTGAGTGGACAGTTTATTTTATATCTATACATATTATAGTTTCCATAAATGCGTATTTACTTCACTTTTACGCTTATACTGCCAAGTATAGTTATTGTGGTACTAATTGTGATAAATGCTGTTATATGGTTGAGATATTACTGTCATGACATTCATACATATTTGTACATGCTCATTTGCTGCACCCCGGTGTTAGTACTTTGCCCAGGGCCAGGGCCAGTCCTTCACGTGTATGTTCACATTTGCACCATTCGCTCGCCTTGGATCCAAGTTAGGTGCCAGTCATGTCGGGTAGATTGCATTAGGCAATCCGACTTGTATGTGACCGTGCTTTTGCACCAATCTTCACGTGATCGTAGTACTAGAGCGTATTGATTACACCTAGTCCTGTCGGGTAGAATTGCATCAAGCATTTCCGACTCGTGTGCTAGCATAAATTGATGAGCAGTTGATTATAATTGATTATCTCATGATTATATTACTGTGGCATTTGATATATCATGACTTGACATATTTTCTGGTTATAATGCTATTGTAATATTGTTTACATACCTACGTAGTATGTTTTCAGGTAACTATACTTGTTTTATGGCGAGGGGTTAGTATATTTGAAAATAAAGGTTTTCTTACAAGCATTGTTTTGCTGACCCACTCAACTTTGTTTTCCTCCCCTCCAGGTTTAGTAGCTGTGCTTATGTGTAAACGAGGGTTCTAGCAAATCTCAGGAGATGTTTATCTTCAGTGGTATAACCTTAATCCAAATTATTGTACTGTTCTTATGCTCTACCATCACGTGTGAAATGGGTGCAATCCCGCTCGCTTGCGCACTCTTTTGTTTAGGCACTTTTAGGTTTAAATTTATTCTCATTCTTTTTCCACTACACTACACTTTATGGCTTCGTCACCCTCCAGGTGTCGGCCAGCACAACTCGATTCAGAGTCGAGTTGGACTTTCCGGGTCGGGGCGTGTCAGCCCATTTGCGGCTAAAGGCCCATTTGCGGCTAAGGCCCATTTAAATATGATGTTGTGTAACTTTGGAAAACACTTTCGTTATAAGTGGTTTTATTATATATAAGTTGAATTTTTTCAGTGTTTTCTGAAAAAGCATTTAGAAGAATAGCATGAAGAAGTATTTGGCAGATGCTTCTTCCAGAACGCTTTCTGAAAAAGCTTGTACGAGCTAAAAACATATTTTCATTTTTGCCAAACCTAATGTTAGAAGCTTATGGGGGGTTTCAGCAATAGTGTTTTCTTATGCCTTTTACTTTTTGAATCGAAATGCTAATGGGCTATATACACGATGAGCTTTTCATTTGTTTTTCTGGCCCAATTGAATGGATAACTATTACCAAATGGAGATTTTGCACACAGAAAAAGTACATTAGTGCTTTTGTTAAAAGTCGGAATAAGCCCTTTTCAAAAGCAAAATAATGTTACAAGCTTAGTACAGTTGAAGAAGGCGTACATAGTGATTAGTGATTAGGTGAAGGTGTACACAATGAAAGGAAATTGGGTTATCATCCAAAAAAATCTTGTCCTACCAACTACCATATTTCTGCCTGTTGTACTGAATCTTGGCTGACAGAATTCCCGGCCGTTTGAGAGGACCTTAGGATCATCCCATCAATGTCAACGGGAAGAAGCAGTTTTCGCCATAGACACTCGGTCGAGATTACTTCTGGCGGTTGAACAATCGTAGTCATGTCATTGTTTCTATGCAAAATTTCAAATACTGTCACAGAAAGCTGCCTTCTTGAACATACCTGCAAAACCTCATGCAAATCTGTAGTACTAGTACATAAGCTCTTAGGAAGCTCGGGCCAAAATGTAAACGAAAGCATTTACGCAGCAGGGTAGTAGATGGGATTCAGGTGAGAGATTTCTATCACTTAACCACTTCCTCAAGTGAGGAGAGAGGATTCTGCATCTTTTAGTGTTGAGAAGTTTGCTCTGTTGGAATTTATTAGGTTTATTTAGGAAATTAATAAGAGATTTGATTTGATTTTGTAGTAGGGTATTTTTGGCATTTACGCATTAGGGTTTCTTAGGTTTATTACTCTATAAATAGAGCTTGTAATTTAGTTTGAGAATAAGCTAGTCACAATGTAGCCTATTAGGGTTTTGTAGTCGTTCCGCATTCTCATTTGTTTAATAATATTCTTATTATTTTGTAGTCTTGTTCGTTGCGCACTCTGATATTCAACTTGGTATCATAGCGGGTTCGATCGTTAGGGTTCAATCTGTTCTCGTTGGTATCAATTTGTCTGTCTTGCTCATCATTCGTTTTAGATTGTTAGTTGGTATTGATTGTTTGAAGGGAAAAAAAAAGAGAAAAATGTAGAAAAGAATAAAGACAAATATGGTCCACACGGGCAAGAAAGAAATATGGTCTGTTTGGTTGGATTTTTTGATTGTTTGTTCGGAAGTTGGAATTTGCATTGGCATTGACATTGGCATCGGCATTGGCTTTGGAAATGGCATTGGAATCTTGCACTGGCATTGGCACTAGAATTTGGAGTCTTGCACTTGCACCGATGGAATTTCGTATTGGAATTGGCATCGGAAGATAGCATAACGGAGCTTGCATCCACATCACTTTGGCAAACCCATGTCGTGTACTGTCATGTGTTTGACGGGGTGTTGGAATTTATTAGGTTTATTTAGGAAATTAATTAGAGATTTGATTTGATTTTGTAGTAGGGTATTTTTGGCATTTACGCATTACGGTTTCTTAGGTTTATTGCTTTATAAATAGAGCTTGTAATTTAGTTTGAGAATAAGCTAGTCACAATGTAGCCTATTAGAGTTTTGTAGCCGTTCCGGCATTCTCGTTTGTTTAATAATATTCTTATTATTTTGTAGTCTTGTTCGTTGCGCACTCTGATATTAGTGGGATAACTTTGCAACCAGAACCAGGTTTGACAACAGCTGTAAGACCAGACTTTTGGTCGGTTAAGTAAAACCTGGAGAACCTCTGTCAGGTGGAAAGCTGAGGAAGAAGAAAAAGAAATTATAATTCTAAGTACACATATTTCCTACTCTTCGTGATTCAGATACTAGTATAGATATGCAAATCAAGATTTCAGGAAAATGATCAGCACAAATTTTCTTATATATCTACAAAAAGAAAATAATATATTCGTTTGGTTGGTTTGATTACACCAGTACATTTGTGAAGTTTAGATTTGGCAAAATCACAAAATAAATGAAAGATTAAAGCATACTAAGCACAGAAACGAGCAAGAAACTTCAAATGTGTATTATTTATACTAATTACAAATTAATTATTGAAACTAATCACCAGCCTAAAATAATGTCACACATATTATCTTCAAACTTTTTCTACCATCATCTTTTCTCCAAGGCAACAGAAGGGTAAAAAGCCTGAGGCCTTCAAACCTTATAAATCTTTATCACGCAAAATACTGAGCACCACAAAAACAACGAGCGAAATAGATGTAAGCATGCCAATGTAAAGCAGCCAAAAGATAGCAAAAAGACAATCAGCTCCCGGATAGAAGACATGAAGTCCTAATTGAGAACAATAAGCAACAATACGCAACAATACACTAAAATCTTTAGTCATGAGCAAATGAGAAGAGCTAAAAGGACAGTAATTTGGACAATGTTTTTTAGTCCAAGGGCCAAATGAAGTCCAAAGTCGAGGTGCAAGATGATCAGATGGATGTGGGAGAAAACAAGACCATAAAAAATGACTAAACTTGACTAATCATTTTGAGTACCAAGTGCCAATTAAGCAGTCCAATCCTGATAAAGATAACTAAACGCATAAATTGACACAAATCACAAAGAACAGGGAAACAAGTATGAATGATTTATCCATCTCATGAACGCAATCGACCTATTTGATCTAACTTGGACATGCAACAGTCTGCTGATCCACATGGCTACATAAGAGTGTTCATACCTCACAATATTCTAAATGCCAATGGAAGCATGATCTCTTGACATTCCCTGGCTGTCGAGTTAATCCCCTGTACTCATATAAAAGAGTAGAGGCATAGATACAGCCGGTAGCTTTTTCATATGACGATTCAAGGGAGAGACTTCCACATGATGCAATCTGAAATCATTGGAACAACATGTTATTGTTCGCCCTCCCATATGTTGAATAGACCACATGCTGAGTGACAGATGAGAAACTGGTGGAAATAACAAAGAAAAAAGGGTAAGGTTAACCGTAATGCATATATTTACAAGTTAAAGACGAGCACATATCACTTGCACAGTCCATTTGTTAGATAGAACCTCACGTAAAAAATGATTAGAAAAACAGCTGCCTAAAGTCTTTCAAGACGATGCTATATTCTAATGAGTTCTAACTAGAACGTGAAAGTGCTGCATAAACCTACAATTGCAACAAAGATTGAACCAGCCAAGCTCGCAAAGTCTTTTATTCTTTTGGTGAGCCACAAAGTCTTAATTTAGTTCAATGATATCAAACAAGTTTTCTGATTTTCCACCACTTAAAATTATTCTCCAATAATTCAGCTGCGCTTCGCTCGACTTCTAAGAACAATAATTCTACAGAACTTCAAATTATTCTTGTTTAAAATTCAGAAACCAAACACAGGTACATATGCCCACCATATAATACAAAATTCAAACAGAGATAACACCAACAAATCACCCTAATTTCCCTTTTCGTTTTCCTCCAATTTCTCAGCAACCAATCGCATAGATCTGCATTATGATAACTATGGCGGCAGAAATCAAAGAGAAAACAGAGAGTTTTAGTGAGAGATACAAATGAAGGATCTTGTATATATTTCTAGAGAGAGAATGTTTATTACATCATAAAGTGAGCTAGCACACTATTTATACAAGTAAGAAATCTTAACAATTAAGTAACCTCCTAACTAACTCACATCCAATGGTCAATATTTCTCTAACCAATCTTTGATCTAACGGTCTACATCACTTCTTGTCACTTGGCATTTACACATGGTTATTACCCCCCCCCCCCCTCAATCTCAACTTGGGTAACCAAGTTTGAGATTGCAGCAATGATGAAGAAATAAAGGACCATGTAAGCCCTTAGTCAGAATATCAGCTACTTGGTCTTTAGTGGAGATATATTCCACCTGCAAATCGCCTTTCTGCACCATTTCTAGAACAAAATGGAAATCCGTGTCCAAATGTTTGATCCGAGAATGAAAGACAGGATTAAAGCACAGTGCCAATGTGGAGACATTATCACAATGTAATAGAGGGGGATAGGTAAAAAAACCTGCAAGTCTTTCAAAATCAATCGGACCCAAGCCATGTTTGCAGCTGTATTAGCTAAGGCTTTGTACTCAGCCTCTGTGGAGCTTCGAGATACCCCCCATTGCTTCTTAGACTGCCAAGAGATAGGATTCAAACCTAAGAAGACTGCCAAGAGATAGGATTCAAACATAAGAACACAACATAACCCGTTGTAGATCTCCGTATGTTGATATTAGATGCCCAATCTGCATCACTGAAAGCTGTCAAGTGTAGCTGTGAACTAGCAGAATAAGTGAGACCACAATGTACAGTGCCCTGAAGATATCTTATGATCCGTTTAACAAGAGAGAAATGAACATCAGTAGGGTGAGCCATAAACTGACAAGCATAATTGACAGCATATGCAATGTTCAGACGAGTGAATGTAAGATATTGAAGTGCTCCTACCAAACTTTGAAACATAGTTGGATCTGTCAAAGGTGTACCCTCATCCTTTAGTAATTGTGTGTGAGGCTTGCAGGGAGTTGAACAAGGTTTACAAGACTCGAGACCAGCCTTTTTCAACAAATCCTTAATATACTTGGAATGAGATATAAACAAGTCGCCATTTTCTTGATATGTAATCCGCAATCCCAAAAAAAAATGTAAGCTGTCCCATGTCCTTCATTTCAAAAACGCCTCCTAACGTATCAATCACTTGTTGCACCAGTAAGGTACTAGACCCAGTAATGATAATATCATCTACATAGAGTAGAAGGATCACTACATCACCACCTTGTGTCTTGACAAAAAGACTGGTATCTGAATCTGAAGCAACAAATCCCATTGTAGACAAATAGGTTGTGAATTTAGAATTCCAGGCCCTAGGTGCTTGTTTTAAACCATATAGGGACTTGACTAATTTGCACACATAATCAGGATGCTTAGAATCTTGGGAACCTTGGGGTTGCTGCATAAACATTTCTTCTTGTAAATCCCCGTGAAGAAATGCATTCTTCACATCTAATTGTCTAAGAGTCCATCTTTGAGATGCATCAAGGGCAAGCACAATTTGAACTGTACTATGCCTGACCACATGACTAAATGTATCTGCATAATCCAGCCCTTGTTCTTGACTAAACCCTTGGGCAACAAGCCGTGCTTTGTATCTGGGAATTACACCATGTTGATCTCTCTTGACTTTGTAGACCCACTTGCTACCAATTATATTCCTGTTCAAAGGTGGAGGAACAAGAGTCCATGTGCCTTGTCTTTGTAAAGCTGTGAGCTCATCCACAATTGCTTCTCTCCATTTTGCACATTTAACAGCAGCTTTATATGATGAAGGTTCATCACTTTCAACAATAGTGAGTAAGGCAGTATATCCATAAAATGCTAAATCACGAGATAAAGAAGAGAGATGAGATTGTGCAGAATAAGCAGTATAATCATTCCTTTGAATTGCACCTGACTTTAGTCTAGTTTGCATAGGATGTTCACTGGAAGATACATGATGTACTAAACTTGAATCATTATTTGAGTAAGAAGAAGGGCCTACCTCAATTGGCTCGGAGTGATGGACAGACAACAAAGAGTTGGGAGTTGGTGCAGAGAGTAGAGTAGTGTGGGGTGAGGAACCTTGGAGCTGAGAAGTAACTTGAATACCTGTGGAGTCAAGAGAACTCTATGAAGTAACTGGTATGTCTGAAACCATTTAATCTTGAACGAAATTCTCACTGCTGAAACTTTGTGAAAAATAAGAATTCCTTTGTGAATTGTCAACATGAACTGGTAGAACATAAGGCACTATCACATGATGATGTTTAGAAACTGAACCGGCAACATTTTGTGCATTGGTTGAAGAACTACTGTGATAAAAAGGAAATGTCTGCTCATCATGAATCACATGTCTAGAGATATACAACCGTTGCTTAGCTCTATGGTAACAAAGTACACCCTTATAGCCCAAGGCATATCCCACAAATACACATTGATCTGTTCTTGCATCTAATTTGGAGGAGTTATAGGGTCTAAGATAAGGATACACTAATGCGCCAAAAAATTTCAGAGAATGTTACACAGGTTGAACTTTGAACAATTGGAAAAATGGATACTGCATACTTAAAGATTTACATGGCATCCTATTGATAAGAAAAACTGCATGTGCACAGGCATGATACCAGAAATTATGTGGAAGATTAGCTGAAGTAAGCAGAGTAATTGCAGTTTCTAATATATGCCTGTGTTTTCTTTCAGCAGTGCCATTCTGTTGGGGAGTGTAAGGGCATGAAACTAAGTGCAATATACCTTTGGAACTAAGAAACTTCTTAAAAGCCAAACTCATGTATTCTCCACCCACCATCAGATTGGAAAAATTTAACAACTGCTTGAAACTGAGTTTGAATGAATGCATAGAAAGACTGAAATACTTCTAGAATTTGAGATTTGTATATTAAAGGGAATATCCATGTGAATTTAGTACAATCATCAATAAAACTCACATAGTATCTATAACCCTCTAATGATACAACTGAAGATGGTCCCCATACATGACTACTAATCCTCTCAAATGGCTTTACAGACCCTAAAGTTCTAGTTTCAAACACTTGTCTAGACATTTTGCCTTTAAGACAAAAACTGCAAACATGCTTATTTATATCACTCTTATAGGTAATCCGAGACTGGGATAACATACTATGCAGAACTTCATTGGTAAGATGACCTAACCGATGATGCCATAAAGAAGCCTTTATTAACTGCCCAAGAAAAGCTTTTGGTGTATACTGCCTCAACTGATTGTACTTGAAGAAGAGCTGGTTTGGTATGTGATATAATCCCCCACTACTCTTTCCTCTCATGAGTATTGTCTTTGTTGCCTTGTCCTGCACCCAAAACCCAAATTCATTAAGAATTACATAGCAATTATTATCCTTGCATAAAATATAGACAGAAATGAGACTTGCAGTTAACTCAAGAACATGCAAAACAATATAGAGATTTAAAGGTTTAGATGATCTCTGAATAGAAGAAGAACCGGTATTCTTCACTGGAAGACATTCACCACTGCCAACTATAATTTTCTGATCTCCATCAAATGGTGCAATCATATTCAAGTCCTCAAGATTGCCAGTCATATGATGTGTTGCCCAAGTATCCATGATCCAAGCCTGATTAGTGTTGAAGTCTACAGAAGATTGTACAGTCAATACATTGAGAGATGGAAGTGGTGGTGCACCCTGGAAGGAATAATTGCTTCGATGGTAACAGTTAAAAGCAATATGCCCTCGCGTTCCACAGATCTGGCACTCAGGGATTGGACCATTAGAAGATGGTAACTGTTCATTTCTGTAGTAGCAATTAAGTGCAGTGTGCCATCTCTTACTACAAATCGTAGTTTCAGGAATAATGTTGGATTTGGAACCAGTGTTTCCATTCCAAGAATTCCAAGTAGAATTGCTCCCGTTATTGTTTGAGGAACCAGAGAAACTATGATTGCCTCTGTTGTTAAACCCTCCAGAATTACCAACATTAAACCTTGGCTTTGTGTAGAACCGAGAACCATTGAAACCAGTGTGGTTTCTGTAAGACTGTTCTACATTGGTATGATTCTGACTGCTAGTATGGTAGTTACCACCTTGTCTATGTGATTGGCCCACAAAACCAGATGCATTAGAATTCTGAGAATTAGAACTCTCTCCTTGATAAAACTGACAATTAGCTCCTGAATTAGAGTTTTCCCCTTGATAAAAACGTCTACGAGCCCCTGTGGCAGATGATTCACCTTGAGAAAACATTCTTGTCATAGGAAATTGCATAGCAGATTGATACTCCTCAGCAATTCTTTCTGCATTTAGTAGCTGGGCACGAAACTCTTTCAAAGTTATTGGTATTTCTATTGCCACAATCACAGTACGGATCATGTTATATTCAGAAGGCAAACCAGCTAGAGCTGCCACAATCAAATCATTCTCGGAAACACATTATCCTGCAACCAATAACTAATCATTCAAATGCTTAAGGCGGAGCAAATACTTTTCAATGGAATCAGCTCATTTCTTGATTGTATGCAGTTCCGTCTTAAGATGGTTAATTCGAGCTCGTGAAACAGTGGCATATCGATCAGTAAGGTGTTTCCATGCCTCATGTGCTGTCTTACTCCCTACAACATACTCAATAGCTTCATCTCCAAGAGTAGCAATAAGAAGACTTAGTAAAGCCTTATCTGTCTTTATCCAATCACAATAAGCAGTTGTGATTTCCTTTGTCACTCCACTCTCCAAAGAGATAAGATACTTAGGAGGACAGCCATTTGTACCATCAAAGTAATCAAACAGATCATACCCTTCCAAGACAGACTGAAATTGAAATGACCACTTAGTAAAATTATCATCATGTAGGCGAATTGTAAGCATTCCCAACAATCCATCAATCTTGAGTGATGAAGTTTTCATTTTCACAAGAATTATATAACTTTCTACAAGACTATACCAAGACTCCAAACACACAAATCAGAGAGCTCCGTGCTCTTAGACCAAATCAGGTTGCTTCGTACCCTAATTGAACACAATTTCGTGATTTTCTTGAACAATCGATGAGCTTCGTGATTTTTTATCTTTCGCCTGAGGGAAAAAAACCCTTGAACGCACCCCCAAATTTCAAACCCTTCCACCGCCGGCCTCTAGCTCCCGCTTGGGGCCGATGGAAGCCACCCTTTCATTTCTCGTTTTACCCTCTTCCATCGTTCTTCCTCGCACTGCGATGGTCTCGATTCCCGGTGTGGATGGAGATCTATCTCCTGGCGTTTTGTCCCTCCCCGCAAATGCAATCGCCCCGATTCCCTTCATGGATCGGTGGAGCTACCTGCCATCTACAGGTGGTATGGACGAAACTCTGTTTCCGGGTTTTGTGCCCATGTTTCAAGGTCCTACTCTGATTTGGGGTTTTTGGGATCAGATATGGGGTTCTTGGGGTCGATTTTGGGGCTTTGCGCTCAATCACCTCCATTACTTCGAATCTGCTCTCCAACTCCTCATACCCGCCATTACAGTCCACTCCAGATTTGGGGGTTCTCATCTCATCTCTTGTATGCTACTGCCGGCCAGAGACAACTATATGTTGTCACCCCTACAAAGGTCTGGTATCTCTCTATAATGGTGTTTACACCACCTGATCTTTATGGTTACTGCATGTTCTAGGCACTTGCTTGCGTTTATGTTTCGTTTGTGGACCGGTTGTGTGGCGTTCCGGATGGGTTGGTTTGTTCTTGATCTGCAGGTTGGGCTTTTCTTCACCAGCTTTGAAGCATTGATGGGTTTGTGTATTGCACTACGTGGTGGTATCTCTCGGTTTTTCTGTTCATCGGTCGTCTTCACGGTGGTTGAGGCGGCGAGTGTTTCTCATTTTAGGGTTTTCAGATTTTTCAGGGGGGTCACTTTTGGGCCTCTTAGGGTGGTCTCTGACTTTTGGGCCGAGCCACATATTCTGTAATGTTTTTCTTTTGCTTTAGGTATAATTAAGAACCTTTGCTCATGCTGCTATGAATGCATAAGTGGCGTCTTTATTGTACCTTCCTCATTTATGAGGCGGTTGTTTTTGTACTATGTCCATTTGGACTTTGTTATAAAATTCCACCTTGACCAAAAAAAAAAAAATCGATGAGCTTCGTGCTATAATTTGTTTTCAGGAAATCAAACAGTCAACAAACTAAGCTTCGTGCTTTAACAAATCAACCACAAGATGCAGACATATGGCTTCGTGCCTAAAAAAAAAAAAAATTCAAGATTCACCAAGATTTCAACAATCAATCAATCACAAAACAGCTTCGTGCTTCAGAATACACATCAAATTCTCAATCAAGTAGATAAATCGAAAAGAAACGACCTGAAATGCTATCATCCCTCTCAATCGGAAAGTCCACCGCCATTGTTGAGACGCTTCGAGACACTTCAACAATCACCGAACCACGACCTGGATCGCAACAATCGCCAGAACCAACAGCACCAAACGCCAACTTGGAATCACCGACTCCAATTCGCCAACTTGAAATCACCGACTCCAATTCGCCGACTTGAAATTTCGAACTCAGAGATCCAAATTCCGCACAAATCAACACAGATTATCACAGAAACTCAGGCCGATGAAAAAACCTAAGCTCTTGATACCATGAAAAAACCTAAGCTCTTTACACATGGTTATTACATTACACTCCAACTACACATTCCCAACCTTAATCTCCCCTAAACCAAATCATTCCAAAAGCAAAAACAAACAAACAAAACCCCAAAATAATTTTTTTTATTTTTTAAAGTAAATACAGAACCCCAATTAAATTTACAAGAAACCCAGAACAGAAAACGAGCTGAAAGGGCGAGAGAACGAGTACCGCAGTAATCTTGATGAGCTGCCCGTGCTGAGCGAGGCGGAGGTTGGACTCCGGAACCGAGTCGAGGAACCAAAAGACGGCACCTTTGCTCGCCCAGTGCCTACATTCCAGACGACGAAGGTGGCGACAAGGGCGGAGAGCAGGAGGTAGAAGACGAAGAAGAGGGCATTACGGACGACAATGAGGATGAAGATTGAGACGGAGAGACCCAGAAAAAAGATGAGTACGAGACTGTAGAGAACCGGAGACGGAATGGGCTTCAGGGGGCTGCTTCCGTGGTCTCTCAGAGCTCCATTGGAGAGGTCGTTCATTACTTCTCCGAGCTTTTGAGTCGGTGGTTACGGCGTCGCTGTTTCGATAAAGCTCCCACCTTTACTGAACCGGTGAGAACGGTGTCGGGTAAAGTGACTAAACGCAATCCCATTTCGACACTTGGCAGTCATACGACTGGGTTTTGTGACTCTGGAAGTCGTTTGTGTGGACCGCCTTGAAACAAAAGGGCCGCGTATCTCGTATGTAATGAACACGGAACAGTGTTTGCGGTGTGGTGTTTTGACTATTGATGGCCTCAGTCTGAGGTTTGGTATGCTTTGCTCTTAAAAGCTCGTAACGTGTAGTTTTTTATGAGATGGCTCGAGTTTGGTTTAAGTTCAAATCGCTTGTTCAAGTTTACATCGGAAAATAGAGTTTGAGGTTCGACATACCATTGGACTATATGTCATTATTTTTGTACAAAAAATAAAATAAAATTATTTTGATTTATCCAAGAATGTTTTTATTTCCGTTGATTTTATTCTTTATATTGATGAAAAATCTCTCAGAAGTATGCATATCCTACTATTATTGTAAACACGGAAAATTCCTGAAACGAACGAGACAAGAACACGTGTACAAAATAATATTTTGTATTAATTTTGGGGTTACAATCTCTTTTACAATTTAATCCTCTGATTCTATCTTCATAAGGTATAGATTTGTGGATGAGTTGTTGATCCAAAGGGCTGCTGGGCCTTGATCTTAGGATGAACGAGGATGTGGATTTGTTTATGTTGTTGATCCAAAGGGCCGTCGGGGCTTGATCTTAGGATGAACGAGTGATGAACGATGAACACTTTCTTCAAGGGCCGTCGGGGCTTGATCTTGAATTGGTGGAAGTTCTTCAAGGGCCGTTGGGGCTTGATCTTGAAGGTGGATTTGACGAAGAACGAAGAGAGTTTTCTTGATCATTCGGAATTCTTGAGAATTTGGGAGGTTGGTGCTTGAAAGCTTTTAGTGTTTCAAAGTTTTCAAGGATTTGCGGGACTTCTCTTCCAATTTGGGAGTAGAGAAAATGTGTATGTGAATTGGTGTCTTGAAATGGATGAAATGGCCTTGTATTTATAGAATTTTTTAAGGCCTAACTTTGAATATAATATTCAGATGAAATAAATCATTTCTGCCAGTTGTTGACACGTGTCTTATTTGGTGACTTTTCTGATTTCTTTCGATTTTTCTTTGAGTCACGCACTACATGTAAAATTTATGTGATACGTGGGCGTTGAAATTTTAATTTATCGGTTAACATTTATTTCACCGAAATTTCGATGTCTACAAATGCCCCCACTTCAAGGCGCGTCGTATACATGTGCTTGTCACTTGTAGAATGTGCGTTTTGAAGTCCCTTAGTGTAGATGTCGATCCAAGGGCCGTTGAGACTTGATCTTGAATTGGACTGGAAATTTCTTCAAGGGCCGTAGAGGCTTGAATCTTGAATTTTGTGCTGCAAGTTCCTTCAAGTGCCGTTTGAGGCTTGTTCTTGAATTCGGCTGGAAGATTTTCTAGTTTTCTCCAATTGTTGATTTTCCACAGGCTTAATCTTGAACTGGGCTGGAGGGTTTTCTGGTTTCCTCCAAAGGTCTGAACTTACTCATTTCATCTGGAGCTGAATTTGTTTCAACGATGGCTGACGCTTGATCTTTAATTGGACTTACGATTTCTTCAAGGGCCGACGGGGGCTTGATCTTGATGAATGGAAACGGGACCACGAGCGGCTTCAGGATTTGAACACTCGGCAAGCAGACACGAGATGAAGGTGATGGTCTATTTTCTTGTTCAATCTTTCCAATTCATATTGAAGAGGGTCAGAGGATGAATCTTCAAGATTGATGCTTCATTGTCACTCGTCTTGTCTGTTCTCCAGGCAGGCGTGGATGAGTACCCGAGAGCAATGCTAGGTAAGCAATCAGGGAAGGGGTTCCAGGCAGTTGGTTCCTGACTGGAAGCTTGATTCTAAGTGCCGCCCGATTGCTCTTCTTCTCATTATCCTGCAGGTAAGAACAAGGACAAAGAAAAGACAGGGAGAAAGCATGATATAAGATATTTTCGCTTTAGACCCTGATGATATGAGATGCTTTTGCTTTTGCTTTTGTTGATTTGATTGCGTTGCACGGCGAGGCTTTGCTCTTCGGCGATGGTGCTAACGATAGGCTGTCGAGGCTTCTCGAGCTCTTCAATTAAAGCAACGACTTCGAGCTTGGTTTTGACTTAGATTCCTCCGTCCAACTTGTGCAGTTCTGCAGGGAAGGGCATCATGCTATAGTGACTTGTTACAACTTGTCACGCTGCATTCTTCTCTGCTTGTTTCTTCTGCATAGCAGAAGTGGTGCGCAACCTTTTGCGTTTGACTGGTCCTTCAGAGCATCACTTCTCAACGACTCATCCACGCTTGGCAGCTTTAGTGCAAAGAGTCGACAGAATGCCAAATATTCTGCGATGGCTGTGACTTGAGACCCAGCTCCAACAACAGTTAAAGATGACCACTCGAGAGCAATGCAAGGTAAGCAACCAGGCAAAAGGTTCTGAGCAATCAGTCTCAGATAGGACGTTTGATTTCCGGTTTTGACTGATCGCTCTCTTTCTCCCTGTCTTGCAGGTAAGAGCCAGGGTAAAGGAAAGAAAAAGGAAAAGCATGATATGAGATACCTTTGCTTTCGACCCTGATGATATGAGATACGTTTGCTTTTGAAGAAGTAGCGGATGAATCAGCACATATATTGGTTGCGTTTGTCTCCACATGCTTCGATGTATCAATTTCACCTGCTTCATCTGTTTTCCTTGCAGAAGTGGTATTCTCCCTAGTTTTTTTTTTTTTCATGCAGGTTTGACATCTGCTCCTGCAGTATTTGCCCTCCGATGCAGGAGTCGAACGCAAACCTTGCATTTGAATGGTCCATCAGGGCATCACTTCTTAGCGACTCGTCCATGCTTGGCAGCTTCAGTGCAAAGAGCCAACAGAATGCCAAATATTCTGCGATGGTGGTGACTTAAGACCCAGCTCCAACAACAGTCGAAGATGACCACTCGAGAGCAATGCAAGGTAAGCAATCAGGCAAAGGTTCCGAGCAATCAGTCATAGATCGGACGTTTAATTTCAGGTTCGGACTGATTGCTTTCTTTCCCCTTGTCTTGGAGGTAAGAGTAAGGGCAAAGGAAAGGACAGGGGAAAAGCATGATATGAGATACCTTTGCTTTCGACCCTGATGATATGAGATACGTTTGCTTTGGCGGAAGTAGTGGATGAACCAGCAAGTTGCGCCTGTGTCCACATGCTTTGATGTATCAATTTCACCTGCCTCAGCTGTTCTTCAGGCAGGTGTGGTATCTTCCTTGGAAGCACATCAGCAGTTGAAGATGAGTACTTGAGAGCGAGGCTAGGCAAGCAATCAGGGAAGAAGCTTCCAGGCAATCGGTTCCAACTCGGAAGGTCGAGTCCAAGTGCCGACTGATCGCTCCCTTTCTCCTTGTCTTGCGGTGAAGAGGGAGGACAAAGAAAAAGGATGGGGAAAAAGCATGCTATAAGATACTCTTGCTCTCATCCCTGATGATATGAAATACTTTTGCTCTGGTGCGACCTGGTTGAATAGGTGTTTTCCAGGAAGAAGAGAACTGAGTATGTTGAGGGGTTTGGTTGCAGATGCATTCTTGGCAAGGAAGAAGAATCAGGCGTTTTGGATGTGTGCTTTGTCTTCGAGGATGAATGTTATCATATATAGGGATTTCTCACTTACAGGTAGTGGTGTGGACGTGACCTTGTCACCCACGCTTGTTGGCGACAGTGCTGTAGTGGGAATAGTAGGATTCACGCATTTTTAACTTTGTCAGAGACTTTTGACAAAGTTGCACGTGATATCTGAAAAGCTGAGATTGCGTCTGAAATGAGTTGACGAATTTTACGCAGGAAAACCCGGCTTTTGAAATTTGAGGAGTGGTGTCTCTTTGACCCTTGAACAGGTGGCCGTGTTGCTTCTCCTTTTATAGAGGTATTGATTGCATTCCAAAATGCATACTTCGAAGATTTCCCGCCTGTGAAAATTATCTCTGCTGCATTTCCGAAATTTTACTCTATCCACCCTTCTCCTTCATCATTTCTGAAAATGGCTTACCCGTTTGACATTTGCTTAGATTTGAGTCTTGGGAATGATACAGGCGCGCCGCGTCAGGGTGATATATGGCTCCCATCCTTCTTATCCTCTAATGGCCCTCTTACGGTTGAAGACTCCGTGATGATGGATGCGACAACAGCTACGGTAGTAGCTAGGAACCTCCTTACCCCTAAAGATAATAGACTGCTTTCAGGACGGTCCGATGAGTTGGCTGTCCAAGACTCCCTGGCTCTCAGCATTCAGTGTGCGAGCTTTGTGTCCAACATGGGCCAACGTTTACTCGCTCGATCTTGCCAAGTTGAATCATTGATGGCCAAGGTGGCAACCCTTAGTCACGAGATTAAGCAGCTCAAGCGTGAGAATAGAGAGTTGCATGTGCTTGCAAATAATTATTCGGCGGGCATGAAGAGGAAGCTTGATCAACTGCTGGACTCCGAAGGTCGAGTTCA
Source organism: Cotoneaster glaucophyllus (assembly GCA_036320875.1). NCBI lineage: Eukaryota > Viridiplantae > Streptophyta > Magnoliopsida > Rosales > Rosaceae > Cotoneaster > Cotoneaster glaucophyllus. Next base: position 17,686,672 of record CM070062.1, read on the forward strand.
ACGTGACCGTCAGAAGTTTGCGGATGTATTCTGGAGGCACTTTTTGCCTTCGTCATTTGGGGTTCGACCAAGTATTGAGGCCTCGAATAATCCATCTTCAGTGCCTTTGGTGCCTTCCTCGGCTAGTGTCCCGCCGAGTACTGAGGCTTCACATAAGTGACATTTGTGAAGGCTCCATTTTTTTTTTTTTGGTACGTACTTGTAACTTCTTAAAGATATCAATAAATGAAATCTTATTCGTATGGTACTTTTTTACTTGCTAACAATAACCTGCCTTTCATTCTTGCGTGGGTGTATGTTTTGATGACGAGTTTGGCAAACTGCCAAGGCTGGGCCTCCTCGATGGGCTTCCTCACTGCACTGCACTTTTCTCTGCATGCGTACTGTTGTTTTATTTTTTATTTTTTATTTTTTATTTTTTTACTTGCACAGTTTGCTGCACAGTTTTCTTTTTGTATTATATTATACATATATATATATATAATATAAATATGTGCTGTATGGGACGAGAACTTGCAGAAAAGAAGAAAAATGGCAGCTTGGGTGAGGCAGAGTAGAAGAGGTGGACAGCCGAGTTGGAGGAAAAGCATCGTCCAGCTTGCAGAGGGGACAAAGACAAACCATGCCATGCGGGTCACTGTTAGCACAGCCTTCATTTCTGCACGCAGGTTGCTGTTTGGCACAGTCTGCATTTCTGCACGCGGGTTGCTGTTTGGCACAGTCTTCGCGCTGCATTCTTCGCACTGCCTTATTCGCACAGCCTTCCTCGCTGCATGCGGGTTGCTGTTAGCACAGTTTCCACACTTCATTCTTTTCTGGGTTCTTCCATATATATACATGTATATACATATACGAGATTGCACCGTGACTGCACAACCATTGGGCAGCCACTGCACAGCCTTCCTCGCATCACTGCGCAACCATTGCACTGCGACTGCCTTGCACCGTCGCTGCACCATCTGCTGGAAGCTCCCCCCCTCAGTCGTTTCGTGTTGTTTTGCCAGCCCAGCATCTGCCTTGCGAAGCCGAGTCACTGCAAAAGCCGCTGTCTACCTTACGTCTTCCGTGCGAAGCCTTGCGAAGCCGTGCCTGCCGTCGCCGCTTTATGCCTGCTGCTGCAGGTTTGTCTTCGACTCCCCTTGTTTTCTCGAATTACTTATATATATATATATATATATATATATATATATTGTCAGATGCGTCTGCCCAATATATACATATAATATATATATATATATATATATATATGTGGTCATATGTGCCTCCTGCGACAGTCCCTCCTTATTTTTTTATTTATTTTATTATTATTATTATTTTTTAATTATTTTTTTTAATTTTTTATTTTTTATTTTATTTTTTTTTGCAAAAAGTATTTAATGCCTACTGCCAAGGCCTTAGTTAATCATGTGGCTTTTATGATTTTGACTAGCCATGTTTATATACATATAAAATATGCATGTTTTGCAGATAGCGGCGGAATGAGCAGGACGTGGGTGTACCAGTGCCTGTTGCTGCTTAGTGCTTGTTCAAGAGACTGTGACGAGGTTTCGCTGTGTAGTGCCTTTTGATTATGGTTTCCCTCGGTGGTGCGCTGCCGTGTGGTGCCGTGCAAGAGACTGCAGCGGGATTTCGTTGCAGGGTTGCGTAGTGCGATTGTGGCATTCTGGTTTTCCTTGCCACTATAACGTGCCTTGAAAGATTGTTCTGTAGCTGCCCTCTTCGCCGTGCTGCTCAAGTTTTGTGGCTGATTTTTTGTTGCAGTCATGGTATTTTTTAAGTGCTTTGAGAGCAACACCATCACCATTCTTGCAAAGGAAGGAGATTCGCAAGATAGAGGAACGACGTTGAGGCTTTATGCATCATTGACTGGCCCTAAAGCGCTCGCTTTTCCTGCAAAAGACAACTCCATGCATATTAAGTCGTGGTTTTCTGAAGTGTCTTGGGAGGTGGTAGACTCCGTTCGCCCCACTACAAAGGAGAAAGCGCGCATGTCGAGGATTCTTATCTTGAACCATTCGCACCATGTTCGTGACAATCATCCGGCTTCGTCTGAGCTTCTTGGTGATCGTATTCGTAGCGGAGTTGTGGCTTGGAGTAGCGCCTTGTCGACTAATGGAGGAGCTGCATTCGTTGAGTCTTATTGGGAATGGCTTGAAGATGTCTTGAGCCGCTCCAAAGACGTGTTTACCAATATGGGCCTTTATCATGCAGTGTACGCATCTTTGTTCAGTTATGATCGTCATCCTTCCGTCATTCGCGCATTCTTTGAGCATTAGTGTTCAGCGACCAACACCCTCCACACGGCTCAAGGGGAGATGTCGATTTCACTTAGGGATCTCTACAAGATAGGGGGCTTGCCGATCCAAGGAAAATTTTATGACGAGGTTGTCCCTAGTGCGGAAGAGTTTTCTTGTCGTAACGGTCGAGGATTGCCGGTGAGTTGCCGTTATTTGTTTTAGGCGTACCATAAGCTTTCCCAAAAGGCTCCGGGTAAGTCAGGCGTGAAGATTTCTTCATGGATCCGATTTTGGTATTGGGATGCCGTGAAGTACAAGAGGCCTTCGAAGAAAAGTGGTCGCAACAAGACGACTAGGCCTAAGGGAGATTCGGATCCATCGGGTGTCATTAGCCCAGACGGGCGTCGTGCCCTTACCGTGTTGAAGACGTTTGAGGATCTTGGCGTGGCGTCGGAGTACTTGGAAGAATCTTACCTGGCCGCTTTCTTAGCTTGTTGGCTTTGTAAGTTTGTTTTTCCCAAAGACGACGTTAACTACATTCGTCCCAGAGTCTTCAAAGTTGCTAGCAAGATGGCTGCAGGTGAGTCTTTCAGCCTTGCTATTCCGGTTTTATCCAACATTTACAACGGCTTGAGCGTTGTTTCAAACTTGGCAAGTACTGAAGATCGTGCTGCGGTACTTCCTTACCACTATGTGTATGGTTGGCTGGGTGAGTATTTCGGCACTCATTTTTCTTCATCAACTTTAGATGGGTCGGGGCCTTCTTCATCGACTTCAGTCAAGCTGGGGCCCTTGATGACGCAGTATTCTGGTGTGTTTTCTGCGAAGAGCTTTGACGATTTGCAAGCGCAAGCGCTGTTTAGAAGTTGTGAAGGCTTGAGGATGGATCGCCTGGCGAGAGTTGGCTCTGTGCGGCGAGGCATCATGGATGATTCGCATCTTCGCTTCCTAGACTCATCTTATCTTATAAGTCTTCGCTCGGGGTATGTTTCCTTACTGCAAGAAGACCGATGCATCATTCAGCCGTACAGTCCCCACCGTTTTAGCAGACAATTTGGTTTTGTCCAAAATGTACCGGGCAAGTTGAAGGAAAAAGCCCAATCGAAATCCTTGCAAGCCGTGTACATGTATTGGGAGTCTTGTACCCGTGCATGTACAAATGCTTCTATCACCCTACCGGCCAAGAACGAGTTCAAGGGTAATCCAGTGACCCGTGTTTAAGGAAGTTGGTGGTCAAGGGTATATTATAAAAACTTTGGGGTGGCAAGTGGCACTAATTCTTCTCGTTCACGCCATGATGCGTCGAAAGAGGGTCGTTCTGTAGTTCCTGCGCAGCTAGTACCTTTCGATTGCGCGAGTGTAGCCTCTTTGCAAGATAGACCCGTGTGTTTAGCTCCTCAACGCCCGTGCTTGTCTTCTCAACATCTGGGTGCTTCTGAAGAGGCGAGAGATGAAGTTGATTCGCACGAAGATGGACTCGTTTTCCAGCGGCGTCGACAAGCTTTAAACAAACGACCACTTGAAGGTGCTCAGGTTGACAGCGATGTCAATTTTCGTCACAAGAAGCAAGAAGCGTCTAGGCCTCCTCAATTTGATGGTCGCGTGTCATTTGAGAAAGATGTATGTATTTCCTTCTTTCTTGTGACTTCTTCTGCTTTCATTGTTTTAGCTTTTGTTTCTAACATATTTCTTTTGTCTTCTTTAGGTTGGGCCTTCTCGTTCTTTTGATCCGGAGAACACGGGAGTTCATTCCTACATGAACATGCTACTTGGGGGCACTTTACCTACAGATGAGGATATCGGGGACCCACCTGGTGTAGAGCTTGTTCCACATCCGCCAAACTTCTCGAGTTTACCGTGTGTAGGTAAAGCTGTACAAGAGCCTGTCGCACGTCCAACATTTTTGCCAGCTAGTTCTGGGGTCTCTTTGAGAGGGCCAAACGCTAGTGGTACTGAGCATTTTATCCACCACATCCAACTTCGTACGGCCATGGATGTCAAAAGCCATATTGAGAAGAGGATTTCAAAGTGTCCCTTGGAAGACCTTGTGTCGCTCAAGGAGGATTTGTTGAAGCTTGTTTCTGTGATCGACAACCTTAACGTTGATTCTTCTCCTTTGAGGGTTCAGATTGCCGAACTTATGACTGCCTCAACTGAATATGCTTCCTTGCGCGCCACTTCCTCGAAAATGTTGAGTCCAGATGCTAGAGCTCAACAACTCGCGACAGTAGACTCATCGATTGCCCATGTCCGGTCTTCTCAACAAGCCGCTTCAAGAGATTATCAGGTCGCAGCGACCTCTTTAGCTTCCGTTCAGGCGCATCTAGAAGCGTTGATGCAAGAGCAAGAGCGATTGGGAACCGAAGCATCACAATTTAAAGGTTTTCTCTTGGAGAAGGAAGCTACAATTTCTCAGTACCAGAAAGAGATGTCACTCCTAGAGCAAGAGAAAGGCACGGTTATGGAGTCGCCTATCTTGTCTCCCGCCGATGCGGAGACCTTGAAGACTCTAGAAAGCCTGCTTGAGGATCGTCGCCGTAGTTTTAGGGACATAGTTCTTAAGTAATGTATTCCCTTATTTGCTTTTTTTTTTTTTTTTTTTTTTTTTTTTATCTATTTGTATTTGCAATGGAATTGACTCTTGATAGTCAAATGTTTAATAAAACCTTATTTTTTATTTTGATGTGACTGAACTCAAAGTTGAATGTTTGAGCTGCCTACGTACCCTTCCAAAGAAGAGATCAAGTCATAACGTAGTTCAAATACATATATTTTTTGGTAATTTTTTTTTTATGTCGTACACAGTTTATGCTCTTGCGGGCCAGGAGCATGGCTTCTTCTTAGGCATAGTATCGCTTCAAGAACTTGCCGTTTATGGGGCCAATCCTCAAGCCGTCTTCTGCCATGATTAAGTAGGCGCCATTGGTGTAGACCTCTTGTATTACGTATGGTCCGTCCCACTTTGACTTGAACTTTCTTTTTGTCTTATGAGTTGTGATGATAGGCCTACGCAATGCGAGGACGAGATCTTCAGTTTGGAAAAACCTCGGGCGGACCTTCTTGTTGAATGCCTTGGAAAGCCGTGCTTGGTAGCATTCCAAATGTTGTTGAGCGTCGAGCCTTCTTTCGTCGAGTGCTTCCAACTCTTGAAGTCGTAGCTTTGCATTTTCCTCATTAGTCAAGCCTTCTTGTATAGCCATCCTTAGCGAGGGGATTTGACTTTCAAGTGGTAGAACAGCTTCCACTCCATATACGAGAGAATAAGGTGTAGCTTGGGTAGGAGTCCTATGTGTCGTCCTATATGCCCAGAGTGCTTCGCTTATTCTTTCATGCCAGTCTCTCTTTGTTCGGCCGATCACCTTTTTTAGGAGGTTGCACAGCGTTTTGTTGAATGCTTCTGCGAGACCGTTTGCCGGAGCATGATACATAGAAGACTTGTGCTGCTTGAACTTGTATTTCTCACAGAGCTCGTCCACGAGTCGGTGGAGAACTGTTTTCAGTTGTCAGTAATAATGTAGCAGGGTACTCCATATCGGTGGATGATATGCTCCTTGATGAAACGAACGACAGTTTCCTTTTTAACTTCCCTTAGGGGTAAGGCTTCAGCCCACTTGGAGAAGTAATCAGTTGCAGCTAAGATGTAAGCTTCTCCTGCAGATGACTTCGGCGCAATTGGTCCTACTACGTCCAATCCCCATGCATCGAACGGCCATGACGCAACTGTAGGGTGCAACGGCTCGGGCGGTTGATGTATGAAGTTGGCGTGGAACTGACAAGCTTGGCACCTTTTGGCGTGTTCCATGCAATCCTTCACCATGCTTGGCCAGTAGTAACCCATCCTTTTGAGCTGGAAATGTAGCTTTGGTCCAGATTGATGCGCCCCACATACACCTGAATGTGCTTCTTCCATGGCTTGATTGGATTCTTCTTCACCTAGGCATCTCAGAAGTACTCCTTCAAAAGAGCGTCGGTAGAGTGTTCCTTTGTAGTAGAGGAAGCGATGTGCTCGTCGACGTATTTCAGAGCGGTGTCTGGGATCATCTGGAAGCTTTCCATGCTCCAAGTAGTCGATCAATGGCTGTCTCCACTCTTCAGTATCGATCAAAAGTATTGAGATGACATTTGTATCATCCAGTGGCATTTCAGTAACCAGCGGGATCACCCATTTTTGGCATACTGGCACATCTGTAGCTTCATCTTCTCCTAGCGTCATACTCGAGGCTAGGTTGGCGAGAGCGTCTGCCATTTGATTTTCTTTTCTTGGCACATGTTCTAGTGTCACGGCCTCAAATTTTTGTAGTAGTTGAGTTGCTAACCGAAAGTATGGGACGAGATCATCTTTCCTCACCTCATATTCAGTTAGTAGTTGATTGATTATGAGCTTGGAGTCACCATATACCTCAAGGGCTGTGATTTCCATGTTGATCGCCATTTGGAGCCCGATGATCAGTGCTTGGTATTCAGCGACGTTGTTGGAACACAATTCGCTTAGTTGGAAGGAATATGGTAGTATTTGCCTTTGTGGTGACATGAACACTACTCCTGCCCCCGCTCCGTCTGGTCGTGCGGATCCATCGAAGAACATCGTCCATGTTAGGAAGATGTCGATATAGAACACCTCCTCGTCAGGCAAGTCGTCTGAGATTTTCCAATCGGCTGGGATTGAATGATCGGCAAGGAAGTCTGCTAGCGCTTGTCCTTTGACGGCTTTAGCTGGGATATAGATGATCTCGTATTGATTGAGAAGCAACGCCCATTTAGCTAGTAGCCCTGTCAAGACTGGTTTGGACATGACGTATTTGACCGGGTCAGCTTTAGCAACCAGGTGGATGGTGTAAGCGTGCATGTAGTGTCTGAGCTTCTGGATGGCAAACACCAAGGCGAGGCACATCTTTTCTATCGGGGAGTAGTTCAACTCAGCGCCAGTGAGAGTTCGACTGAGGTAGTAAAGCACTCTTTCTTTCTGGGATTCGTTCTCTTGTGCCAAGAGCGCTCCAACTGAACTTTCCTGAGCGGCGATGTATAATATGAGCGGCCTCCCGGGCACATGTGCCCCCAGGACAGGTGGACTCGATAAATACTTTTTTATGCTTTCGAAAGCGTTGTGGCATGCTTCGTCCCATATAAACGGAACATCTTTCTTTAGGAGTCGACTGAATGGTTGACAACGCCCTGCAAGGTTAGAGATGAAGCGTCTGATGAAGGCTAACCGTCCTTGTAGACTTTTTAGCTCGCGCAAGTTTCTTGGCTCGGGCATGTTTTGAATGGCCTTGATCTTCGACTGGTCCACTTCAATGCCACGGTGCTTGACAATGAAGCCGAGGAACTTTCCAGAGGTGACGCCGAATGCACATTTTAACGGGTTCATCTTGAGGTTGTATTTTCGCAGCCTTTCAAACACTATTCGTAAATCCTGCAAGTGATCTGATCTCTTCCGTGTCTTGACTACCACATCGTCTACGTAACATTCTACGTTTTTGTGTAGCATGTCATTGAAGATTTTCTGCATTGCGCGTTGATATGTAGCTCCGGCGTTCTTCAGACCAAAGGGCATCACCTTGTAGCAGTAGATACCTTTTGGAGTGCGGAATGCTGTTAGTTCCTCGTCTTCAAGAGCCATGCGAATTTGATTGCATCCAGAAGAGCCGTCCATGAATGACAGTGCCTCGTGGCCAGTGGTTGCGTCCACCATGATTTCGATGATTGGCAAGGGGAAGTCATCCTTTGGGCAAGCATCGTTTAGGTCCCGGAAGTCTACGCACACACGTATTTGTCCAGATTTCTTAAGAACAATGACAATGTTGGAAATCCACTTGGGGTATTGCACCTCCTGAATGAAGCCTGCTTCGATTAGCTTGTCTACTTCGGCCTCTATTTGTGGGATGAGCTCGGATCGGTAGCGTCTTTGAGTTTGCTTTATTGGTCGTGTTCCAGGCTTGACTGCAAGATGATGCACAGCGATGACAGGGTCAAGGCGGGGCATTTCTTTGTATGTCCAAGCGAAGACGTCTTTGTACTCTAATAGCAGCTGGTAATATTCCTCTATCTCATCCGCACTTAGTTGTGCACTCACGAAGATAGGCTTTGGTTCCTTGCTCGTGCCTAAGTTGAGTTCCTTGAGGTCATCAACCATGGCTTGCCCTCCATCTTCGAGCTGTGATGGCGCAGCAGTGATATCTTCCTCCGGGATTTCATCTTCTTTGCCTTCTTGGATCGTAATGTGGAAGATATCTTGGACCTCCTCTTTAGTGTTGACCTCTCGATTTGTTTGGCATGAAGATTGTCCAGTGTGGATGATGGTGTGCTTTCTTACTTTCAGTGGTCCATCTGTGTCAACCTCCAAGATTACTTGGCGCCTCATCCTTGAAGGAATCGAGCTTTGAACGTCGCCTTTTTCTGCTAGCATGTCGAGCTTTTCTTCCTCTGGCGTTGTCTCCCTCTTTCTAGAAGACTTCTTGTTGCTTTGTCTATTAGGTTTCGACAACCTTCCGAAAATAGAGCTTTGGGGTGTTGGCTCGTTAAGCCTCTTGAAGACGGAGGTTCGGTCTTGACCACCAATGCGATTAAGTGCCGAAATTCTAGGCCTTGAATGACTTATCCTATTGAAGACTGATATTCGAGGGGCAGGTTTAGGCTCCTCTTGATCTTGTTCAATGCTTACGCTGATGTGTTGGGTGCTAGCATTTTTCGCTTCGCTTGAAATCTTCACAGGTGCATTTGGTGTGAAGCCAAGTCCAGCTTTGTTGTTGTCAACTCCGTAACCATGCTCCTTCAACTTCTTTTGAGTCTTGGTGAGGTCACGTTCTTTATCGTTGAAGATGTTTGAAACCTTCTTTCCAGGATTCGAAGAGGAAGCGAAGTCGTACCCAGCCTTCGACATGAGTTTGTAGGCATTTGGATCAAAACCTTCTGCAGTCCTCTTGGTTGGAAGAAAGTTTGGTTCCACCCCATCTGGCAGGGCTTTTATGAAGCCTTGTGGTAGTCTTGTAACCTTAGCGTCGCCTAGCTGTGTTAGAGGCAAAACTGCGTTTGTCTTGAGCAACTTCACATTATCTTTGTGTCGCTGTGTGTCGGCTTTGCTTACTCCTGTTTCAAACGGGGATTGACCATTCTTTCTTCTTGACATCGGGATATACCGGAAGATAGGTGTGTTCGATCCTTTTGAAGGTGTCTTACTCCTTTTGGTTGTTGCAGGTTTAGCAAGCTCATCATTGTTTTTGCTTGAAGATGACATGGCTTCCCCTTCTTGCTTCTTGGGCATGGCTTGCCATTCTTGCTTTTTAGGTGCTGCTTTGCCTGTGGATTTAATCTCTTTTGGAAGAGCTTCAAGCACCGTGTCTTCGTCCATGTAGAACTTGGCGTCTGCGAAGTGTGATTCAGCTTCGGTGAATGGTTTAGTATCGCCTTGGATTACCTTCACTCCGCCTCGGTAGAATTTTAAGCATTGGTGGAGGGTGGATGGTACTACTCCATTCCCGTGGATCCAAGACCTTCCTAAGAGCAAGCTATAGGAAGTTCTTGCATCAATCACATGGAATATCGTGCTTGATTTAAGTTCACCAATGGTCATCTCCACTAGGATCATGCCCATCGCTCTTTGTCCTCCTTGGTTAAAAGCCTGGATCAGCAGACGGCTTAGGGACAGTTCATCCACTTTGATGCCGATTGTGGTCATTGTTGACTTTGGCATGATGTTTATGGCTGACCCACCGTCCACAAGCATGCGGTTGACTTTGTGCTCCCTTACGTACCCTGAGATGAAGAGAGGACGGTTGTGGGGCTTTGACCCTAACAGTAAGTCCTCGTCCGTGAAGTTGATTGCGTCTTGGGCGGCATAGCACGTGGCACATTCATGTGGCCTGAGCTTCGAACCTTCGTCACTGCTTTCTTGCACTTCGTGATCGTCGGGACTTGCTAAGACCGCTGCTAGTGCTATTCGCATCTTCTTTGGCAATTGTAGTGCTTCCTCGATGCTACATTGTGTTGGCAAACCTTCTTTGGACGTGAATGTCTTTTCTTCCTCAGTAGAGATAGCTTTGTCTTTTGAGGGCCCTTCTATCTCTACTTCGACCATGTGGCAGGAGGCGGTAGTGCACTGTCGGAAGAAGTCCTCCGGGAAATACTCGTGCAAGGATACAGGAATACGTGGCTCTTGCTCCATAAGTTCCCCATTGTACGTTGGCTCAGCAGCTCTTACACTTTCTTTGGGCTTTCTATTGTTACGGCGATGGTGTTTTCTCCCTTGCTCCACCTTTGGCTTTGTGGCTTGCGGTCTTGGCTTCCCTGTCTTTTTGTAGGTCACTAGTGTCCACCCTTCTTCATCGTCAGTAGGTGCATCTTGGTTGCTTACCCCCAGCGGTGGTCGTGCAGAAGATGCCATGTGACTCGAGCATTGGCGGGAATGGTCATGAATCCTTTGGAGGGGAACGGGATCGAAGGATCCAAACACGATCGTAGTAGTGTGCGTTGCGGCCGTGTCTTCTAGGTCGAGTTCAATCCGCCCTTGTTGTGCCAGCTTCATGATGAGTTCCTTAAGGATGAAGCACTTACTAACGGGATGACTCACGATACGATGGTACTTGCAGTACTTAGGATCGTTGACACGATTCATCTCCTCGGGGCGCTTATATTCTGGTAACTCGATCACCTTCTTTTCTAGCAAGTCGTCTAACATTGCTGCCATATCTGAGTCAGGAAAAGGGTATGTCTTTTGCTCCAGCTCCCTCAAGGTGTTTTTGAACCTGTCTTGGGTACGAGGAGGCTCATTTCTCTTTATCTCCTTCACTTTGGTTTTGGAGGAAATCTTGACAGGCGCAGAGGGGGTTTTGACGGGGGAAGTGTTAATAGTAAAAGCTTCCTTTGCAGGCTTCTTCTCGTGATTGTCCACTTTTGGAGCGAACACCTTATCCTTCTTGAAGTCGGAGATTGGCTCCTTCTTTCCATGGTGAGTGATGCTTAGCTCCATGTCGTGGGCGCGGGTAGCTAGCCCTTCGAAAGTCCGTGGTTTGATGCCTTGAAGGATGTAGTGTAAACCCCATTGCATGCCTTGGACGCACATCTCGATCGAAGAGATCTCCGAGAGCCTGTCTTTGCAGTCAAGGCTAAGATTGCGCCATCGGTTGATGTAGTCCATAACTGGCTCGTCTCTCCATTGCTTTGCGCTTGTTAGCTCTAGCATGCTCACAGGTGCGACGGGTGCTGTAGAAACGGTTCAGGAATTCCTTCTTCAATTGCTCCCAATTATTGATGGACTCGGGCTCCAGGTCTGTGCACCATTCAAATGCATTTCCTTTCAATGAGCGCACAAACTGCTTGGCAAGGTAGTCTCCTTCCGTCCCTGCATTGTTGCAAGTTTCCACGAAATGGGCGACGTGCTGCTTCGGGTTGCCCTTTCCATCGAACTGCATGAACTTTGGCGGCTGGTAACCTCTTGGCATCTTCAGGGCGTCGATCTTCTTGGAATAAGGCTTCGAGTACAACATGGAGGTATGAGAGCTTCCTTCGTACTGCACCTTGATGGTATTGGCGATCATCTCCTGCAGCTGCTGGATAGAGAGAGATCTCATGAGCGCCGTTGCTTGGTCTGGCTCCTTCTTCTCTTCGACTTTCTCCGCTGGAGGCTCCTCTTCTTCATCGACCTCTTTCTTTACTGGGTCAACTTTTAGGTCAACTTTCACACCGTGCTGCACCTCCAATTGGTTGGCGAGTGCGGCGATTTGTGAGTCTTTCTCCTCCACGGTCCGTGTGAGTTTTACAATCGCTTCATTCATTTGAGCCAGTTGCTCTTCGATTGAAGTCGCTCCAGTAGTCATGACTTGCATGGCTGTGCTGCTGCTTGAGTCAGTATCGGAAAGCAGGGAATCGGAGTACTTCCTCAGGCTTTCCTCCCTTGGCGCTCTTAGCGAGGCTAGGGTGATCACGGGCTTATGCCTCAGGTGCTCTTGTTCCTCCGGCAGAGTTGATGCGGCGATAGAAGCTGCGGCAAAGAGATCTCTTGCCTTGCTTCGGGTTGTGATGCCCGAAATGTCGCCACTTGCAGCGAGGATGCTCTTGTTCTTCGCTTTGGTTGCGGGAACAGCTTGATCCTTTCCTGATGCCATTTGTGCTTTTGCGGATTTGAAGATAGAGATGAGAGGTAGAGATAGTCCCACCGAGCATGCCAAATTTGTAAACACGGAAAATTCCTGAAACGAACGAGACAAGAACACGTGTACAAAATAATATTTTGTATTAATTTTGGGGTTACAATCTCTTTTACAATTTAATCCTCTGATTCTATCTTCGTAAGGTATAGATTTGTGGATGGGTTGTTGATCCAAAGGGCCGCTGGGCCTTGAGCTTAGGATGAACGAGGATGTGGATTTGTTTATGTTGTTGATCCAAAGGGCCGTCGGGGCTTGATCTTAGGATGAACGAGTGATGAACGATGAACACTTTCTTCAAGGGCCGTCGGGGCTTGATCTTGAATTGGTGGAAGTTCTTCAAGGGCCGTTGGGGCTTGATCTTGAAGGTGGATTTGACGAAGAACGAAGAGAGTTTTCTTGATCCTTCGGAATTCTTGAGAATTTGGGAGGTTGGTGCTTGAAAGCTTTTAGTGTTTCGAAGCTTTCAAGGATTTGGGGGACTTCTCTTCCAATTTGGGAGTAGAGAAAATGTGTATGTGAATTGGTGTCTTGAAATGGATGAAATGGCCTTGTATTTATAGAATTTTTTAAGGCCTAACTTTGAATATAATATTCAAATGAAATAAATCATTTCTGCCAGTTGTTGACACGTGTCTTATTTGGTGACTTTTCTGATTTCTTTCGATTTTTCTTTGAGTCACGCACTACATGTAAAATTTATGTGATACGTGGGCGTTGAAATTTTAATTTATCGGTTAACATTTATTTCACCGAAATTTCGATGTCTACAATTATATTTAATTATTTACAATTTTCATTTAAACTTGAATTGAACATTTTTGAAAAATAAGTTATTTTGAGGTTTGACTAGTGAAGCACGTCCTCACTTGAGTTGGTTGTCTCGTGCCAAATCAAAGTTTGGACAATTTTCATTTAAACTTGAGTCAGACCAAATCAGAGTTTGGATAAATTGTATAGGTTTGACTAGTGAAGCACGTCCTCACTTGAGTTGGTTGTCTCATGCCAAGTTAGCTGTTCTTCAAACCTTTGTGAGGTTCTTTCAAGATTATCAAATATCTTGCAGAGCAACAATTGGCTTGGTTGCTAGCTGGGTTGCTTAGGTAGAAATTGTTGTGATTGGCTCACTAAAGTTCCAGTTGGATTGCATGTCTATTTGAATTCAAGTCAAAGAGGAGAACCCGAATTGAATGAGCAATTTTCTTGCAGAAATTTCCACTCAAACAAAAATTAAGTTAAAACGCCCAAAAGTATGGTTTCTTTGGGTTATCTTCTTGTTTTGGGATTCATGTTGTAACCTAACCAACATGATCCTCTCTTGATCCTCTTTGTGAGAATCCCAAAAATTTGTGAATTGTGTTCATTCATCGTATATCGTGCGGTCAGTTTTCGTCAAGTACTGTTTGTGTTCAATTTTAAATAAAAAAATTAAAATGATTTCTGACCGCACAATGTACGATGAATGAACATGATTCACAGATCCTTAGGATTCACACAATGAGGATCTGGATTCGTTACCTAAAGCTTGCCTACAGTAAGTAGAATTTACCACGGATTTTGAGAGATGGATATGAACCTAGAATATGAAATAGATTGAGAGAGATCGTCGAGTTATTCTAGTTCGTGTACAAGTTACAAGGGAAGCATAATAAGGCTTGCGTCCTAGAGTGCGTGAGAGATTAAGACCTACGGTTTGATAGGGAATAAGGGGTTCCTTAGTAACCAAAGCTATCTAGTCTTTGCTAGCTAGTGAATTTTTTTGAAGGGGATCACTAGAGTGGATGTAAACAAAATTGATTGAACAACTGTAAATTCTTGTGGATGGAGCTCTTGCCTGTGTAATATTTATCTTCTTTACAATTGACTGCGTGCGTAGTTATAATATAGCAAGATCAATATTATCTACTAAGAAGAAGATCGTTATATGGGACAACTACCTGCGTGTGTGTAAAAGGGCATTGACACCAATAATAAAACAAATTCATATATGTTAAGAGGCTGCATCAAGGGTTCAAGGTCCAGTTTTAGAGCAACAAAACAACTCCTACAAAATTCTAGCTGAGCGCATGCATACATGTTTTTGTCTTTGGGCTTTATAAATGTTACTTTTCCAAGATTAGACACAGACCCACATATCACAAAGACACAATGCTCCTTAAAATTCATTTTCCCAATAAGATCCCCATATATCTGTTGGCTTTAGTTCTCATTCATTCATATGGATCTTTAATTGTGATGTCGTAACTAAACAGAGCATCAAAGTGATTGAGTGTATGAGGATGCGTGCAAATGGCATGATTATGAACAACCAGTCTCCAAAAGCTAATGGCATTCTGATGAAAAAAAGCCCCTTTTTCTTGATCACAACAATAGATGAAGCACTTCATTATATATGCGCACAATTTCTGTTTTCAAGACCAGAAGTCCCACCACTGATAATCACCACTTGTAACATCAAAAAGACCATCAGAATTCAACTTCCCCCAATCCTCGGCTGATGTCAAGGAACCGTCTGCAGAGTCCACTAAGTTCGCAAGGTTTGGTTCATCTTCCAGTCCAAAGTACTCTGCTTTTATGCGGCTGTCATCATCTGACAGCACCCCAAGACCTTGCTCTGATTTTTCCACTGAAAAATCAAGCTTCACCTTATCAGATTCAGAAATGGTGGCATCTCCGTTATCTGACTCACCGTCAATGCCATTGTTCATAACTACATCTTCCCCACAATTCTCCCTTCGCATCATCATCAGATTATTCAGCTTCTGCACCTGTCACAAAATAAGACATAATCTATCAGTTATTGATTATCTTAACATGTTAAAATTAGAGAAAAATGTTTCGTTTTACACATGACGCATGTGCCTAAACTTTTTCCCTTTTTATAGTTTTAATGAGTTACTTTTACACGCGTCAAACTAAACTTACGGTTAACAAAGAATGGCTTCTTACAGGTAATGAACCAAGCACCGTTCTTCGATTAGGCATATTTAGCAAACCGGAATGAATGAACAAACCTGAACAACCAGGGCCTGCTTTTCTTTCTTCAAAGCTTCAAACTTTGATGCCAAGTTGTTGTAATTGGCCCTCAATTTGCTGTAGTCTCTCTCGAGCTGCTTGGACTTCCATCTAGCTCTCTTGTTCTGAAACCAAATAGCAACCTGCCTCGGTTGCAACCCTAGCTCTTTGGCCAACTGCATCTTCTTCCTCGGCTCAAGCCTCGACTCCGACTCAAAGATGGACTCCAATGACCTAATCTGCTCATCACTGAACCTCTTGTTGTTCTTGTTGTTCTTCCTCCTTGTAGTGGCAGCTCCCAGTGGGCTCATGCTGCTGAAAGTCTCATGATCTTCTGCCGAGGGACTCGAATATTCAATTTTATCGAGCATCTTTTAGGGATCTTCGCAGATCGATTAGAAAATCTTAACAGGGTTTTGTGGGTGGTTGTAGAAGGAATGTTTTGGGAGTGTGCGAGTGTGTGCTTTTTCTGATATGTGCATGATATGGAATTTGTTGGTTTTCAAGGCTTTAAGCAATGTGTGTTTGATGTCATGGTTTTTTCGTCCGACTGGGTTTTGTGACTTGTGATCGCTTCTTTATATCCAAAATATATGGGCTCTGATACGTATAGTGCTTTTTCTCTTTAAATTAATCAACACCATAGTTTCCAAAAACAAAAAAAACAAAAAAAATCAACACCATTTTTTTCCTTTTTTTCCAAAAGAAATTAAAATTGTGGTTTGTATCCAGAACATTCATTTGATGGGATATAATATTAGTGAGCAACATAATTGATGTATCACAATTCTAAGACAGGCAAATGATAAAAACAAATACAAGTTTTAACGTTTTAGTATCATTTTAACATGTGACGGTAATTCGAGTACATTAAAAAATCTCTCTTAACATTTTGGAAGCTTAACATCATGAGAAGGTATTTCAAGTATATCTAAAAATCTCTCCTAAATTATTCAAAGACCATACTATATTGTAAATATTAATTTTCCTTTCATGAACTTAGGCTCTGGCTAGCTTTATAGCCGAAGCTGTCTTTGTTAATTGCGCTAATGCAGGCACATATTTTAGTGATTTAATATTGTTTATGATATGATTTTAAAATGCCTTTGTCATTTTCATAATTTGAACTATGGTATAGTCTCGCTAAAGTCTTCTCCTAATGAGCGATATAGATGTCGGCAACGTGAATCACGTTCCAACACTGAACCTTCCGACTTTGTTGATTTTATGAGACCTATATATGAATCTATGATGCTAATATATATATAGGTTCTTATACGTTTAGTTTTGGTGTCTTCTTGTCCTGCTCTTTGAATTGTCGTAGCTTAATTTAAACGGAGATGCAATTTTTTATACAAAGGCTGAATTTCTGACGAATTCAGAAATTTTTCGTTGCAAGTAAACGAGTCTTGCATGCCACTCTTCTTTGTTGCACTTCGCTCCTTGCTTTACTCCTAACATTTTGATTTTTTTTTTTTGCTATAACGATATATTTTACACTAAAAAGAGGGGAAGTTCGGTTAAGCCACATAATAGGCAACTTAATTTGGTATCGAATTCGCCATCTATGAGATTCGATCATAAAACCTCTCACTTACAAGTGAAGAAGAATATCACCAGACCGTAGTACCAAGTGCTAATCAAATTTTGTCGAACATATTTCTCCAGTGATTCTATTACATACGTCACTAGAGACAAATTGTATAACATCGACTCCTTAATTTAGTGCTAATCAAATAGTAGAGACTCCAACATGTACAATTAGAATCTCTACAGAGAACACGAGAGCGTTGAGTTTAGTATAACATGAAATTATCAATAAGGTTGCACATTGAAATACACTTTCACATTATTTAATAGTTTAATAATGTAATACGTCAAATTATCTTATTAAAATCTCGTCATGTTTATCACGCTAATAAACTGGATGTGATTAACATTGAACCTAAACTTAGTGAGTAATAGGTTTCCATCATACACCACGTTTCATACTTACGATTAAGAACTCCTCAAGGGTAGGGCATAGGCTTAGGCAAGCCACCTCCATTTCCGATTCGGAGCCATGAAAGCGGTTTGATCAAGTCACTGTCGGAACGTGTCCAACTTTGGTTCTCCATCCATATGATCAATTTACAAACCCTACATCTTAATTAAAATCGTATTCAAATCAATACACATTGAACAAATCGCCAAAGGATTTTTATTTTAAACCAAAAATTTAGTTGTGCCCGACAAGAATCTGTCACCTGTCACACGTCACCGAATTATCCCTTGCCACCTGCCCTTGGTCAAAACTTGGTATCCCATTTTCTTTGGGTATCCAGTGCTGTCTCCTTGACGTGGCCGGTATCTGGTGGTTGTTGTAACGTAGAAAGCTTGTGGATTACAGCCGACACGTGCCCTTTATGTCTGTTCTGATTTGTAGCCAATTCCAGACTTGTGCCTGTCAGGACAAGTCTTCAGGTTGTCTGTCATGCAGTGCTGTTTGCCACGTGGTTGTTTAACCCTATCATCCTAGTAAACCCTTCAAATATCATGATTGGTGGTAATATCAACACACTTATTTTTATCTTTTCAAATTCTTTGTTAATTTATCTAATTTAATATTCTTCAATTCATTCGATTTAATAGTTGAAATTGAAAAGATATATGTAAGAGGTAAAAATGAATGTGTAAGTACTCTACCACAATATGATCTTGGTAATTTTTTTACTTGGTATAAGATCTTGGTTGGTTTTTAATCTATTTTGCAGAACTATTAAGATTTCTAGGTGAGAACAGTATGAAACTAATTCTTCTTAACAGCTATCTGGGATGCTGTACATATTACTTCGTCGATGCCGGTTTTAAAGTTCAATTCACGTCGATCGTATACTAAATAACATATATATTGAAGGATTTATAGAAATTAGAATGGTATTTACTTTAATAAAGTTTATATTATTTCTTGTTAAATAACTTGATTGTAAGGTGGAGACACTTTGAAATTTATACTGACCCACAAAATTGTTTTAAGTTGGAGAAATTTATTAAATACCTTATGGGGCTCAAAGTAGGGTAAAGGAATGTCCTCACGTTTCTTCTGTGTTGTTGTTTATCTTATGAATTATTAATTTTTTAAAAGGTTTGTTCTCCATTTTTTTCATTACTCAATTGTGTTAGGCAGCAGTTGGACGATGGACATTGGTTACTGGGATCTTTTACTTACAATATTATTACAGCTAAGCAGGATCTTCCTCAATATATAATATCAAGGGAAAAAAAAGTATGAAAACTTTAATTTTGTGCTAAGACAGAGACTCATCACCATGAAAATTTGAATTAATTAAATTAAATTAATAATTTTATATAAATTAAAGAAAAAGAAAGATGGTAAGTGATGAGGATAGTGTTTGAAAATGACACTATATGTTTTATTTGTATTAGGCAGGCTTATCATCATCATTTTCAAGCATTGTTTCATATGGGTAAGTTTGGAGAGCAAAAAGGAATTCAACCAATCTACACTGTTGGAGTGACGAAGCAGACCAAGACTTGATTAGGTGATTATGTTTTCCGAAAGGAAACTTCTTCGAGGAGGCTATCACTTTTCCTTCTTGCCACCTTAGCATATATCGATCGTCGGACGCAGACGACCAATGAGTACTAGCATTGTGGAGCAAAACGAGTGGAACACGGTGGAGCTTGTTGGACTAAGCAGGTTTTGGTTGCCTAAAGTCCAAAGTGCTACTACATTCAGGTTGCTAAAAGGACGTTTGTGATTAGTGTCTAAGTCCGATTCGTAGGATGAGGATCCTCTCCTAAGCAAATGGTGAGAATCCTCATGACCAGGCTCATCGGGCCGTTTAAATTTTATCCAACGGCTACAATTATTATAACTTTTAGAGGGCCCCCCTATTTATAACCGTTGGATAAAATTTGAACGCCCTGATGAGCCTGGTCATGAGGATCCTCACCATTTGCTTAGGAGAGGATCCTCATCCCGATTCGTAGCCAACGTACATGAAGAGGAAAGCAGATATATGTGGTAGCGAAATTTGACAAGAGCATTGGTATTGAAAAATTAGAATCAAGAAGACAAAACACTTAGGCCTCATTTGATAAAGAAGACTAATTTGGGCAGGATTGTTCACCATATTGAAGGCACTTTAAAATGAAGAAATAGATAACAAATTTCTTACTTTGTCCAAGTTGAGGTTACTCATGAATTAAGTAAAAGAATCATCTCCACCCAGCCCAAAAAGTTGAGGATTAGTCCCTATATTGAAGGCATTTTAAAGGAAAAAATGGATAATAAATTTCATACTTTGTCCAAGTTGAGGTTACTCATGAAGTCAAAAATCCATTTCCACCTGAGCCCAACACGTCTGGCGATCCGTGGGCCCAAGATTGCCTGACCAACCCATCTGCCAACTTTAGCCTGACTCTTTCCCCGAGTGTGATTTGACGTTAATATGACGTCGGTCATGTGCAATTTTTTTTTTTTTTTTTTTTTTTTTGCGTTAGGGGTGTGTATTACAAGTGCATATAAGAGGTGCGTTGGGGGGCAAAAAAACGCGGTGGGTCTCGCGCTGCAACGCACTCAAGCCAACGAAAATTTAGGCAACATAACTCGTTTATATCCATTGGATTTTCAACGGTAAATAATTTGGACTATTGGATTTTCAAAGGTAAATAAATTTGAATTCAAAACCAACGACTATTACACGTGGCGCAATGTGGCCCGTTCGATATATAACGGCTATATCATCCAATAGTCCGGATTAAGCCGACACTTTTAGGGTTTTTTTTTTTTTTTTTAAAAAAAAAAAAGAAACAAATCTGAAGAAGGAAAAAAAAGGATTGAGCCGTTGTGCCCACATGGCCATTATGGGTTGTTGGATAGAAAAAAAATTGAATCCATCGGTCCAGATTGGTTGAAAATCTTATCGAAAATCTATCCACAAGAATTCTGGGTGGATAGTGATGCGTGGTGTGACGGGATTGGTTAGAAATCTTATCGGACATCTACCCACAAAATTTTTACACTATCATGACATGTGGTGCTATGGCCCACGAGATTGATTGAAAATCTAATCGATATCTATTTACAAACATTGTAGTTTCGGATAATGACACATAAAGTGACGAGATTGGATAAAAACCCTATCTGAAATTAAACATAATATTATCTTTTTATTAATTCTTAAAAAAAAATCAATATCAATTGCCTGAGCAGTTCATTACCGAGTGGAGATGCACTCGGACAATTACTATTGACTAAGGCAATAATTGCTTATTGCCCAATTACTTGGGCATTTATTATCACAAGAGTGGAATTGCTCTTATTGTGGCATTCTACTAGTTTGAACTTTGAGTTGCACATTTCTTTCTTGGATAGTACTATTTGCACACCCATATTTTACCTTCCATTGTTAAATTATGGTTATTGATATTTTTCAATTTATTAGATCCGACAACCGAAAATTTAAAAGAGTTGCGAGAAGTAACATAGGTGTGTGATAGCACTACCCTTCTTCTTTTCCTCAGCTGCAGGAGAGGCAGGAGAGAATTCGAACGAGTGTGAAGGCTTTTGAACTTATGCTTTTGGACAAGGAATTATAAAATTTCATGAAACTTGGGCTTAGAAATGCTCTAACAAAAATAAGATGGAAGGATTTGGAAGTGATTATGTTATATAATACATTTGAGAGAACTTTTAAATGACTTCGCAAAGGTTTTGATTTTAAAATTCTTTTATTCAGTGCGTATGTAGTACTTTCATAATATTTATGTACTACTTGAGTTATTCATTGATAATTCTCTTGTAGTGAATTTTTAACAATAAAATTTGCATTTCAAACACCAAATGAATTATACAGTACTGGTATTAATGTGGTGCTTGGATTTTTTGTCTTTGGGTGTGGTTACTGTGGTAGTTTGCAAACAAAATGGGGCCACTTTATACTTTTGGTCCATGTAGTTACCTTATATTTTCAAATTTAGTTTCACTCGCTAATTAAACCAATCAAAATTAAATACGAAATTTTGACGTGGCAACATGTGCAGTTGTAAAAAAAGCCTATATGTGGGACATGCACATGCGGGTTAAGTTATCTTCAATTTTAAAGGGTTAGCACTTAGCGAAATTGAAAACACTAAGAATGCAACAGTAAAATGGCCAAAATTGAAACCAAAGGGTTAAAGTGAAGGATTGCTCAAACTATAGAGATCAAAGAAGTCCTTTCTCCTTTGTTAGAGTTTGCATGCTATTACTAGATCTACAATCAATAACTTGGTGTTTCAAGATTTGACTGTTGAATACTGAGTTGTAATTATCCTTCAAATGGGTTCTAGAATATCAAGCGTAATAGAATAGAGTATCAAGAGTAGTAAAATATTCGAATGCGTTCTAGAATATCAAGCGTAGTATAATAGAGTATCAAGCGTAGTAGAATAGATAAACAAGCGTAGTAGAATAGAAAAACATTGTACTGTACACACACACACACACACAACCTTCTCTTATCAACGATTGGAATGTTTCTAATTTCCGTTATAGTTCAATTTAGGTAGGTGCTACAACCGGGTGCCACTCATGTTGATACCACCGAGGAACTTGCTTAGCCGATTATCTTCGTAAGTGGATCGTAATTTCATGATGGAATTAAAAGTTCTTAATCATTTATAAATGACAGTTTTCAAGCTTAACTTCTCTTAGTGAATAAATCAATACCTGATTGTGACCAACTCATTTTGTGACTTAGTCCACATCTCTTTCAAAATATCAGTTTGTATAAAAATAAAAAAGTTGGCCTGTATTTTGTTAGATTAAGAATATAAACCATAACTGATTCACGAAACCAAACAACCACATACCTGAGGAAACCATGACTGCTAGAATTAAGGAAAGAGTCTTCTGCAACTCGTCAGCCTATTGATGCAATTTCTCAACAATATGGGGCATGAGGCTTTCTATATTGCGTATCAATTGAGAGTGCAGGGACCATTTATTTATACTTCATGTATTGATGATCAATAAGACGATTTCGACATAATATCAATCCTAATCGAACTCAACCTTATCACTACTTTTGTGTTTATATCAGTAAACACATATACAAATATGTATGCGTTTATCAAATCATTAAAGCTATGAAACCTGAATGTACACGCACTCTAATAGCTTACCAACAGTGTTATTCTAAATCTCTATGATCACAACCTTTAAACACACGTGTACATATCTCACATCTTCCAAGTTGGAATGCTGACAGGCGCCACTCTAAGCTACCGGGCCTTATATGATATTAGGATATGAGGGCAGGCCTAACAATGATTCATAAACCAATTGCCACTCAAAACGAGGGCTTAGCCCAACTGACTAAGAAAGGCTTGGTATCTGATTAAAATACGACTTAGCAAGAATAGGGTTTCCATCTCAATGCCACCATCAAATTACAATTAAATTACAGCAATGGAGTTTGGTTTATGAATTTGTATTGACTCCCTTTAGTCTCCATCATGGTCCACACAGATAACTTTTGACTATCTTTTAAAGTCCAGAAAAATCAAAGAGATCCAAAAAAGAAAAAAAAGGAGATAGAGTGAATATCCTCAAGGAATTTCGTATTGCTGATTAGGAATGTGGTCACTAATTCCATCGAAAGGAGTTCAAAAGATGAAGAGAGCATGTAGTAACCACCACCTGTGTAATTCCCGATGAAATTTTGTATGTCTGTAGCCCCTTCAGAGATAGATTAATCAATAATATATCGGTGATTAGTACAAAGTACGTGTGTGATTTTCTCGATCCGGACACCAAATTGACTTAAGTGCCAAAAAGCTTTCTCAAAAGTTTTCTAAACCTTTTCCTCCTTTTCAACTACTGCATAACCACCTTTGGTCCTTTTCTCTTTCACACGGTCACACTTAGTCACACAGTCTCACGGTCACACCCACACAAATACAGACACAGCATGTGACAAGCTCGTGGATTATGCAGGGTAGTGAACACAGTAAAACCTTAGGTCCAGATCGTTTGTGTTATCGCCCGTCCCTTGTTTAGTACTCAATTTATAAACCTTTTCAAGCGCATTCTTATCTTCTTGTCTTTGCAAAACGTCTGTTCTTAATGCAATGCCCATATGGTATCAATAACGATAGCAAAGTATATGTTTTGACGTAGTTTCGATACAAAAATATGTCCTCCTGCACAAGTGACCGTTAATATACATACTCTAATCATTTGTTAATGAACAATACAAATTTATAATATAGTACTGTGACCGATGTTTGAAATTTGAAATGTGTGGATGGACAAGCTGGCTTTGAGAGGAAGCACAGGATGAGTAGCTAGGGGGGGATTTGACATTTACGTGTTGTTTCTTTCCTGCTGGGCCTTTCTGTGTTTCTCTTTCATTTTTCTCTCACAGTCAGTCAGTCACACAGCTTCTTAATTTACACAACTTTCAAGACCTGTAAGAACTTGGAAATCTGGAGCCAGTATCGTCCTCTCCGTTTGTCACTCTGATATATACGTGTACAACAAAACACATTCAACCTTGAAAGAGAGAGAGAGAGAGAGAGAGAGAGAGAGAGAGAGAGAGAGAGAGAGAGAAGAGAGAGAGCCAAATAAGAATATATAAGAGCTAGAAATTTAAACGTAGGTCTGAGTCTCACTAGGGTTTTTCTCAATTTGGTGGTGAAGTTGGGTTCACTAGGCATGGCAGCACATCTTCCGGGCACCCCCATTTAGATAAAACAAGGGGATCATCATGATTCCAAATTCTCGATTTTACTAATCAACAATTATATTATTCTAATTACAATATTGCACATGATATCATTCAACTTTTTAAGGGTAATTATTCCTCACCATGCCAGAAACTACAAATATTAAGTCTCCCAAAGGGCCTTGTTTTATGTGTTGTACTTTTTTTACTTGTATTTTCAACATTGAAACAAATATTACTTAAACATAAATTTACAATAAAACTAACTCGTAGCATGAATTAAGTGAATAAGCAGCTGGATATGCAATTAAAGATTTCGTGGTTAAGTATTCAACGATCAAGAATTCCGGTGCATACTATACACTAATCAATACCAGACTAACTTCAATATTTAGGCCATTATTGTGTGAATTTGGTGCTTGACATTATCACTTGAAACTTGCAAGAGCTAGCTAAGGGCATAGCCGCATATAGATATAGACCTAGTTATATATCAAATTGGTAGTTAGGGTTTGCATTTAAATTACATTAAAACAACCCTCTTCATATTATATGCAATTATTTTTTCTAGCTAGGGTTATGATTGAAACAAATTGTCCAACCATGATAGTGAAAAGCATGTGTGTGTTTAAATAAACAATTCAAGGCATTTTTCAGTGTTTTTTTCGTAAGTCCAACTTCTGCAAACCCTAATTTATGTTTTCTTTCGCTTTTCCCATTACTGTAATATCAAACATGCCACAGTGTATGGTCTATTGCCAGTAAAGGCTCAGTACTTATGCAGCTTGTGATGTGAGAAACAAAAACTAGGGTTCATAAATTAACCTATCTACCCATTATTCCCATGTCACCAATATGCAAATATCATATATGCTTTCAACTTATCGAATTGAATACATGAATGTGACTTAGAGTAAAAGAAAAAGGTAAAAAGATGTTACCTAGAAGGGGTGAAAGCGAAAACGACGACGTCGATACATATTCACAAGCACAAAAAGGGAGGAACCCAGAAAGGTCGGGGAAAGGTAAAAGGGTTAAAAGGCAAAGTAAAAACGAGAGAATGGACTCCCTCTGCCCCATCTGTCGGTCATCGCCTCGAACTCCTCGCCCTGTGCACCTCAGCTCTAAAGTGACACGCCAGCCGAGGGTCCTTTTTTTTTTATTTCTTTTGACAAATAAATTAAAAAATTAATTTTGTTAAAAACTAATTAATTAAATTTTATGATTTCGCATGAAAGTGACAAAAGTATTAAATGGGGTTACCATTATCGGGCAGCTCAATCACTCAACAACTCCTCTGACTCGCTTCATAGCTCCTCTATTTGTTTTGATTCCCTATTTATTTTTTTATTTTTTATTTGTTTGTGGTAAAAAATATTCTATTTACCCGACTAGTCATTGTTATTTGATTATGTTTTCAGTTTTTGATCATTGTACAATGATATTATCCTACGGTCAAAAATGGGTCATCGATCTCTAGGCTTACTCAGAGTAGAGTCGTATCAAATGGTGAGTGATTTTTTTTTTTTTACTTTTTGTGGTACTAATTCTCATGCTTCATGCTTGTACGAGGAGACTCATCTGCCAAATCCGACGGTGGTTATCATATCATATCAGTTTCATCCATCAAATCTAACCTAATATAATTTTGACCAAAATAAAACCCTAGTATAAACATGTTTTCTTCTTTAATTAAGCTGTGATTGTGCAAATTAATATAACAGTCTAGTAGTATTCTAGATTTTTATTAAGAGTAAGGCGTTGTAGGTTTGATCAATGTATATGAATAGTGGTGGTACAGGTAGATTCAGGATTTAAATATGTGAAGGTCTCAACATTAAAGGTTCATGTTTTTTAGAAACATAACGCTAAGTGCGCAAAAAACTTTTAGTTTTTTTGAGCATTTCATCACACATATAGTTTCGTAGATGACTATAGCCCCACCAAATGTTCGACCAAAAAGCACACTGAAAGATTTAAGTGTTGTTTCTGTCCAAAAAATTTTGCATACTGCACGGGTTATTTCTCCACTCACCCTTCAGAATCTTTATGAATCCGTCATAGTATATGATAAGTTTAATGTCAAATTATTATAACCGATTTGTTATGTGAGTCTTCGTAAATTACTCACCCTTAACATAAACATACATTTTATCCAAAAATTGAAAAAATAAATAAATTTGACACTGTGTGTGACTCTGGCTAGACCACAGTAAAAGAACAGAGAGAGAGAGAGAGAGAGAGAGAGATGGTGCATGGTGTCGTGGTCATTTCTGGAAGTGAGAGATGAGAACCCAGCTGGTAGGGTCGAGTCCGCAACAATGTTTTTGTCTTTTTTTACAAGGCCTTTATTACTCTTCTTATTATAAAGTTTTTATTTATTTTTTATTTTTTATTTTTTACATTTATAAGTCACCTCCCCCTCCCCACCCCATACCATACTAACCATACCATATCATCATTCTCTACATTCTAATTCATCATTATCATCCTTCATCTCTCTCTCTCTCTGTCTCTTTCTCTCTCTAAAGCCCCCTTGAAGATAGGCGAAACTCTTGGGGGACAAAGAGATAAAAGAGATCAGAGAAACAAACACACGCATGCATAAACACTCACTCTTGGATTTACCTACATAATTGTAGCTAGGGTTTTTGAAGATGTTGAAGGAGAAGAGGAGCTTTAGCTTTTGAGGGGAATGTTGTCTGGCTCGAGGACTCTTTTCATATTGATCTATAATCCCCTAGATCAACAACCTTTATAAATATCTATATGTGTATGTATATGTTGCGTGTACCAACTGCATACACAGAGATGATCAGGAGAATTAGTGTCGTCGGACCAGGCTTCATTCCCCCCAATTTATGGCTTCCGATCCATACAGAGATCCCTTTTTTTCCAGGGCAGAGGGCTTGTTCATCTGAAGGTTTGGTTTCTATTTCTTATTTTTATTAATTTGCTATTTTGGGGGTTTTTTACCGTCAGTTTAGAATTCTGGGTTTTTGTTTTTAGAGCAATTAAGGTTGTTACTTATGTGCAGATTGGTGTAATGATGGAGTATTTTGACTATTTTTGTTTTCTTTTTCATGGACTGCATAAAAAGTTTTGATGATTGCTGGATCTACTTTTCATTTATTTTCGCTCTTGTATGAATCATCATGGTGTGATGATTGTGGCCTAAAACCTCATGATGCCTTCCAGTATCTGATCTGTCTGTTTCTGCTATTTCCTCAGATCTGGCCCCCTTTTTAATTTTTTTTTCTAAAATAAATTATGTTGGTAAACACTCTTTGCTCTCTTTCACGTTATAATTCTCTCTCTTAGGGTTTCGTGGGTCTAGATTTATTAGGCGACAATATATCTAAACAAATCTTTTAGAAAATAGCATTAATTACTTGCTGAGGAGAACGGGCAAGGAAGTGACACCCTTTCTGACACTGTTTCAAATGCGAAATGCCTATTTTCATCTTGCACACCAGCACAATGCACACTTAATCTATAAAATTACCTATCTGTTTCTTACTCATAATGTAATGCTATTAGTCAGTAATCCTTTTTAAGTCTTGATTGTAAATTACAAAAATGCATAAATAGATTAGTAGTTTCTTACTTTCTCAGATCAGTTCCAATCTTGTCACTTTACCTATTTGCTTTGATAATGTTTTTGTTAGACATCTCTTATTATCTTGAACTTATTTCTTTCCAAACTTGATGAGCATATGAAAATGTGGATTCAGCAGAAAGTAGAAATAATATTATAACTTTGGGAAAGTGCTTGTCCAAAAGGAAACCTATTCACTTGCCTTTTTCTTTAGATTATTGTCTTACCAATGGACACTAATTTGAAACCCTTATCTTGTTTATCTTGGAGTTACTGTGAATGTTGTGAACTTGTGATTCTCAAAGCTTTAGTCGCCCACAATGTCTTAACCCCACCTGGGTTTTTGTCCCTTTATTATGGCTTTATATGACTGACTGGCTGTTCAAAGAGTCAATGGAGCTTAATTAGAACCCAACCACTGCTGAAAACCAAAGGTGAGTAGTTTGATTACATGAACATTTATTTTATTTTTCTGTAATTTTGTATACTAGGCAAGACCAAGGCGCATTGTGCTGGTGTGCAAGATGCTCCATCAAGTTAAAATATATCATAACTAATTTGATCAAGTGTTTGTGAGAATTTTCTCACGTTTAAGAATTCCCTTTGTATTCTTGAAGGGCAGCTGATTGATCCCGGAGTTAAAATTGTTTTTGGTTATAGAGGAGGATTTCGAACCTTGATCTCTAGCCTACTCATCCCCGCCTACCCACCCTCACCGCTGGATTAACCCCAGTGGCTTAATCCCGGACTTAAATTGCTGTGTAATTAGTCCAGTGTAATTTGTATACATCTCCTTTCATTATTTTCCTTCATATTTGCATCTATAATTAGCTACTTAAGAGAACCTCTGAAATGAATAGAGGGAAGCAAAATGGTTGAATACAAGGTTTTGGAAGAACATATATATGATAAATGCCACTGCTCTAATGTTGACCCAAGGGAAAGAAATTTCAGTGTGCCAAAAAATTCGGCCTGGTACACCACGTGTAATAGTACAAGTGGTTGTAATTTTTATTTTCAAGTATCTTATGACATTTGGTGTATCAGGCCGTCTCTCTCGTTACACACACTCTGGAGGAAGACCAGCACGTTCATCTTCAGATGCTTGATATTATTAATACATTGGGTCTCCCGTGTCTCTCTTTCTAAATTCTCACTGTTATTTTACCTGTGTAATACCCTGCTTGTAACAAAAGTCAATCCATGAAAAACAAAACTAGCTGGTTTTCACAAAACCCTCCTTGTACGAAAAGGCGATCACAAATCTATTTCCTTGTTTTCATTGCATGATTCTTCTCATTTTTCTTAACCCTCCTTACTTAGTGTTAATTGGAAAGGGATTAAGATTAACGTATGAATGCCGACTGATCACACACACTAAAGGCCCTTTTGGGAAGTTGAATCTTTTTTGACCTTTGCAAACATAAAAAGTAAAAGCTTTAGTATTATTGCTTTCTTTGTGCCCATAATTTTCCAATCACACACTCACACTCACACAGAGAGAAGAATGAGATGGGGTTGGAGTCATCGGCTGTCCTTTAGGGTGAACTCCGATGAAAGCTTTTTGTGCATGACCACAACTTTCAATGGATAATTGGGGTGTGATTATTCCACTTGACCAAGACCCCTATCTCTATTAGTTAATTATTTTAATTAAATCTTTTGCAGAGGAGTACTTTGGATAATTGTTCCTAGCTAAATAGCTAGCTATTAGGTCGATGTGCATCGGAACTTTGGGCTAGTGGGTTGGTCCTAGCGGATGGGAACTTGTGGTGGACCTCGTATTCGTAATAGCTCCATACATATAGAGGTACTGTAGT
This sequence comes from Cotoneaster glaucophyllus, assembly GCA_036320875.1. NCBI lineage: Eukaryota > Viridiplantae > Streptophyta > Magnoliopsida > Rosales > Rosaceae > Cotoneaster > Cotoneaster glaucophyllus. The sequence continues at coordinate 17,716,198 of CM070062.1, forward strand.
ACTACTTACTATTGTTTGAACTAATTAAATCCTCATCGAGTCATGTATTGGTAAAGGGTAATAAAACTGGCTCTGGCTATCTAAAAGCTAGCTAGGCTGCTTTCTTGCAGCAGTATCTTTGAAGTACTGTAGGATCCAAGGCAACTTAATTTGGTTCAACTTTATTCCCTCATTAATTCGCAGGATTGACTGGCTAGGAATTGTTCTTTGTTCCTGCACCTGAGGTTTGAATCCCTTTTTTAATAGAGATCTGGCGTTCTGTAATTTGATATTTAGGCTTAAATATGCCAAAATTGTGCCTTTGCTCTTTTGCTAACTAGGCTCAACTTTATTCCAGAAGAAAAAATTAAAACACTCCAAGAAAGTTCATATGAGCAAGTGGTCAGTGTTCTCCTTACACCACGACGTTAGTTCGAACCTCGTCGGCTCTCTAATCTAACAAATTTATCATCTGACAAAAAAAAAAGTTTATATGAATTTATATTTCATGCATATAACTTAATGCAATACTAAAAGGCAGTGGAAGGGTCATATGTCTTGCTGCTTGCGTGATGAGCTTTTAAATTATTCCACTAAATATAGCACCGAAGGAAATTATAATTTATAAGCTAAATTGGACCATCGTGTTATACCTCAATCCAAACAACAGTTGTTTTCTAATTTTAAAGAATGTATCGCCAAAAACATAAGCAGGAATGTTTGTTTTCCCAGATGTGTATATAAATGCATGACACATCCACCGTTTGCTTCATCAGGTATCACACGTCTTACACTTTCCCTTAATTTACTTGATGCTATCTCCGATGAGAACAATTGGAGACCATATATGTATCATGACATCATGTATGTACTCTCACATGTATTGTGATGTGAAAATTATAGAACACTCCCAACTTTTCTTGAATCGTAAGATTATACACTCACAAGGGAGTGCTAGAAACTGAACTCCAAGCTAGTGTTCTCTACCTTTTGTTCTTCCTGCTTTAAGGTTTCTGTTGACCCTAAAAACTACCAAGCCTACGTGGCGCGCAGGCTGAGTAATCTATGAGCTAACTACGTCATTCGGTTGAATGCGAGGCGTGCCAACTTGACGGCCGAACTCGGCCGGTGAGTAAAATGTTGATGTTGCGTTGTGTGCGCGGCTGACTTCTGAATCTTGTGACTGCGGTCGAGGAAGGAACACGCCTCGGCCTTTGGGTTCTAGAGCCTGAAGACAAGGCTGCTAGTCTTGCGAAGTTCACGAATCGTCGGCGCCGAATTCGGTCACAGTGATTATATTCGTAAAGGTACAAGCACGCCGAATCGACACCAAAGTATAGGGGCACAGATACTCAAAACAGATATATGTCTTGACGGTGAAAGTGGTTCGGCCGTCGGAATGCCGAACTCTGAAGCTAACCAGTGAGTATCCAATCATAAAACAACTCGGCGTTCGATGTGCCGAGCTCGGTAATTCGTAACACCTCACTTCGCCGAGAAGGCTGGTGAGATGACCTTTATCGATGAGAACCCGAAAGCCTTTCTCGACCAAGACTTGGATAGATAACCAACCGGCCTCGACGCAGTGCTGTTTATCCAAACTGAAGGTGCTCCGCGATCGACTGGTTCTACGGCGATAGTGCTGTTTATCCAAACTGAAGATACCACCGGTTGCCTCCACAGTGCTGTTTATCCAAACTGAAGATGTGTTGGCGAAAAAGAAAATAAAAATCTCAAGGTTGAGAGAGTTTGCGCAGGGCAGTTTTGTGTGTTGAGTTGGATAGCTGAATGTTATGCTCTCCCCTTTATTTATAGCAATGTGAATACTTCAAACCGTCCTTTGATAGAAATCCTCTTCCTAGTCTAACTCTTCTTCAGCCGATACTAATCCAACTCTATTTCGGCCAATCCCATTCCAACTAGGATTCTGCACCTGCCTCCAATCGTGGGCTCGATTCACTTTTACCTCGGCTTCCTCGGGACTCCTTCTCCTAATAGGTCTCGGCTTCTATCTCATTCTCATGCTTATCTGCAGCATTCCTACTCCAATTGATACTCGGTTACTCTGAACCCTTCGGCCCATGACCTCAGTCCATAGCGCTTTTAAATAGACATTGGGCCGAAGGTGACCCTCATTCGGCCCACTATTATTTTGGGCCTAAACAGTTTCAAATAATGATATCTTATTGAAACGGTTCCAAACATAAGCACAAACATGAAGTTTTGTGAATCAGCTACAAAGTGTTTTGAGGACGCAAGTTAATTCCTCTTATTGGGCTAAGTTTTGAATGTCAAAATCCACTAAATTAGTTATGAATACTTTATAGGGAAACTAATGAAAATGACTTGAAAACTTTGAGTTTTAACTATAAAGACAAAATAAAGGGTAAAACGAATAGTATTAAGATTGACTTTTTTAGTGTAAAAATGTGGTTTTCGTTAAAATGAACAGTACCGATAACTTTTCGTTAAAGTTCCCATATTTTATTGGGCATAGATTAATAAATCACAATGCTAAACTGGTTAAATGTATTCCCTTCTACATTCATGGTCTTAGATTTGAATAAGAAACAAAATGTCTTATTTGTTAACTAGTTAGTTGGATTTCCATTTGGACCCTGCAAGTCCAAAACTTGATGGTCGAGCTCAGCCTAAACCTTTAGGTTCAGAGAAATGCGGATTTAGTTAAGTTTGGGCTTAGCAACTAAAAAATTTTGAACTAGAAGTGAGGAATGCAATGGGCCAAGGGTTTGTTGTCCCCAAATTTCATATCTCTTTGTGTCATATTTTTTAATTGTTGACCCGTGTTATTCAACTTAATTCTAAGCTAACACCATTCAATTTTTCATAAAATTAATTATATTACCAAAAATTAAATATTTACAAAAACCAACAGTTAAATAAACTCCCGAGCACCACATAACCCCATCGCCGCCGCCATTGCTCCTCCTTACAGCCGGCAAAGCTTCCTCTCTCTCTCTCTCTCTCTCTCTCTCTCTTCATATCCCACACTAGATCATGATCGATCCAGCACATCGAAGAACGAATATTCTGTCAAAGTTTGGTATTGGGATGCAAGGAGGATATCTAATCGACGCTTCGCCGCAGGATACTTGCAGTGAGAAAACTACATTCGAATATCAAGGAGGACATCTGCACAGAAGAAGATAGAGAGAAAAGAGAGCTTCGTCGGAGGTGAGCATTGCAGCCGACTTGCACGGTGGGAAAATTTGGGGTTGGTTGTTGCGGGGTAGGGTTGATGGGGAGGTGGTTGTTGGTTTTTTGTTGTTGATTAAATTTTTTTATTTTAGTAATTAATGATATGAAAATTTAACAGTGTTAGATTCGAAAATAAGTTAAAAGGACATGTGTTAAAAGCCTAAAACCGAGCCACGAAGGAGACATGAAATTGGGACAGGCGGCCTGGAATATGGCCTATAATAATATAAAATTGAGATATATTAGTTCTGTTGTAGGCATAATTTACTGAAACAATTATGGAGGCCAAAAGAGAGAGAGGGTGCGGCAAGATTGAGAGAGAAGAGAGAGATGTGTAATTGTGGGTGTGTGTTATCTCACCCCATTGTGCCTTTATTTATAGTAGTAGAAAGGCTAAATACCTTTCCCTTTATGATTACAACATTTAATAGGTAATCTACTCCTAATAGGAATATAAGATACATTCTCATATTTACTAGGATTTACACAATCACATTCCTATTCCAATATGACTGCAACACTCCTCCTTGAGTGTGTAAATACTCAAGTAAATGGCGCATCAGGTCTTCAGTGATGAAGCAGGTACAGTTGATGAAGTCATCGGCACAACGGGTGATCGCGAGTCTCAAATTTACTTTGAAGTATGCATGTGTAAAAACTCACAAAAACCTCTCTATGGTAAAACCCAAGGAATGGGGAAAACCCATAGACTAAGGGAAAAGTAAGAAAATATGCATAATGTCTTAAACAAACGTCAAACTGGACGAGTGTAGTGAACTCAACGGAGTATGATCATCCCAGGATGGGTGCCTCATTAAAACCTCGTTAGGTAGCAAAAACCCAGTGGGAAAAATGCTCCTAATCGTAGGAAAAAGAGTACATTAAGATCATGTGAGTATGCTTCTGGATACTCCCCCTGAGTTAGACATAACTTCTAAATAAGAGAACTACAAGCGATTCAATTCAGATAATTTGCGCATACCGATTCCTTGGACAAACTTCTGGAAGGTTGGCTTCGGCAGTGACCGTGTAGAGGTCGGCAAGGTTGTCTGGGATCGGCTTGCATGACTTCAAATCTCCTGATGCTTTGCTGATGTAGATGTAGACGCAATATGTCTTGGCGTTAGCTTCGTTGATGTATCATGGCTTGGTCGGGTTGATACATGCGGCATAGTCTTCATGGATCGTCGTTGGGACTCAACGATGGATGAAAACACAGCAAGTACTTCGAATATGCTCAACAAGAACTCATAACCATGTCTCACGTGTGGCGTAGTGAAGTGAGGTGAGTCTTGGAACGATTCAAAGATTTCGCAACTAAGGTCATATCGTGAACCTCCAAGATATTGTGATATCCCTAATGGTAAAGACATAACCATTCGGGGATTTTGCCTTGTGCGGGTTTGATAAGTAACCAGCGTCAGCATAACAACAAGGCAAGCATCATTTCGAGGATCAGGGGGGTTGGATCCGCTCGAGATGCGTTGGGATTTGATTTGCCCAAATTTGTAGTACCTTCAGGGAACGTCTTTAATACCAATTCAGTGGTTGCGTGTAGGCGCGGTGCTGCATCTTTACCAAGATCAACAGCGAAGGAGATGTCCTGTCTAAATGCAATGAGCTAAGTATAACGAAGCGCAAAGTTGAACTTAGATATGGAATTTCGGATCCCATAGCCTCTTCAAGAGTCTCATTTGCATATAACGTATGGACGATCAAAGGTATACTCAAAGGTAACACATTCGGGGTGTAGTTCGACTGGTAGACCAAAATACCGTCAGAACGATGCTTCAACTTCAGGTCAAGGCATAAACGAGTTTTCCTAAGATCCTTCATCTCTAATTCCATCTTCAGGTGCGAGGCAGTTTTCTCATGCTCTTCCAGAGTCTTAGTGAGATTCGTGTTAACGACATAAACTGTAACTCTAGCAATTTGGAATAAGACTTCATAGTTTAACACGCAAAGGCATTCATTCATATCCCTGACTGATCAAATTATCACGTAGACGGGTATACCACATCCGTCAGATTTTTCAATCCATAAGTGAACGCCTCAAAATGAGTTAAGAGGGTGTTCCGTGGTTCTGGAACTATTTGAGTCAGTCCATGTAATTATTCGGGAACTTACATGTTAATCTCCGTATCTTATATCCCCATGGAGAAATACTAACCACTTTTCATAATGCTGCTATCAATCACAGGACGTTTGAGAGAAACCTTGCGCCGTAAGGCGTGCATCATATCGCACTATTTCATTCATCTCATAACGCTTCCTTTCCCACTTGTAACACAATAAGGTTACCTTGGGCAGTGTAGGAACTACGGGTCCAATACACACTTTGGTAAGGAATTTGACCTAGATTGTAGTTTCCGTTGTCCAATCAATTCTACGTTGTCACTTAATCAACGGAACACGGTTCGATATCGTCGCTTTTCATTTATGTCGGTAGCTACCATATAAGTGAAAACATCATCGATGATAATCTCATTTCAATTCCATTTAGCTCACCCAAACTAGTATACTGGACCAAGAACTTCATGTCTTGGGAGTAATCCGGATTAATCTCATGAGATGGAAATGATTTGAGACAGCAATCGAGTTCAGATTCAATGTTGTGCCTTGTCTTCCTCTTCCAGGGAAGTGAATCCTACGAACCGAATGATCTGTCGTGCTCCAGGCCAAGACAGATTGATTGGCTATCCGCCGGTGTACCGGACCGTCCAACAGGGGCGTCCAAACCGTCCAACAGGGGCGGCACACCCTCCAGGGATGTTGACTCGACGTCCGTTAAGTACGTCTATCCTTGCAGGCATGTTTGCAGCTGGTATATGATCTCGTCACTTTAGCTAGATCAGAAGAATGCGTCTGGAGCAACATTCTGAAATCTAGAATTCATCGCACTTGCTTATTACACTTGTGCGGTATGGGGATCGAGATGAGACATAGTGGGCAACGTCCACGTAAATTCGCGTCGTTCTACAGGAACGTTGACGTTCTTATCTCCCCCTAACGGCGGGAAGACTGTCTCATTAAAGTGACAACCCGCAAATGAGCGGTAAAGAGATTGCGTGCAAGGGCTCGAAAAGAGCTAGTGTGAAGGAGAATCATGATCGACAAAAGATACACATCCTTCTTTGAGGACCCATGGTGGTACGTTGCGGCGGCGCAACTTGGCACATGGAATGCACACCCAAATGCGTAAATACGAAAATCGTCAGGTTCGTACCCAGTAACCAACTGTAACGTCATATAGGTTGGGTGGCAATGGGCCTCAAGGCGGACCAATTCATCACTGCGTACAAGGATTGCATAGCCCTAGGCAGAAACCGAAAACTTGGTACGTTTACCAAAATTCGGGCGATCATTTAAATTGCGCTTTATGATCACTTAGGCGAGGCTATTTGGGGTGAACATGGGAATTCGATGTTCAATTATAAACCCAAAACGACATGCAATACTTTATCGAAAACTGTCGATGTAAACTCTCCGACATTATCCAGTCTCCCGGACCTTAAGGGATAAGTAGGGTGGTGAGCCCTTAATCGGCCAGAGGGTTTAGCAGTAATGTGTGTGGACAAACATGTGACCAGTTTGTCGATTCATCAACCAAAACCATAAGTCTTTATATGGTCCGCATTTTGGTTGGATTAGTCCACGTATATTCCCTTGAATCCACTGTGAAAAGAGAGTCGAGTCGTATCTTTGCAAGGGATGATTTATAAAATCGAATTTCCCTAATGAGCATGCTTGGCAAAGTGTGCTTGTAGGCACAATATCCTTACTTCGGGTAAGGAGATGCATCGTAGCATCGTTGGTCGACCTAAGTGTCCCAAAAGGTCGTGCCAAAGCAAGTAAACTGCTCAATCACCTAGCCCTAGGCCGGCCACATATGGCGTGTGCCCCAGTTGGGGGACAACCCATTGGCCCCAAATCAAAGCTTCAGGCTCATTTTTGGTGGTGGTGCAAAGATATTTCACTCTATTTTCTTCAGTGGTTTCATTTATGATCATTGTCAACTCGAATATCCTTAAAAACTCAACGTCAGGGAGAATTTAAGGTCCCTTAAATGGTGATTCAGTACCATTCATACAACGAGGAGCGTGCCATTGCTCTTAATCAGGTTGGATAGACCTGAAGTCGTTGTTAGAGATGTGATTTAGGTGTAAAGTTAGTGTGCGTAGTACGCATTCATCCAGACAACTAACTTTCCCACATTCCAACCTAATCACGTGTTTAATTGAATCGGTCACATGTACTAAGAAACATGATTCAGTTAACTCATATTCGAGGACAATATCAATAAGATTATCCATAAGTAAAACATACACCAAACTTGAATCCAAGAACATAGAAAGATGTTCACAAAGTAAGCAAAGTTACTAGGTGGATTCGGCCAAAAGGCCATCCATGTCAAAATTTTGTACTTCCAACAATGTTTGGTGGAGCAAAATTAGTCTCACATATTGACTACTAGAATGGTACTCCTCAACGACATTGGTATAGGCACGAACAGGTGCATAACCAACGATCTATTCCATCGAGACGGAAGTAGATTCTGCAGGGTTAAGGTTGGGAATACTATCCCTTATTCTTGAAGTTTTAGGTCTTAGGTACCAAGGATCATGCTTCGGGCATGATGCCACACCTTGGCAGGCCCTGATTCTACCATATGTTTGTAAAAACAAACTCAAAATTGGATTATGAGATGGACAGACCCAAACTTGGGTTCAGTAGGCTTTGACCGAACTGGGTTGAGCTATATGGTAGACTCCAGTCGAACTGGGTCCATACCTTTCTCTCATGTTTGTGGTAGTAATCAGATCCGAGAATTTGGTAAACTTCCGCTTTCTACACTGCTATTTCAAGAGCGAGTTAGAAACATGGAAGGACGAGAAAAGTATTCTCCAGTCAAAATTCAATCGAATTTATAAACTTCAGAATTGTACTCATTCATGGACGTAATCATGGTGTGCTTCAGGCAATGTCTTTCATGATTAGACAGTCCGTAGGAGCGAGCCAAAGAGCCATGGAATCCTCGATCGGGAGGTCTTTCCATTTGTAATGCTTCGGGCATAAGTCTTTGAGTGAAGATCATGGCGGAGGCTTATTCAGCTCTTCCATGCCATTGTTGGCTTCAATGGTTTCTCAGCTTCTTGATAGTCAATGGGAGATTAACGTCTTGTACCCCACATTAAGTGGTTTCTACGGGAAACATCCAAATCAGGAAAATCGAACTTGTGACAGTTCAACAATCCACTGAATTGGAGGGAACAAGATTGTGATGGGTGCTATGGGAATGAAACATCCATAGGCATCAACATTCGATGTCTAAGACATGGTTTTCATGAAAATCGTCGGGTTTTCATGGGTGTATTGTTTTATGAAAACTTCGGGTTTCAAAGGCACTAAATTCGAAACTACAGGTTCGATTTAGTTTATGAACATTTAGTTCATAAAATAGAGGTTCCTGCAAGAAACACAGAATGCAATATACTAACTTAGTGTAGTGGATTTGAGTTGTCTTCGGGAACTCAAGTGTGAGAGCTTCGTTACTACGAAAGTATGTGACGGTTCAAAGTATAAAGAGAAATTATTGAATCGTTAATGTCCAAAAGTGATCTTCAGGTCAATAATTTTGGATTCATTATCAGATTAATGGACTGTAGGTCACTTTTAATTAATTCAATAAATCGGGACCATACAGGGTCGATTGTAGAAGCAAAATAATATTAGCATAATATTATTGGATCGAAATTGGAGCCCCAAAATAATTTGGGCTTGTGCCGTGGGGTGTGGGAAGGCACGGGGTGCCTTAAGGGTCACGGCAGGGCCTGGGAAAGGGCCAGGAACCATGGCAGCAGGTCACGGGGGAAGAAGGGCTTCCAGCCGAAGCTGGGTTGGGTCCATATGGACCGAGGGGATTGCACGGGGGAGCCCAAGATAGTGGGCTGGCGTGTGGAGGCTGCGGGCCTCGTGTGAATGAGCCCAGCCAAAAAAAAGGCTGGCGTTTGTGCGAGCAGTGCCCAGCCGAAGGCTGGCAAATGGATGCGGGCCAAGTGTGGCCGAGGGCTGCAGGCCCAAGTCCAGAAACAAAGCAGGCGAGGCCTGATGTTTCTTGCTGCGCAGGGAGGGTGCAGTGCACCCTATCCCGATCCCTTGGTTTCCCATTTTTTTTTTTTTTTCAATTCCCTTAGGGTTTTAGGAAAACCCTAACTTGCTTCTAATTTATTTTTATACTTTGACTCACAAATTCCACATAGCAATTATTGCGTGATGCATGAAACAAATATATATATGAACATAGAGAATATATATATCGGAAGGAAAATGTAAACATAGGGGGTTCATACATCATGGGGAATGTTTTCATGCTTCATGGGTCGTTTCAAATATCTTACTTTATTTAAAGCGTACCTGAGTAGCAGAAAACAACAAAAGCCTTTGAATTTGTAAAAGTTCCTTCGCAGAAAGCCAGAATAGCATCTCCAATGCATTGTATCACGTTCAACATAGAAAAATTAAATTGAATCAATAGCATGTAGATCAATTTAAAATAATAATAAATTAATCATACAAAGAATGATCAAAACGTAATACTCCCCTGATTGAAGAATAAACTCTCTTTAGCGCAGCGTCAAGAGCGTGCTGATAACGTGTTGTAGGCATAATTTACTGAAACAATTATGGAGGCCAAAAGAGAGAGAGGGTGCGGCAAGATTGAGAGAGAAGAGAGAGATGTGTAATTGTGGGTGTGTGTTATCTCACCCCATTGTGCCTTTATTTATAGTAGTAGAAAGGCTAAATACCTTTCCCTTTATGATTACAACATTTAATAGGTAATCTACTCCTAATAGGAATATAAGATACATTCCCATATTTACTAGGATTTACACAATCACATTCCTATTCCAATATGACTGCAACAAGTTCAAATTTCTACTATAAAACCATCATTAATAAAAAGAAAAACTAACGAAAAGTTCAAAAAAAACTTTTCTTTTAATGAACAGTACTGGGAGTGTTTCGTTAAAACTCTCTAGATAAAAATCCTACTAAAAAAAAGTATCCACATCTAGTCTTTTTTGACATGACAAAAAATATTGACACATGGAAAATATCGACAACTCAATTTTCTCAACAAAAGTTACCAAGTCCACAATTTCCCCACACATGATTCTCTCTTAGCAAATTAAAACTCGAAATCACAGTAAATAGTCCAGTGGTAAGGACACAGACTGCAACTCCTCAATGTGGGAGGTCCTAGGTTCGATGCTCCGATCCAGTGGGTCTGCTTGACCGTGGCCACAGGCAGAGTGAAATTACCCATAACCCCTTTGGATCCAGAATAAGTGGATAATCGTGACTTACCACCAGTTGTCCCCCTTTTGAAAAATAAATAAACTAAAACCCGAACCTCAATCCAACCACTGACTTCATCACGCCCTCTCCTCTCGCAAAGGTCCTAATCCTCCTCTCGTACTTCCCTAGAAAAAGGCCTTTTTTTTTTTTTTTTGAAGAACTAGGAATAACATTCCAGGGCACAGAGGCCAAAAGGGGAGAACAAAGAAAGCCCAGAGACGGCTAACAAACAGCTAAGGACACACAAATAAACATAGAAAGGGGCTACAACCAGAGACACTCCAACCAAGTGAAGTGTCACCCCCTACTATGCCTTCCAAAAATTAGTGAGGACATGGAAGACCATCATTGTTTAAAATAAAAACCAACGAAGATGGGGGCCTAACAACCCAAACAACATCACACATCTCCGTACAAGCCCGCGACGTAAGCGAATCCGCCGTCAAGTTGGCTGATCTTGGAGCCCAAGACCAGCGACAGTTCTGGAAGGATCCCCCAAGTAGTTTCACTCTTGCTAGAAAAGGAAAAGCCTCCCAACTGCCATTCTCAAGAGAGTCATTGAGGCAAGTAACCGCCTCTCGAGAGTCCGATTCCAAAATAACATCTGAAAAGCCAAGCGAAACACCCAACTCGCAGCCATGCATTAGTGCCAAAGCTTCGGCAGCAACAACATTTGGTGCCCAGATTGGGTACCTCATGGCAGCAATAAATTGAGCCTCTGCATCCCTTACAATGACTCCCACAAACCCCGTCTTCGACATCTTGGACCAACTGGCATCAACATTTATTTTAACAAAAGGGGGTGGGGGTGGAATCCATCGAGGAGTATGCACGGGAGTTGAAAACCACCTTGACAAAGATGGGGAGAGAATCAAACCCGAGTATGAAAATACGTGAATACATTTTGCAATAATAATTTTTTGGTCTGCCTTCAAATATGACTTGGTTCGTTCTTATATAAAAGTTAGAATGCATTGACCATAATGCATCTGATGACTAGCTAATTATATCATATTACCATGATTATTTGATGGTCAATGGAAATTATGTTGTATGACAAAATATTCAAAGACAAAGCAGCTCTCCAACAAGAATTAGAGAATAACATGTCACTCACACCCTTTCTCTGTTGCTTTCTTCAAAAGCAAACACTGATTGCTCATTCCCCCACTTTGGGTGGTTTTTCCACCCGCACTTCCTTGACTTTGCATCTTTCTGAGTTTCTAACCCATGCCACCATCTAATTATGTCTCATTTTGCTGGCATATTTTATCAAACATAATCACATGCGGTGAGTACGTAATAGTATATGCTATATAGTTCGGGAGCATATAACAAGGATAATTCCACGATATCTCTAAATGACTTAGTGTATATCCCTAATTACTGATTAGTATACGATTTTTTTTCTCTCTCTTAGTTGACTTGTTATAACTTAGTGGTAGTACTTGTACAAAACCAGAAATAAATCTAGTTGGGTAGCACTTCATGACTTGTCAAATTCGAAATCAAATCGTAATACGTCTTGGTGTAATTGTATTTGCTTATTCTTCTGAAGGTCTCAAACAGAAATGAATATAATTATTATTTATCTTGTTGCAGCCATCAACATTAAGCTTAAACCAACCTGGAAAAAAAAAAGAGTTTCTCAATGAAGCGAAGATTCAATCCTGTAAGGCTTGTTATTCTTGTGTATAAAAGTCAACCATTCACGAAGATAAGTACAAATAGCAATTGTAGGCTCATCAATCATTTCAAAATCTTACCCAAAAACAAATTTATTTCACTAATACTAAATCAATTAGCAAGCAACGGAAAATACAAACCTCCATTGTAAACTCCCTAAGATGAGTGATTTAATGGTGAATTAATTAAAAATGTAGCCAATCAAGAAAATTAATGTCTGACGGTGGATTATACATTCCGAACCTCTGCTAGATTTTCTCTTGCCTTATGATGTTGAAAAACATGATTCACTTATTCAAAGCCACAAATACATCATTGGCACCCAGGCCGGTTATTGCTTATTCTATTTTTTAGATTTTGATCATTAGTTAGGAGCTTATCAAAAGTGTACATGGCCATAGGAAACTCTGAAAACCATGAGAGGTATATAAAGTTTTCAAATGAGATTCTATCGCCGATAAGAAAAACCACGATAATTAATGATCAACATGTAAGCATATTTAAAAGTTACCGTCACTTGTTCCCCTCCATAGGGAGATCAGAACGTTTATTTTCTAAGATGAACGCCAAGAACGAGCAAAGGATAAAAAAATTGAAAATAGGATTGAAACATGTTTTCTTTTGCATATGAATACTACAATATAATATCACAAAAATTTTATAACCTGCACTCATATTTGAAATTTTTTTTGCGGTCTCTTTTATTGAAAAACACTAAGTGCAGGTCTTTGGTGTTCAAAACACCATTTTTGCACAAAAAGTAAAACACCATCGAAAACATTTTGACAGAGTAATAGGTTTTTCCTTGTAAAAAATAAAAAATATCTTCCATATAATACCTCCTGGCCCCATAAAGATCTCTTATTGATTGTAGGGATACTTTCTGAGAATTTGTATTACACAAGAGAAAACAATAATAAAAAGTTGAGGGCCACATTTGTGCGCTATACAGCACACAAACTCCACACTCTGTCATCGATTGATAGTGAAATCCAGCAGCATATACATACCTCTAATTCTAAACCAAAGAAATGTCGGGACCTACAGGAATGGTATTTTGAGCCGAAAGGAGAGAAGGACCATTTTGTCATTCTGTAACCGATTTTATTCGACCCCTCTAAACTTTGTTGGAAGTACATTTCATATGAGGGAGAGGGTTGTGTTGTATGTCTTGTGCCTTACAAATGTATGTCACCATGGACATGTTCGAGAGCTGCCATTGGATGTCTCCAGAATTTGCCATCTTGTAGAAGACACCTCAATGTCGGTTTCTTGCTTGGAGCTTCAAAACTACAACTCCACCCACGTGTCTTGCCTTGTTCCACTCAGTCTACGCGTCTTACCTCCCTTCAAAACCCTAAATCATTCCTACCCTCTAGTTCCTACACACAAAATTAAGAGAACAGTTGTTCTTATTAGTATATCTGTTATCGTCTCACATAATCCATCTCATGTATAATGCCAACAAGTATTTGATTCAGTGATATGCAGTTTTCGATTTGTTTAATTAGGCTCTAATTAAAGGTTGAATAATAAATAGTAAATAAAAGCCTATAACAAAAGTCATCGCAGTTGGATTTTCCTTTTCTCCCCTCCTCACCTCTCATCTCTTTCCTTTTTCACGTCTACTGTGGTGAATAATGATTCGTTTGTGGTGATTTAATTTGTGTCTGAGCCATGCTTAGATATGTGATCTCCATCACTTCTTTTCTACTTTTTTTAGTTGCTAGTTCAGTTGTTGGTTTTGTTGCATAATCTCTTGTATGACCGGTTATAAAGTGATTGAATTTTTAGCTGCCAAGATTGAATTCTTTTGCATTTTGAGTGCTAATGCAATCGCGTGCTTCTCCCTCCAACTGATACAAGTCTTGGGACAACTTGTGTGGTATTTCTTCTTCATCAAGTTTAGTCGTTGTTGATTTCAAGATTTGGTTGCACTTTGCTGGTTCGTGTGCTTATTCTTCAAATTAATCCAAGATACCATCTTTACAATTTTTACTTTCCTTCTCTAATAAAACTGCTAGCGTTTCATCTCAAAATTGTTTCCGACTTGGAATTTTTTTTTTTTTTTTAAACAAACGATATTATTTACACTAAGGGGGTGAGAGAGTGGCTAAGCCTCACGATGGGATAGCTAGAATAATGTGATCCAAATTCACCTTAGCTAGAATCAAACCTAAGACTTCTAGTTAAGAGAAATACGACTAGACCGTAATACTAAATGACTTATGTAACATAATTTTGTTTCATGTTTATCATAGTCAAACAATCCAAGTCCCCTATTAATCAAAACAGCAACTAAACCATTTTGTGTGAAGGACTAGAAACCCAAAGTACCATAAGTTACAACACCCCACTTTCTTATCCGATTGTTTGGAAAAGATGACGATGTTTTTATCTTCAACTGATCATCAATCAAGGGTCAAAGGAGCCCACTTACGAAACCCTAGTTACACAACTAATGAAAGCCCACATCATTCTTGGGCTCTCTCTCTCTCTCTCGCTATATATCAAATTCATTCTCTGGTTGGTATGCGTTTTGCACTAGGACTGTGGTTTATCAAAGATGACCAACGTACCAAGGTCTCTGAGTTATTCTTCTCTAACCCTATTCAAGCAAGCCATCGCAGCCTCAGATCCTTGGCCGTTTTCCTTCCTTTTCTTGTAAGATTTTCTCTAGGGGAGAAGATCAAAATCCCTAGGGTTTGCCTTTGTCTTTGCCTTCATCTTCTCGCCTTTGTTTGTTGGTTTTTCTTTTAATATTTTTTCAGATATGGGTAGCGGAGAGAGAAGTCTGAGAAATTTCCATCTGCACCTGCCGCATCTTCACCACCACCACCATCATCACGGTGGGAAGAAACAAGTGATTAGAGATGTTCCAAAAGGGTGTTTGGCAATCAAGGTGGGCCAGGGCGAAGAGCAACAGAGGTTTGTAGTTCCTGTGATCTACTTCAATCACCCACTCTTCATACAGCTCTTGAAGGAAGCCGAGGAAGAGTATGGGTTTGATCAGAAGGGCACCATCACCATCCCTTGCCATGTGGAGGAGTTTAGGTCCGTCCAAGGCGTGATCGATAGGGAGAAGTCCCTCCACCACCATCACCACCACCAGCACTATTATCATGTCGGGTGCTTTAGGGTTTGATCATCAATCAAAGATTGTGGCTTGAATCTCAATTCTCTGTAAATTTCGAGTTTTTTTTAGTGTTTTTTGTTTGTTTCCTTTTTAGTTGGAAGGTGTTGGCAAATACGATGTGATGATGATGAAAAAGAACTGTGAATATGGATTGCATTTGCAGTATTTTGTTATTGTTAGGAATCTTTATGATGATAAAGATAAATCAAAATGGTTTTCTTTTTCTTTTTCTTTCCTTTTTCTTCTATTTATTGTTGATGAGTATTCGAAAGTTTTTGTGATAAGGAAGGAGGGTATCATTGGTACAACATTGAGAGGGAGAGACCAGACAAGGCCAAATGCTGGTAGGGTCAAAGCAGTTGCTAGGCCATTAAAATTGCTAGGTTAATATATTCTTGAGAGACAATGTTTGCATATAAATTATATCAACAATATTTTCTTCCCCAAAAAAATTTCTGTCAACGATATTGTTGTTTTTTCTCCAATTTCAACAATTACACCTCTTTCGTTAGTAATTTGACCATGATCAATTTGCTTGGTTGGTTAAAAAGATGTAATTTTTTTTTCATAAACCATTAAATTTGAAATGGTTATCATAAATAACTAAATTAAACAATGGAAAATGCAGCAAAAGCGGAAATTTCCCAATGCATTTCTTTTTCTTTTTCGATCCCTTGGTAATAACATATTGATTTGAAAGTTATATAATTGATATTATCGAATAAACAGAATAATATTATTCACATGAGATATTATTTGAATGACTAAAAAGATGCCAACAGAAACTCTAGGAAACTGGAAACAGTAGTGATGGGCCATAAATTGAACATAGAGTGTGGACCATTCTCTCTGGAGTCTGTGCTCCACACTGCTCATCACATCACTGAATAATTAATACTCTTTCGAATCGTTTGTGTATATGTCACTTCCCATTTTCTTTTTCTTCTATTTTTGTTTGCAAACTTTCCCTTATTGTTTCTGGTATTGTTTGTTTGTTTGTTTGGACCGCATTGATTGGGTCGATCATGGAGGAAGACTACCTACAGAGAGAGAGAGAGAGAGAGAGAGTGTGTGTGTGTGTGTGTGTGTGTGTGTGTCCGGTGGGTGCATGACATCCACGTTTAAGTTGTTCAAGTTTTTCAGTTGGTGTGTCAAGGCTCTGCATGGGAGACACTGTGTCGTTTGACAGAGGAGCCAAACAGAAAGCAAGTTTGGACCTTTTTCAGATGGTATTAATTACCAGATTCCACTGCCATTTTTAATTAAGCACCATTTATGACAATCTTGGAAGTTCATGAAAGGCATAGAGTTAGCATGCAATCGAGGTTTCAGGCGTTTGAGAGGAGAATTTTTCAAGTATAGGGTATTCAAGCAGCATTTCTTTTGTTATAATACAAGTGAAGAAAAAAATATTTTTCATAATTTTCTACTTGTTTTATGACTCGTAGAGTACCAGCTTAAATACGAGCACTTGAAAAAAATGTCTCGCTTTTTGAGTTCGTGGAGGTGTTGGTTGTTAGGTTCTGAATTTTATTTTGGTTGTCGGGCTCCTACTTTTTAAATATTGGTTATGTTGAGTATATAAATATATGCATGTTACAAATTTTTGCGAGGGTATGCTGAGATTATAATTAGCATGTTTTTGGATATTTTGTTACAAATTTTCTCTCACCTCTTTTATCCAAACACTACATGCGATGTGAAATACCTAAAATCTGTTGGAAGCTAACCAGCTTCTGGAGTCGAGGGGTCGAAGGCAGCAAGGAGCTCCTGAGCAAAGGGTGTTGTCTGCATCGAAGAAGGAAGAAGAAGAAATGAAGGGTTGGCTTCCAACGGCTAGTTTTTTGTTTAAATGTGTGAGTGACAAATGTACACTCCAGATTAGATCACTTAAATCCCAATAAAGGGCTACAATTTAATATGGAGTAGTAAGGTGATTTAGTGTTTAAATATTGTCTAATCACCAACTCTTTTTTCACAAGTATGGGTGATGGAAATGTGCCATACCCTTACACATTTTCACTACTTAATGAAGCATGGCTAATGCATTTTCTACAAAGCCTTGAAGTTGAAAATCAAACTCCAATATCCTCTCAATTCTCTGCCATTCTATCCCTAAGAAACCGATCAAAACAAACTAACCAAACACACCAAAAACAAATCAACTTTATCATGGCCTCAGAGCTCAGTTTCTTATCTGAAAACTTTCTGGGCGTAATCTGTGTAAGTTAAGATTCTTGGGAGCACCAACGAAGTGTCCTCAACAACAACAACCAACAAACAATTCTGAAAATGAAGGGATCCAGCAGTAGCAGTGAACTAAAAGCTCTAGTCTTCGATGAGGAGAATTATGATTTTTGGAGAATAAGAATGACAACCATTTTCAAATCCTATTATCTATGGGATATGGTTCAACATGGTATGAACTACCTGAGATGGAGGTCGATGCTCTAGATGAGGACCTCATAGAAGCACAACTCAAGACACTTAAGCAGAACCAAATGGAGGATGCTAGAGCACTTGGAATCATCCAAGGTGCTGTCTCAGACACCATTTTCCCGAGGATAGCAAATGAAAAAACTGCAAAGGGAGCTTGGGAAGTTTTACAACAATAGTACAGAGGAGACACCAAAGTCAGAAAGGTAAAACTTCAATCCCTTAGAAGAGATTTCGAGTATACAAGAATGAGGGAGAATGAGCTGTTAAAAGACTACTTCACTAGGCTGTTTGATGTTGTAAACAAGATGAAAACATATGGTGAGGAATTGCCTAATGAAAGAATTGTCTAGAAACTGTTGATAAGTTTGACTAAACCCTATGATTCAATAGTGAGTGTTATTGAAGAAACCAAAGACACTGAAACTCTCAGTGTGCAAGGAGTGATGGCATCTTTAAGAGCTTTCGACCAAAGGCTCGAGAGGCATGCTGATTTTGCACCTGAGAAAACCTTTCAATCACTCAATGTTGGATCTGGTAGTCAAGCCAGTGCAAGTAATCAGAAACCACAGTGGAAGGGCAAGAACAAGAAATGGGAAGGAAGGGGTATCACAACTCTATACCTAACCAAGGTAGCAACACAAATGTAGGTCCAAGAACCAAACAACAATGCAAACATTGTGATAAATTTCATCTTGGAGAGTGTTGGTTCAAAGACAAGCCTAGGTGCCATAAATGCAACAGGTTTGGGCACATTATGAAGGACTGCAAATCAAAGAATGTGCAGCAAGTGAACTGTGCAAATCAAGTGGAGGAAGAAGCAAATGTGTTATGTGCTTTCAGTGCAAAAGTGGAGAAAAACAATGAAGTGTGGTACATTGATAGTGGCTGCAGCAACCATATGACTGCACATAAGTCTTTACTCATCGTCATTGATACAAAGTTCACTGGAAAGGTGAAAATGGGAGATGGGAACATTGTCAAGGCCACTGGAAGAGGAACTCTGGTTATCAACACCAAGAAAGGAAGAAGATGCATAAGGGAGGTGATGTTAGTGCCAGGCCTAGATGAAAACCTACTTAATGTGGGTTAAATGATGAAGCATGGGTATTTCCTACTTTTTGGGGGAACTGTGGTTGAGATCTATGATGACAGATCCCTATCAAATTTGGTGACCAAAGTGGAAGTGAAAAACATAAGCTTTCCACTTGTGTTGAAGTACTTAGAAGAAGTGGCAAGGAAAGCAAGCGTGACAGGTTCTATGAAACTGTGGCACAAGAGGTTTGGTCACTTAAACATGACAAGCCTAGAAAATCTACAAAAGTATGAAATGGTACAAGGGATACCAAAGATGGATCATTGCAATGAAACCTGTGAAGGATGTGTATTTGGGAAGCATCACAAGGATCCATTTGAAGCTGGCAAGGCTTGGAGGGCAACAAAGCCTCTCGAATTGATTCACACAGATGTGTGTGGACCAATGAAAACAACAACAATAAGTGGAAACAGGTATTTCCTAACCTTCATTGATGATTACTCACGGATGTGTTGGGTGTATTTCATGAGGTTCAAGTCAAAAGTATTCACAATATTCAAAAAGTTTAAGGCAATGGTGGAATTGCAAAGTGGATACAAAATCAAAAGACTAAGGCAATGGTGAGTACACCTCATAAGAGTTCAATGAATTTTGTGAAGATGTGGGGTTGGAGAAGCAACTCACTGTGGCATATTCACCACAGCAAAATGGCATTGCAGAAAGAAAAAATAGGACTATAGTCGAAATGGCTAAGTTTGATGCATGAGAAGAACATGCCCTATACATTCTGGGGTGAAGCTGTGAACACCTCAGAGTACCTATTGAATAGGTGCCCTACTAAAGTACTGGATAAAAAGACACCATTCGAAGTGTTTAGTGGAAGGAAGCCTTCTGTGAAGCATCTGAGAGTGTTTGGCTCAGTGTGCTACACTCTCATACCTCACCAATTAAGGCATAAGTTGGAGAAATCAAGTAACAAGGGTGTTTTTGTGGGCTATGGTACCAGTGAGAAAGGGTACAGAGTTTATAATTTGTTAACTCAGAAGATAATCCTTTCAAGGGATATTATCTTTGATGAAGACTCAACATGGAACTGGGAAACAAGGGTGGAAGAGAAGGATAATGTCTCTCTACAACTTGATCTAAACAAAAGGCAAACAAGAGAGCCTATGGAGACCTCAGTTCAAGAAGACATCACAGATAATGGTGACATACAAGGGACTCCACAGCAAGCTAGTATGAGTCCACAATCAAGTCAATCACAAATAACAACTCCAAGTTCAACTTCAGTTAGATTGAGAAATCTGGATGAGATTTATGCTACATGTAATTACTGTGTAGTGGAACCAGAAACATATGAAGAAGCTGAGAAAGACAAAGCTTGGAAGAAAGCAATGAAGGAAGAGCTTGACAAGCCTGTAATTCGACCAAGTGACAAGCCTGTAATTGGTGTAAAATGGGTATACAAAGTGAAGCTCAACCTAGATGGTTATGTGCAGAAGAACAAAGCCAAATTGGTAGCTAAAGGCTACTCTCAGAAGCCTGGTGTAGACTTCAATGAAACCTTTGCTCCAGTAGCAAGGTTAGACACCATAAGGACCTTGATAGCCCTAGCAGCCAAGAAGGGTTGGAAATTGCATCAATTGGATGTAAAATCTGCATTTCTAAATGGAGTGCTAGAGGATAAGGTGTTTGTGGAACAACCTCAAGGGCGCACAAGTCAAGAATTTCCAGAGAAGGTGTACAAACTAAAAAAGGCACTTTATGGCCTAAAACAAGCTCCGAGAGCTTGGTACAGCGAGATCGATTCCTATTTCACTGAGAAATGATTTCAGAAGAGTCCTAGTGAAGCTACACTCTATACCAAGATAGACAACAACAAGACACTCATTGTCTCAATCTATGTGGATGATGTTGTCTACATTGGAAATGATGCTGCAATGATTGAAGAATTTATAGAAGAGATGATGAAGAGATATGAAATGACTGATCTTGGCCTTTTGCATCATTTTCTTGGCATTTTCTTGGCATTAGGGTAATTCAAGAAGCAAGTAGCATTTTCATTCATCAAAATAAGTATGTTGAAACCTTGCTTGAAAAGTTTGGACTGAAGGGATGCAAACCGGTCTCTACACCTCTAATTGCAAATGAAAAGCTTAAGAAAGATGATGGAAGTGAACCTGCAGATGCTAGTCTCTACAAAAGCATTGTTGGCAGTCTATTGTACCTAACTACAACACGGCCAAATCTTATGTTCTCAGCAAGCCTACTGTTTAGGTTTATGCATAATCCTAGTAAGATACACATGGGGACAGCGAAGAGAGTTCTAAGATATGTGCAAGGAACACTTGATTATGGGATCAAATATGAGATGGGGAAGTCATCTATCCTAATTGGATTCTGTGACAGTGACTGGGGTGGCAGTGAGGATGATAGCAAAAGCACATCAGGGTATGCTTTCACTTTTGGTTCAGGGGTTTTCTCATGGACCTTTGTGAAGCAACAAAGTGTTGCACTGTCCACAGCCGAGGCAGAGTATGTGAGTGCATCAGAGGCTATAGCTCAAGCTACTTGGCTAAGATTCATACTCAAAGATTTTGGCGAATTGCAGGTTGAAGCCACACCACTTTTGTGTGACAATACCTCTGCAATTGCCATGACCAAAAACCCAGTATTTCATCAGAGTACAAAGCACATCAAGAGAAGATATCATTTCATCAGAGAAGCATTGCAGGACAACATAATCAAACTAATCTATTGCAGCACAGAAGATCAGATCGCAGACATATTCACAAAAGTACTACCGAATGAGAGATTCAATTACCTGAGGGGTTTGCTTGGTATGACTCCCAGAAGCAGTTTAGAAGGGGGTTTTGGAAGCTAACCAGCTTCTGGAGTCGAGGTGTCGAAGGCAGCAAGGAGCTCTTGAGCAAAGGGTGATGTCTGCATCGAAGAAGGAAGAAGATGAAATGAAGGGTTAGCTTCCAACTGCTAGTTTTTTGTTTAAATGTGTGAGTGACAAATGTACACTCCAGATTAGATCACTTAAATCCCAATGAAGGGCTAGGATTTAATCTGGAGTAGTAAGGTGATTTAGTGTTTAAATATTGTCTAATCACCAACTCTTTTTTCACAAGCATGGGTGATGGAAATGTGCCATACCCTTACACATTTTCACTACTTAATGAAGCATGGCTGATGCATTTTCTACACAGCTTGAAGTTGAAAATCACACTCCAATATCCTCTCAATTCTCTGTCATTCTATCCCTAAGAAACCGATCAAAACAAACTAACCAAACACACCAAAAACAAATCAACTTTATCAAAATCCCTTAATTTTTTTAGTGTAATTCTAAATTGGTCTCAAACTTTTTAAATATTTCAAACAAGTACCCAACCTATTGAAAACATCACATCCATTAAGCCTCAATTAGATTTTTGTTAAATTAATTAGGACTTACTTTGTCTCCAAAATCAATTGAATGTCATGGAAGCATGCCCTCCACCAACTAATGGTTGCTATCACCCCCATCAAGTCATCACCTCCAAATTCACGCACAACACCAACTCCGCCTTACAACGCCGCCAACATTGAGAATAAGATCATAGAGGTTGCTGAAATGGTGTGGATTGTCATGATGTGGCCACCACTACCTTCACCGCCAATAATGAAGAACTAGAAGCTTTATGAGTCGAGAATTAGCGAATGAGGAAATCACATGAGCAGAAACAAGCTCCGTGAAATCCTATAGGAGTTCTTAACCTTGTTATTTGTTAGGTGATTGTCCTCCTGATGTAATCTCAATTAAGGTGCATTTTCGATTCAATTCAATACTTATTTGATCATTGGGTTCCATCTTACATAATCTATGTTTGAAATTTAGATTTTGAGGCAAATAATATTAATGTTGACCATGATATACGTATACCCAGTTGGTGAGTTTTAAAATAAAGGTTGGGATGGGGTATCCGTGGTCGTAGGTTGAGCTTGGAGGTGGTGGGCACTTGATATTTTCCCATCTTCATTTTTGTTTTCATTTTATTCGTGAATTTGTTTATTTATTTTTATTTTTTCATCTTCATGTATTTTTTTGAAGTTATTTTTATTATTATTTTAGTGTCCAAGTAAGCTAAAAAGTAGGACTCTTTGTTTGGTACGTATTTGAAATGTTTAAAAAGTTGAGACCAATTTGAAATGACAGTAAAAAGTTGAAGAGTTTTAGGTACTTGATCCTTAATTTTATATACACTTACTATTAAAATAATAGTGCACTTAAAGCAACAAAATATTATAGCAACAGCCCGTATTGAGACTTATTATATATATTCTGGTGCTAGATTTATATATATTAAATTTTTATTAGTTCAAATGAAATTATATTAAAAACGATCAAGTACCTAAGACCTAGAACTATTTTTTTTTTTAAAGAAAGAATGAAACGAAACTGGGAAAGAAAGAAAGGGGAGGGACTATTAAAACATAAGACCAACGGCAAAACAAAGTTGGGGGGGGGGGGTGATTTGGGAAGAAAAAAAATAAGGGGAAAGAAATAAAAAAGGAAACATAACATTAATATATATATATATATATATATATATATATATATATAAAATACTAATTAGTTAAAAAATAAGTATAAAAATTATAAATATAAAAGATTATATTTAAGACTTGCCACATTGCGAGTTTTGATTAGATTGTAGTGCCACTCAGAGAAGTCCAGTGGCAAGCCAAGCCCCACACAAGTTTTTCTCTAACATATTAGGGTAGACATTCTAAATGTAATAAAAAAAATGATACATGCTGAAACAAACACGACAACTTCATATAATTTCGAATTTAGTTTCTCTTTCACGTGATAAACCATGTTTCGGCATGTGCACAACTCCCTTGCGGCTGCCCTTTTTTTAATCAGGAATTCTGAAAGGAGATCAAATCTTCTGCACTTATTTTGTATGTAACCTCTAAACTGGTTGCGATTATTGCTAAAGCCTCACCATTGAAGTTTGGCCTACTTCAAACTCGACCATCTGGCCTTACCCATGTTTCAAGTTGAGGGTGACTCCAAGCTTTTGATTGATTGTCTTGATGGATCATGTTTAATTCCCTAGAGGCTCAAGACTATTCTACAGGATATTCACCTCCTGACTTCTCACTTTGTTAGCATTCAATTTCGTCATATCGGAGAGAAGAAAAGTTTGTTACTGATGCTGTCATTTATCAATTCAGATTATGTTTGGTTTCACTCTTGTCCTACCATTTTTACGCAGGCTTTATGATTTTACTCTTCTTGTACTGGATGCCCATGGAGTTTGTTGTTTAACTAATTTCATTATTTTAAAAAACAATTGGGGGAGAATAAGTTTAATGGGCACTCTTTTCTACAAAAGAACCTCTAACAAGGGCACCAAAGAAAAGGAACATTTTCTTTGATGCTTATTTTGGTAGTGCACTAAATACTCTTTATAAACTAAAATAAAAATATACATCCACGTTGTACATAAAGTATAGAACATTTAGATTAAAAAAAAAAAAAAAGTAGCAGAAAAAACACTTATTTAAGTGAAGGGTTGTTGGCACAATTATACACAGTATGGTAGTTGAGAATTCTATGTTATGTATAAAGTTAGAAACATAGAAATGTTACATATAAGCACGTTTGATGGGAAGGGTCCGTAGGGAGGATTAGCATGTCGATTTTTGTTGCTTCCTTGGATTATTAGGTTACGCAATGGATGCAGGCAGTGAGGGTGGCGTTGTCAGCTTGTGTTGAGGAGGGCTGCAATAGGGTGATAATAGAATCTTATTCAAGCAATTTAATTTCAATGCTTAAGGGTGAGAAGGATGCTGATATTATGATTGATAGCAGTATATTTGATACAGGTAGCTATACAAATGGAGTTCATTGAGTTCTCATATGTGTCTCGGCGATGAAATAGGGTGGCTCATTCGGTGACTTCACATATCGGGTTTGCTTTTCCCTAAATTTCTCTCCAATATAATAGCAGAGGATGTAAACATTTGTATTTGACTTTGACTTTAATGAAATTCTATAATTTGACAAAAATAATAATCATATTGTTGTGGTCTATTTTATCTGACAAAGGGAGAGAGGGCCGGCGGCAGAGAAAGGGAGTAGAGAGAGATGTGTGTTTGTAGAATTGTAGGGGAATTGTGTGTTTATCCCTCCTACATTGAACCTTTATTTATAATAATAAGATGAGAGGATATTCTTTGGTCCTCAAGGAATATAAGTTACAATAGGAAAGGATAAACCTTAATTTAATCTAACCTAGGATTTACACAGTCATACTTCAATGAGGAATGTTTCACAACACTCCCCCTTGAGTGTGTAAATACTCAAGGTAGATTTAGCGTCATGCAGAAGTTGAGGAAGTCGACTCGTCAGTGCTGATTCCAAGGAACAACTCTTATTCTCAATAAGGTAGGAACTTGCATAAGTATTAAGTCTCACTAAAAACCCTAAGGCTATGGCAAAAACCCGAGTAGGGACAAAATCCATAGTCTAAGGAAAAATGAGTGAGAAATGCAAAGTCAAAAGAAACGTCTAGATGACGTCATCAGGGATATGACCAGCCCAAGGTGGGTGCCTCGTTAAAACCTAGTAAGGTAGCAAAAACCCAGTGGGAAAAATGCTCCTAATCGTAGGGAAAAAGAGTACATTAAGATCAAGCAAGTATCTACAGGATACTCCCCCTGAGTTTGACATAATTCCAAAGAGAAATAGCAAAGTTACAACTCAGAAAGTTTACGCATACCAATTCCATGAACAAGCTTCTGAAACATCGTCTTCGGCAGTGATTTGGTGAAGAGGTCAGCCAGATTGTCTTGTGAACGGATTTGCGTGACTTCAATCTTCTGTTGCTCTTGTTGTTGATGTGAAAAGAAAAACTTTGGTGCAATATGCTTGGTGTTGTCTCCTTTGATGTAACCCTTCTTGAGTTGTTCGATGCAAGCTGCGTTGTCTTCAAAGATCGTCGTCGGGACATCAACGACGGGATAAAGATCGCAGGAGCTTCGAATATGGCCCACTACTGCTCTCAACCAAAAGCATTCCCGAGTTGCTTCATGTAAGGCGAGAATTTCAGCATGGTTAGACGAAGTGGCAACTAAGGTCTGTTTAGTTGACCTCCAAGATATTGCAGTGCCTCCAACGGTAAAGACATAACCCGTTTGAGAGCGCGCCTTGTGCGGATCAGATAAGTATCCTGCATCGGCATAACCAACAAGGCGAGAATCAACTCGAGGAGCACATGGTACGGCATCATTCGAGGATTCGTAGGGATAAAACAAGCCCAAATCCGCAGTACCCTTAAGGTAACGGAAGATGTCTTTCACGCCAGTCCAATGTCTGATTGTGGGTGCATTACTGTATCTTGCCAAAAGATTAACAGCGAAGGAGATGTCGGGTCTAGTGCATTGAGCTAAGTATAGTAAAGCGCCTATTGCACTTAGATAAGGAACTTCAGGCTCCAAAATCTCTTCATCATCCTCCTTCAGACGGAAGGGATCTCGTTTTGCATCTAGCGTACGAACGACCATAGGAGTACTCGAAGACTTCGCTTTATCCTTATTAAAGCGGCGCAACACCTTCTGGGTGTAGTTTGATTGATGTACTAGGATTCCATCCGAACAATGCTCTATCTCGAGACCGAGACAGTATCGAGTTTTACCTAGATCTTTCATCTCAAATTCCGACTTCAGGTGCGCGGCAGTTCTCGCGAGCTCTTCAGGAGTTCCGATGAGATTCATGTCATCGACATATACTGCAACAATCGCAAATCCGGAATGTGACTTCTTAATGACCACACAAGGGCATAATTCGTTGTTCACATATCCCTGACTAGTCAAATACTCACTCAGACGGTTATACCACATTCTTCCGGATTGTTTCAAACCGTAGAGTGAACGCCTCAGCCGAATTGAGAGCGTGTTCCGAGGTTTGGAAATATTTGAACCAGTCAATGTAAGTCCTTCGGGAACTTTCATGTAAATTTCCATATCAAGATCCCCATATAGATACGCGGTTACTACGTCCATCAGCTGCATATCCAGTTTTTCGGAAACTACCAAACTGATAAGGTAGCGAAAAGTAATCACATTCATAACGGGTGAATAAGTTTTGTCATAGTCAATCCCAGGGCGTTGTGAGAAACCTTGTGCAACAAGACGAGCTTTGTAACGCACAATTTCGTTCTTCTCATTACTCTTCCGAACGAAAACCCACTTGTAGCCAACGGGCTT
The DNA here is from genome assembly GCA_036320875.1 of Cotoneaster glaucophyllus. Classification (NCBI taxonomy): domain Eukaryota; kingdom Viridiplantae; phylum Streptophyta; class Magnoliopsida; order Rosales; family Rosaceae; genus Cotoneaster; species Cotoneaster glaucophyllus. Next base: position 17,743,317 of record CM070062.1, read on the forward strand.
CACATGTGGAGGAGTAGGAACTACAGGTCCAAACACTTTACGTTTCGCAAGCGATTCGAGTTCGACTTAGATTGCTTGTTTCCAGTTTGACCAATCAGCTCTACGTCGACATTCATCAACGGAACACGGTTCAATGTCATCGCTCAACATGATCTCAGTAGCTACTGTAAATGCTAATGCATCGTCGACAATCATCTCATTTCTACGCCACACATCATCTAAACTAGTATAATAGACCGAAATCTCACGATTCTCGGGAGGAGGATTCGTCTCTTCAAGGACGCTTCCATAATCTAGAATTTCCTCATGAGTTGGGTAGAATGAGTAAGCGATAGTCGGATTCACGGTAGGTTCTTTAGGACCTTGTGTCGTGGTTTTCCTCTTCCGAGGGTGTGAATCCTTTGAACCAAGGGGTCTGCCACGCTTTTGTGTAGGGGCAGATGATTGGCTAGCCGCTAATGTACGTGGATCACCAGAATTGGCGTTCCGGGCTTCCAGGAGGGTGGTCCGTCGTACATTTGGTACATTCATCTTTGCAGGCGTATTCGCAGCTGGAATGTGTGATCTTGTCACGTGCGCTAGATCGGTGAAAGCATCTGGCATGCTCTGAGCTATGCTCTGAAGATCTAATATGCGCTGCACTTCAGTTTCAGACTGAGCGTTGCGGGGATCTAAATGAGACAAAGTGGGAGTCATCCACGATAATTCGCGTCGTTCTTCAGGAACGTTGACGTTCTTATCTCCCCCTAACGATGGGAAGACTGTCTCATAGAAGTGATAATCCGCAAAATGAGCGGTAAACAGATCGCTTGTCAAAGGTTCTAAGTAACGAATAATCGAAGGAGAATCATATCCGACATAGATTCCCATCCTTCGCTGAGGCCCCATTTTTGTACGTAAGGGCTGTGAGATCGGCACATATACCGCACAACCAAAAACGCGCAGATGCGATATGTCGGGTTCGTATCCGGTAACCAACTGAAAGGCACTAAATGGTTGTGTCATAACAGGCCTCAGGCGGACCAACTTTGCTGCATGCAATATTGCATGGCCCCAAGCAGCGATCGGGAGCTTGGTACGTATGACCAACGATCGAGCAATCATTTGTAAGCGCTTAATGAAAGCCTCTGCCAGGCCGTTCTGGGTATAAACATAGGGTACATGATGTTCAACTTCAACCCCAACCGACATGCAATAGTCATCAAAAGTTTTAGATGTGAATTCTCCAGCATTATCCAATCGAATAGATTTGATCGAATAATCAGGGTGGTGAGCCCTGAGATTGATAACCTGAGCCAACAGTTTGGAGAATGCAGCGTTCCTTGTGGACAACAAGCACACGTGTGACCAACGTGTGGAAGCGTCAACCAAAACCATAAAGTATCTAAATGGTCCGCAGGGAGGGTGAATCGGTCCACAAATGTCCCCCTGAATCCGTTGTAGAAAAATGGGAGGATTCAAACGAATCTTGTCATAAGAAGGCTTAGTGATAAGCTTTCCCATTGAACATGTTTGACATGCGATTCCTTGGATCGAACCTAAACTTCGGGTTAGTGGATGCCCGTGTGAAGATTTGAGGATACGACGCATCGCTATTCTTCCAGGATGTCCCAAACGATCATGCCAAAGTGTAATTTCGTGCACGGTCCCAGTAGTAGGGCCGGCCACATAGTGGCATTCTAACGGGCGTATGGTCGTAGTATACAGACCACTCAGGGTACGCTCCATCTTCTCTAGAATACGCTTCTGGCCATATTCGTAGAAAGTTATGCACATAAATTCAACTCCATTTTCTACGTGGGTTTCAGCGTGGTAATTGTTATCTCTAATATCCTTGAAGCTTAGCAACGTTCTTCTGGAACGTGAGGAATAGAGTGCCTCAGCAATGGTCAAAATTGTACCATTGGACAACATTATACGTGCCTTACCGTATCCTTCTATCAGGTTGGATGGGCCTGAGAGGGTTGTCAGAGGTGCATTCTTAGGTATGAAGTTAGTGAAATAGATGCGTTCGCGCAAAACTGTGTGCGTGGTTGCACTATCTGCCAGACAACTAACTTTCCCACTAGTCATACCTAGAATGAAAAATTAATTTGAATCGATCACATGCATAAAAGTTTATAAAACAGTTATCAATTCAAAATAATTTTATTTATTCAATGATTAAAACTGAATATCCAAAACAAATCACCAATTAATAATCCAAAACATAAAGGAAAATTGTTCAAAAATCAACCAAAAAACAAGGGGGGGTTCGGCCACTAGGTGGAATTCGGCCCCATTTGTCTTATTTCAACTGAAAAATAAGTCTATGTCTAAGAGTCTAATCTTCCATAGGGGTGGTATCCGCCTGAAAATCAGAAACCTCCATCTTTGTAGTCTCCGATTCGTCCACTTGCATGAAGTTTGATTCAAACTTTTTACGACGAGCATGATATTCATCTACAAGCTTCTTGGGAGCACGGCAAACACGAGACCAATGGTCCTTTGAACCACTGCGATAGCATATATCGTCATCCATGGTTTTAGGTGCTTTGCCTTTATTCTTGAAGTTCGGGGCCTGGGGAGCGAGGTTTGGGCGCTTCTGGGCTTTGTTTCCTCCCTTGAATGGGCCTTGGCTCTATTAACCTTGGTGGGATGGCTTCTGGCCGCCCCTACCACGCCTCTTTTGGCGTTTTGGGTGTTGATTAGTGCTATAATGTGCTTCAGGCACAGCAGTAGCCCAAGTAGGTCGAGCTTGATGATTCTTCATCAACAGCTGGTTCTGCTTTTCAGCAAGAAGTAAAACAGAGATCAAATCCGAGAACTTGGTGAACTTCTGAGCTCTATATTGTTGCTGCAGGACAATATTAGAAGCAGAGAATGTCGAATAGGTATTCTTCAGGAGATCCTCTTCAGTCAAAGTTTCATTGCAAAACTTGAGAAGTGATCAGATTCGACAAACTTCATAATTATATTCATTCACAGACTTAAGGTCTTGGAAGCGCAAGTGCTGCCAGTCGTGTCTTGCTTCAGGCAAGAATATGTCATTTTGGTGATCAAAGCGATCAGCCAAAGCGACCCATAATGCACGTGGACCCTCCTCAGCAAGATACTCTGTTTGTAGAACGTCATGGATATGTCTTCGAATGAAGAACATAGTAGTGGCTTTTTCAGCTTCGCCAACAGGCTTGTCCGTTGCTTCATCAATGGCAGGACGCAAGTTCTTTGCAGTGAGGTGGAGCTTCACATCTTGAACCCACTTGAGGTAGTTCCTTCCAGATACCTCCAAAGTGGTAAAGTCAAGTTTGTTCAAATTTGACATGTTCCTATCACAAAATAGATGGACAAGATGTGGTTAGTGTAATGGAGAAAAAATCAATCCATTCACGTAGGAGTAGAACATACAGGTTCTAATAGACATGTATTGGTTTAGTTTTGCATGAAAAACTACGGGTTTTCATGGGTGAGTTGTTTAAGTGAAAACTTCAGGTTTTCAAACAAGGCATGTTTGTAAGAAACTTCAGGTTTCAAAATAATTATGAACTTCAGGTTCATATGTTCCTGCAGGCAAACACAAATATATATGCAAACAAATATGCAACAAGTATATGCAAAATATAACTTTAGGTGTATAATTATAATTGAATTTGAATTATTTGGACTTCGGGCCAAATTAAAGTGTGGGTGAAAAATATGAAACCCAAATTATTTAGAAATATTAAATAATAAAATCTCGGGGGCCTAAAGTATGGGCAAAGCCCACAGGTGGCTCATGGGTGAGCTGCAGGCTCACGGGGAGACATGGCAAGAGAAATGGGCTGCTGTAGGCAGCAAATTTTTTTTTTTTTTTTTTCGGGTTGGGCTGCTGCAGGCGAGCCCAGAAAAACAACAAAAAAATTGTTTTTTTTTCTTTCTTTCTTTCTCGGGCCGAGGAGCTGGAGCCCACTAGGGCTCGGGTTGATAGAAACAGAACAACCCAGCGGCGTTGGGTGTGCTTGGCCGAGGAAGAAGACCGGAAAAGTGGGACGGCGCCACTGCATGTGGTCGTCTCGGGGTTGTTGGGGCTCGGAGTGAGTCACGGTTGTCATGGACAACCACTGAGATCAGAAAATCTCAATGTTTCAACAACTATAAAACCCTAAAAATTGAAATCGAATTTTCGAAAAAAATCCGACGAGATTCTGGTGAATCTTGGTTCAATTGCCGACATGGGACGACTTTAGGTCGTTGATAACAAGAACCAATATGTTCGGGGTTGTGGCTGCAGGCCACTCCATGGTCGGGGACACCATGAAAGGTGTCGGGATTCTGGGTTTTGGGTGTGGGGCTTTTCTGGGGAGAAGGAGAGCTGCATGCTCTCTGCTTGCGTGGAGACCCCATCTGCAGGATGGTGGTCACGGGTTCGAAAGAACCCTAGGTCCCAATCGCAAAAAAAATTCTCTTTTTTCAATTCAATTATATAAATATGAAATTCAATATATTTCAATGAAGCACATATTTACAGCGATGCATAAGCAAAATAATATTTTTGATGCATGTACATATGTAAGATTCAATTCATAACCAATATCAAATTCACATAATTTCAGCAATTATGGTTATGAGGCATACACAATTTATGTAGAATCTAAAATACGTAAAACGTAAAGTTGGGTCATGCATCATGGTGAATGTTCATGCTATCAAGGCTTGCAAAATATCGAGTTAAAAACCGTTGTTTTGAAAGAACCTGATTGCGTGATGATATGGATGAACTGGTTTGATGCAGAAAATTCTCCAACGTCAGATTCCTAAGCGCAGCGGTTGGAGCGTGCTGATAACGTGTTGTGGTCTATTTTATCTGACAAAGGGAGAGAGGGCCGGCGGCAGAGAAAGAGAGTAGAGAGAGATGTGTGTTTGTAGAATTGTAGGGGAATTGCGTGTTTATCCCTCCTACATTGAACTTTTATTTATAATAATAAGATGAGAGGATATTCCTTGGTCCCCAAGGAATATAAGTTACAATAGGAAAGGATGAACTTTAATTTAATCTAACCTAGGATTTACACAATCATACTTCAATTAGGAATGTTTCACAACACATATACATATATTTAGATGGCATTTTAAATTAATGGATAACATAAAAAAAATTTGCTAAATGGAAAAAAATTAGGCGAGAATAGATAACATCAAATTAATCAATGACAGACATTGTGAAGTATCTCAAATAAGCTGATAGAGTATATATTCATCCCTAGCAATGACCTCTTTTAATATTAACTAATAACAACTTCCTAAGCATATGATAAAAGAAGAAAAAGAAGGAAGTGGAAAGGAGAGTAAAATTTGAAATGTAATTACTGACACTCTTGGTTTTTAAACAAATATTAAAACTCTTTTAGTTGTAAGAGTCGTAAGCGCATTTAACCCTTCTCTTAACAAGAACTATGGATCTACTACTAATTAGGGCTTATTTTGGGGTTTAATTTTCTAATGTTATTCTTCTCATCAAGGAGGGAAATACATATTGTACAAGATTGATTTACAAGGAAAGAAACACCAAATAATATCTATCCTAATTATATCCTGATTACAAGGACCCAAACAGGTACCTAAGCTAATTACAAAGATCAACTCTCCAACATTCCCCCTCAAGTTGGTGCATAAATGTCGTTCATGCCCAACTTGAGGAGAGAGTTGTAGAACGCTTGACTGGCAACAGCTTTAGTTAACATGTCCGCTAATTGATCCTCTGACTTTAAGAACGGGAATTGAATAATATTCACATCCAACTTCTCCTTAATGAAGTGTCTGTCAACTTCCACATGTTTCGTGCGATCATGCTGGATTGGGTTGTGTGAGATATCAATCGCTGCTTTATTATCACAAAACAAATTCGAAGCCGACATTGAAGGATACTCGAGTTCTGTGAATAACCTCCGAAACCATAATAATTCACACACTCCTTTTGCCATACCCCTGTATTCCGCCTCTGCACTTGATAAAGCAACCACTTTCTGCTTCTTACTCCGCCAAGTCACTAAATTTCCCCCCACAAATGTAAAGTAACCCGATGTGGACCATCGATCAGTAATATTCCCTGCCTAATCTGCATCGGTATAATCTTCTATCCGGCAATGACTATTCTTAGAAAACATGATGCCTCTACACGGGTAGGACTTTAGGTATCATAGAATGCGTTCAACGGCACCCATATGCGTATCACTCGGGGAATGCATAAATTGACTGACAATGCTTACTGCATATGCAATATCAGGCCTGATATGAGATAGATAAATTAACCTCCCAACTAACCTTTGATAACGATCTCGGTTAGTGGGAACTTGATCAGGGTGCATAGCAAGATGGTGATTTTGGACTATAGGGGTGTCAACCGGTTTATAATCAAGCATTCTGGTTTCGGCTAACAAGTCAAGAACATATTTTCTATGAGATAGAAATATACCATGTTTAGATCGAGCTACTTCTGTACCCAAGAAACATTTCAATCCACCAAGATCTTTCATCTCGAACTCAGTTGCTACGTAATTTTTTAGCCTTGAGATTTCCTCTTTATCATCACCGGTAACAATCATATCATCCACATAAATAACAAGTGCCGTCAATTTACCCATTCAACGTTTCAAGAAAAGTGTATGATCGGAATTGCTCTGCCTGAACCCATACTTCCTCATAGTCGTCTGGAACCTACCAAACCATGCCCGAGGTGATTGTTTCAATCCATACAATGCCTTATTCAACTTACACACCATTCCGGGTTGTGAAACCGATGCATAACCAGGTGGAATATCCATATACACTTCTTCTTTAAGATTAAGATTATTATGTAAGAAAGCATTTTTCACATCAAATTGTTGTAATGGCCAATCCAAGTTAGCCACCAACGAAAGTAACACTCTTACCGTATTAATCTTTGCTACCGGAGAAAATGCTTCTGTATAATCAACACTATACGTCTGAGTGTATCCTTTGGCCATCAATCGTACTTTGTATCGTTCAATTGACCCATCAGCTTTGTACTTGATGGTGTACACCCATCGACATCCCACTCTCTTCTTTCCTCGGGGTAGCGGAACTAAATCCCATGTTTGATTTTTCTGAAGTGCATCCATTTCTTCCTCCATCGCCTTGGTTCATAGATCATCAGATAGTGCCTCCTTCAATGAACTTGGTGTGCTATCATTGGATATTTGTTGTACAAAAGTTATATCAGGTTCTAATAATTTATGTGATGACACATAGTTGGCAATGAGATATTTAGAGCCTTTCATTGTTTCCAGTGAATATCGAATGGGTGGCTTTCCCCTGTTGTGCCTGAAAGGTAACTGATAATTCGGAACATCGGATACATCAATAAGGATAATAGATCTTACCTCAGGAATATTCTATGGAGTATGGTCATGTGGTGGTACTATATTTTGAGACGAGGGGGAGTAGTATTAATAGAAGTCTCAAGATCGGCGACAAGTGGGTAGTATCAGTAGAAGTCTCAAGATCAGCGGCAAGTGGCAGCACTGTTACCGTGGGTGAGGACGGCACTGCTGTGTCTGCCGCTGGTTCTGTGGGTAGCGATGTTGCTTCTGTTGGCTGGGCTGGCAGCGCAGCCACTACTAGCTCAGCTAATAGTGGCAGCGGAAGATCAGTGGTAGCAACCATGGTCCAAACCTTCTCATTATGCAGTGTCTCGCCTTGAAGATGAAGGTTGGAAGAAGCCAAAGAGTAATACATCTCAGACTCGGAAAAAGTAACATCCATGGTAGTATACATTCGACGTGAAGGAGGGTGGTAGCAACGGTACCCTTTCTGATGTGGTGCATACCCCATGAAAACGCAACGAAGAACACATGGGTCAAGTTTTGTCCGTTGGTTTTTATGTAGATGAACAAAGGCAACACATCCAAAAACTCGCGGTGGGAGCACCAAAACGGATGGTAAAGGCACGAATGTAGCAAGAACTTGCGAAGGTGTAAGAAAATTCAATACTTTGGATGGCATGTGGTTGATAAGGTAAGTGGCAATCTGAAAAGCAATATACCGAGAGGAGCAGGGAACATCCGCCCCAATCAATAGCGATCGAGCCATTTATAATAGATGGCGATTTTGCGCTCAGCCACCCCATTCTATTGAGGAGTCTGAGGACAAGTAGTCTCGTGGATGATTCCGTGATTAGTTAAATAATGTATAAAATCATTATTAACATATTCACCACCATTATCAGAACGCAAAATTTGGATTTTAGTAGAAAACTGTGTCTAAACCATGGTGTGGAATGTCTTAAACGTCAGAAACACATCACTTTTATGCTTAAGAAGGTATAACCATGTCATCTGTGTGCAATCATCTATGAACGTTACAAACCACCTAATACCAGATGAAGTAGTAATCGGAGATGGTCCTCAAACATCCGAATGAACAAGACCAAAAGGAATAGCACTTTTATTAGAATTCAACGGATAAGAAACACGATGATTCTTGACAAGTACGCAAGTGTCACATTTATAGTCTGAAACTGAACAACCAACAAATAAATCCGAAAACATATGCTGTAAATAACTGAAAGACGGATGACCCAAATGGTGATGCCATAACCATATCTGACGCAGTTTGTGATCAACGGCTATTTGGGCGAGATTGACCCGTCCTATACTGACATCGTCCACAAAATAGAGATCCCCTCTTAGTACCACAACCAATTATCTCCTTCGTGAGAATATCCTGAATAAAACAAAAATTCGGATACAATAGTACACAATAGTTCAATTGCACAATAGCTTGGCCAGGAGACATCAATTTATGCTTTAGTGAAGGTACAAGTAGTGTATGCGGCAAAGAGAGGGTAGGCGTGAGGCGTACAGTGCCAGCGCCAGTTACTGGTGAGGTGACACCATTAGCATTAGTAATATTTCGTCGAAGTGGAACAATATCACACGCTAAATCAGTGGGGTCATAGGTCATATGGCCTGTGGCACCGGAGTCAATGATCCAACCGAACTGAGTATCACAATTATTCATATTAAAAGCATAACCACAATTACCTGAGGACTCCGGAGGCATGTCGGAAGAACTCGAAAGAGGATGAGGATTCATGGTAGGGTCAGTTAGGGTAGTAGTGTTTAGTATAGGGGTAGGATCGGTTATGATGAAATTGTTTCCACCGTGGAGTGGTGGTAGGTTCTCCATGGGAGGGCCGAGTTTGCTTGAGGGAACGGGCAAAGTAGAAATCCTAGGATCTCTGCTCTGATGCCATGCTAATTTTTCTGATGTTATTCTTCTCACCAAGGAGGGAAATATATATTGTACAAGATTGATTTACAAGGAAATAAACACCAAATAATATCTATCCTAATTACATCCTAATTACAAAGATCCAAACAGGTAACTAAGCTAATTACAAAGGTCAACTCTCCAACATCTACATTTAAACTAGAGTTTGGTTTCAACTATGAATGGTCGTTTTTTACTCTTTTATTTTTTCCCGAAAAAAACATCTTCACTCTGACTAATTTCGATAAAATCGAATCACACTCATCTAACTTTTAGTTGATTATCTAACTTAAATTCGAACTCTTCTATATACATGCCTATTTATACTTCTACAGGTTTGACATGCAAACACCATCTCGCATCTTTCAGTCGATCGATCAAATCACTTATATTTTTCACTTGCGATTCTAGTTTAGCAAAGATGGTGAAGGGAGGAGTTGCTGTGTTTTTCCTTCTCTTTTGCGTATTATTGACACAATGTTTGGCTGCTTCCGATTCCACGGCTCCTGCAGCACCCCAAACACCCGCATCCCCAAATTACTCACGGTGGAACCCTGATCTTAAGCTTGTAAAGTGCCTTGGAGCTTACCACACTGCCTCCGCAACTTGTTACCATGAGATTTCCGTATCTTACCGGACTCGCAAAGTCGCCATTCAAGAAGATTGCTGCAAGACCATTGTAGAATTGGACGATATTGCGCCAACTATGTTTTCTACAAGTTCCACAACTACTTCTTCCAAGCTCTGTTAAAGAATCATTGCTCCAGCAAAGCTTCACCTTCACCTTCACCGGCACCCACAAAAGCTTAAGATCCGTCTCTAGTTTAATCTTAGATTAGCTAGCTAGGTTTAGAGTACAAAAAATAGCTCAAAACAAACAAGTACTCTTTTTATTTTCCCCATTCGTTTAGGGTCTCCAGCATTCTTCTTCGGGGCATGTTTAAATAGATGGTGGAATCTTAGATATCTTAAATTAAAATCTTTTTTTTTATAGTAATTTCTTTTTTTATTATGTGCTAGATTATGCTCTTCACGCTTGCATCTGCTTTTTTCATAACCACGAAATGATATGTTACAATTATATATGCATGTCTGGCACACAAGTACCGGCCACAATTTAACTTTTCTATTTAGTTTTGTGTTGGTACCCTTTTTTCAATTCATTTCGTGACACGTACCCTAATAAGATGTAACCAGGGATAATAATATCCTTGTTTTAATATATTATGTCCTTGAAGCGATTATTAAGACCCTCCTATGACAAGAACAGCAATTCAAAGGATTGTATAATTGATATCAGCACTCCATTAAATTGCACACCAAGCTCATTTTCGGTCGTCGGAATTGTCATGCCGTAGCATTGACTAGCTTGTGGCTGTTAAAATCATTTTCGAAGCCAAGTAACAATCGAGTTTTAATATCAATTGTGTGCCAAAGAATTCTTCTTACGAAGCAAAGCTATTGTATAGCATCCCTATGAGATGTATGTTGTGCTACATAAAGAAAATTGGTATTTCGAATTAGCAAATGAGAGCGTGAGGTTTTGTTGTATTAATGCTAAAAACAGAATTCACGAGATCACAATAAAAACAATAATTCAAATCAATTCAAGTCATTCAATACTTGTAGCATTTAACGTTATGTAACTTGGAAGAACTTTTTGAGATGGACCTATTAAACGAATGTTTTAAGTGTGCTACTTTCCTACAATTTTTGGGTTGTGCTACTCTTCTCTTCGTGATGGTTTGGGCTCCATTCTCTAAAGCCCACTTCTCCTTTAGGCTATCTCACTTGAAAAAAACCAAACGCAACGTCTAGGTCTTTAGGGCGTCTTCCTTACGTGTACGCATTCCTCGCAATCGCATGCCCTTTTTTACCACGGCGGCGTACGCCTTTCAGGATTGTCACCTTTTCATGACTGCGCCTAGAGCGCTTCGGTGATGCCTTTCCACAAGGCGTGCAATCGCATGCCTTTCAAAACGCTGCTCATTACATAGATGTATCCCAAAGGCAATTTTAGAATAAGTATGAAGTACGTAGCATCAAACTAACTGCAATTGTTTTGGGATATAATGCTTGTCTAATATATATTTCAATGATAGTAACATAGAGATGTGCAGTACAAGTCTTAAAAAAAATAAAAATAAATAAAGACCAGCATGTGGCTTTGTCACGACAGTCCATCCTTTCCGAGTTGGGAAGACCGGAAGACTCCAGAGATATTTCAGCATCCCCTTACAACCATCTTGTGATTCACCAGCGTTAGGAATTGAATCCAGAACGCATCTCATCGAATACAGGCTTGAAATTCGTTCCCAATCATTGAGTCACGCCGTGGTGGTTGATGTGCAGTACTAGTCTACTACATGCTTCTATTAGATAAAATCAAATTCTTGTTCTCTTTTAATTTATAATTATCCAACTCTAATATAACTTTTTTCTTTGACAATCGAAAGCTCATACACAGTGTTGCTATGAGAATTGACAGGTGACAACTCTGAAATTTTGTTGGGATTAATACAGTTGACGCATAATCCCAACATGCCAAAAGTTCGTAGAGTTAATAACAATCTCTAACAAGAATCCTATTTATAAACTAGAGTTTGATTTCAACTCTGGATGATGATTTTTTTTTACATATAATCCTAAAAGATAGTGAGCTCGTATTAATCTTCAGGCTTTACTAAACGGATTTGTACAATGAGTCATGTTCTCTTGTGGGTGATCAAGAACTTATGATGGCCTATTTTTAGACTTGATACAAGTAGAGAATAAATAGATATTTATCAATGTTTTAGTCTTAATTTTTTATATCAAATCTAAAAGGATCGATGAGTGATTATGCATTTCTTGATTATTTGATGACCAAAAGAACACTTTTAGTTTTTCTAAATTACTACATGCTATATAATATAATATGCGAGTATATAGCAGTATATAGTAAAGGGAAATTTTATTTAAACTCATGTAACTTCTTTTTGCACCAAACTTAAATTTTAAATGTTAATTGTCTATTTTACCCTATTGCATAATTACTATTAAATACAAAATGAAATTAATAATAAAACTCAAATTTATCAATAAACCCAAACACTATAAGTCTATAATTAAACGCTACGATCATTCTTTATTTATCTTACGTTCATTCCGGCTAAAACCTTAATAGCTCTCATAAATAAAAACAAGTTTTTTTTTTTATTTTTTATTGATAGATGATGATTTTGAAGTTTTGAATCCTCCAACCAAGGTATGATTCAATTTATGAATTTTTTGTTTGATTTCAATTTTTTAAAAGGAAAACTAATGAAAATAGCTTGAAAACTTTGAGTTTTAATGATAAGGACAAAATAAATGATAAAATGAATAGTACCATGATTGACTTTTTAGTGTAAAAATATGATTTTTCGTTAAAGTAAACAGTACCGGAAGCTTTTTGTTAAAGTTCCATTTTTTAAATAGGGTTTATCGGTTGTTTTAAAAATCAAGGTATTTGTTCATCAGTCTTAACCAGATGGCAGCAAGTGACACGAGCACTCTTTGTTTATCAGTCGTTTCCCAGATGGCGCGACATATTTGTTTATCAGTTGTTTTAAAAATCAAATGGGTGTAAAAATAAATCCACATATTGAATTGGGTTTATGAGGGTATATTAGATAGTAAATTAGGGTTTAAAAAGATATTAATAGTTTAGTTAAAAATCAAATAGATGCAAAGAGTAAGTTGGATGTAAAAATAGGTTACACGGGTTTAAATAAAATTTCCCTATAGTAAATTAGAAGAGTGAATTAATTCAAACTATCAGATCAACTGAAGTATTGTTGATCTAATTCTCTTTTAATTGATAATTACGGTCAAATTAGAAAAACCTAATTCAAAAAGGTTAGTTATTGGTTTTGTTGTTTAAATTGATTAGGGTTAGTGGGAGGATAGATAAATTTTATTTATTTTTTGAACAAACAATATTATCTACACTAATGTGGTTCAAATTCGTTTTTGATAAGAATCGAAGCTAAGAACTCTCACATACTATATTCGAGTATATAGTAGTGTATAGTAGATGGCCACTTGTTTAGAGAGAGAAGCTGGTTGAATTATTTAGCCATTATTTAGCAAACAACTTGAACATGATCGATCGAAACTACCGGGACCATCAGAGTGCACGCCCGGAAAGGGGAGAAAAGCTCCAAAATCCGCAGAAGATGATGTGCTACAAAAAATCAACCACATCAACTGCAAAATAGGGAATGAGAAAGGAGAAAAATCAACAACTTTTTAAAAATTGGGTCGAAATTCCCAACAGGATTCACTAACATGTTCATTTTTTTTATACACATTTTTCTTTACCCCGACCCGCCCGAAGAAAAAGAAACTAAAACTCCCGCAAATCATCCGAAACCCATGAATCTTATAAGAAACTATATGTCAAAAAGCTAAAAAGAAAGAGGGTAAAAAGAGAGGAATAAAACTAATGGTATCTGGTGTTGGAGCTCCGGATCGTCACACCGTGCAAAAATTTTGTATATCCAAGGAAATTAAGCTTTCCGTCTGCGCTTCTGATCCAATCTCGGAGGATATTGTAGGCAGAAGGGCCCAGATTTAATTCCTGCAGAAACCGTTACAGTTAAAATAAGAAATGCAGCAAAAATCTGCTGTAAAAGGAAAGGATACAAGATGTCCGTGAAAACGAGAGGGGCATAGTTGGTCATACTCTTGCCAGTTCTTCGATTGATATGACTCGGTTACCCTCCTGTTCAAAATGCTCAAAAGCGGTACAGGCTATCTGCTCCCACCCTTCAAGGGCCTCCAATTGATGGGTACTGATTGCGGCTGCACAAAATTCTTCAAAGTTCATTGTTCTATAAGCAAGCGGTTCCATCTGAAATCAATTTTAACAGGGAATTGAGAAGCTGACCTCAAATACCATGGGATAAAAAAGGTTTAAGGGTCAGATAAGCTAAAGTTACGGTAGCCTGCACGCACATGCTAGCAAACTTCAACTAACACAATCCTAAAGCAAGAGCAGAATATAAAATAAGCCTTACCGCATTTAGGATATCAACAACCTTTGACTCTTTCATCGCTTCAGTTGAATTTCTCTGTAGAGCCTGCAAAGTTTAATTTCCTCATCATAAGCCCCTCTTCAAAATGTACATTGCCTGGAAACTCAAATTAAAAGAATTGGGAGCAGGAGATAACCGTTTTGAAATTACGAAGGGAGACACGCTCATCTTTATCTGGTTCCAATAGCATGAATTGGGCTCTTAGATATATCAGCTCTTCCTCCGTCAAAGCTTTGGAAAGAGACTGCAGTCACGTCATGAAAAAATAGAAACATATCTTTAATGTAGGATATAGCGGGCTCCATGAAAAGTGAAAGAAATGGCAGATTATTGATCACACGGCATTAGACACAGGAAACAAGAGAAAAAAAGAGGAACAAATCATGTAATTTACTACGATTTAGCTAAATGGAGAAATTGATAATAAATTAGAATGTCTCTATGAACCATCACACTGCCTATTTTGTAAAGGGTTCAAGAGAAAAGTTAAAGGTTTTACCTTTTCATCTCACTTCCATTAGACATCAGAACCGAAAAGTGGAAACTGAGACAGCAATTTAATAATTTTCTTTCTCCACTAATTCACAAAACAGAGGTTGATTTTTCTGTTCACTTTGCCAATTAAGTTTCTTAAAAAGTAGACATTGATTACATAGAAGTATCTTCCCATGTAACAAAGATATCTCAATATTGACATTTTATAAGCATCATTTTGAAGGATGCCATAGGGTGAAGGTGATGATATATTATACAGATGAAGATACATTCTTTGAGACCCAAAACGAAAAGGAAACAGCTTAATCATCAAGTAAAACCAAGAGATGAAGCTTTGACATTTAAGAGCAGACACGGCCAAGCTATATGTAATATGAATAATTAGGTGATATCGAAAATTTCTAATAGTGAAAAAAGAAATGGGGTGAAGGTAGAGAGTCATATTTGGAAATGGTAACAATACCTTAAGTGCTGCACGTTTGAACGGCGTAGCATGGAGATATGATTTGACTAATTTATATATCAATATATCCAAAGGAAGAGGACGACCGTCATCTCGCAACCATGGGTGAGCTGCAATTACGTGTCATTATTAGCTTTGAATAACAAATAGAAACTATCACTTATCATCACTATCAAATAACAATGCCAAATTCAAATAGTATTCAATTTAAAGTCACTTTTGCTTAAAAAGAATATTCGGAATCAAACTAACAATAATTGTAGTTATATTGCAGGATATGTTTGGGATGATTCTATAACCACACTTTTTGCGAGAATGAACACATGTATTTCAGCATATGACACAATATAGATGGATGCAGTTCAAATATGATGGAGCAACCAAATGGAAACCTCCCACCCGCTACCCTGAAATCAATAAGTTATTTAGATCGTGGGAGAGAAACACAAAGACCACCCAAACAAGATTAAGAGCAAAGCATATCATCTAAAACTGTCCACCAATTTTTTATCTCCTGGGTAAGTACTTTAGACAGCAATAGAAAGAAATTTGGCTTACATAAGGCTTGGACAGCAGTCATTCTTTTTCTGTAGTCCTTATTCAAAAGTCTTCTTACGAAGTCCTTGGCCTCTAGAGATATAGTAGGCCAGGGTAAATCATCGAAGTTAGGATCAGCTCTTAGCACTGCACGGAAAATTCCAGATTCGGTTCGTGCCCAGAAAGGTCGGCTTCCACATAGCAGTATATAGGTGATAACACCAATGCTCCATATATCTCCCTCAAGGCTATAAGATCTATGGAGGACTTCAGGTGCAACATAGTATGCACTTCCAACAATGTCATTAAGTCTTTCATCTGCACATAAACACATAAATGGATAATTAATGAAGATAAAGTTTCCTCCTTTAATGTAATAAGTACAAACAAAGTAAGAATTAGATCTAGCAGTAAAAAGAGGGGAAACACCCATTACATATTGACATTGGTTAGTTGAAAAAGGACTGCATGTTTTCCACTACAGTTCTCATTGTACATGATTTCTTTTTTGGTGCCTATGACCAAATTTAGCTTTTCTTGGAAAAATGATGAACAACTAAACGCTCTCTGTTTTCTTTTCCAAGAGCGGTTAGATTATATAAGATATGTTGCAGAGAATTATACTGGACTTGATACTACTGCATCCACAGATTTACCAGAATTAGATTGGACTTGTTGAAAACATTCAACAAGTTTCCTACAAATCCAAAAAATGGCGGACAAAACAGAACACTTCTAAGAAAGAATTCATTTCATACCCAATACAAATACAAAAACGTGTATTTATCTTCAATTACAACCAAATTAACCTTGAGTTGATAAAAATCATCAAACTTATCAAAAGCATACCCAGGTGCCAAGTCATTGTAAGGTGTTCCATTCAATTGAAACATCAAATAGTCAAGAAAATTGAATGTTGTCTGTTTCAAAAAGGAAAAAAATAACTAAAACCAAGTGGAACTCTAACTGCAGCTCTAATATATTTACTAAAACAAGGATAATATCCAACTTCAACTAACAAGAGAGTAGGGATGATCATCAATAGATACCTGGTCTGATAAAGTCAGAAAGACCAAAATCAATAAGCTTCATATCAGCATCTTCACTTCTAGAAGCGAAAAGGAAATTCTGTTAAACAGGAAAGAGAAAAATTATTTAGCACTATGTTTGGAGGTAGAAACAGATAAGAAGTCATAATTAACTTAAACACATAGGTTGACAATCAAAACCTCTGGTTTTAAGTCACGGTGCACAACGCCTTGAAGATGACAAAATGAAACAACACTTAAGATTTGCACAACTATGTGTTTTGCATCTTCCTCTGCATACTTTCCGCCTCTGCAGTTAAGGTGAGTTTGTCAACATACAATACACCTTTGGAATGAAATGAGTATTTCAATACTGGCAAAGAAATTACCTAGATAAAATTCTGTCAAGAAGTTCCCCCCCTTCACACAATCTGGTAAGAGAACACAATTCCACAAATGTCATACCAAAGGAGCACGAGACATGGCATAAGATGCCTCAACCAGAAAAGTTTATATACTTCGTCATTCAACAATCATGCATGCAATTGACCGTCAAAATAAAAAGGATGAATAGAAAACAAGGTATACATACTCCATGACAATGTAAACATTATTGGCGTCTTCACATGCATCATAAAATTTTACAAGATGCTTATGCCCAGATAGAGCTTTCAATATCTTCACCTCTCTACGAACATCTTCAATCGATATTGCTGTCGTCATCTGCCAAATGAATTTGGTAAGAAACAAATACAATGCATTTAAATGGAAGTCATTATTTGTAATATCTCATGCCATTACAGCTACAGAAATTTGATACCCAAGAGAAAAGGGAAATAGAATATGAGGAAGGATGGCACATGTCCAAATCATCGGAGCACAGGCGTTATCATAGTTGCTATGTACTCACACACAGATCGTAGACCAGATTCATTTCCAGCTATAAATTACAACTTCAGACAAGAAATCGTAACAGATCATAATGCTGTCCTAAAATTACCAAATTTGACATATGTGAGCAGATATCTGGCTGAATGAAAGGTCAATAAAATCTAGCTCCGAGGCAAGTTAAACACAAATAATTCAATTTGAAAAGTAAAATCAATTTACCTCATAACAAATGTAAAACCTACAATGTACTACGCTTCATTCAACACCTAGGTGAATGACATTGAGGAACAAACCAATGTGCATTTCCCTAGCTTTGGCAAGTCATTTCAGAAACTTTTAACAATTCTTATTCGTGTTTTACAAGAGAAATGAATTAAGATACGTGGAGAGTAAGAACTCTAGTAACGGTTACCAACAAACTTGTCATGTACCCCCTTTGTGAACTCGGATAATCACGTAATCATTACAGAAAGAGAATTATCGTGCATTAACGCAACGAAGAGACAAGGACACGTACATCTCCCTTCTGCAGACATATACCAACGTGTCCGCAGTGCAAGAAGCAACGTAAGATTTAACGATCCCTGAGTTAAACGCATCATTTTCATGCAGCATATCCCACATCATTGTGGGATACTGCGAACTAAACCACCGTATCTAGTTCATAAATTCTGCTTTACTATAACAATTTCCATAAATGTGGTTTCTCTATCCACACCCATCCAATTTGTCTTCCCTAATTAAAATTCACTTGGCACCACCAATGCAGGAACCCGAAACAGGAATCCCATAAGAGATGGCATCCAATCCCTCTACATTTCCCATAATGGTTTGGCGATAATCGCGTAACTTCAACATAAATGTGTTAACTTTAGTACCCACTGCACTACATTTTCGATATAAACACAATCGAATTTCGAAAACAATCACTAAACAAGCAATTAAAAGGAATGCAGAATTGATATCAGAGCTCAATTGTACCTTGGCCTTCGAAATTATCTTAACAGCCACAGCCTGGTCCTTGAGCTCACCCTTCTTTCCCCTACCAGAGCAAGTATGACCAAAATGCCCTCGCCCCACCTCCTTCCCGAGCTCGTACTTAGCTCCGAAATTCTTCCCGTACCCGAAACTCTTGTCCAGCGACTGCTCCGGCTCCGCCCCACCCTCCTCCGGAATCGGACTCTCCTTCGGCTTCCCAAAACGCTTCGCTAGCGACGCCTTTATGTGCTTCGCCGGAGACGGAGGCGCGAACCTCCGCCTGAAAAACCTACCCGGAGTCGACGACCTCGCCGGAGACGGCGACACTCCATCGGGCAACGGGCTGGCCGATACACCGTGTGGGTAGGGGCTCGGCCACGGGCTAGGGTTCGACGACCTGGCCGGCGTGTTTTTTACGCTGACGGCCCCGTTCTGCCCGGCCTGAGACGGCGTCGTTTGAGGTTGGTGAACGGAGGTAGTGATTGTAGTTACGGTGGTGGCGTTGGGGTCATTTTCGGTGGTGGGAATGGTTTTGCCGTAGCACTGGCCCATCGTCGAAGCTCAGTCTCCGGCAGTGCGTCGGATCACGAGCCCCGAGTCAAAGTCCGCACATCTGACGGCCCCTATGGAATCTGAGTCGTCCCCCTGCCGGCGAGAGACGACAAAATGGGGGAGAGATGAGAAATTTGAGATCTGCGAGAAAACGATAAACCAAGAGAATGAAAGAGAATTTGAGTCAGGGAATGGAGGGGGGAGAGAGAGAGAGGGACTGAGACAGAATGAGTAAGGCGCTGCGCTGCTGGGACACAATGAGCCAAGTGACGAGGTATTATAAGCTGCTCTACTCCTTACTAGGAAACAAATGTTTGACAGATTCTGGGTCATTGGATTTGATTAATCACAAGGATGAATGGTCTAAATCATGGTGTAGGAGGGATTATTTTCCTATATAAAACATTTTAATAAGCGTTTTTATTAGAAACACGTTGAGATTTTTAATAAAACTCAAGTTATTTTCAGAAAAGTGCGTGAAAGTGTCAAAGTGTCAAAGTTATATTATGCTTCGACTTTATGGCATGCATCAGAGTAAATAAAAACCCCAATAAACCAAATCTGACCCGAATCATGTCGAAATCAGCTCGAAAAAATACCGAACAAATTATACCAATCCATTCGGTAACCGAAATCAAAGAATTTGCAAAAGTTCAATACAAATATCGAGATCACAGGCTTCTTAGTTCGGTAATACGTAACCAAACTGAATTTAAGAATATATATAGTTTAAATTTAAATATATAATCTAGGTTATAAATTATTATAGTCGTCGGATTGTTGAGATTTTTTTTTTGTTGAAGGATTGTTGAGATTTAATCTCAACCATTGAACTCTTTCGGTCTCACCTTAGTTCTTCTCTTCTCTCTCAAGTCGATGACTTCGTGCCCCCCTCTCGAATCCAATGACTTCCCTCTCCTTCTCTGGCCACACCACACCATACCACAGTCAAGAATCAACGGACCGAGTCTCCCTCTCCTTCTAAGTTCCTTCATGAAATTGAGGTGACAAATTTCACATCCACCTGCTGCAACACACTATACATTCCACCTTTAATGACCATTCTCAGTGTAGAACGTAAGAAAATTCACCCAAACTCGGAATCAATTTGTGTTTTTTATTTTGGATTTTGAAATTGAATAAGGTTTCGATTTAGGGATTCTGAAATGGAATTAGAATTTTCGATTTGGGATTTTTGAAAATCGCATTAGGCTTTTCGATTTAGGGATTTTAAAATTTAGTGTCTTCAATTTGGGGGTTATAAAATCGAATTAGGGTTTTTAATTTCAATTTGTGTTTAATTTGGTCTGGTTGTTTCTTGTTTGCAATTGTTGGCTTTTGATGATCGATGTTTGAATCCTCCTACAATTTGAAGCATGATCAAGGGATTTTGGTTTCTCGTACCCAACCAAAATCGAAATAAACCAAAATATTTTGTTCGGGATTGGTTTTTTCTTTTTATTCCCAATATGTTTGGTTCGATTTCGATAACTACTTTTCGATTATTTTAATAGTGAATGATAATACAATTAAAATCTTAATATATATTGTATATTGATGCATACTTAAAATGCTCGTGGAAGTGTTATTGAAGAAGTACGTGTGCTTGCCAGTCTTACTTTTAATAGCGAATTATCATATAGTTAAATTCTACTATATATTGTTATTTGATATGATTTTTTATTTTAATTAATTGATAAAAATTAAAAATATAGAACGATATTATAAACGAAAATCATCAACACCGCGCTCTCTGTACAGCTCCTTTTGATTTTGTCTCTGCTTATGTATTGGCCGTTTTGTAATTATAAATTCAAACAAAAGGTTTTCTTGGGGAAAGGGGAAGTATTTTTCCATGCGGATTGGTGTATGGCAGGCGATGGACATGCTGGGCTTTGACTAGGTGAGGGTTTTGGAATTGGAGGCAGATTCTCTGCCCTCTCAATACCATACATTTCTCATCCCCTCCTATTTGTGCGGTCACGGTTAAGTCACGTTAACATTTTATATTTCTATTATTTTTTGTCTTATTATCTTTATAAAAAAAAAATCAATATAAAATGTTGACGTGACTTAACCGTGACCGCACAACACAGGAGGTGATAGAATTACAAGCTTGCTCTTACTTTGACAGGTGGCAGGGCGGTATGTGGGTAGGAACATTGTCCATTCATGAAGTCCTAAGCAGGGGATAAAATATTTGGAAAGGGAATTGGAGTGAGTCAGAGCTGACGTACATAAGGTTCGAAATAGGCGAAGATCACCTGTGTGTCCACAGAAGTATGACTGTTGTGTTATCTTTTTCAGACCGTTGATCTTGCCGTTTTATTTACTTGATTTGATTTACTTCAGTTAAGTACCACATAATTGTGGACTGTGGAAGTGTAGAGATAATTACGCAGTAACTTTTGAAAAAAAAATATAGGTAATTAAGCAGTTGATGGAACTTTGACAAACAAAAAAGAAAGGGCAAAAGATTGTTTACTACCCTCATGTTTCGTGGTTTTCAACATTTAGTACATCAAATTTTTTTCGTCCCAGAGTCATACCTAAAGTGTAAATTTTTGGACAGTCTCATACATCCGTTAGTCAAACTGTTAATTCTCCTGTTAAGTGATGACGTGGCGCCCACGTGGACAATGACTGGGCGCCACGTGTCATTAAAAATATTAAAATATTAATTTGAAAAAAAAAAAAAGGCAAATCTGCAAACGCAGAAAAAGAAGGAAGAGGAAGAAGAAGGAAGAAGAAGAAGGAGGAAGAAGAAGGAAGAAGAAGAAAAAAAAATGAATCTGGGAATCTACAACCCAGAAGAAGAAGAAGAAGAAGGAAGAAGGAAGAAGGAAGAAGGAAGAAGGAGGAAGAAGAGGAAGAAAAAAAAAAAACCGAATCTGCAAACGCAGAAGAAGAAGGAAGAAGAAGGAAGAAGGAAGAAGGAAGAAGGAGGAAGAAGAAGGAATAAGGAAGAAGGAAGAAGGAGGAAGGAAGAAGGAGGAAGAAGAAGAAGAAAAAAAAAAAAAAAAAAAGCCGAATCTGCAAACGCAGAAGAAGAAGGAAGAAGAAGGAAGAAGGAGGAAGAAGAAGGAAGAAGAAGGAAGAAGAAGAAGAAGAAGGAGGAAGAAGAAGGAAGAAGAAGGAAGAAGAAGGAAGAAGGAGAAAAAAAAAAAGCCGAATTTGCAAACGCAGAAGAAGAAGGAAGAAGAAGGAAGAAGAAGAAGGAAAAAAAAAAAAAAAAAAAAAAAAAAAAACCTTCTTCCCTGCAACCCGCAGGAAGAAGAAGGAAGAAGAAGAAGGAAAAAAAAAAAAACCTTCTTCCCTGCAACCCGCAGGAAGAAGAAGAAGGAGGAAGAAGAAGGAAGAAGAGGAAGAAGAAGAAGGAGGAAGAAAGAAAAAAAAACGAATTTGGGAAGAAAACAAAAATCTGGGAAGAAGAATGAAGAGGAAGGAAGAAGAAGAAGAAGGAAAAAAAAAAAAAAAAAAAAAAAAAAAAAAAACCTTCTTCCCTGCAACCTAGGGGTGGGCACGGGCCGGGCCCAATTTTGAAGGGACCGGACCAGACCCGAGCTTAAGAGAAACGGGCCGGGCCGGGGCGGGAACAACATTTTCTAATATAGGAACCGGACCTAACCCGGCCCGTTTGAAACGGGCCGGTTCGGGCCTGGTCCACGGTTCCTTTGTTGATTTTTTTTTCTTTTTCTGGGATACAATTCAATCAGTTTGAATTTGACAATAACAATGGCATGTCAAGATCCATCAATAACTATCATAAACAAGAAAAAATTAATCACAAACAAAACCAGAAAAAATTCAATTGAGAGATTGCGAAATCCACTCATGCCCACACCCCCTCATTCATATTCTTCTGCAACTCAAGAGCACCGCCTGAACCACTGCCATTCAATGCCGTATCCGCCCATGCCTACCTCACCATTAGATCCAAACCCACCAAACCCAGTTCCAAATTGCCACACATAATGAGATTCGATGCTGCCCAACCCAGATCTGCCTCTTCTCCTGCTCAAATTCAATTTAATTCAACATAAGTTTCAAACACAGTCGATTCAAATTCAATTCAATAAAAGATTTGAAATTGAAACATAACAGAGGTCAAGGTTCAAGAATCCAACAAAATCCCTAAATCTAGAAAACCCTAATTTAATTTTCAATCCTAAATCCCTAAAACATAATACCTTAAAACTGAAGAGGACTATGAGCAGAGTCGTGCGCTGCAAATATGGGTTTAAGTCAGATGGAGAAGACGTCGTTTCGAGTTGTTCGCGTCTGTCCCTTTGAATTCGTTAGAGAGAGAGAGAGAGACCGATTTCCAGAGAGTGAGTCAGGAGAGATCGAATTCGAGGCCTGATGATGATGCATCGGACGGAGCGAGGAAGACGAGGGAATCAGAAGAGATGGAGGTCTGACGATGATGGTGGCGGGGTACGGAGCTGGGAAGGTGAGAGGCTGGGAGCGAGTTAGGAGGAGGTCTCAAGGTTTGGGGTGAAATGAAAAGAGTTGAGCGAGAGAGATCGAGAAGACTAGCGATGAAGAAAAGAAATGGGTCGGGCCGGGGGCCCGTTCCCTTCTATTTTAAAACCCGCCCCGCCCCGATAGTTTCATATACCCTAACCGCCCCGCCCCGTTTTGTGTTTAGAAATATTGGACCCGCCCCGAACCTGAATTACCCGGCCCTACCCGCGGTTCCTGTACCCGTTTGGCCACCCTTACTGCAACCCGCAGGAAGAAGAAGAAGGAGGAGGAGGAGGAAGAATAAGGGAAAAAAAAAACGAATCTGGGAAGAAGAAGAAAACAAAAATCTGGGAAGAAGAAGAAGAAGGAAAAAAAAAAAAAAAAAAAAAAAAGCTTCTTACCTGCAACCCATAGGAAAAAGAAGAAGGAAAGAGTGTTTTTTTTTTTTTTTTTTCAAATTAATATTTTAATATTTTTAATGACACGTGGCGCCCAGTCATTGTCCACGTGGGTGCCACGTCATCACTTAACGGGAGAATTAACAGTTTGACTAACAGATGTATGAGACTGTCCCAAAATTTACACTTTAGGTATGACTCTGGGACGAAAAAAATTTGATGTACTAAATGTTGAAAACCACGAAACATGAGGGTCATAAACAGTCTTTTGCCCAAAAAGAAAAGAAAAAAAAAAGCAGTTGATGGATTTTTCTGGTTCTAAATCCTTCCTGCTTAAAAACTTGCCACGCTATCGTCATCTTCAATGGAGTAGTTAACTGGCGATAAGGATCTTCGTCGGATCCTTTTACTGAGATCCTAGAGATTTCGTGATCATGATCGTTCATTATATATCGTCCAGTCAATTTTCTTTAGATACTATTTATATTTAATTTTAAAATTTAAATTTTGAAATAATTTTTAACTGTACGATGTACGATAAACAATCATGATTACGAAATCCTTAGAAAAATAAACAGGCAATGATCCTTTACTGTTAACTGGGTGGGCAAATTTGCCACTCTAACATCATTTACTGTCACAAAGTATTGGCAAATCGAGCCCCACATTTTTCTTTATAATTAAATATTTTATGTGGAGTGCATACTTTTGTAATTTTCCACTTTAACCATTATAGTACAGTTTTGCATATTTTGTTTGCTACATTATTGAAGATGCTTTAGTCTAAAACATCTCCAATGGTCAAAGGATTAAAAATTATAATATATTGGCTTATAAGGCATGTTGTCTATCGTGGTAGCATAAATTCATCGTCTTCAGTATAGACGAAATTGTCACTACAAAAGAATTATGCACCTCAGTTCAAAGACCAAAGTCACACGCACACAGAGTGGGGAGGAAGATTTGGCCAATGGATATCCAATACCTAAGTCAGTTTCTCAAAAACAAAAAACAAAAAAAAAAGAGTTAAAGGCTTAATTGCTTAGCAAAAGTTTACAATTATTTGGTGTACAATAAGGTATTTATAGAACATAGGGCCAACCAAATGTGTAAAATTTCCCAAGCCATGTGTGGTCATCCAGTTGGCCAAGGTGTCTCATCCGTTGAATGAAGAAAAATATTATTCCGAATATATTATTTATGAAATAATATATGGGGAATATCTCGTGATATCCTTCATTGGATTTGATTGTAATTCCTTGCTTGATTGAGTTTGTTTTCAATAAGAAAAGCTTTAAAGATAAGAGTTTGGTTATTAATTATATCTTTAATATCTTTGACTTTTCTTCTTGCCATGGTCAACAGAGCTTAGAGCGATAATAGTCATCAGCTTAGGTCTTCAAGAGGTCCAATTGCGCGTGGGATAAATGTAGGTGTCACATCCCGGCCCGAGCCCCCACGACATCCCAGGCTCTACTCCGCTGTAGCATGATATTATCCGCTTTGGGCCCCGGCCACACCCTCACGGTTTTGTTTCTGGGAACTCACACGAGAACTTCCCAGTGGGTCACCCATCATGGGATTGCTCTCGCTCGAACTCGCTTAACTTCGGAGTTTCGATGAAATCCGAAACCAGTGAGCTCCCAAAAGGCCTCATGCTAGGTAGAGATGGGAATATACATATAAGACTTACATGATCCACACCCTTGGACGATGTGGGATCTTATAATCCACCCCCCTTAGGGGCCCGATGTCCTCGTCGGCACACTTTCGGCCAGGGATTGGCTCTTATACCAAATTGTCACATCCCAAGCTCTACTCCGCCGTAGCACGATATTGTCCGCTTTGGGCCCCTGCCACACCCTCACGATTTTGTTTCTGGGAACTCACATGAGAACTTCCCAGTGGGTCACCCATCATGGGATTGCTCTCGCGCGAACTCGCTTAACTTTGGAGTTCCGATGGAATCTGAAACCAGTGAGTTCCCAAAAAGCCTCGTGCTAGGTAGAGATGAGAATATACATATAAGGCTTACAATTTCCACACCCCTGGACGATGTGGGATCTTATAATAATATGATTGTGCTTTATCGTTTGTTCCTTGAAATATTGCATGATATGCATGGTGGTATATTGTTGGGACATAACGATTTATGTGATGACTATTCTAGTGTAGTGATATAATGAACTACGAATGGCTTGATCCCTATTTAGGGTACGTAGGCAGTCTAACGAGGATGTTAGATGCAGCCATAAAATCTACTAAGAATTATTGCACAGTTGGATCTTAAGTTGTGTTTTGCCATTTCCCAGAGGCGGGTATGTTAGAGATACGAGTATTTGTTGACGTCACGTGTTGATCCTGGATGTATGTCGGGATCGCGGCATGACAGTAGGCCTCACTAATTTAGTAAGGGCATTTTCGTCTCTTGCGGGTAAAAACCTACATGTCAACTCAAGGAATTTCAAGATTATTTTTTGCTCCACACCTACTAATTTTCCTATGGATTAGGCAATCCAAGTAGGTAAAGTTGTATTATATTAAAAAAAAATTCGCCTTTTTGTTTGTTGTTCACCAAAAAACTAAATGATACAACCTAATTGAAGGACCACATATAATCAATGGCGGAGCCAGGATTTCGGGTTAGGAGGGGCCTCTCACAAATATTAAAAAAAAAAAAAAATCTATAGTAATTACAAAATTGTTAACCAAAACATCATGGTATATATATATATATGAAAAGTAACCAAAATTCAAAATAACATAGCATTGATAATATTACATATTCCCAATAATTAAAATAATTGTCCTCGATGAGTTTTCATATTTTGAAACTGTTGCATAGTATATATATGCTAATTTTACAAACTAAAACAAATTAGGCAATAGTTAAGAGAAATTGCAAGACATCAATTTAATCATAATTTATAAACAAAAAATTGTAAGAGGAATTGAGAGTAAAATACATACTTTGAGTTGTTGACCAATTAACTAAACTTCAATGCCTTTTCTTTGATGGAATGATCGAAAAACAATACACAGATATCAACCCTAACCAGACTAGCAGACTGCAGTCGGCTAGAAACTTGGAGAATAATAAAATACTAATTTTTAGTATTGGGAAAAGGAATAGAAGTGTCGGAAGTTGGAATAGGTAGGCTTTAGGGTTAGACTAGATTACATAAATATCCTTAAAATGTTTAAAGAGGGCCGGATCTTTTGTCTAGGAAATTGGAATGGTTTAAGTGAAAAAATCATGGAAAAGTAATAAAAATAATAAATTAAAAAGAAGTAGTACTATTTTTTTTATTGTTTTTTATAAACAAAAACAGGATGGGCCTGGAACTACTGTGGTCCTATGATCCCTCCCCCTGGCATATAATTATAATAAAATGTAATGTGGGGCCCAATTTGCCTACTCACGTTGCAGTAGGCATGCAATATTGCTTGCTTTGGAAGAGTAGGCAAATTTTGCCCACACTATTGCAGCAACATTTTGCTTACGTGGCTCATCAAATAAGGTTTGCTACCCATTTGGCTATATTATTGAAGATGCTTTAAGTTATGTGGCATGTTTAAAACGATTCTTATCTATTTTAGCATTTTGTGTACGTGGCTCATCATACCGTCAAGGTTGTTATAAGACCAAAAAAATTATCCTAGATTAATGAAAAGAAAATAAATTTAAAGGAGGAATAACTTCTCAACTTATAGGTCCCTTGGCAATCTAATGGAAGGCGCACGGTCTAGAGGCTAGAGACCAAACTAGCCCTTCAAAATGACACTCATCCAGTCATTCAAACTATTTTGAAATGCCTTAAAAGCTCAAAACTGTCATTTTAGAGGTAGAATCAATTATGGTGTGGGTTAAATTACTACCATTAGACTTTGCTCTTAACATATTATAAGTAGTGGATTGCTCTAATGGTTGGGTATTCATTTCAAATCCATTATATTCAAACCCCCTCCATCATTCCTTTAGTGTAGTTTATAGTAGTAATATTGCTTTATAAGTCCCGTATAAGGATAAAACTAATTACTAATATAAAAAACAGTTCATCTTCTTATAAGCACCAATAAGATTGAATAAACTTTTAATATGAGATTTTTTTTTGAAAGAAGTACAGTATTCATTAAAAGAGAGAATGGAATGCATACAAACTGAGGATAGTGTGCAAACTGGGTCTCGATAAAAACCTTGTCGGGAATTTCAACCTATTCGAAGGAAAAGAATGTCTTGCACAAACAATAGGCTTATCCTCAAATGACAATATAATGAGAAGCTACAAACCTTCCTCAAATAAAATGTCTTGGAGCACATCTAGAGGCTCCTCAAACCACGCCACTTCCTGAGATCCTCCAATCCCCATTTGGGCAAGTTGATGGGCTGCCATATTGCCTTCCCTCGGGACATAGTTACATACCGCATTTGGCAACTCCGCAATAAAAGACCGTAAATCATTAATAACAGAACCACACACCGAGTAATCCTCCCTTTTACCCTTCATAGCCGCCACCACCACACTAGAATCACCTTTAAACTGAACCTTCACATCCCCCTGAGAAACACTCTTAATCAACCCTACCGCACATCGAGCTGCAAACAGCTCCGAGTGGTGAGCCGACGCAGAGCTCTCAATGGTCCCGCAATGGTTGCCACAAACTTCCCAGTGTGCTCCCAAACCACAACACCATAACCCCCTCCCCCGAGGACCACTAGAATTCCATGCCCCAATTAAATTACATTTAATCCGCCCCTCCACAAGTTTCTTCCACTTCGAACACTCTCTGGTAGCCTTCCGGGTCTCAGGTTTATGCCATTTATGATACTCATGTAACCAACTGAGCCCCATTCCAGAGTACCTCATTCTGATGCTTCCATAAAGCCCATATCAACATCAAACAGAGCTCAAAACTCACCAAAGATAGCTGCTGCACAATATTCCCCAACCACTGGGCAAGAGACAGACGTCACTCTCGTTAACCAATCTCAACCCCAGACTTTGGAACCACATTGCCCGCGCCAAGCTACAATCTCTAAGCACATGTTCTGTTGATTCGATTTCTGCCCCACAAACCACACACACCTCTTCTCCCATCACTCTTCACTTACACAGGTTCAACCGTGTAAGCAAAGAATCCAAGCAAGCACGCCAAACACAAATCTTCACCTTCCGAGGAACATTTGCATTCCAAAGCTTCTTCCTAATATGAGATATTTGTTTCATATCATCACAACACATAAGTACTAGTTATTGTCAACATAATTACTTTATCATTTTTCATTATCATATTGAAGCTGATGAACAATTCTCATAGGCATCATCTCATATCAATGTCACTTTCTTTTGGTTACCTAATGACCAAGAATTAATACATGATCACCCATCATTTAATGTAACATCAAGAGTAGAGACAATCAAACATTAAAGCATATACTTATTCTTTATCTTACTATCCGACCTAAAATAAGTGACCATACATTCTTACGTGATTGACCAAATAGAACATTTGTATCTCATATCAATACATGCAGAGCATAGTACTAGTTAATCATGAATATTTTACCAACTCTATTACTTAATTATGTTCAATGTCCATTCCCTCCAGCAGTCCAGAATGATAAGAAAAAAGGAAGATATTAAGTGAACAATGCTCTTATTGCATAGAATTATTTGACTTGATCAAAAGGTTTGCATATAAAATTAGTAATTATGTGCCCTAATTATTATATTGGTTTAAAATGTTGTTCATTACACAAATGAGAGGACATTAATTCGAATATAGAAACCATGAGAAGAAAACGCAAGAGGACTCGTAACCAAAACCACAAGCTAACAAATAATTAATATATGAGCAATGCTACTGACTATTAACTTTAATGCATAGATGTTGTAATTAGAAAACCTACCCTTCTGGCTGTGTATACTAATTAAGATTAAAAAAAAGATTAAGATTCACTAATTTGCGTCACGGTTTTAAATTAAATGCCAAACCTCTCACGCATATTTTCAAACTATTGTGGACATGCATATTACGTATTCTACTTTGCTTCACCTTAATCATAGATAATGTCAAACGAACAAACAATTTTAATTGATATTCCATCAAAACATGTTAAAAAACCATGTCATGGATATAATATATATGATTACGAAGCATTTACGTATTTACTTTGACGTCTAATCACACACAATATTTTCTGTTTTGGAAAAAAAATTAATCTTACACAAAATTAGGGTTTTCAGAGGGATATCGTGGATGTTGTAAAACTACTCAATGTGCAAACAGGTGAATACGTAGGATTAATATTCTTTTCAATAGAAAAAGGGACCAAATGTAAGGGAGTGGTTGAGCTATAGCCTTGAGTTGAAAAAAGGTCTTGGGTGCGGCATCCGGAGTGGGTGTGTTCTGAGAGAAGGATGAGACCAGAATTTAGAAAATAGGGAGCTGAGTGCAGAGCAGGAAAAAGAGGTTGATTTAGAATGCCAAGTGCTAGAGCAGGAAAAAGAAGTTGGTCTATCAACAGAAAAAGCTGCACAAAATTCACTCCATGATGACTTAAGGTGACCTCCACAAACTATCGAGAGTAACTTGAATGACTCGAGTAGAGAAAAACTAACACATGTCTTTATATTATTGGCACAAAATGTCATCAACATCGTAGTGACGTACGCGTGTCATATAAGTCATTCTTCAAACTTTAACCCTCTTAATACAGATAGTAAAGCCAGTTTATTTATAAATGAGAGGAAGTTGAGGTAGTTCTCTTGTAGATGTTTAAAAGAACCAGTCAATGATGGATCCTTAATTTCCTCTCTAGAAACATAAAATAATAAAAGGAGATCTATAATCTATGATTGATGGACTAGAAATCCGAAAGAAGAAATCGCAGCTCATACAAGTAGTTTTCAAATTTAAGCTTGAGTCTGCCTTTTTATAGGTTGGTTAACACCATGCTTATAGCTTATTGCATTCAACTTTAAATTTCTCTTCTTGTAAATTAGTGGAAAGCAAGATCGATTATTCTTAATTCAGAAAAGCAAAAAACAGTGGCAATCGAACTCTATCGAAATTAGTTGGTTCAAAATTAAAACCGGCATTCCAAGAATATATTAGAAGTTGTTAGGATGATTCTGGTATGTGGGGGTTTATTCATCCTTCATGTTTAGGTAGTGGGAGTTTCAACTGAATCTCTGCAGTATGACGGATGATTCTGGTATGATCTTTATTATACTGTTTGCATTGACAATTTTCATCCCTCTTTGTTCTTATAGATCTAAAATCTCAACCATATATTTGGATTGAGACTCCACTTTGGACTGATGACCAAATCTTGCGAGCTTTCGGTAAGCTGGTGGATGAGCTCAATCTGGACAACAGTGGCGATGCAGCGCATGTGAATGCTTTTGTTCATATTTATGCGAATTTAGAGCGTGTATAATTTTTATTAAGACTTTAGTTTTGCCTTCTTTATAAGAGTAATGCTAGGAAGATTAAATTTGTAGACTAACACTATGTTTGGACGAAGAAATTTAAGATTATTAAGGAATTTTAAAATGACAGAAATTGAATTGACAGGATTTTATTTTCTAGAATTTGTGAATTTTCTTGTTTGGTTAGCCTAAAAGAACAATGGAATTGAACACGAAATTTGTTATTTTTAAGCTCTCAATCATAGAAATTGGGAAATGACACCTATTTACATGAAATTTAAACTTGGGAATTGGAGGTCCCAAATTCCAAGTTTTTTTTTTCACTTTAAAATTCTAAATTTCTATGTTTATAAATCCAAACAAGAGAATTGGTGCACGTCAATTTATAAATTCTGACTTTTATCTAAATTCCAAGTTTATTTCCCTCATCCAAACATAGTGTAAATTTTGTAAACTAAATGACATGGAAGTTGGTAATTGGATTATTACTTAATCGTTGATAAACGTGCTCATTTTCGATTGGTGACACCTCATTTGGTTTGCTAATTTAGTTTACAAATTTAGTCTTCCTAGCATTATTCTTATTTTAATTGTAAGAGAGTTTTCTTTAAGTATGCTTAATGTATGAATGATGAATATGTATTATTATTCTGATTAGGAGTGGGTCCGGTTTCAGTGGGTAACAAAATTTACTATTCGGTTCAATTTTTTTTTCTTTTTTCTTTTTTTGGTTTTTTTGGGTTCCACTAGTTAAAAAAAAAAACAACTAAATAAAGGCTTACATTGGTAGACTAATAATAAGAAAATGCGAAAAAGTGGGAAGGTAGCTCTACATATTCAAGTTCATATAAATCAATCCAATGACAATCCCAATTGGAAAGAAAAATGATTGCAGTATCCCTTCCAAAAGCAAACAAACAGAAAAGCTCTTCCAAAGTAGACCCAGGCACATAACTTGTATACTCAATATATATTGGCTTGTCAGAAGCCACCTTTCAAAATATTTCCTCAACAACCAATGAAGTATTCTCCCTACTTAAATCTAGTATGCTCCTTGCAAAACCTGTAAACTTAGTTTCGAACTTGGCTGCAAAGTTTTCACATAAGAAATATCATGGCAAGGGATATACTCATTGAAATTCAACGGGCATACATTCACCTATCTTTGGGATTGAAGATGGTGTTTTCTATAAGTAAGAGCAATTTTATTCGTAAATGTTGAAGTACATGCAACACCAATTATCGGTGAGAGCATCTGAGCTTTCTGAGTTTGGACTTTGGAGGGTTAAGGACCTTAGGGTTAAATGGTAAACATAAAACGACGTCGTTTTAAGGGGATTTCGATTCGGCTCAGTTTTCGAACCCTTGAAACCTAAACCGAACCACTAAATTCAGTTTAGTTTTTCTGATTCAGTTCGTTTTTTTTTCTTTCGGTTTTTCAGCTTTTGGGCTTCGATTCGATGTTCGGTCAAGAGTCAGAAACTTCTGAAAAAATCTATCCTTCTTATTTGTCTGGTGCTTCATAAGCTAAGAATATATGCTCAGATTTGAAGTGAAGAGGCGCTTACGAGTAACGAAGGTTTTTTTTCGATTTTTTATTCTTCTAAACCCACCCCTAATTCTGATCATATCAGAGTTGCGTTCAAAAGATTTGTTTCTTAACTTATGTCCATATTGGTCAACAAGATCTAACAACTCATTTTTAGATGTGTAACTTAAAATGTGCACCATAAAAAATTCATTGTACTCTTATTATATGCCAATCACTTGTCAATTGTGTATTGTGGTTTAGGTCCAAAGTTTTTGAAACATTAGTGGGGCCCAAAATAATCTTGGTCTTGGATTTCAAAATGTGAGCTTCCATCAAACCCAAGTTAAGAAGAGTGACAAACTTGATTTGTGTTAAAATAAGGCCAGCAATTTGGGGTCCTTCGGCCCAAACCTTTCATGTCACCAGGTTTCCATTATTTTATCAAAGTGTTACCTAATTGATTTTGAATACATACAAATGTCGTCAATCTTATCCTTAACCTAATTGTTGCTAACGAGTCATAACCTTCCGATTACGCCAACTAGCCTGCTGTTGATGGTAACTGATGAGATTCTTGGAGTAGCTTCAAAGGGAACTCGCAGTCACTGCAACACACGTAAGAACATAAGGAAAACAGGCTGCTTCATCGATCGGTCACCTCCTTTCTTTTAAAAGAAAGCATATGATTCTCACTTTGAATGGAGTTGTTGGACTGTTAGCTGGGATCAATCATGGTAATAATCCTCACTTGTAATATTCATCCACTCACACACATATATATATGTGTACTTTACTCAAAGGGATCTTCCTTTTTTTTTTTGGTAAAAGTGAAAACTAGTTTGTGGGGCTCATATATATTGAACTTTAACAACCCAAATTGTTTACTTTTCAAGTTCCACTTTATAGATCATTGTTGCAAAATATTAGCCAAATTGAAAATGTTTGAGACATCCAATTGAGTTCAAAGAAATTAACGAATACTATGTTTTAAGAAACATTGAAATTTCATCGTGACAATCAAATGAGTAAATGGTTTCGGATTGAATTGATTTTTTTTGTTAAGTTTTATAAATCAAGACTTAAAAATAAGCAGTCCGGATAATTGAAGTTTGATGTACGATGAACACCACAATTAGTTCCCATTTTTACCAAACTATAGAGATCCCTCTGAATAAAGGCTCGTATGTATGTATGATTGTGGCATCATCTATTTGGTGGACTGTTGATTACTAACATGGTGGACTGTTGATTACTACTATACATGCATGACAAACTTTTTTTGAAATGGCAGGTCATCTTAAAGGCTTTTGTTCATGTGCACAAGTATAGGATTGTAAGGAATAATGCTATTTAAACATACAAAAGGAATAATGCTATTTCAACATACAAAATTTAGCACATCGCTAACAAATTTAAATTTACACTAATTAATAATTGTGAGTTGAAGATAAAACAGTAGAATTTATCTCCATTAGAGAATCTGTTAATAACGCGTTTGTGTGTTTAAACATCAGAAAACTTATGTAGTTTAGTAAGGTTCAAAACTAGTTTTATCTAGAGTTTAAAATATATACGAAATTATTGATATTTTCGTTGAAATAACCGAAAATCAATGATCGATATGAAAACGGGGGGTGAAATGCAAACTTCAACCTATATCGGTGAGATATAGGAAAATCAATGATATTTACTCATTCACTACATAAATTTTGGCAAATCCCATTGGCGAACTTTTGAATTTTTTTTTTTGAGAAAATTTTCTCTTATTTCGACTAAATCTGAATGATTGATATACACACTACATTGCAAATTTTCTTAATTTCCGTTGAAGGTAACATATATCCATATCAATATATCCATCAAGTGTCTCTATAAATTTGCATATCGATGTTTTAAACCCTCATTTTATCAATCTTGTTAGTCATTTTTTTTTCCAGTTTGGTTATAAAGGAATTGTTAGTGACACCAAACTCGTTCAAATTTAATTTCTTCCTTATTCAATAAAGGATGAGCGTAAGATGACTCTTTTTAGTTAAAAAAAAAAATGATCTCAAATAGTAAAATGCCTTGAGCATTTTTTTCTTACTCGGTACTTATTTTATACAAATCATTATAATGCTAATAAATTCGTTGCATGTAAGTCTTCTCATTTTCTATTTCGCGACTTCCCTTGCGATGATGAGCAAATGCTGTGAGTCTCTGACAAATTTGCAAGGAAAACGCATGTGACTAGTGTGGGGACAAAAAATGGCCCACCGTTGGATCAATATCCTGCGGTAACACAGTAATGCCCGTACTTGTATTTGCATGACATGCATGGGTTTGTTCACGTGCCCATACTACTTTGCATTTATTGTAACCCCTAACCCGTGCCAGTAGGCCACCCCGTATGCTTTATAGTAAGGTAAGAATACCTTTGGGCTTTTATTTTTAACAAATATTAATTGATAGAACTCTTAGGACTGGATAAAATACATAATACCCCTTCAGGTTTGAGGTCTATTACAACCTCATACAACATCTTTAAAACATTTCACTCTCATACATTAACTATGATTTTCATTTCATTTTAATACAACTGTTAGTCAATCCGTTAAATTGACTGTTAAATAATGACGTGGCAAATATAAAATCAATATTTTTAATGACGTGGACACCACATGTTCGCCATGTGTACAAAAAAAAATCATTTAATAAATATCAATTTAAATATAAAGCTAATATAAGACAAAACTTAAAAAACACAAGGGGGCCCATATCTTTTAAACGTCTTCTTAGTCTATCCTCCCCATCTTTTCCAGCTTCCTGCTTCGACGAACAAAATTATGCAGAATCTTCAAATCCGCCCCAAATTGCAGTACTTAATCGAGCAAAAACCAAATAGCAATCCAAATGGATTTGTGGAGGCGCTGGGTCTGGGGAATTTAGATTTGAACAAATCCCACTCCCAAATTCATCGAATCCCACCCCCAAATTTACCTCCAGATCTAGGAGTTGCAGGCGACGGGCGGGGGAAACGTCGTTGAGGTTGCTGTAGTAGCACGAGGAGAGAGGCAGAGAGACGCCGACTTCGGCCCTGCAACTTGGACCTGGGTTTGGGTGAATTTCGGACCCCCAAAATCACCAAATCCAATCCCCAAAATCACTAAATCCAACCCCCAATTTTTTTTTTCGAATCCAACCCAACCCCTAAATTCGATCCACATTGGAGTTGTTGATGGTGTGGGAGTTTTAGGTGTCGGATGGGGTGAGCTAAGTGGTGGCGAATTTGTCGAGGAACTTGTTGTCAAACATGGCGACTCCTACCCTAATGCTGCAGGCGATAAGGCCGTGGGCCTTGAGGGAACCAGAAGAGGAGGAGGAGACACGACGGAGGTGAGAGACGTCTTTGGAAGAGCAGCGAAGGAGTCGGCGTCTTGGGGCTTATTCGACGGCGTGCTGGAAGGAGATGAGGTGTTGTAGACGGGAGGAGAAGATAAGATGTTGCTGACGGAGGAGAGGAGAAGGGGTGGCTCGAGTGGGCAAGGGGGTGGTGGTGGGAGAAGGGCTAGGAAAGATAAAGAATTTGTACTTTTTTTAATTTTTTAATTAATTAATTTAATATGTTAAGATTTTATTTTTTTATTAATTTTTATGCCACGTGGCATATGTTTGTCAGCCATTTCAGCCATGTCAACATGTTTGTAAACATGGCGAACACGTGGCATCCACGTCATTAAAAATATAGATTTTATATTTGTCACACCATTATTTAACAGTCAATTTAACGGATTGACTAACAGTTGTATTAAAATGAAATGAAAATCATAGTTAATGTATGAGAGTGAAATGTTTTAAAGATGTTGTATGAGGTTGTAATAGACCTCAAACCTGATGGGGTATTATGTAATTTACCCCTTAGGATTTTACTAACACTTAATTCTCGTGTGGATTGAGCATTAAATATAAGGAAAACTAAAGAAAAGTTCTCAAAAACTTTAGTTTTAATGAAAAAGATAAATTAAAGGTGTAAGTGAATAGTATCAGAAGTGACTTTTCAAGGTAAAAATATCGTTTTCGTTAAAAGTGAACAATACCAAAAATATTTGATTAAGATTCCCTTAAATATTTAAGGAGATCAATCTAGAAAGGCCTAATAATGCAAGATCCAACAGGATCTTCAAGAGATAATGATTCCTAAGCCAAGATCGATGATGTTGTTAAGAGTCATCTCTAAACAGGACTTTTAATTGGTGCCCCTCATCAAGTTTTCCATGGTAAATCATTGGTGGCTATATGAGCAGGATAATGTGGTGTTCAAACTAACCACTTAGGGAGTGCAAGCGTGCCCTAATGAATCGTCTTTTTATTTTTATTTTTATTTTTGTCAAAAATGAATCATCTTCAAGTTCATGCCTTGTTCTATGTAGAGGCATGCATACATACAATGAAAGGTAACTGTTCTTTAGCAAGAAGCTCACAGTTTGAGATTCATTTTTTAATCTAACTTAGGAATTAAAAGACTTTTGGCTTACATCACACTAGTGTGACAAGGTCTCACTTGTATTTTCTTTCATAGTTGTATGGCACGAAAGTAATTCTACTCTTGTGTGGAAGTCATTTCCCACAACTTCATATGTACGACATTGATAACAATTTTGAAAAGATAAATAAATATTAAACTCAATGCTTTAGAGAAAAAGCTCAAATTACCCTATAACACAAACAAAAAAATTAACGGTAAATTACACAAAACTACCTCAACTATTGGTGTCACGACACTTTCATACCTCATATTTTAAAATTGACAATGTCATACCTCATCTTACGAATTTGTGCCAATGTCAGACCTCTGTCATTTTTTTTGTTAATTTCTCCGTTAAGACGGGACCTTTAGCTGACTTGGCTAAACACGGGACCCATTTTTTAATTAAAAAATTAATTAAATATTTAAAAAAAATTAATTAAATATTAAAAAATTGAAAAAAAAACAAAAAAACACCCATCAACCCGTGTCCCCATCCCCAAAAACCCAGATCCCCTTCTCTCCCACCCAACCCTCTTTCTCTCTTTATCTCTCTCTCTCTCTCTCTCTCTCTCTCTCTCTCATCTCTCCCTACAACTTGCATCCCATCCCAAAACCTAGAAACCCTTCCCACCCGAACCGTAATGCTCCACCCTAACCTGCACCTTCTGCAGGCCAAGGTACATCAGCACCAGCAACCCCGCCACCTACGACACCACACAGCCCCTTGGGGTTCGCGATCGTCTCAATCTGGTGCATCAGCTTCAAGTTGGCGAAATTGTACACAAATATCTTCTGCTCCAAAACGACGAAGCTGTGGTCCCTCCGGAGCCGTACGGATCGGACAACGGAGCAGAATGAGAGCTCCCCGATGCACCGCCCCTGGTGGTCGTCCCAGATCATGACTTTATTGGTCAGGCCCACCGCCGACTATGGCCAAGATGTTGCAGCGAAATAGCACCTTGACGACGCCGATTCCGCCCCTGTTGTCGAAGTCGCGGCGGAAGAGTTCGCGGAACGGGTCGCAGTTGTAGATCTGGAACCCGTGGTCCATCCCCACGGCGAAGCAAGCCTGGTCTTGGTTAAAGCAGACGTGGAAGAGCGACAGAGGCGAGCGGGGCGCCAGAGGGGCAGAATCCGGGGGCGAGGAGGAGAAGGGAATGTTGTTGTGGAGGTTGTGGTTAGAGTCAAGGTTTGGGGGCGATTGAGGGTCGTGGTTGTCGTCGCTGGAGTCAACGACAGAGGTAGGGTTGTCGTCGGTGGGATCAAAGAGGAAGGTTGGAGGGGACGGGTGATAAGTGTTTCTGGGTTTTGGGATGGGATGCAGGTTGCAGGGAGAGAGGCGAGAGAGGAGAGAGAGAGGGTTGGGTGGGAGAGAAGGGGATTTGGGTTTTTGAGGAGGGGGACACGGGTTGATGGGTGTTTTTTTTGTTTTTTTTTAATTTTTAATTAATTTTTTTAAAATATTTAATTAATTTTTTAATAAAAATGGGTCCCGTCTTTAGCCATGTCAACACTTAATGGAGAAATTAACTGAAAAACTGACGGAGGTCTAACATTGGCACAAATTCTTAAGATGAGGTATGACATTGTCAATTTTAAAAGATGAGGTATGAAAGTGTCCTGACACCAATAGTTGAGGTAGTTTTGTGTAATTTACCCACAGATGATAGTGTATTTTTTTTTTCGGTTGAACATTTGAAGTTTTTTTTTAATTAATTAATTAATTTTTTTATAAATAAAAATGACAGTCGTCCGGGTGTTCATCATAATTTACTAGTTTATTTATTAATTTCAATATTTCCTTCTGTCGTTTACTATACAAAAAGAATATATTTAGCAACGATTTTGACACTTACCTTTTAATTTTTTGCACTTTAAAACTGAATGAGTGTGTGAGATCATTGTGACATGCTTATTAATCATGCACATAATTAGAATAAACTACGTTATCAGATAACTCAAATATCTTGCGGTCATATTGATTTAAACTTATATTATGTTTGGATGAAGAAATTTAAGATTACTAAGGAATTTTAAAATGAGGGAAATCGAAATGACAGGATTTTATTTTATAGAATTTGTGAATTTTCTTGTTTGGTTAACCTAAAAGAACAATGGAATTGAATACCAAATTTGTTATTTTTAAACTCTCAATCATAGAAATTGGGAAATGACACTTATTTACATGGAATTTAAACTTGGGAATTGGAGGTCTCAAATTCCAAGTTTTTTTTCCACACAGAAATTCTAAATTTCTATGTTTATGAATCCAAACAAGGGAATTGGTGCATGTCAATTTATAATTTCTGATTTTTATCCAAATTTCAAGTTTATTTCCCTCATCCAAATTTCAAGGGAATTGGTGCATGTCAATTTCTTTAACCATTTAATACTACAATTTAATAATATTTTTTTATACTTATAAACAAATAATTATATGTTCGAATCTTGTGATCAAATCATTCCCTGTAAACTGGTTTTAGTTTAATTGCGGTGTAAGTGCTAATTAACGCACACCACTAAATATATTAGTAGTAGATATGGAACATCACATGTGGGCATGTGACTATCGTGGGGACTGTCATACAAATACAAAAAAACCAGTCGATATCCCATTTCATATTACTAATTAAATCCAAAGCCTCAATTCCAAAGCTTGTTTGATTGTCCTCCCAAATAATTCCAACCTTTTGAATTGCCAACATCAAACGTTAAAGTGAATGAGCTATGAAGCTGTTTTGGAGCCATTTAATAATACGGTCTAGTGATATTTCTCTTTATTTGTAAGAGATTTTAGGTTCGATTCTCGCCAAAGACGAATTTGAATCATATAATTGCTAACCCATTGTAAGGATAAGATCACCCCCTTCCTCCCTTAGTGTAGATAATATCACTTGTTCAAAAAAAAAAAAAAAAAAAAAGCTGTTTTGGAAAGTTGATTGAGCTAAGAGCATCCCAATAGGCTCTATACATGGCTGAAAAAGTGGTGGATAACCCAATTTTAGAGCCTCGATGAATCTTTGAAGCTCTAAAAAGAATCTCTCGTAATAAAGAAATATATACTTTTCAAATTATGTATGAGATTATATATTTATTTATGTAGTAATTTGATTACGAGGTAATAGACGAGGGAACATCCAAGTTTTCCAACCCAAAAAGTGTACCACAACATGTGGGAGTAGATTGATATAACCTTTAACAGTGTATACTATATACTTGTTTATACAACACTTGAACTTCTGCAATTATGATACATTGATTCAAAATTCAAATTTTATTGATGTTTTTATTGAGTGTAGTAACTAATGTTCTTAACAAATTAAGTTATAAGCTTCTTATCAAGGGCCCAAGATCTTAATAGATTTGGACTAAAACCACACAATTCGCGACCCATTATAATTTGGTATCAAATTCGCATAACATGAGTTGAACGTAAAACCTCCCACATACAAGTAAAAATGAATATCATAAGACCGTAGTGAACTTTAATCGTGTCAACCATAATAACTTGGCATCAAACTCGCCATCACAGAAGTTGAACCTTAAGACTTCCCACATACAACTATAAGTTTAAATGAATATCACAAGACTATAGTGATCTTT
Source organism: Cotoneaster glaucophyllus (assembly GCA_036320875.1). NCBI lineage: Eukaryota > Viridiplantae > Streptophyta > Magnoliopsida > Rosales > Rosaceae > Cotoneaster > Cotoneaster glaucophyllus. Next base: position 17,784,512 of record CM070062.1, read on the forward strand.
AGTTGTACCACAAAGTCTAACAAGTTACAATGAGATCGACTTCTTTATGGAAGATTGTCCTAGTGAATAAGGACTTCCTCTTCAATCACTCTGTCCCTAGTTTAAACCCTCTCCTATTCCCTTAATGTAGCTTAAATTAGTAATATCACTTATAATAATAATAAAAAAATTTGCAACATTTTTCATGTAAATTCATGGAAAATCCCTACAAAAATGGAGGAGGAAATAAAATTTTCCAATGAAGGTGATTAAGGCATGACAAATGCTAATCAGGTGATTAATTAAGGTACCATAGTCTAAGAGTTCGGATTTAAGGAACAATCAACAATTCATACCATATGTTGGTGAAGCGAAGGTAATCGAAAATCTTATCGATTTAAACATTAAAGACAAATATGTTTCACAATTTTTTTTTAATTTTTTATAATAGAATGAAATTGGTATACGACAATCTGCAAGCATCTGTCAATCGTTAATATATCCAAAACTTACTATTTATCAGTACAGGAAACAAAAGGAAATAGTATATTTAATGACCTATAATGTTTTCTAAACTCTATTAGTGTATGCCTTATTTGGTCGGATTCTACACGAAGAACATAATTTCATAGAAAAGACTACGGACATTAATTGGTACTAGAATACTATTCACCATGAAGGGAGTGAGATTCTTGATAAAATTGATAGCTCGACATAAAGCGATGACTCGTGTATGTTCATAAAGATTAAGAGGAGAAAGAATCCTCCTTTCATGCATTTGCTTCGCTGCTTGTATAAATAATTATTCAAGTACATACATTTTTCACTTCACTTGAGTAACTTCCAAGACAAACACTCACACTCATATGATCATATCTGGTTGTCTCCTAGTCATTTTCTTGTGCTCTCTCTCTCTCTCTCTCTCTCTCTCTCTCTCTCTGTGATAAGAATTTGCTATAGAACTCGAACAAATAGAAAGAGAGAAAAAGGTCCCGATCACCCCCACCATTCACCGCCATCACCACCACCACACCCTCCTCAAATTTCAACACTAACCCAATAATAATCACTCATCCCTCTCTTCAAAGCAACCTTCTTTCCCCCCCCATTTCTTCGCACAACCAAACCAAACCCACCTCACCTTCTCTGTAAACAACCAAACCCCCATTTCACTTCTTTTTATTATTCCTCTCTCTCTCTCTCTCTCTCTCTCTCTCTCTCTCTCTCTCTCTCTCTCTCTCCGTGTTACTTCTTTCGTGTGTTTTAATATTATAGTTCACAAAAGCAAAATGGCTCGGCTCTTCCGATCCAAATCTTGCCATCTTGTTGGACTCACTGAGTTCCACATTCCCCCTCCTAGTCCATTCTCCTACCACCACAACACCAGCAAAGAAAAAGAAGAAGAAGAAGAAGAAGATGATGATGATGAAGGGCTGGAATATGCGGAGTTGGATTTTGAAGACGAGGAGGAGGCTGTAGGAAATCCCATGTCTACCCCATTTCTGAGTCCCACGATTAGAGCCAGTGGGAACAACAAAGGTCGAGACTTCTATGGGCGTAATGGTCAACAACAGCAGCACCACCAGTCCGCCATACTCGACATTTTGGTGGCGGCTCTGAGGAAGTCTCTGGTAACTTGCAGTGTGGAGAGGGATGACGTGGCGTCCTCTATCGACATCAGTTCTCCAAGCGAGGTGAGACATGTCTCACATGTCACTTTTGATAGGTTTAATGGGTTTCTGGGTTTGCCCACTGAGCTCGAGCCCGAGGTCCCCAGGAAGGTGCCAAGTGCAAGGTCAGAACCCCTCCTTTTTCTTTTTCCAATTTTTGCTCTTTTTTTTTGTTGGAATTGGTTGAGGATGAATTTTTGAAATTTGTGAAGTCACTTTGGTTATATGGAAATTTTTGGATTTGGATTGGTTTGTAGTACCAATTGTTTGTCTAAATTTGAAAACTTTGACTGATTATAGCATGCACCAGTGAAAAGTATAGATGATCCTTCTTCGTTGGATTCTTTACCGTGCACATTCAATCCTCCATTGCTTTTGTGCACGTCATAGACCGAAGCATAGTAGAATTTTCATTAAAGTTCATTCATACTTGCATTTCTTGCATGTGTGTTTTTCTTAATTGTTTTGCGTTTTGTAGTGAAAATGGAAAAACTGGTGGCATTATATTGTTCTTCTGTAAACTTGTAAATCAGGTTTTCTGATTTTTCCGTAACACAATTGGTTTGAACTAGGTTGTGAATCCCCTTCTTTGTGTCAGTCACAAGTTCCGTTACTGCTTTTATCGATCTCCTCAAGTAGAGAGTTTTCCAGTACCTAGAAGTGCCAGAGGATTTTGATTTAAATTCTTATATGGGGAGGGCATTTATAGGTTAAAAAGGAGGATGAGGATTTTGCGAAGTACAAAGATGTGATTCTGACGGAGGCAATCGAGTTCAATTGTTTAGCATTTGTAGTCCGAATAGCTTCTGCTTTCTGGTGTGTGATAGCTTTTACTTTATTCTGCCTTATTTTATTTTTGATGGGCACTTAGGCAGATAAGGGAGCGTAACACGAAGGATTTATTATTTTTTGTTTTAGTCTTATAAATGTTGGGGTGGAGTCGTTCCAATCATCAGTGCAAACCATTTGGTCTATTCAGTTTTTAGTGGCATTGTTTGAAAACGATCTTATCTTGCAAATTGATCCGCATAGCAGGGCGGCAAAAACATTTGATCTTTCGGTATTGTTTCTGAATGATCATTTCTTTGTTTGTTCCTCTTCCTTTTGATCAGCATGTTCTCCTAATCAGAGTTTCTGCTAGATGGAACGTTCTGTTTCAGCAGTTTTAATACATGTCTCTCATCATTCCATTTAGTCCTAATCAGAGTTTCTGTACCATTTTATATTTGACTAATGCTTAATGGAATACACGTCTTTGTCATCCAGTGCAAGTGTGTTTGGGGTCTCTGCCAAGTCGATGCAGTGTTCTTATGATAATAATGGGAACAGTGTGCCAACTATACTTCTTATGATGCAAGAACGATTGTATTCAGGAGGAGGCCTTAAAGTAAGTTGGTATTTCAAACTAGTAGCGAAGTTATACGCGTATTCTTCTCAGCACAACTAAAGGTTTTTATTTCATTATTCTCCGTCTTCAAGGCAGAAGGAATATTCAGAATTAATGCTGAAAACGGTCAAGAAGAGCGTCTTCGCGACCAGTTGAACAAAGGCATCGTGCCACATGGAATTGATGTTCATTGTTTAGCAGGTTTGATAAAGGTAAGCATATAATCTGACATTTCTAAGTGAATGCAATTGGATACTTTTTGGAATACATAGCCACTATCTCCTTCACGATGTTCAGTAACTTTAAAGATGTGTGGACTTTCGATATTCTTTTCAAGCTTTCAAAATCGTGAAATGTCTAGATCATTAATAAACCCTTTTAAATTAAACCCTTCATTTAAACTAATCTTCTATGGTTTTTGGTTTCTGCCTCGGTTCTCAACCTTTTTTTTCCTCCTTTTGTTAACGGCTGTGCTCCCGTCTCTCCCCTTCTTAAACATTGTAGGCATGGTTTAGAGAGCTTCCTACAAGGGTACTTGATTCGCTCACACCAGAACAGGTGATGCGCTGCAACACAGAAGATGACTGCACAGAACTTGAGAAGACACTTCCTCCAACAGAAGCTTCCCTGCTAGATTGGGCCATCAATTTGATGGCAGATGTTGCGCAGAACGAACAGCACAACAAGATGAATGCCCGCAACATTGCTATGGTTTTTGCACCTAACATGACCGAGGTTTGTACCATTTTTTCACACGGTTGTTTATTGATGTGAAATGTCTCTGGTTGTGATATGCAGTTTGCCTTGTTTGCTTTGAAACTTTGTTCATTTTGAACAACGGGTAAGCCTGATGGTTGTTTTAGCTTTAAAATGAAATGTTGCCGTTCCTTGGCCCCCAAGGTGGGTCAAGTGACCTGGACTCAGGACGACAAATTTTCGATGGAAGGCCCTAGTTGGATTCCCACAATAACTCCTCTATTGATTACCTGATACCTAGGTCAAGCGTACGCCTGGGGTTTTAGGGGTTTATGCGGCCCACCTGTTAAAGGATGAGTTGGAGTTCCACATCTTCAAATGATTGTTGCTCCTTGGCTATGTAAATTTCGTTGTAATGGCCATAAGAAAGTCCTCTTTGTCCGCAAACAAGTATAAGCTTTGCTATGGACTAAACAGGAGTTTTTGCTGCAGATGGCAGATCCCTTGACTGCATTAATACAAGCGGTGCAAGTTATGAATTTCCTCAAGACATTGATTTTAAAGATCCTGCGCACGAGAGAGGAATCAGCTGCGGAGGCTACATTGCACTCATCATGCAAAAAATCTCTTAACCACAACAGACAAACCATGTATTCGATTATGGGTGAATCTTTTGTTCATGATAGCTCATTCAGAACCGCCACTTTGGACAGCCCAAAAGCTGACATCGATGAGAAACTTTGGTGCTCTCCGGTAATGACTGATGGGGAAGATGAACTCGAATCCACTTCGCACAGCAGTGCATCTACTAAGTGTGAACTCGAGTGTTCAGAAAACGGATGTAGAAGTGGATACGAAGCTGGAGACTGGTTAAGTTTGAGGAAAGGAGTGCGGAAGCTATACAGCCACCGGGTGTTTCAGTTGAGTAAGCCGGCTAAGAAGAGTACGAAACTTGAGATTGTAAATACTTGGGGAGAAGGTGGAGACGCATGGCATAGAGAAATGGGAAGCTGAGGAATCTGTTTTTGTTCATATGATTGTGGTTTGTGTAAACATTTTATAGGATAGATGTTAGCATTTTGTTTTGTTCTAGTCAGATAAAAGGTTTGGAAGGAACTAACTAGAGGTCTAGTGAAATGGGTAGTGACTAGTGAGCTATTTTGTATGATTCAACTCATAACTTTGTGTGATTTTACTAACAATGCCAATTGGTTGCTTCATGGTCAAAGCCCAAATCCATATTTTTTTTATGTTTTATTTCCTTTGAAGAGTCTCTTTCTTTTGTTTTTTGTTTTTTTTTTTCACAATTCACAAATTATGATCTTTTATATTTTACCAACTCATCAGTTTGGTTCTTCATCTTTTGACTTAGTCATCAATTTCGTTATTGTTGTTACATTTCGTTAAAAAATCTGTTAGTTGGTTGACGTGGAAAAATGGTGGGGCCTAAGTATTGATTATATAGAAAAACCAAAATTAAAAAAAGTCCCTTTTTGCTCATCCCCAAACCAAGAGTGACCGTTATCTGCATTCCAAAATCTTGTCTTTTGTCTCTTTAACTAACCTATGGTTATCTATTATTTAATTAAATCTTTTATGAAAAAAAAAACAATTAAATGAATTAAAAATAGAAAAAACATGATATAAGTCCAATTTTTTGAGCCAACATTAGAATAGTTGCCACTTAATATTACGGTCTAGTGGTATTTCTCTTCACCTGTAAGTGAGAGGTCTTAAGTTCAATTCTCTCCAAAGACGAATTTGAACCACATTATTGTGAGCCCATTGTGGGGTTAAGCCCACCCCCTTCGCCCCTCTCCCTTAGTGTAGATAATATCGTTTGTGCAAAAAAAAAAAAAAAAACAACATTATGATAGTTCAATTTATTGAAATAAGTCAAATTTCTTAAGTATAGGATTATTTTATTACCAATAATCTCTTTAATGACAAAATTATTATAGAAATTAAATTACTCCTAATTATCTCTTTAATTATTTCTTCTATTTTTTTTTGCTTTTTTTTTTAATTTTGAATTTTTATTATCAACCTATATCACAAGATAATTGTATTTATCTACAAAAACAAATTTATAATCAACTTGTATCACATATTAATTTGTCTTGTTTGTGGATAAATTATGTTTTTGTACATTTTAATTAGGTTTCATATCTCATTTATAGGTGTAATATACATTTATATATTTGTTACTTGAGTTAGGGTAGTATATTCTGGAAATGGATTCGTGTTAGTATATTAGTTTTTTGTTACAAGATATTAAGTAGATTTATGAAAAAAATTAATAATAGAGTATACTTTTAATAGTTAATCTCTACTAATTAATGAAACCCTCTTTGTCAACCAAAAGAGGGTGAAAAGACAAATTAGTCTTCTATCACACAAAAAAAAAAGATGGGCAATAATGTAATTTCACAGGTCCAAATTTTACAGTTTTTTATTGAAACCTCACTTACATGTGAGGTTAAAATACCTCCAATATTAAAATAAAAAAATAAAAAATAAACAAACCATAACTAAAAACCAAAAACCTCCCACTCCCCCACGTTCTCTCTCTCCCTCTCTTCTTCTCATTTTCTTAAAAAATGTCTTCATACACACAAAGTGTGTGCCCATATGCTAGTTTTATATTGAGACAACACTTTTTATTACTTAATTTCAACCGCCATATTGAAAGATATCCTCAAGTGAGTTGGTTTGAATTCAACGGCTAGACGACTTTGTCTTACGATTCCTATAAATCCTCAGATATTTTCCCTTTTACTTTACCAAAATCCTTCAAATCATCCATTGTTACAAAAAAAAGGCTACAATTCTCTTGTCGTACAGATTTCAAAATCCTTCCTTTCCATGAAGCTCTTTGCATGATGTCCTCGAGCAAGAAATCCAAGTTGACTAAGAGCAAGTCCACCCATGGAGCCTTCCCCCCAGGCAATCCACTATGCAATCCACCCTAATGAACAGTAACTGCCTTAAATGAATAGTAACTGCCATTAATGAACAGTAATTGCCATTTGCATCTCCACCCATGGAGCCCTTCCCCCTGGCAATAGGCAATAATATTAATATTCTGTTTCTCACCCAATCCATAAAATATTATTATTTTTCTAACTCTCTCTCTTCTCTTCTCTCTCTCTCTCTCTCTCTTTCCCGCCTGACACATCTCTTCTCCCTCGGGCCACAGGCCCGTCGATTCCCCACCCCCCCGCTGCTCGACCTCCCACCCGCCCTCCGGCTCTCCATGGCTGGAGCTCTCCCCACCGGCCCTCGGGCCCTTTGATCTCCCCGGTCCCCCGAGCAAGTCCCACGGTTGGAGTTGCTCTAAGGTCCGCCAAAAGGCTCTTATCCTTAAGGTTCTTTTATTGTGTTAATGAGATGTTTTTTTGGTTAAGCGTATTTTCCTTTGCACCTAAGGTTCTGTGTTCGTTTCCTCCTCCCATAGTTTAAATGAATTTAGTGTAAATTATTCATCGTTTGTAAAAAAAAAAAAAAACATATTTCCACCGTGGTGATGTCATAATTAGATTTTTTTTTTTTTTGTGGCTTCCTCAACACACTACTGGAGTAGTGTGTAATATACCCTTCATTTAGTTTTATTGGTTACTCCAAGAGAGCATTTTGAGATTGAGAAAAATACTCTGGCTGGTTGCAATATTTTGTGGGAGGGAATCAATTGCTCTTCTACCAATCTAACCGAAAAGTAAATTGTTCTTTGGTTATTTTGGGTGCTGCACAACTGATTTGTATTGGAGAAGAGTTGTTTTCTTGTTTCTCGTTTATATTTTCGGTATCATTGAGTGACTAAGCTCGAGTGTATTTGAGGTTTAGGGTTCTTGAGAGATAAACACTATCTTGTAATTGCTCTCTTTAATTATGGTAGATCCCCTTCCTCGTCTGCAAACTGGACATGTAACTAGGCTCATTAAACGCGAAACAACATAAATCTTAGTGTTCTTAGCTGTTTGGACCTTTTTACTTTTCACTAATTTGTTTCTTGCCTAGTTGTTACTTTTCTTACGCACGATCTTGCATGTATAGGCTGACAAGGGTTTGGTTATGATCTGGTGTTGTATTTGGTGGCTAGAGATAAGGAGGAGTCGGTTAAGGAGATCAGAAATTGAATTTAACTTTGTCATCATCTACATCTGGTAGACATTCTGTTGCTAGTGCGATTAGAGGTTGAGAAATTTGATGGCTCTAATAATATCGGTGTATATCAACAAGAGATATAGCTTTGGAGAAGAATTATGTAGACACAAATTATGTTTATGGTATTTGTTAGGGCAGAGCAAACAAACTGAAAACTCGAAAAAGGACCAAACTCAACCGTCTGGGTTGGTTTCGTTTTGATGTTTTATAGGTCCATTCGGTTTATAAAACAAGACCAAACCGGAAGAATCAGTTTAATATGCCGTTTTGATTTTACAGACCATGAGTTAACCAAAACAAACCACTTATAATATGTAAAGTGTTCTAGGCATAATTTACTGAACAATTATGGAGGTCACAGAGAGGGGGTGCGGCACATAGAGAGAAGAGTGATGCAATTATGAGGTGTTGTTATCTCACCCTATTGTGCCTTTATTTATAGTAGTAGGGAAGGTTAAATCATTACCCTAATAGGATAATATCTAACCCTAGAGAATATTCCAATATATCCCTAGATACACTATGATTTACACAATCACATTCCTAATCTAATAGGACCGCAACACTCCCCCTTAAGTGTGTAAATACTCAACTAAATGACGCATTAGTTCTTCAGCAATGAAGTAAGTACAGTTGATGAAGTCGTCGACACAATGAACGAATGCGAGTCTCAAATCGACGGAAGAATGCATAAAAGGTAAAACTCACAAAACCTCGTTATGGTAAAACCCAAGGTGGGATAAAAACCCATAGACTAAAGAGAAAAGTGAGAAGCATTAAGTCAAAACTATAAGTCTTCTGGACGCAAGTAAAAGAGCTCACAAGGGTATGACCAGCCCAAGATTGGTGCCTCGTCAAAACCTAGTTAGGTATCAAAAACCCAGTGGGAAAAATGCTCGTAATCGTAGGGAAAAAGAGTACATTAAGATCAAGTGAGTATACTTCTGGATACTCCCCTTGAGTTTGATAGAACTTCCAAATGAGAACCACAAGCATTGCATATGAATAGTTAGGCATACCAATTCCTAAGACAAGCTTCTAGAATGTTGACTTCAGCAATGACATCGTGTAGAGGTCGACAAGGTTGTTTGGGATTGGCTTGCATGACTTCAATCTCCCGAATTTTTGCTGATGTAGATGTGTAGACGCAATATGTCTTGGTGTTGACTTCGTTGATGTATCATGTCTTGGTCGGGTTGATACGTGTGGCATAATCTTTATGGATCGTTGTTGGGACTCAACGATGGATGAAAACAGCAAGTACTTCGAATATACTCAACAAGAACTCCTAACCATGTCTCACTTGATGCGTAGTGAAGTGAAGTGAGTCTTGGAATGATTTGAAGATTTCGCAACTAAGGTCATATCGTGGACCTCCAAGATACTGCGATATCCTTAACAGTAAAGACATAACCATTCAGGGATTTACCTTGTGCGGGCTTGATAAGTAACCAGCGTCAGCATAACAAATAAGGCAAGCATCATTCCGAGGATCAAGGGGGGTTGGATCTGCTTGGGATACGTTGGGATTTGCCCAAATCCGTAGTACCTTCAGGGTGGCGAAAAACATCTTTAATACCAATTCAGTGGCTGCGTGTAGGTGCGGTGCTGCATCTTTACCAATAGATCAACAGCGAAGAAGATGTCATATCTAACGTAATGAGCTAAGTACAACAAAGCACAAAGTTGAACTTAGATATGGAATTTTAGATTCCATAACCTCTTAAAGGGTCTCATTTGCATATAGCGTATGAAAGATCATAGGTATACTCAAAAGTAACACCTTCGGGGTGTAGTTTGACTGGTGGACCAAAGTACTATCAGAACAATGCTTGAACTTCAAGTCAAGATGAGTTTTCCCAAGATCCATCATCTTAAAATTCCATCTTCAGGTGCAAGGCAGTTTTCTCAAGCTCTTCCAGAGTTTTAGTGAGATTCATGTCATCGACATAAACTGTAACTCTAGCAATTAGACGTTTGAGAGAAACCTTGTGCCGTAAGGTGTGCATAATATTACACTGTTTCATTCATCTCATTACGCTTTATTTCCCACTTGTAACACAACAGGGTTACCTTGGGCAGTGTAGGAACGATAAGTTCAAAACACACTTTGGTAAGGTATTTAACATGGATTGTTATTTTGGTTGTCCAATCAGTTCTACGTTGTCACTAATCAATGGAACACTATTTGATATCATCGTTTTTCATTTATGTTGGTAACTACCATATAAGTGAAAACATCATCGATGATAATCTCATTCCAATTCCCTTATCTCATCCAAACTGGTATACTGGACTAAGAACTTCAAGTCTCGAGAGTAATCCAGATTAATCTTATGTGATGGAAATGATTTGAGACAACGATCGAGTATGGATTCATTTTGTGTCGTGACCTTCCTTTTCTAGGTGAATTTTATGAACCGAGTGATCTGTCGTGCTTTAGGCCGAGACAGATTGATTGGCTATCCACTGGTGTACTGGACGTCCAACATAGACGGCACATCCTTCAAGGATGTTGACTCGATGCCCTTTAAATGCGTCTATCCTTGCAGGCATGTTTGCAGCTGGTATATTATCTCGTCACTTTAGCTAGATCAGAGGAATGCGTCTGGAGCAACATTCTAAAAGCTAGAATACATCACGATGAGGATCGAGATGAGACATAGTGGACAACATCCACGTAAATTCGTGCCGTTTTATAGGAACGTTAACGTTCTTATCTTCCCCTAATGGTGGGAAGACTGTCTCATTGAGGTGACAATCCGCAAATGAGCGGTAAAGAGATCACATGAAAGGGGCTTTAAGAGAGTTAGTGTGAAGGAGAATCATAATCGGCAAAGATTTACAACCTTTTGTGATGACCCAAATTGGTACGTTGCGACGGCGCAACTTGGCACATGGAATGCACACCCAAAATGCGTAAATACAAAGCGTTGGGTTCGTACCCAGTAACCAACTGTAATGTAAAACATTATTGGGTGGCAATGGACCTCAAGGCGGACCAACATAGCTGCATACAAGATTGCATAGTCCTAGGCAGAAACCGAAAGCTTGGTGTGTTCACCAAGGTCTGGGCGATCATTGAAATTACGATTTATGATCACTCTGTGAGGCTATTTGTGGTGAATATAAGAATTCGATGTTTAATTATAAACCCAAAAGACATGCAATACTTATCGAAAACCTTTGATATAAACTCTACAATATTATCCAGTCTTCCAGACTTTATAGGATAAGTAAGGTGGTGAACCCTTAAAATCGGTCAGGAGGTTTAGCAGCAATGTGTGTGGACAAACATGTTACCAGTTTGTCGATTCATCAACCAAAACTATAAGTTTTTATATGGTCCGTATTTTGGTTGGATTAGTGCACATATATTCCCTTGAATTGATTGTGAAATGAGAGTCATTTCGTATCTTTGCTAGGGATGATTTAGAAAATCAATTTCTCAAACAAGCGAGCTTGGCAAAGTGTGCTTGTAAGCACATGATCCTTACTTCGGGTAAGGAGATGCGTCGTAGCATCATTGTTCGACCTAAATGTACCAAATGGTCGTGCTAAAGCAAGCAGACTGCTTAATCACCAGGTTCTAGGCTGGTCACATATGGCGTGTTCGCAGTTAGAGATAGCCCATTGGCCCCAAAGTAAAGCTTCAAGGTCATTTTTGGAGGTGGTGCAAAGATATTTCACTCTATGTTTTTCAGTGGTTTCAATCATGATCATTGTTCTCTCGATTATCCTTAAGACTCAACGATGTTCTTCCAGAACGGGGAGAATATAAGGTCTCTTAAATGGTAATGTAGTACCATTCATACAACGAGGACCATTCCAATGCTCTCAATCAGGTTGGATAGACCTGAAGTCGTTGTTAGAGATGTGATTTAGGTGTAAAGTTAGTGTGCGTAGTATCCCATTCATCCTAGACAACTATTTTTCCCACATTCGTACCTAATCACATGTTTAATTGAATTCGATCATATGTATTAAGAAACATGATTCAATTAACTCATTTTTTAGGACAATATTGATAACATAATCCATAACTAAAACAAACACCAACCTGGAATTCAAGAACATAGAAAAATGTTCACAAAGTAAATCAAAATTACTAAGGGTATTCAACAACAAGGCCATTCATGTCAAAATTCTGCTCCTCCAACGGTGCTTGGTGGAGCAAAATTAGTCTCACATATTGACTACGAGAATGGTACTCATCAACGACATTGGTAGAGGCACTAAGTGGTGCATAACCAATGATCTATTTCATTAAGACGGGCATGATGCCACAGATTCTGTAGGGTTAAGGTTTAAAATATTATCCCTTATTCTTTAAGTTTTAGGTCTTAGGTGCCAAAGATCACGCTTCGGGCATGTTGCCACACCTTGGCAGGCCTTGATTCTACCTTATGTTGTAAAAATAAACTCGAAATTGGATTGTGAGATAGACAGACCCAGATTTGGGTTCAGTAGGTTCCAGCTGAAGCTGGAAGGGTTTGTTCGGTAGGCCTATGCCAAAGCAGAGCAATACCATTCAGCGCACCTCTGCCAAAGCAGAACATGGTCTTCGGTGTATCCTTACCGAAGTAGGGCACCATTATTCGTTAGGCCTTGGTCGAACTAGGTCGAGCCATTCGGTAAACTCCAGCTGAGGCTGGGTCTATACCTTTTTCTCACATTTATGGTAGTAATTAGATCCGAGAATTTGGTAAACTTTTGTTCTCTACACTACTGCTTCAAAAGCAAGTTAGAAACATGGAAGGACGAGAAAAGTATATTCCAGTCAAAATTCGATTGGATTTATAAACTTCAGAATCGTACTCATTCATGGACATAATCATGGTGTGCTTCAGACAATATCTTTCATGATTAGACGGTCCGTATGAGCTAGCCAAAGAGCAATGGAATCCTTGTTTAGGAAGTACTTCCGTTTGTAATGCTTCAGGCATAAGTCTTCGAATGAAGATCATGGGGAGACTTATTCAGCTCTTCCATGCCATTGTTGGCTACAATGGTTTCTTAGCTTCTTGATAGTCAAATGGAGATTCATGTCTATTAGGAAACGTTCAATTAGTGAAATCGAACTTGTTACAGTTCGACAATCCACTGAATGGAGGGAACAAGATTGTGATTGGTGTTATGGGAAATAAAATATCCACAAGTATCAAAGTTAGAACATTCGGGTTCTAAGACATAGTTTACATGAAAATGTCGGGCTTTTATGGGTGTATTGTTGTATGAAAACTTCGGCAAGTGCACTAAATTCGAAACTACAAGTTCGATTTTAGTTATGAACTTCCAGTTCATAAAAGGAGGGACATGTAAGAACACATAATAAAATATACAACTAAGTGTAGTGGATTTGGGTTGCTTCAAGAGCTCAACTGTGAGTGCTTCGGGACTACGAAAGGTAGTCAACGGTTCAAAGAAAATAAATAAAATATTGAATCGTTAATGTCCAAAACTGGGCTTAAGGCTAATAATTTTGGATGTCTTGTTAGATTAATGGACTACTGGTCACTTTAATTAATTCAATAGATCGGACCATACATGATCGATCGTAGAAAAAAAAAATTGTCTAGGCCATACGGGCAACCCATGTGTGCTGTGTAAGCCACAGACTACAACAGAAAGATAGGTTGGGGGGACAACATGCCCACAACAAAACAAAACCAAAAATAATAAATCCCAAATGGGCTATGAAGGAATACAGCCTAGCTTCACGCTAGCTGCGGATCGAGAAAGGAACAAGCCCAGATAGGCTATGGTGTAAGCTGAGCGCGAACAAGGACCAAAAACAAAGGCCTCGGTTTAGGCCGGGCACCCCAACATGTTGGGTGTATAGTTTGTCGAAGAAGACGGTGGCGCCACCATTGATAGTGGTGACCACAGAAGGTGAGACGAGCCAGGGTTTAACAGGGACTTTAGGATTCACGACAGATGAGCTTCTCGACGTCGGTGGTGACAGAAGCGTTACAAAACCAATGAAATTCAAAAAAGGATTTCAAGATTTCATCGAGATTCAACTGGAATCTCGAGGTTTAAAGTTGAATATGACATCCAAATATCGTGCGTTACCAGAAAATGTCGAAAAAAATGGCTGCAAGGGTTCGGCTTCAGGCAAACCTGAGGGTTGGTGACACAGACGACGGAAAACGTCGTCGTTTCTGGGTTTTGGGTGCAGGAGCAGTTCGGCTCCTTTGGCGGCTCAGCTCGCGTAGCTCTTCGGCTTCTAGCCGTAGCTCAGCGCGTGGCTAGTAGGGGTGGGCACTTGGAACCGAAAACCGAAACCAAAACACAAATTGAATCGGACCGCACCGAACGGTTTGGTTTTGCGGTTTTGAAACGGTTGTGGTTTCAAAATCGAACCGCGGCAAAGAAAACGGTTTGGTTTCGGGTTTTGGGTTTTCAAAACCGCACCAAACCGAAACCGAAACCGCACCATATATTGAATGTTATGTTTTAATTAGTTCAACTAGACTAGTGACACATTATATATTAGGAACCACTCAAGTATCAATTTAAGTTCTAAATTATTAATTTCTTTAGGAACCACCCTCCACTGTTTTCTGGTAATTTGCAGCTCATTATATATTGGAACCACCCTCCACTGATTTGCAGCTCATTATATATTGAATCCATTGATTCTTTAAATATGGGACGAGATGTAGAGACTTTCATTTGGGAAGAGAAAGAGAGAGAGGGAGAGTGCGATTTTGGGCATTTTTCTACAGCTCCTCTTGAAGCCAAAGTCATCTTATGCGAGAGGCTTGAAAGTCGTCTTTCAATTATGGTTAAAATCTGACAAAACAAACTCATTAATATTATGGCATTGAAATTCAAAGTTAGGACATTACTTTAGTAATTAGTATTAATATTAATATTAATCAAAGTTAGGACATTACTTTATTAATTAGTATTAATATTAGATTGTACATTTTTTTCTCAAAAACCAAACCGAAACCGTTTGAAATCGCACAGAACCGAACCAAACGGTTTGGTTTCATTTCGGTTTTGGCTTCAAAACCGCACTGAACCGCACCTCAAAAAGTTTCGGTTTCGGTTGCGGTTTCACTCGAAACCGCATCGAACCGCACCGCGCCCACCCCTAGTGGCTAGGGTTTAAAACTCATTTTTCTCTATATTTTGTTTTTGTTTTTGTTTTTGTTTTGATTTTTTAAAGGTTTTAAAAACCCAGAAAAAATAAAAAAATTATGCTTCTATTTTCTTTTGATTCTTTGACTCACAAATTCCACATAACGATTTATAATTGCGTAATGCATGAATGTATATATATATATATATATATATATGTATATATATATGTATATATATATATTTCTATTGACAAATATATGAACATATACAATATATATCAGAAGGAAAAAATAAATGTAGGGGTTCATGCATCATGGGGAATTTTTTCATGCTTCATGGTCGTTTCAAATATCTTAATTTATTTTAAGCGTACCTGATTGGCAGAAAACAACAAAGTCTTTGAATTTGTAGAAGGTGATTCTCAAAAAGCCAAAATTGCATCTCCAATGCGTTGTATCACGTTTAACACAAAAAAATTAAATTGAATCAATAACATGTAGATCAATTCAATAAAATAATAAATTAATCATAAAAAGAATGATTAAAACGTAATACTCCCCTAATTGAAGATCAAACTCTCTTTAGCGCAGCGTCAAAAGCGTGCTGATAACGTGTTGTAGTCATAATTTACTGAACAATTATGGAGGTCAGAGAGAGGGTGCGGCATATAGAGAGAGAAAAGAGAGATGTGTAATTGTGAGGTGTTGTTATCTCACCCCATTGTGCCTTTATTTATAGTAGTAGGGAAAGTTAAATTCTTACTCTAATAGGATTACAATTCTAATAGTATAATATCTAACCCTAGAGAATATTCCAAGATATCCCTAGATACACTAGGATTTACACAATCATATTCCTAATCTAATAGGACTGCAACATAAAGTATTATGTAAAAAAAACAAATATACTATATTATATATTTTAGTATTTAGCTAAACATTTTGGAGTTATTCTGAGACTTTGAGTTGAGTGATGGATGATAAGTTATGTAATTGGAATTTTAACAAAAGTCAGAATTTATAAATTGACACGCATAAATTTCTTTGTTTGGATACATAAACATAGACATTTAGAATTTCTGCATGAAAAGAAAAAAAAAATGAAATTTGGGACCTCAAATTCCTAAGTTTAAATTTCATGTAAATATGTGTCATTTCTAAATTTTTATGAGCGAGAGTATAAAAATACAAAAATTACGTAGTCAAATTCCATTGTTCTTTTAGGTTAACCAAACAAGAAAATTCACAAATTCTAGAAAATAAAATTCTGTCATTTCTATTTCCATCATCTTGAAATTTCTTAGTAATCTTAAATTTTTTCACCCAAACTAGGCCTGACAAATGGGTCGTGTTTGTCATTTTTGTGTAAGAGCTGTTATCTTAACGGGTCGTGTCGTGTCACACCCATTATCTTAACGGGTTCTTGACAGATCGGGTCACTTTACCCAATAGTTAAAATGACCCGACCCATTATGCTCCTTTAAGAAAAATATTTTTTTTTTTCTAAATTTGCATATACCACATTGCAACATAAATATTATTTCAAAACATAAAAAGACATTTGTCGTTAAGTACTACATCTACATACTCCAAAATAAGAGCCTAATAAAAAGCATCAATACACTACTAGTCTACTACAAAATATCAAATGTGCAAGGAAATACAAAATGAAGGAGTTTTTCTTTTCCAGGTTGTGAAACCTTTCTCGGAAGTTAAAACAAAATACATTTAAAAAAAAATGGCAACAAAAAGAAAAGGTTACCACAAGCTCAAAGCCAATCGGTGTGGTGGAGGGAGACGAGAGAGGTGTTGGGTTTTAGGCTCAAAATTAAGATGATGCAAAGAATTAGGTTTGTGTTACCTATTTGGTTTTGGTGTCCTATTTGGGTTTGGATTTTGACTTCTTAGTTGGTTTCCTTGGTGGAGAGGTTTTGTTAATTACCTATTTGATTAGGATTTGGATTTACTTCCTATTAGGATTCTTATTGTAACCTAAGTCCTATGCACTATAAATAAGACCTTAGGGTTAGTGTATTTTGTGTGGTAATTTGGTGAGTAAGAGAGCAATTTGGGAGAATCTTCTCCATTAGTTTTGGGTTCTCTACTCGTTTGGTTTAGGGTTTGTAATTTGTGGGATTTGGGTTGTGAGAGTTTAAACACTCTTTTGTAATCTCTGTTTGTTTAGTGAAATTCCTCGCCGTGCTTTGCCCGTGGACATAGGCTTTACGCCGAACCACGTAAATCTCTTGTGTTAGTTTGAGATTGTTTGTTTTAGCTTTCGCCTACGACATTGATATTGGTATTTTGTTAGAATTCGCTTCCGTTTGCGCGTAAAATTACAACAAGTGGTATCAGAGCCTAGGTTTCGGCTTGGGCTTTGCTTGGCAGTCACTATGAAGCCTTCTGTGTCATCGGTGAAAGTTGATATTGAAAAGCTTGACGGCAATGACTTTGGTATTTGGCAATTGAAGATGAGTGCTTTGTTAGTTCAACAAGGACTTTTGAAAACGCTAAAGGGTGTGAAGGCTTTGCCAAATTTGTGGACTGAGGAGGAAAAGGAAGATGTTATGGAGCGGGCACTTGGAGCAATCCTACTGACTTTATCGAATGAAGTCTTGCGTGAAGTTTGTAGGATCAAATCTGCACCGGAGTTGTGGCTAAAATTGGAGCGCTTGTATATGACCAAATCCCTTGCAAAACGGTTGTATTTGAAGAAAAGTTTGCATACTCTTCGTATGGATGAAGGTACATCAATTCATAAGCATGTTGATGAATTCAATAAACTTATGATGGATTTGAAAAGTGTGGACGACCAAATTAGGGATGAGGATTATGATATAACTTTGTTGTGTTCTTTATCTCCTTCGTATGAACACTTTGTCGATACCATGCTATTTGGTAGAGAAAGTATTAGTTTGGAAGATGTTAAAGCCGCTTTGAATTCTAAAGAGCTAAAGAATAAAGTGTCTGACACACAAGATGGAGCTTTGGTAGTTCAAGGAAGGAATAAGGAAAAGGGGCAAACTTGGAAAGAACACTTGTAGCTATTGTTATAAGGAAGGTCATTGGAAAGTAGATTGCCCAAAACTCAAGGGCAAAAAGAAGCCGTTTGATAAGTCTTTTGCTAGTGTTGATGCAAACATTGCAGAAGATCGTTGTTCTGAACTCCTCTAAAGGTTATGTGAGGTGGTGGAGCTTGGTACTCAAGTTCTTTGGGTGGAGTGCAATTCGCACTTTTTGTTCGTATGTTCAAGCTTTTGCTTGGATTTTGTTTCGTATTTGTTAGTTTCCGTAATGGAATTTGTTGGAGAAGGCGTTGGAGGAAAATTTCAAGTTTGAAGACTTTTGGATTTTTTAAGTCTAGGTGGAGATCAGTTTCGAAACAATTTGGTGGGCGTTTGCGTTTGTATTTTGGTATCCCAAATTTGAAGTTTGTATTTGATTTGGAAGTTTGCTAATTTCTCGCCGAGGTGGAGATTGTTGGGTTTTAGGCTCAAAATTAGGATGATGCAAAGAATTAGGTTTGTGTTACCTATTTGGTTTTGGTGTCCTATTTGGGTTTGGATTTTGACTTCTTAGTGGGTTTCCTTGGTGGAGAGGTTTTGTTAATTACGTATTTGATTAGGATTTGGATTTACTTCCTATTAGGATTCTTATTGTAACCTAAGTCCTATGCACTATAAATAGGACCTTAGGGTTAGTGTATTTTGTGTGGCTCTTTTGTGTGGCAATTTGGTGAGAGTCAATTTGTGAGTAAGAGAGCAATTTGGGAGAATCTTCTCCATTAGTTTTGGGTTCTCTACTCGTTTGGTTTAGGGTTTGTAATTCGTGGGATTTGGGTTGTGAGAGTTTAAACACTCTTTTGTAATATCCGTTTGTTTAGTGAAATTCCTCGCAGTGCTTTGCCCGTGGACGTAGGCTTTACGTCGAACCACGTAAATCTCTTGTGTTAGTTTGAGATTGTTTGTTTTAGCTTTTGTCTATGACGTTGATATTGGTATTTTGTTAGAATTCGCTTCCGTTTGCGCGTAAAAGTACAACAAGAGGGTGGTTGTGACTCATGGTTGGCTGAAGTTGAGGTTCGAGATTGAGATTCGAGAGTTAAATTCGAGAGAGTGAGAGAGAGAGAGAGAGAGAGAATGGCTGCTTCAATTTGAGCCTTTGACTTCGAGAATGAGAGAGACAGAGTCTGATTTAGGCTTTTGGGCTGAGAAAACATTGGACGGCCGAGATTAAATCTCAGCCGATCCAACGGTCATCAATTTTCCAAATTTAATTCATATATATATATATATATATATATATATATATATATATTTAATCTTACAAAAGTGAGACTAAATCCTACTGCAATAAGTATAGTAATTTTTTCTTCTGGTATAAAACTATTAAAATAATATTTTTCTTATTGTGTAACGGGTTACTCATATGTATCTCTGGACGATCTGTTATCTTAATAGGTGCTTATTGGGTTACCCGATAACGATCTGATTCGTTATCGTGTCGACCCAAAAACCTGTTAACTTTGTGTCGTTTCGTATCGAGTTAACTGATCGTGTCAGAAATTGTCAAGCCTAACCCAAACACATTGTAACACAATTTGAAGATGAACCAAATGATTTTAGACATGCAAGGGCTTAGACCCTCCTTCAATGACTAGTTGGTAAAAAAATTTTGTCCGATAATGCTAAAGTTGACATTCTTCATGCATTGTTTGTAAATGAGATATAAATGTAATTTTTCCATTTACAATAATCGGATTGAGAATGAGATATCGAGGCGTTTAGTTGTTCGGTGAAGAAGAGCCGGAGAGGGACTGCACTATTTGTCCCATGCAACTGCAAGCCAACCCTAATTTTGTAATAGTAAACAAAACCCAATAAATAAAAATCATCCTCTCACTTATTGCAAATAATATATTTCATTGTATAAATTTAGATTTGAAATGATTTTCAAAATGGCCCCTCACGTTACATTTTGAAGTTTTGAAATTGTATTAATTTATATTTTTTTGTCCCTTTGAATATCTAGTCCTCAGTTAAATTGATGAGTTTTGTTTTTCTTTCTAAAGTGGTGCATTCTGGGCCAATACTTTAGCACATACAAGGACCTCACGCTTACCATGTCATCAATTTAATGAAGGTCAAACAATTAATCCGACCAGATGCATAAATTGATACAATTTTAATACCTTATGGTGTAAATTGAGAAAGTTAACGTTTCATGGTCCATTTTGATCATAGTAGAGAGTCGACCCAAAACCACCAACAACATTGAAAAAAGAAGGCAAAAATAAATCATGCAATATTAGAGGTATAAGAAGAAGCAATATTAGTGTGAGGAGAGTTCGAACTCGAGTGCATAGGGAGGCATATATACTCTAACTAACATGACTAGATTCACGTCTGCCATTGCTTTTCGCATAAGTAATCACAATAATGATGATCTTGTTGTAAGCATAATTTGCTGAACAATTATGGAGGCTAGAAAGAGAGAAGGGGTGCGGCATATAGAGATAAGAGAGAGATGTGTAATTGTGAGGTGTGTGTTATATCACCCCATTGTGCCTTTATTTATAGTAGTAAGGAAGGTTAAATCCTTACCCTAATAGGATTACAACTCTATTAGAATAATACCTAGTCTAAGAGATATGGTAGAATCCCATAAGGATATCCTAGATATGTTAGGATTTACACAATCACATTGCTAATCTAATAGGACTGCAACACTCCCCCTTGAGTGTGTAAATGCTCAACTAAATGGTGCATCAGGTCTTCAGCGATGGTAAAACCCAAGGTGGGAGAAAAACCCATAAACTAAGGAGAAAAGTGAGAAGTTGCATTAAGTCAAACTATATGTCTTCTGGAAGCAAGTAGAAGAACTCACAAGGGTATGACCAGCCCAGGATGGGTGCCTCATCAAAACCTAGTTAGGTAGCAAAAATTCAGTGGGAAAAATGCTCCTAATTGTAGGGAAAAAGAATACACTAAGATCAAGTGAGTATACTTCTGGATACTCCCATGAGTTTGACAGAACTTTTAAATGAGAACTACAAGTGTTGCATACGAATAGTTAGGCATACCAATTCCTCGGACAAGCTTCTGGAAAGTTGACTTCGACAGTGACATCGTGTAGAGGTCGGCAAGGTTGTCTGGGATCGGCTTGCATGGCTTCAATCTCCTGATGCTTTGCTGATGTAGATATAGACGCAATATGTCTTTGTGTTGAATTCGTTGATTTATCATGTCTTGGTCTGGTTGATACATGCTACCTAGTCTTCATGGATCGTCGTCAAGACTCAATGATGGATGAAAACTGCAAGTACTTCGAATATACTTAATAAGAACTCCTAAACATGTCCCACGTGTGGCGTAGTGAAGTGAGTTGAGTCTTGGAATGATTCGAAGATTTCACAACTAAGGTCATATCGTGGACCTCCAAGATATTGATATATCCCTAAATTCGGGGATGTGCCTTGTGCAGGTCTGAAAAGTAATATGCGTCAGCATAACAAACAAGGCAAGCATCATTTTGAGGATCGGGGGGGGGGGGGGGTCAGATCCGCTCAAGATACGTTTGGATTAGCCCAAATCAGTTGTACCTTCAGGGTGGCGGAAAAAGTCTTTAATACCAATTCAGTGGTTGCGTGTAGGTGTGATGCTACATCTTTACCAATAGATCAATAGCGAATGAGATGTCCTATCTAACATAATGAGCTATGTACAACAAAGTGCAAAGTTGAACTTAGATATGGAACTTCGGGTTTCATAACCTCTTCAAGGATGTCATTTGCATATAGTGTTGGAAGATTATAGGTATACTCAAAAGGTAACACCTTCGGGGTGTAGTTTGACTGATAGACCAAAGTACTGTCAAAACAACACTTGAACTTCAGGTCAAGGCATAAACAAGTTTTCCCAAGATCATTCATCTCAAATTCCATCTTCAGCTGCGAGGCATTTTTATCAAACTTTTTCAGAGTCTTAGTGAGATTCATGTCATTGACATAAACTATAACTCTAGCAATTCAGAATAAGACTTCATAGTTTAACACGCAAGGGTATACTTCATATCCCTGACTGATCAAATAATCACTTAGATGAGTATACCACATTCGTCGGATTGCTTCAATCCATAAGTGAACGCCCCAAACAAGTTAAGAGGGTGTTCGGTGGTTTGGAACTATTTAAACTAATCCATGTAATTCTTTGGGAACTTACATGTAAATCTCCGCATTACTGTCCTCATGGAAAGACATTAACCACATTTCATAATGTTGCAATCAATCACAGGGCGTTTTAGAGAAACCTTGCGCTGTAAGGCATGTATCATATCGCACTATTTCATTCATCTCATTACGCTTTCTTTCCCACTAGTAACACAACAAAGTTACCTTGGGCAGCGTAGGAACAATAGGTCCAAACATACTTTGGTAAAGAATTTAACCTGGATTGTAATTTCGGTTGTCCAATCAATTCTACATTGTCACTAATCAACGAAATACGGTTTATACATCGTCGTTTTTCATTTATGTCGGTAGCTACCATACAAGTGAAAACATCATCGATGATAATCTTTTTCAATTCCATTAACTTATCCAAACTAGTATACTGGACCAAGAACTTCAAGTCTCAAGAGTAATCCAGATTAATCTAATGAGATGGAAATGATTTAAGACATCGATCAAGTATAGATTTATTTTGTGCCATGACTTTCCTCTTCTAGGTAAGTGAATCCTATGAACCAAGTGATATGTCATGCTCCAGGCCAAGATAGATTGATTGGCTATCCGCCGGTGTAACGGACCATCCAACAAGGGCGTCCAAACCGTCCAACAAAGGCAACACACCCTTTGGGGATGTTGACTAGACATCCGTTAAGTATGTATATCCTTGCAGGCATGTTTGCATCTAGTATATGATTTCGTCACTTTAGCTAGATCAGAGGAATGCGTCTAGAGCAATATTCTGAAAGCTAGAATTCATCGCACTTGCTTATCAAACTTGTACGGTATGGGGATCGAGACGAGACATAATGGTAACGTCCACGTAAATTCGCGTCGTTCTACAGGAACTTTGACGTTCTTATCTCCCTCTAACGGCGAGAAGACTATCTCATTGAAGTGACAACCTGCAAATGAGCGGTAAAGAGATTGCATGCAAGGGTTCTAAGAGAGCTAGTGTGCAGGAGAATCATAATCGACAAGGATTCACATCCTTCTTTGAGTACCCAGTAACCAACTGTAACGTCGAATAGGTTGGGTGGCAATGGGCCTCAAGGCGGACCAACATAATTGAGTACAAGATTGCATAGCCCTAGGTAGAAACCAAAAACTTGGTATGTTCACAAGGTCCATGCAATCATTTAAATTGAACTTTATGATCACTCTGCGAGGCTATTTGGGGTGAACATGTGACCGGTTTGTCGATTCATTAACCAAAACCATAAGTATTTATATGGTTCGCATTTTGGTTGGATTAGTCCATATGTATTCCCTTAAATCCATTGTGAAAAAGGTTGTTTCGTATCGCTACAAGGAATGATATATAAACCAAATTTCTCAACAAGCAGGCTTGGCAAATTATGCTTGTAAACACAATATCCTTGCTTCGGGTAAGGAAATGCGTCGTAGCATCATTGTTCGACCTAAATGTCCCAAATGGTGGTGCCAAAGCAAGTAAACTACTCAATCACCAGGCTAAGGCCGGCCACGTGTGGTGTGTTCCTAGTTGAAAGATAGCATATTGGCCCCAAAGCAAAGCTTCAGGGTCATTTTTGGAGATGGTGCAAAGATATTCCACTCTATTTTCTTTAGTGGTTTCATTCATAATCATTGTTCTCTCGAATATCCTTAAGACTCAACGACGTTCTTCCGGAACGAGGAGAATATAAGGTCTCTGGCATAGTAATTTAGTACCATTCATACAACGAGGAGCGTGCCAATGCTCTTAATCAGGTTGGATAGACCTGAAGTCATTGCTAGAGATGTGATTTAGGCATAAAGTTAGTGTGCATAGTATTGCATTCATCCAGACAACTAACATTCCCCCATTCGTACCTAATCACGTGTTTAATTGAATTTGATCACATGTATACAAGAAACATCATTCAATTAACTCGTATTTGAGGTCAATATCAATAAGATTATCCTTAACTAAAACATACACCAAATTTGAATCCAAGAACATGAAAAGATGTTCACAAAGTAAACCAAAGTTACTAGGGTGGATTCGGGCAACAAGGCCATTCATGTCAAAATTTTGCTCTTCCAACGATGTTCGGTGGAGCAAAATTAGTTTCACATATTGACTGCGAGAATGGTACTCCTTAACGACATTGGTAGAGGCACAAACAGGTGCATAACCAATGATATATTCCATCGAAATGGAAGTAGATTCTGTAGGGTTAAGGTTTAAGAATACTATCCCTTATTCGTGAAGTTTTAGGTCTTAGTTGCCGAGGATCATGCTTCGAGTGTGATGCCACACTTTAGCAGGCCTTGATTCTACCATATGTTGTAAAAAAAAAAATTCAAAATTGGATTGTGAGATAAACAGATCCAAAATTGGGTTTAGTAGGCTCCAACCAAAGCTGGAAGGGTTTGTTCAGTAGGCATGTGCCGAAACAAAGCAATACTGTTCGGTGCATCTCTGCCGAAGCAGAGCATGCCCTTCGGTGCATCCCTACCGAAGTAGGACATCACCATTCGGTAGGCATTGATCAAACTGGGTTGGGCCATTCGGTAGACTCTAGCCGAACAGGGTCTATACAGTTCAGTAGACTCCAGCCGAGGCTGGGTCTATACCTTTCTCTCACATTTATGGTAGTAATTAGATTCGAGAATTTGGTAAACTTCTGATCTCTACACTGTTGCCTCAGGAGGATTAGAAATATGGAAAGACGAGAAAAGTATTCTCTAATCAAAATTCAATCAGATTTATAAACTTCATAATCTTACTCATTCATGGACGTAATCATGGTGTGCTTTAGGCAATGTCTTTCATGATGTAGGCAGTCCGTAGGAGCGAGCCAAAGAGCCATGGAATCCTTGTTCGGGAGGTACTTCCGTTTGTAATGCTTTGGGTATAAGTCTTCTAAGGGAGATCATGGCAGAGGCTTATTCAGCTATTCCATGTCATGGCTGGCAAAGTGGTGTTTATTGGAAACGTCCAAATCAAGAAAATCGAACTTGTGACGGTTCGACAATCCACTGAATTGGAGGGAACAAGATTGTGATTGGTGCTATGGGAATGAATCATCCATAAGCCTGAAAATCAAAACATTCGGGTTCTAAGACATGGTATACATGAAAAATTCAGGTTTTCATAGGTGTATTGTTTTATGAAAACTTCGGGTTTCAAAGGCACTAAATTCGAAACTATAGGTTCAATTCAGTTTATGAACGGTTAGTTCATAAAAGAGAGTTTCCTGCAAGAACATATAATACAATATGCTGATTTAAGTGTAGTGGATTTGAGTTGCTTTGGGAACTCAAGTGTGAGAGCTTCGGGACTACAAAAGGATGTCAACGGTTTAAAGAAAATAATTAAAATATTGAATCGTTAATGTCCAAAAGTGAGCTTCAGGCCAATAATTTTGGATGTCTTGTCAGATTAATTAACTGCTGGTCACTTTTAATTAATTTAATAGATCGAGACCATACAGGGTCGATCGTGAAAGCAAAATAATGACATTCGGGTCTTATTAGCTTTAATTAGCAGCAGGCCAAAAAAATTGCAGGCCATTGGGCTTGGGGACATGGCTGCAAGGCAGCCCAGTCCACTGCATGGCAAGCTACATGTTTGCTGCAGTTTTGGGCCGAATGAATGGGAAGATCCAGCAGTTTATGGGCTGCTGCAGGTTGGCCACTAGCGCGGGAGAACAAAAGCGCAACATTCGCTGGCTTTGGGCTGGTACACGAGAAGCCCAGCGACGCGCTGGCTTCTGGGATGAGACACTGGAATGAAGCCCAACACCAAAGACTCAGGCAATCAGGCCTGGTTCAATAGGAGAGTAGCAAGCCCAAACAGAGGATGCTGGTGTAGAACTGAAGCATGCTTGGTGTGGCTGGACTACGGGCCAGCCAAGGGCGACTCGGCATTGGCATGGCGAGACGACGCGGCTGGGAGCTGCGGCTCAGTTGCGATTTTCCCAAAAAATAAATAATAATATTTTTTCGAAATTCCCTAGGGTTTGAAACCCTAATTGCTTATAATTTCTTTCGATTCTTTGACTCTCAAATTCCACATAGCAAAAATTGTGTAATGCATGAAACGTGTGTGTGTGTGTATATATATATATATATATATATATATATATATATTGACAAATATATGAACATATACACTATATATATCGGAAGGTAAATATAAATGTAGAGGGTTCATGCATCATGGGGGAATGTTTTCATGCTTCATGATCGTTTCAAATATCTTACTTTATTTTAAGCGTACCTGATTGGCAAAAAACAACAAAAACCTTTGAATTTGTAGAAGATCCTTCTCGGAAAGCCAAAATTGCATCTCCAATGCGTTGTATCATGTTCAACACATAAAAATTAAATTGAATCAATAGCATGTAGATCAATTCAAAATAATAAATTAATCATAAAAAGATTGATTAAAACGTAATACTCTCCTGATCGAAGATCAAACTGTCTTTAGCGCAACGTTAACAGTATGCTGACAACGTGTTGTAGGCATAAATTACTAAATAATTATGGAGGCCAGAAAGATAAAGGGGGTGCGGC
Source organism: Cotoneaster glaucophyllus (assembly GCA_036320875.1). NCBI lineage: Eukaryota > Viridiplantae > Streptophyta > Magnoliopsida > Rosales > Rosaceae > Cotoneaster > Cotoneaster glaucophyllus. The sequence continues at coordinate 17,811,251 of CM070062.1, forward strand.
ATAGAGAGAATAGAGAGATGTGTAATTGTGAGGTTTGTGTTATATCACCCTATTGTGTCTTTATTTATAGTAGTATGGAAGGTTAAATTCTTACCCTAATAGGTTACAACTCTAATAGGATAATATCTAGTCTAAGAGATATGATAGAATCCCATAAGGATATTCTAGATATGGTAGGATTTACACAATTACATTCATAATCTAATAGGACTGCACATGTTTAATTAAGGTTTCGATTCTTGATTCATCCCCAAATCTTTGACATAAGATACTGCAAATTAATTTACTACAATTATTTAGACAATCAATAGTTTTGTCTTTCTTAAACACATTCATTCTGTAAATTACAATAAAACTGTTGAAATTACTGCCGCCTAAACGTCACCTTCGTGGTATTTTTTTAAGGTTATTAACATATAAAACTGTCCTTCGATCCAAAAGCAATTGGAGGCAGGCATGATCTTAATTTTTATAATAAAAAAAGTATACACCGTGATTGTGGTTAAAAGCTCGTGGCTATTATCTATTAGAGTATTACTGTAATATGATCCATGAGTAGCTTTTTTTTTTTTTTTTTTTTTTTTTTTTTTTTTTTTTTTTCTTTTTTTGGAAACTTATCCATGAGTAGCTTCGGCCTATTCTTTTAAAGTTCATTTTGGTGGGTTTGGATTTAGAACTGGAGTTAAACGGTTACTATTTACTTAAATAGTAAACTATTATGGCTATTACTATTCATTCTCCACGTCTATTGTAATATGATTGATTCTATTCACAAAGATTTATTTGTTTTATTGTATAATTCAATTGTTTAAATTAATAAACGGATGAGATTAATTTAGAATAAGTGACTATGCATATCTATAAAAATATCTTGTTTAAAATTTCATAAATAAATGTGGTACATCTTAAAAACCTAATAAGATAACCTGATAATTACATGTAATTGTTGGGGTTTTATTTATTTATTAATTAATTTATTCTGATTTTTCATGATTTTTTTTCTAAATTTTTTTGGATTTTAAAAAAATTATTATTACAAAAAATAATAAGAACCATTGGATTAAAGTGAGACTTGAAATGGACGTCTTAGATTTGGCCACATGTCGAGTACATTGAAAGTAGCCGTTGTGGCAGGCCCTAGCTGACAAAATTTGTCTCTCCAAGATGGGTTGCTTGTGGCGCATGTGCCTCATGCAATATAAAATAAAATAAAATAAAATAAAATAAAATAAAAGGTCTCGCTAATGTCATTGACGTCAGCGCCATGGATTTAGATATGTACTCAAAATTGACATGGCTGGTGAGCCTTGGCAACCCAAAAATTGGCAGATGTGTGTTTTGGGCGCCTTCTCCCCCATCTTAATTTTGGCATTTGATTTATTCAACAACAACTAAGAGAGGTAGGGATGTGTAGATAAGAAAAAGGGTTCTTTAGATATAGACTCAACTAATTATTTTCTATATAAAAACTCAACTAATTATAAACATCCAAACAAAACCCAAATTTAAAAGTGATTGCCATGTAGGAAAGTAATTGACCTATTAATACAAAATATTTACAACTTGTACCACAATATTCAAAATAAATCAATAAATATTATTACTCACTTTAATTACAATGAATAAATAATTTATTGCATATTATTAACCATAACACACACACATATATATATACATATATACGTTCAAATGTATATAGTATTACCATACGCTCAATATATATATATATATATATATATATATATCTAAACGTATAGTAGTACTATATATATGGGTATATATATATATATATGTGTGTGTGTGTGTGTATGTATGTATGTATGTATGTATGTGCATAGTACTACATATATGATCAAACATATTATACTAATTAATCTACCTATATGTAAATTTAAGATGAGCAAATAACATATATTTTGTAGGTATCATCATATATATTGGGCACATTTTATTATTATATGTACAAAAGAATAGGTAAATTGGTATTGAATAGAATAATAATTTTTTTTATGTAAGTACATTATTTTGCATGTATTTTGCATACATTGGGTTCGCTTTATTATGTAGGTAAATTATTTTGTATGTATTTTACATATAATGGGGAAATTATTTTGTTTTTTTTAAGCAATCTAACATTTTAAAATTCGTATAGTAGGTGCCCTGAATCAAATAATATTTTTTGTAGGTAAATTATTTTGCATGAATTTTTATGTATACCAAGCATTTTTTTTTGTTATATATATGTGTGTGAAATAATTTACCTACATTTATATGTAAAATATAATTTGTTGACTTAACTAAGCATGTATTATTACATATATTAGGCATGTTTTGTTGTTATTATATATTAGGCAATAAATTTATTATTTATTATTTTCGTAAAATAATTAATTCTTTCTTACAATCTATATGGAACTAATTGTGTACATCAAACATTCAAATAGGGGTGTTTTGGGCATCAAAATTTTTTACATGTGTAAGGTCAAATATAATTAATGAATTTGCTGATGTGGAATCTAGTTAATGGGTTTTATTTGAGTAAAAAACTTATGATGGGTTTTATGTGGAGAAAATTAAATTTCAGGGGCTAAAGTCATATTTTCAGTAAGAAAAATGATTTGCATAAATCATTGTATATTCTACTTAAGCTAATTTAAATTGTGAAAAGAGCTTGAACTCGAGTGCATAAAGGGAGCACATCTACTCTAACTAACACGTCTACATTCACGTCTGCCATTGCTTTTTGTACAAGTGATCACAATAATGATGATCTAGTATTTTTGGGGGATAGGAATTTGATTATGAGAAGTCACACTCTTGCATGTTTAATTAAGGTTTGGATCTTTGATTCATCCCCAAATCTTAGTTGATTACAATTATTTAGACAATCAATAGTTTTGTCTTTATTAAACACAATCATTCTGTAAATTACAATATAATTGTTAAGATTACTGCCGCCTAAACGTCACCTTCATGGTATTTTTTAAAATTAATAACATATAAAATTGTCCTTAGATTAAAATAACAATTGGAGAGAGACATGACCTTAATTTTATAATCATAAGTATACACCATGATTGATTATGGTTAAAAATTCGTGGCAATTATAAGCGCTATTTTTAATAAAAGAAGCACTATTTTTCTCCAATATCTATTGAGTTAATACTACTAGAATATGAACAAAGAGTAGCTTTCGCCTGTTCTTTTCAAGTCTCACAACAATTAGTCGCCAATAGAAGATACTCCGAAAACCGATTTTTTTTCTCTCCCATTTTTTATTTTGCATCATGAGCTGCAAACAAAAAACAAAAACAGGTTTTTAGTTTTCTAGACCTTAGGCCATCTCCAGCTAAGGGTTAAGCGATCTTTAATGAAAAGGGATAAAGGTTTCAAAGCTAAAACTGGTCTGATTGTCTAAAAACTCATCTTCGACCAATAGCTGGGCTATAATTTTATGAAGTCCACTAGGTGATTATTTGGCCAAACGGGCATCAAGCTGGCCTAATGTAACCCACTCTTACCCTTTTTTTGGGGCTCATCTCCTCATTTGCAATAGTTGGTTCAAATTCAACGATTTGATTTGAAAACATTGAAAGGTAGCTTAACTAAATTAACCAAAAAAAATATAAAGTATAAACTTAAAACTAATAAATTATTGAGGAGACTATGTATAGCTCATTCAGTTTAAAACAACATATAAGTATGGCCTAACATTGTTTATTTAAAAAAAAATATTTGCAGAGCTATAATTCTACACATGAGAGATTGAAGGGCACTCTTCAGAAGATTCTCTTTTTGTCTAGGTTTCATGTTGAGGGGCACTTTATCTTTTATAGTTAGTGATAATTTGACGGATGAGGTTAGTCTCTAAGACTTGGGTTAGGTGTGAAGTTACATGTAGTCTGGAGGTTGCTAATCCCCCCACCACTGAAGCTTCCATTGCAGCTCACATGTCTCTGTACTAGAAAATGGTTAACAAATATGTTAAAACCCCCGCCCCAATAAAACGATCTTAATCTTAAGTTCATTCACTGGGTTAATAAGATAATTTTATGACGCAAGTGGCTTGTAAATCAGTTAGTTAAGAGCATTTAACTCTACAGTTGAGAAAAATACTTTGGTTGGATGCACTATTTTTGGTGGGAGAATTAATTGCTCTCACTACCAATCTAATGGAAAAGTCGTAAATTGTTCTTTGGTTATTTTGGGTGCTGCACGACTGATTTGTATTGGAGAAGAGTTGTTTTCTTGTTTCTCGTTTATTTTTTTTTTGTATCATTGAGTGAGTAATCTTGATTTAATTATGGTGGACCTCCTTCCTTGTCTCCAAACTGGATGAAACTAGGCTCATTAAACACGAAGGAGGACAACTGAAGGCAAATCACGATTATTCACTCATTTGGGACTAAACCGAACCAAACCAAATGCAGCATTGGTGAACCGATTACATCGGCTTTACGCATTGTGGTTTAGAATTCGGCAAACATAGTGTGTGGCTTGGTGCGCAATTTCAACTTAATATCGAACCAAACCAAACTGCACCCAACCCTAGTATTTTTGCATAAAATCGTGAGAAACAAGACCGACAAGTAAATTGTTGTTTGGTTATTTTGAGTGCTCCAAATCATATTTGTAGTGGAAAAATAAGAGTTCTTGTTGTTTGATTGTTTCCTTTATCTTTGCCTAGTTCCACAAACAATTGACGATTTCACACCACAGTAATTAAGCAGAAACAATAATTTTTATTTGAAGTATATTAAGATTTGAATCAATTAATCAATATCCCTTCATTTGATGAATAAAATTGGAGCAAAAGTTTTTTATTTATCGTGCTATAGTATTGTATGGTACACTAAATCTTTTCTTTCTTTTTCTCAATGAGTAAAGGCTGGGGCTAAGAACGAACTACAACCAATATATGGCAGGTATATGAATTAATAGCATACGGACCTACTTAAAAATGGTAGCTTAACAGAATTTGATGATGAAAATGATGATTTTAGATATGCAAGGTTTGGACCTCCTTCATCAATGACTGTTTGGTATATTTCCATGTCCGAAAATCGACATTATTCATGCATTGTTTGTAAATTAGATATAAATGTGACTTTCACATTTTACATCTGATTTTTTTTCATCAAAGATGCTTTTAGGGATGAATGGGTAATTTAATTTTAGTTAATTCTTGTTATTAATAAATTTTAGATATTCTAGAGAGGGGTTGCAACTAAAAATAAATGATGTTTTCTCTAGAGGAAAACTCATCAAAATGATGGGGAACCTGTTCCCATTTGGGTCTCAACTATAACCATATATCTTCGATTCCAATTTATTATATATAGGTTTGCAAGACACTCTTTGAGTGCAGCCACTGTTTTTATTTCCAATAATTGGATTGAGAGTGAGATGTAGCGGCCTTTAGTTGTTCGGTGAAAGACAGCCGGATAGGACTACAGTACTATTTTTTTTTCCCATGCAACGTACTGCAAGCCAAACCGAATTTTGTAATAATAACAAAATCCAATAAATAAAAATCATCATCCCATTCATTGTCAATAAAATAATTTTACTGTATAAATTTTAGAGCTAACTACATTTACACCTTTCAGATTTGAAGTGATTTTCAAAATGGGGCATAAGATTCTAATTTTCTTACGTTGCACCTTGAAGTTTTGAAATTGTATCAATATCCTTGTTTTGTCTCTTTGAATATTTAATTTCCGTTAAATTGATGATTTTTTTTTCTTAAATGGTGCAATTTTGGCTCATACGTTAACCCATATATACATGTATCTCACTCTTACCATGTCATTAATTTAATGAAGGATCAAACAATCAATTCGACCAAATGCACAAATTGATACAATTTTAATACGTCATGGTGTATAATGAGAAGGTTAAAATTTCATGGTCCATTTTGATAATCACTCTAAACTTTAAGGGTGTGAAATGTCATTAATTAGCCTTAAATTTTATAATCTGAACTGTTTATTTTCTCATTCTACGAAAAAAATTCATTAAAATCAGAGATCGTTTAGTCCTCTAATGATTCAAATAAGCGGATAGTGCATCATGAATATGTTACGAGGTACTAACACAACCGATTTATATCATAGATTTGAATGCATAAATAATACATCTTATTTGAATAACTTTGTAGGAATAATCTTCAAATGAAGTTTAAAAAATTGAACAGTTCATATTACAGATTCACAACAACAAAAAAGAGGAGTGCGTGCGCTATATATGAATTTGTTAGTTAGCTATCGCTTGTTTACACAATTTTGGCATGTGAGAGAGTAGCCACCGATATAATTATATGAAAACGAAATGAAAAGAACTAATACATGCAGCTCTACCTATTGAACTGTTCGTATGGTTACTACGGTGTATAAAGTTATTGAGCAAGACAGTATACAACAATATATACGTTAATACACACACACACTTCATTTATTTGTAGGAAACTTTTCAATGAAAGATGTTCATATATAACTTTATATGCGATAGGAAGGATTCAGACTTGTTCAGTTTTATACTTTCTGTTTAAGGATCTAGAAAATAATCAAATTTGTAATTACTTTGCCATTTTACTGCCATCAAAATAATTCAATTTCATTTCAACGAGAATGTGATCTTTAGTGACATTAAAAATAAACATTTCTTATACGCATTGCGTAGTGCCAAAGAGGATCAATACTGGGAGAACGGGGGGATTAAAAAAAATTAAAACTTCCAATACTATGGTATCTTCGATATAGAGTTTAAGAATTGGTAATGATAGGGATACCAATTATTTAAATCAAATTTTGTAAACCATATGATGTGGTATTGGCGATTGAATTATTACTTTAAGTGTTAATTACCGTACTTATTTCATATTGATGACATATAACTTGATTTGCAAATTTGATCTGTCTACCATTATTCTTTAAGAATTACACATACATATATATAATCATAATATATAGTACAATATATAGAGAAAAGGAAATTCAGAAAGCGTTTACCACGCAGCATGTGCCTTTCATTATTGAACGTGGGGTGATTGTAGATAGATCATCTTTTTTTATTATATTTTGTAAATCACATGATGTACCATATTAACTTTTACATCGTGTTATTTATTAAATATGGTCTAAAAAATGGTCTTCCTAAAATTTTCCTTGACTGTAATGATTGAGGATAATTTTTAGAAACCACAGCTAGTGGCCAATGGTAAGGCCGTGGACTGCAACTCTACAATAAATAAATAAATGTGAGAGGTCTTGGGTTCAATGCTCTGAGCTGGTGAGTCTGCTTGACTGTACTGTAGTCACGAGCAAGGTAAAATTCCCCATAACCTCTCTGGGCCCAGAAGGGGTGGATGACCGTAGCTTGCCACCAATTGTCTCCCTTTTTAAAAATAAACACAATAGATAAAAAAAAAACATACCCATACTTTAACCAAATCTTCAAATACAACACAGTTCTAATCCATTTCTTCTTCCGCTTTCCTTTTTTTTATTTTTTATTTTTTTTATTTTTTATTTTTTTTCTTTCAAACAAACGATATTATCTACATTAAAGGGGGGGTTGGTTTAGCCTCACAATGGGCTAGCAATAATGTGGTTCAAATTCACCTTTGGCAAGAATCGAACTTAAAATTTCTCACTTACAAGTGAAGAGGAATGCCACTAGACCGTAGTACTAAGTGGCAAACAACACAACAACCGGCGACAAACAATACAACCTTCTCCTTTAGCCGGCTGCCCTAACTCCGGTTAGGGTGGGTGACTCCTCCTCCTTATTTTTAGGTCTTTTTCTTCTCTTTTATCCTTAACTTCGGTTTTTTGTGCCTTTTTGTGAGCTTTTGATCTCAATTCTTCTGAGCTTTTGTCTCATATTTGGGTTTTATGTCTTCCTTTGCCTCAAGTCTCTTGCCCTTGCATCAATTTCTCCCTTTGTTGTTGGATTTTCCACTACGGGTTCCTTCTTCCTCAACTCTCCAAACCACACCTTGGTGGACTACGGTGTCTCGGTGATTATGTCTCCCGTTGGTCGATTGAGGATGTGCGTGGTGACCCCTCCATCCTCACATGACCCCCTTCTCAGGTATCTTTTGACACTCCTTTTCTGTTGGTTCTGTGGTGGTTAAGTCCTCGGCGGCAGCTATTGTTTGTGTTATGAGATTGCTGTTGTTAGGGTTTCTTGTACCTTGGACTTTTTTGTTTAGTTCGACTTGTGTATCTTGTTTGGATTATTGTGTTTGGTTTTATGCTTGTGAGTTCTTGACTCTTTGTATTTGTGTCAACCTTTAACAGTCTTTTGGACTCTCTAAATGAAATACACTTTCCCAAGGAAAAAAAAAACATAATAAGCTATCATGAAAGCTACCGTAATGTCTATATAATAATTAAGCTGCAGCTTGATTAATCAAGTATCAACATACCAATAAAATAGGGGAAAAAAATATATTTCCTTAACTTTTTTGGTAACTCCTTCCTCGTGCTGTAAAATCCTATTGGTTAATTGTCCCTCCTATTTGAAAAAGTCTGTTTTGATTAATTTGTACTAGCTTTCACTTACCATGAACATAAATTTAGGTCACACCAAATTAAAAGATGATTGAAGTAGACTTCATATAATAATGCATATATATAGACATATGTATCTGTGCACATATTATTATATGATGCATGCAAGCAAGCACATTAAAATCGCGTGATGTTATGCGGATGTACAAGTGTAATACGTTGTCCAAATTATTGTTATTATTTTTATGTGAAAGGAAATACGTTGTCCAACTTGATGCGTTTTATGAATATTTTTTTACACAGCCTTCTGGTTGACGTGTCATTAATTGTTCTCATGATAATTAATCATCGACGTTGATGGGGAGAGATTTTTCAGTGTAATTGGTACACGGGATGTTACATCGCGTGTCACTAAACAAATGGTGAGATATGTGTGCTAAAAGGTTAATAACTTAAAAAATAAAGTTTCTCACAATTCCTATTAAAACACGTGGTGTACCACTTGTATTCTCGTCACAACTAAAAATTTCTTGTTGATGGGAGGGGGAAAGAATTTGCAGTAAGATATTGGGAACACCTAGAAAGTGTTATGATAAAATAATCAAGGGTAAATTACTAAAAACTACCTCAACTATTGGGTCATTAACAGTTTCATATATACCTCGTTTTTAAAAAATTTCAATGTTATACCTTATCTTCGAATTTGTTGCAATGTCATACCTCCCGTCAGTTGTCTGTCAATTATTCTGTTAAAATGCTGACGTGGCATGCCACGTGGCACATTTTATATTAAAAAATTATTAAAAACTAAAAAAAAAAATTTAAATATTAAAAAATTAATTTTTTTTCCTTCTCTCTTTTTTTTTCTTTTCTCTTTTTTTGTCTTTTCTCTTTTTTTTTCTCTCTCCTTCTTCTTCTTCTTCTTCTGGGCACGTTCGGCCCTTTTTTTTTTTCTCTTCTTCTTCTCTCTTCTTCTTCTTCTTCTTCTGGGCACGGGTTCGGCCCTTTTTTGTTTTTTTTTTCTTTTTCTCTTCTTCTTCTTCTTCTTCTTCCTCTTCCTCCTTCTTCTTTCTGGGTTTGCAGGGGATTGGGATGGGGGGGACGGACGAAGAAGAAGAAGAAGAAGAAGAAGCAGCTGGGATGGTGGTTGGACGATGAAGCAGCGGGCGGAGAAGGAGGAGGAGGAGGAGAGAGAAGAAGAGAAAAAAAAAAGAGCGAGAAGGAAAAAAAATAATTTTTAATTAATTTTTTAATATTAATTTTTTTTTTTTAGTTTTTATTAATTTTTTAATATAAAAATGTGCCACGTGGGATGCCACGTCAGCAATAACGGATAAATTGACGGAAGGCTGACGGAAAGTATGACATTGCAACAAATTCGAAGATAAGGTATAACATTGAAATTTTTTAAAGACGAGGTATGAAAATATTCAGACCCAATAGTTGAGGTAGTTTTTGGTAATTTACCCAATAATCAATATTCTTTTAAGGATATTATTGAATAAAAATGTACAAACATTCTTTGCGTGGTAGGAAGCAGGAGAGATACATATTGGATTTAAACAAAATGGAATAACGCAGCCAGTTTACTTAATTTTATGGAGAGAAATGAACTTTTTGTGTTTGTAAATGTACGAGTATTTGAATCCTTCCAATACATCGAGCTAACAATAGTAATTGGGACGTCGAATCGATAGGCAATATGCACCTCATGGGGGGGCTAATATAGGACATTTCAATGTACGTACTAATATAGGACATTTCAATGAAGGATAATAGTGATTGATCTCCTTGTGTCGAGCATATAGTGACAAGCATGTGAGATGCCAACACTAATTCAAGATTTTTCTCCATCAATATTGTTTATCAAATATATAAATTCCTTCTAATAAATGTTTGCATGGCCTTGGACAATATCTAGTTTTAATTTATGCATGTAGCCAAAAAGCTAGGTAGCTCAACTTCTTGCATGGTAGTTGAGTTGGCAGGCTCAAAGGGTTCTGTCTGATCGCTAAGGCACTGCCCACATGTCGATTAAACTTGTCCAATTATATATGTGTCATAATCTGCATGGGACAAATACAACACCGAAGAAGTTGAAGTTTTATTATAAAATTAGTTAACAGTATGAGAATTAGCTTAATTACTTATAAGCAAGTGCAAAATCTCTCTTCTTCTCCGATTGAGGATTGGTGTTCTTAACCCGCACTCACACGTGAGATGAATTTTCAAGCCTACTAGGTGGACAAAACAAATCAGGTGGCGTGGAGTACGTGTGACCATTGGAACTCACACGCAGGGCAACCTACTATAGTAAACTGACAACTTTATAGCACAAAGCCCAAGCCTGCCTAAGCCTACTAGGCATCAACTCCAAACCATGTGTTGATCACCAACAAGAGCAGAGGTCTATAAAAGGACGTAAAGGTTGACTGGCCTAGCACTTGGGAAAGTGCTTTTTCGGCCACTCTTGGCCGAGCGAGGGGCTCGGTACGTGTTGGCCTAGGAAACCTTGTAACTAGCCATAAGCAAGTGTCACTTCATCTCCATGTGTCAAATGAATAATGAAGGAGTAGCCATCAAGGTGTGTATACGCGTTTAGTTCATTAATGCTAGAATAGTGAAGTAATTGAGATCCTAAGACTTATGAGGCTCACTAAGGGCCGATATAAGAAGGACGAGTAACTCTTATAAGGGGTCGAACACAAGAGTACATTTGCATCAAGTTGTTGTAAAGCACTATTTGTAATCCACATCAAATATATATAGATCACTATAGTGAAAGTAGCCCCATTCTAAGGGCGAAGCACTTTAAACTTTGTTCTTTATTATTTAACCTTTACCCCAAGTCTCATTGAGAGTTGACCATATTAGTCCTTGTTGAACTCCTAGTTTTCAGAGCGTGAATGCTTGTGCTTCAGTAATATGATGACCTTTAATTTTCATTTGGAGCTGCATGAACTCATACACTCAAAGAATGAGTTCATATTTTTGTTGATCTTCTTTGCTCTTTGCTTATGCGAGCTGTATATGTGTCTCCATCTCTAAATAATTATTCCATATTTTTCATTTTTACAGGAAGAAAATCATTGAGTACACAAGGAAAATTAGAATGATTTTGGTCCTTGGATTGGTTTAGAATGTTTGTTGTTGTTGGTGAAAAAAAAAACCCGAACCAAACTCAAATAGAACTGAAAAATTGAATCGAAGTTAAATTGAATCGAAAAAACTAAATCAAATCAAATAGTAATTTCAGTTTGATTTTGACAAAAAACCAAACTAATTAAAACCGAACCTAGCCCTAGCATAGATTGTATCAGGAACTGAAGAACATTATAGCTTGTAAAAGTAAAAACCTACATTATTTGACTCTTTCTACTTTTGTAAATAAGAAGTGGTAGGACCAATGAGGGTGGCAGGAGGGGATGTGTAGAAAAGAGAGAAGAATTTTTTTTTTTTTTTTTTTTTTTTTTTTTACCAAAGATAGAATATATTAGATACGAATAGAGAGGTTTACATCCTGAGCAAGAGCGTTAAAAAGGAACTCAGGTCCAATACAATCCCAAACCAGAGTTTGCTCCTTCTTAAAGAAAAATTTGGCAACAGTGTAGGCAGCAATGTTGCCCATCCTAGGAACAAAATCAAACGAAACAGTCGTAAGATTGCGAGCTAGGATCTCAATGTCACCAAGGATGCACTCAATACTGAAATCAGTGGGAACTTCTTTCCTTAGCATCTGGATAATGTTCTTTGCATCTGATTCAATAATGACATTATCAAACCCATGGGACTCACATACCGAGAGGGCTTCACGGATAGCCCAAGCCTCGGCAGCAGCTACAGAGTGGCAGAGCCCTTCCCCCGAGCCCCCCGCAGCGTGGAGCACCCCAGCAAAATCCCGGCATACCCAGCCAACTCCCGTGCGGAGAGACGTTTTACACCAAGCAGCATCGGTGTTGATTTTGAAAAACCCAAAGCCAGGCTTCTTCCATCGGATCACCTCACTTCCCCTGGTAAGGGAGGTGCTAGTGCTGGCAGGCCATTCCCCAGTCGACAAACAGACAGCAGCCCCTCTAAATTCCGAGAGGTTCTTCCTCCAAATATCCAGCACCTCCATAGGGTCCAAATGAACTCCGTTAAAAACGATATCATTCCTGTTTTTCCACAGCCTCCATAGGCCAAAGGCAATCTCCTGCAGCGTGTCTTTTCCCCCGTCCTTAGCTTTGAGACGGTTGTACAGGATTTCCTAGTTAGCAAGAAAGTCCCCGCCAGCTAGTTCAAGAGAATTTAGGTGAAGGGAAGATCCAAACCAAAATACGTGACTGAACGCACAGTGGAAGAAAAAATGGTTCTCGGATTCATCCACAGAACCACAAACACCACAGACATTGTCAACCCTTAAATGCCTTCTTTTTAAATTACTTCTCACAGGCAAAGCTTTATTACAGCAGCGCCAGATAAAGATCTTAATTTTGTTGGGAATCTTTAGTTTCCAGATATCATTCCATACCTGGTTGTGCTTGGCCAAATTACTAGTGTTTCCACGCCCCTTCTTTCCCAAAGCCCCATTCTCCATAAGATTCACTACCACACCATATCCCGTTCGAACCGAGTAAGCACCATTCACCGTGTGGTGCCAAACCAATCTGTCCTGGCAGCCCAATTTGCTTAAGGGAATGCTAAGGATGAGATTCACATCTTCTTTGTTAAACCCATCGGCGATGAGCTCCACCTTCCACGAATTAGTAGTCGGATTAATAAGCTCAGACACCATAGTTGCTTGGAGTCGATCCGTAGGCCGAACTTTGAAAGTTATTGGTTTGGGAAACCAAGGATCCTTTCGAATGTTAATGTTTGTGCCGTCCCCAACTCTCCACCTCAACCCGTGTTGGAGTACCTTACATGCTTCAACAATGCCCTTCCAACCCCACGAGGTGTTCCTACCCTTTCCCGCATCCATAAGATTTTTGCCGGGATGGTACTTATCCCTTAAAACCGTGGCCAGAAGGGACCACGGATTCTGAATCAAGCGCCAACCGATTTTACCAAGGAAAGCCAGATGAAAGCTTTGAATATCTTTGAACCCTAAACCTCCAGTCTTCTTTTGTTTCATAAGCCGTTCCCAGTCCAATGTATTCCTTTTCTTTGTTCATTACTTCTCCACCAGTAATTGCGGATGGCTCTTTCAATATCTTCACAAACTCCAATGGGGAGCTTGAAGCAACTCATGGCGTAATTTGGCATAGCCATCGCCATTGCCTTAATAAGCACTTCCTTTCTCGCTTGAGATAGGAACTGTTCAGCCCATCCGGTCAAACGGGTTTCCAGTCTCTCACGGATCTCCTCGAACACCGCTTTTTTTTTAAAGGCCAAAATCAGCCTGAAGCCCGAGGTATTTCCCAAATCCAGCTTTGCATTGGATTCCCATAACCTCACCAATCTCCCTTCTGACACGGTTTGGAGTCTTTGAGCCGAAAAAATAGAACTTTTAGCTAGATTAATAGCTTGAGCAGAAGTCCGAGCATAGGAATTCAATACCTCCATTAGCCCCCGCGCCTCCAAGATCGTAGCCTTCCCAAAGAGGACCGAGTCATCAGCAAAGAATAAATGGGTAATCGGAGTACCACCCGAGATCACACGGTAGCCATTGATAGCTCGCCTTGCCAAGCTTTGTCGAATCATCATCGATAAACCTTCAGTGCTGATTAAGAAAAGAAAAGGTGACAGGGGATCACCTTGTCTCAGCCCCCTCCCAGAAGAAATAAAATCGGTTGGGTTCCCATTAATGAGGAAGCTGAAAGAGACAGATGAGATACACTCCTTTATCCACCCACAGAATTTCAGATCGAACCCCATTTTTTCCATCATCAGGAGTAGGAAGTCCCATTCAACCTTGTCATAGGCCTTCGCCATATCCAGTTTAATTGCCATTCCAGCATGTTCCCCCTTTTTCTGATGGAGAAAGGAGTGTAGGATCTCATGCACTACAAGAATATTATCCTGGATTTGTTTCCCAGCTACAAAGGCAGATTGATTCTCGCTAATGATCTTGGGCATCACCACCTTGAGCCGATTAGTCAAGACTTTCGATAATACCTTGTAAATAACGTTGCATAAAGCAATAGGGCGGTACTGCGTCATGTTCTTCAGGCACTTCACTTTGGGAATCAACACCAGATTAGTGTGATTTAGCTTCCGCAGCAGAATTCCAAAATGCCAAAACGCCTTAACAAGCATCACGACATCCCTCCCAACCATGTCCCAATGGTCTTGATAAAAGCATCCAGAGAATCCGTCCAGACCCGGTGCTCTAAGAGCCGGGATTTGAAAAACCGCCTCTTTAATTTCCTCATCCGAGACCGGCGCAATCAAACCTAAGTTGTCCTCCGGGGACAGGTGGTTTTCCAACTGGAGATTCTGAGCATCGGAGAGATCCGGTCGACTGGACCTAAACAGGTCAGAGAAGTACAGAGTAACAATGGAGCCGATCCCAGATTCACTTTCCACCCAGGCCCCCGTCCCATCCTCAAGACCACGTATCTGATTAGCTCTTCTTCTCCTTAAAGTCTGGGCATGAAAGAATTTTGTGTTCTTGTCCCCCTCTCTGAGCCATTGGTTTCTAGATTTCTGCTTCCAGTAAAGTTCCTCACTCTTTTGAGCCTCCCTGAGATCTCTTTCCTTTAATCTGATGTCCTCACTTGCAAAATTCTTTGTTTTATACGCAGCTCTAATTTCGCTCTTCAAGCGGATAATAACTTTCGAGGAGTTGCTGCCATGCCCTCTATACCACGCTTTTAATCTCTTTCTCAAGGCTTTGACCTTTTCACAAAATCGGAAAGCATGAGATCTAGTATATTTGTTTCTCTATTCTCCACAGACAATCTCACGGCATTCCTCCTGCTTACTCCATCGGGTATCATACGAGAACTTCCTTCCTTTCCAGTCTTTCTCAATCTCCGTAGATAATATGAGCATGGTGTGGTCGGACCCCTCCAAGAGAACATGCTTGATAGTTGTATCAGGGAAAAGCTCCTGCCAACCCAGGGTGGCCAGACCCCGATCTAGCCTCTGTTGGATGGGAGAAGCCTCCTGTTTGTTCCGCCAGGTAAAAGGGTAGCCCTTATATCCAAGGTCAATGAGCTTGTTTCGCGCCACAAAGCCTCTAAACTCCCTCATCCTAGCCACAGTTCTAGTGTTTCCCCCATCCTTTTCATCGTTGCTAAGGATGTCGTTGAAATCCCCAATGAGGAGGCAGTTCCCCAACTCATTCTCAATTCGGCTGCTTAAGCTCCTCCACTGATCCCTTCTTTTAGCCTCATCAGTACTAGCATAAATCGCAAACAAACGCCAATGGCATTTTTTAATTTCGTCTCAGACTTTTACTTCAATCACAAAATCCTCAGACTTAACTACAGACACCAGGGAAACATCGTTCCAGAGGACACAAAGGCCACCTCCGATGCCCCTAGGCTCAACAGCGTGCATATACTCCAACCGAAGACGTTTTTTAAGGTACCCATAGCGACTGCTCCTATTTTTTGTTTCAAGCAAAATCACTATGTCGGGGGTATGGAGCCGGTTTTGCTCCAAGAGATTGTCAACTGTCAAGGCACCCCCGATACCCTGACAGTTCCATACGATCAGCCTCATGGATCCCTGGGAGACCCCTTGTGGCTGGTCTCCTCCGCCGTGATAAAAGAGTTGCATTTTATTCTGTTGCTTCTAAGGGCCTCACAAGGAATGACTTCCTATTCCAGAGGCCGTTGAGGACCTTCCTGATCTCATTCCCCCATCCATTTCTTCACTGTTCTTCTCAGTCCCAATCTCCGAACTTCGCCGGCCACCAGTAGACCCCATGGAAGTTCTACTTCTAGAGCCTGACTCCAGAGGTTTCCCTCGTAGATCAATCTTTGCATCCAGGTTACGGAATGCATACCTTTCTTCCTCGAGCCCTGGTTTATCCTCTTGCCCCAGCCCTACAGTCCCCGGCTCCCTACAAACTCTAGTAGGGTGTCCTAGATGTCCACAGATTAGGCAGTAAATCGGCAGAGACTCGTATTTAAATTCCACCCAGATTTTCCCATCATCTGGAAAATCCACAAAAGTGCCTCTCATGAGTGGTTCGCGGACGTTAAGCCTGACCTTCACCAGCAGGAATCTCCCGATACAATCCCGACTCCCCGTTTTGTCGACTGTGTGAACAGTCCCAATTAGTTCGCCAATAGTTTCTGCCACCGCTTGAGTCATACTTAGAACTGGAACATTGTGTATCTGGACTCAGAAGAGCCCCGTTGAAAGGGGAGCCCATCTGTTTAGCCCTGCCTTCGTGCGGTCTTCCACCATCACCAGGTCACTTTTGAAAGTCCACGGCTGCTCTGCTTCAATAACCTTCAGTATATCCCTTCTTCCCGCAAACCGTACTAAAAATCTTTGATTTCCAATATCCCTAATAGACACTCCCTCGCGCCCTCCCAGAGAGACATGAATCTGTCGATAAACACATCCCCATTTACCTCCTTGGTAGTTAGGATCTCTGCTACCATAGTGAATTGGAATCCGAGCAGAGCGCCTTCCACATCGTTTCGCTCAATACTGAGACACCCCATTTCCTTTTCAGAAAGTTTCAAGTTGGCTCCGAGTCTGGAACCCAATGCCTCCAAATCGACCCTTCCGTCGTCCCCTGTCATGCCCCAGTAGCTAGAAAAACTGTCATCGCTGCCCAGACCCCCACGCGAGCTCAGAGCAACAAGACAAAAGCACAAACTTAACACCCACCCTCCTGAGTTCACAGTCAGACCCAAAGCCCAGGCCCGAAGAAAAATGCAACACAGATCCCTTCACCCCCCTAGCCCCACCCATAGAGAAAAACGCAACCTAACAAAGTTTCCAGGAAAGACAATACACACCTGACCTCACAAAGTCCGAATCGTCTCACGATGTTGAAGATTTCAAAGCCAGAGGCCCTACCTCGCAGGGAGCTCCTTCCCCTAGATCCGAGCCAAGGAAGAACACCGGCTACCTAACACAATCACACCGAGCCTCCAACTCGCAAGAATCGACCTGCATGACCTACATGCAGACCCCCTACTTCAAGGTCGAGCTCAGATTCGACCGGCAGATTCGAGCAAAGTCCAAGTAACCCCTGCCGCCCTGCTTCTAGAGTTTCGCGCGACTTCGGAATGCACCTCCAAGCACGAAAGAACGTTACAGCAGACTAAGACAGTAGAGGTTTTGACGGCCAACGCGCCCCAGCCGATCTGGGAAGGGAAGGCGCAAGGTAGATGATGATACGCGAGCGGCGCGAACCCTACCACCTCCTTTCGAGGCACCTCTTGACCCTGCCGGGGGACAAGAGAGAAGAATTCCTCAAGCCATTTGGTCCAATTAGAAATCCAAAAAACAAATCCACTTAATAAAATAATTTCATGAAAAGATTGAAAAATGACTCTATAGAGGTGGACTTGGAGAGACCACAAAAAATAAGGTGGTGCTATCCTCAAGCCCACTTTTACCTTTCCACACATTTTTTTTCAATTTTTGGCCGTTTGATCGAATGAATTGAAAAATATCAAAGGACATGGATTAACTAGAAGTATGTGAGATGTAAAAATAAATGTGCAAGTAGCACCACTCCAAAAATTATTAATGCAACGAAGGCACTGAACAATAGTGAAATGAGAAGTAAACCATGCAAAGCATAGTTATGCAATAAGGACAGGTTCTGAACAAAGTAGAAATTAGAAGATATCATATTAACACGTCTGATTGTTTTTAAAACAAACTACTTCTGTTGTGCTGTAGGTTTAATTAGTTGTGAAATAAAGTAGTTAAGCTTTGGTAAATTAGATTTGCAAAAGTGCTTTGAGTTCAAGAAATAATATTAAAGTGTATAATAAATTTTTATATAAAAGTGTTGTGAATATGTATGATGACCAAAAAGGACAGACTATTCATCCATATTTTTTAATATGTAATTATTCTTTACATACACTTTCTCTTTCAAGGAGACGCACACTCTATCTCCTCTCCCTCATTTTCTCCGTCCACTTCTTCATCCAGATCTGCAAGTCTAAAAATTCATCTTTTGTCCCATACAATTTAGGCAAGTCCACGATGCCACGATGCTAAGATTGAATCTGGGTCGTGCAATCTAGGCAATCTGGGCAATAATAAATGAATTCTAGGCACATCTATTGTGACGATCCGTTCCCAAAAATTATAATTTTTATAAGTGAATTTATGAAAATGCCCTTTGAGGCAAATGCATTGACCTTTGTTGACTGCCGTGTCGTGTCACGTAAGACTCGTTTTCTTGGCATATCCTTGTAGTACTCGTTGCTACGAATGCGTGGGCGCAAATGGAACCTGATTTGGAGTTATAACGAATGAGTTATTAGCGAATGAAGTCGAGGGAAAAATTATAAATTTATTATTTTCTGGAATGCTCCAGATTGTTTTTTGGAGCAAAATCTGGAAAGCCACGTGTGTGGCCTAGATTAAAAGAAAGAAAAGTTGGGCAGTAGAGATTGAAGATAAAGGAGAGAAAGGAGGGAGAGGTGAGGCGAATCAGAAAAGGAGAGATGCGAGGGTGACCAACCAGAGAAGAGAGAAATGAGGGAAATGAGGGAGGAGAAGAAGGAGAGGAACCCGTTGGATTCCCTTTGACCCGTACCCAACCCGTCTCTTCCACACCTTCCGACGCCTTTGCAAGCGATTTTTCCGGCAAATCACCGCCATCCATCACCTGGAAAACATTCCACTACCCTCCCTCTTCCTTTTCCACCTAAAATTATAATAAATTTGGTTATATTTTGAGGAAAACATCCAGACGAGAACCATGGGTGCCGTGAGGACCCTTGGCCGAGATCCACCAAACCTGAAGCGTTTTCATTCAATTAACACCACTAATAGACTCTCCATGAACCCAGAAACAAAGCCCAATCAACCTTGGGGGCGTCAAAGCTTGTTTGGAGTCGAATCAAGAACACCATTTCAAGGGTTTCCCGCGGATCGAGGTGGATTTCAGGTGTTTCCCAGCCAAATTGGACTTGGCCATAGGTATGAAAGTTGTTCCTCTCATTGAGATCTTCATTCTTGTAAATTTTGGAAATTTTTGGAAATAGTTGAATTTTCCGGCGAGTCGAGGCGGCCGACTGCCACCCGCGGCGGCGCGTGGCCAACGGACTGACAATGTCGTTCTAAGTCCTATTAGATGCCTTGAGTGCATATTTGATATCCATATGATGTGAATTGATTATTGTGAACCTAGCTTGGTTAAGGTATATCACTTGATTATTAGATGAATCGACGATCTGACCGTTGGATCGTCACCAAACTTTGATACATTATGGTACGTAATATTTGAGGATACTAGGAACTTACAGATCATAAATCCGACGTATGGATCTTCCCGTATTGGATTTGTAAGTTCATAAAATAAAACGTTAACCGCCACTTAGTTTTGGCAATTGGCGGAGATCCAACCGTTGGATTGTAATGAAACTTTGGTATGATGTTTTAGCAGCATAATCTGGATATTTGGAAGTTACAGATCAGAAATCTGAGGTGCAAATCTTCCAGGTCAAGTTACTTAGGGTTGTAGACCCTACCGTCGATCTTTTACCGACGGTTGACTTTTGGTCAATGGGTCTCAAATCATTCTAGAACGTCCTTGGGGATGTGTTTTATGTAGGTTACATATTCTATCAACATGAATTTTGAGATGTGATTTGATAATTGTTCTAGGCACCGATTGTTCGCGACACCTCAATGTTTGCGTTAGGGAGTTGTAGCGCGGACTCTAAGTGAGTGGGTCTTCTTCCTTTTTATAGTATATATATATATATATATATATATATATATGCTTTACGGTTTCCAGAAATGTTTTTATATGAACTATGCTTTGAATGCCATTTCGTGAATGAATTATATTTTTAGTATTTCATTACTACTGTTATGCATTATATGGAATGATGTTGCGGAGGCTCAGGTGAGTTAGTATGTGAATGATTGGTTACATTACATTGTTATGCATAGATGCACTTAGAGCTCATTATCCTACACCCTAGTGTTAGTGCTCCCGTTCGAGGCTAGGGCACAGCCTTCACGTGATCGTTCACCTCCCGCGCCGCACGCTCACCTTGGATCCAAGTTTGGTGCCAGCCTGTCGTACAGACCACAATAGAAGGTTTCAACTCATATGTGACCCGCAATTATTCGCACAGCCTTCACGTGATCGTAGCACTTGAGCGTACTTATTTACACCCAGCCTGTCGTACAGACCACATTAAGTGGTTCCGACTCGTGTGCAGGCATAGGTTGATGAGCTATAGGTTCAGCCGTACAGGTCACGTTAGGTGACTCCGGCTGACATTTTATTGTACCTTGATTTTTACACCTGGCTTACATATTTTAGTGTTGAAACGTTATGACATGGTAAACTTCGTTTTTACTGTCTTTCTGAATTGTTTTACGTATATACGTAGTATTATTTTCTGAAAACTATACGGGTTTTACGGCGAGGGGTTATACTGTTTTCAAAAGGTTTTTATTAAAACTTTATTTTCAAGCCCACTCACCCTTGTTTTTCGCCCTTCCAGGTTTTAGCTGCTGAAAGTTCGCATTGATGAGGATTCTTGGCGAATCTCAATATAGGTGACTACCTATGAGGGTATGATCCTTACCCACACTACTGTACTTTACTTATGCTCTGACGTCGCATGTGAAATGGGCTCATTCCCGCTCAAAATGCACTTTTGTCTTTAGGTACTTTTAGGTTTAAATTTATTCACAGTTTCCACATCACTAAACTTTATGGCTTCGTCACCGTCCAGGTGTCGGCCAACACAACTCGATTCGGAGTCCTAGTGGACATTCCGGGTCGGGGTGTGTCATTTATCTACCCATACAATCTAGGCAATTCGTGCAATTTGGGTAAGCCCATGATGCCAAGATCGAATCTGAATCTGGTATTGCTAGAAAATATGGTGGTGTTTCGACATGGTTTTATGCTGGGAATGAGAGGGGGCAGACGAGATGGTATTCCTTCTTTGAGCCTCTCCATGAGTTCCCAACTTCTCATGTGTTGATAACCTCTAGATTTTCGTGGGGCAACGATGATTTTATCACAGCCGTCTTACTCTCCTCAACGCCATCATTGATGGTTGGCAGGCCCTTTTTGAGGTTCAGGACATCGTAAATGCTGGATGTGAGATATGCGACATGGTTAATGACGTACCCTCTATCTTTGATTTCTTTAGACCAATGATGTAGGCATAGAGGGTTGGTGCAATTTTTTCCCGCCGCATCACCATCTGGACTCTGACAGATTCCGAACCAGCACACTTAGTACTGGTTTAGTACTGAGGTGCTTTTATAAAAAGCGGGTATAAAAAAAAAGCTGAGCCCAAAAATTTGTTTGGTAAACACTTGATAATAGCTTATTTTCACGGTTTTGAGTGAAAATAAGCTGAAAACGTGAAGCAGCAAAAATGTGCTTATTCTCACATCACAACAGAAGCAGTTTTTTTTTTCAAAGCACAACAATACCAAACCAGCCCTTAGAAGTAATTGAAGATAAGAAAAGAACCTTAATATGATATGTAAATTATTTAATTGGTTAACATCATTTTGGGTATTTGAAATTTCATTACAGGCCTCACCATCTCTTGGAAAATAGGTTTGCGCACAAGTGCAAACACAACAAAACCTGGTTTTTCAAAGCTAGATTTTGCTGCTTTGGCTTTTTCAGTCAAATTTATTTTTAAAAGCTGATTATAGGATGTTTACCACACACAAAAAAGGAACTTTAACGAAAAGCTCCCGATACTGTTTACTTTAACGAAAAACTACATTTTTACACTAAAAAGTCAATCCTTGTACTATTCACTTTACCCTTTATTTTGTCCTTATCGTTAAAACTCAAAGTTTTCAAGTCCTTTTCATTAGTTTTCCTACACAAAAAAGGTCATAGCTTTTTTATACCCCTTTTTTTCTTAAAGTTTCAACAGTACCAAACTGGTACTTAGTTAAGAAAATTTTCAAATGAGTTTATTTTGGAGACACTTTGTAGGACTCATTTTATATTGTATTTCAATGGTTTAATCTTTACTTTTTTATCCATAACTTATTCAAGCTGGGGGGGGGGGGTGAAGTTGTTAAAATGTTTGGGATTAATCGCTCTATATATTTTCGCCGATTAATCAATAATATTTTTGTTTTGTTTTACATGTAGTAGGTCGATATGTGGGTGAATCAGCGACAGATTGTGAAATAAATAGGCTTCAACACCCAACCCTTCCTACCCAAACCTTTTATGATGATATATAGCGGCTAAAATATATGCAATTGTGCTAATATTTCAATCATTGTTGTTGTCACCACATCAGTAAAAAAAAGCGAAAAGATAAAATGCTCTTAGTGTTTGAAAAATTGGCTTCACATCAGGGTTGGATACATACCAAAAGGACCCTAAGACTATCTCCAATGGTTGGTCTAAAAGCCAAATATTTTAACCCTGAAAATTTAGCTTTTAGCGCAGAAACAGTTTTTTTGCTCCAACCGTTCTGACCTAAAATTTTAGCCCATGATTATTAAAGAATGAACTTAGGCTATTTTTTTTCTTAAATTAATTTTTTTTTTAAAAATGTAGACAATCGTAAATTAATTTTATGAACACTTTAATCTAAAAAAAATTAAATTTCGATAAATATTGAAAAATCACTAAATTTTCCACAAAGCAAGCCTTCAACTTTCACCAATCTTTCAACCCTGGGCTAACTTTCAATTCACCAACCGTTCAACACCAAACTTTCAACTTTCACCAAGTCAATTATTTTGAATATTGTGTTTTATGTAAGTTACATGTTCTATCGATAAGAATTTTGAGATGTGATTTGATAGTTGTTCTAGGCGCTGATCGTTCGTGACGCCTCAATGTTTGCGCTAGGGAGTTGTAGTGCGGACTCCAGGTGAGTGGGTCTTCTTCCTTTTTAGTATATATATATATATATACTTTGCGGTTTCCAGAAATGTTTTTATATGAACTATGCTTTGAATGCCATGTCGTGAATGAATTATATTTTTAGTATTTCATTAATATTGTTATGCATTATATGGAATGATGTTGCGGAGGCTCAGGTGAGTTAGTATGTGAATGATTGGTTACATTACATTGTTATGCATAGATGCACTTAGAGCTCATTATCCTGCACCCTAATGTTAGTGCTCCCGCTCGAGGCCAGAGCACAACCTTCACGTGATCGTTCACCTCCCGCACCGCACGCTCACCTTGGATCCAAGTTTGGTGCCAGCCTATCGTACAGACAACAATAGGTGGTTCTGACTCGTACGTGACCCACGATTATTCGCACAACCTTCACGTGATCGTAGCACTTGAGCGTACTTATTTACACCCAGCCTGTCGTACAGACCACATTAGGTGGTTCTGACTCGTGTGCAGCCATAGGTTGATGAGCTATAAGTTCAGCCGTACAGGTCACGTTAGGTGACTCCGGCTGACATATTATTTTACCTTGATTTTTACACCTGGATTACATATTTCAGTGTTGAAACGGTATGACATTGCATACTTGGTTTTTATTGTCTTTGTGAATTGTTTTACGTATATACGTAGTATTATTTTCTGAAAACTATATGGGTTTTACAGCGAGGGGTTATACTGTTTTCAAAAGGTTTTTATTAAAACTTTATTTTCAGGCCCACTCACCCTTGTTTTTTGCCCCTCCAGGTTTTAGCTGCTGAAAGTTCGTATCGACGAGGATTCTTAGCGAATTTCAGTATAGGTGGCTACCTATGAGGGTATGATCCTTACCCACACTACTGTACTTTACTTATGCTCTGACGTCGCATGTGAAATGGGCTCATTCCCGCTCACAGCGCACTTTTGTCTTTAGGTACTTTTAGGTTTAAATTTATTCACAGTTTCCACATCACTAAACTTTATGGCTTCGTCACCGTCCATGTTTCGGCCAGCACAGCTCGATTCGGAGTCCTAGTGGACATTCCGGGTCAGTGTGTGTCATCTATCTTCCCATACAATTTGGGCAATTCGTGCAATTTGGGTAAGCCCACGATGCCAAGATCGAATCTGAATCTGGTATTGCTAGAAAATATGGTGGTGTTTTCGCATGGTTTTATGCTGGGAATGATAGGGGGCAGACGAGATGGTATTCATTCATTGAGCCTCTCCATGAGTTCCTAACTTCCCAAGTGTTGATAACCTCTGGATCTTTGTGGGGCAATGACAATTTTATCACGGCTCTCTTACTCTTCTCAACGCCATCATTGATGGTTGGCAGGCCCTTTTTGAGGTTCAGGACATCGTAAATGCTGGATGTGAGATAGGCGACATGGTTAATGACGTACCCTCTCTCTTTGATTTCTTTAGACCAATGATGTGAGCATAGAGGGTTGGTGCAATTTTTCTCGCTGCATCACCATCTGGACTCTGTCGGATTTCAAACCAGCACACTTAGTACTGGTTTGGTATTGATGTGCTTTTATAAAAAGCGGGTATCAGAAAAACCTGAGCTCAAAAATGTGTTTGGTAAACACTTGAAAACAGCTTATTTTCACGGTTTTGAGTGAAAATAAGCTGAAAACGTGAAGCAGCAAAAATGAGCTTATTCTCACAGCACAGCAGAAGCAGTTTTTTTTTTCAAAGCACAGCAATACCAAACCAGCCCTTAGAAGTAATTGAAGATAAGAAAAGAACCTTAATATAATATGTAAATTATTTAATTGGTTAACATCCTTTTGGGTATTTGAAATTTCATTACAGGCCTCACCATCTCTTGGAAACTAGGTTTGTGCACAAGTGCAAACGCAGCAAACTTGGTTTTTCAAAGCTAGATTTTGCTGCTTTGGCTTTTTCACTCAAATTTATTTTTAAAAGCTGATTATAGGATGTTTACCACACACAAAAAAGGAACTTCAACGAAAAGCTCCCGATACTGTTTATTTTAACAAAAAAACTACATTTTTACACTAAAAAGTCAATCCTGGTACTATTCACTTTACCCTTTATTTTGTCCTTATCGTTAAAACTCAAAGTTTTCAAGTCTCTTTCATTAAATTTCCTACACAAAAAAGGTCATAGCTTTTTTTATACCCATTTTTTCTTAAAGTTTCAATAGTACCAAACTGGTACTTAGTTACGAAAATTTTCAAATGAGTTTATTTTGGAGACACTTTTTAGGTCTCATTTTATATTGTATTTCAATGGTTTAATCTTTACTTTTTGATCCATAACTTATTCAAGCTGGTGGGTGGGTGGGTGGGTGGGTGGGGGGGGGGGGGGTGGGGTGAAGTTGTTAAAATGTTTGGGATTAATCGCTCTATATATTTTCGCCGATTAATCAATAATATTTTTGTTTTGTTTTACATGTAGTAGGTCGATATGTGGGTGAATTGGCTACAAATTGTGAAATAAATAGGCTTCAACACCCAACCCTTCCCACCCAAACCTTTTATGATGATATATAGCGGCTGAAATATATGCAATTGTGCTAATATTTTAATCATTGGTGTTGTCACCACATCGGTTAAAAAAACAGCGAAAAGATAAAATGCTCTTAGGGTTTGCAAAATTGGCATATCATCAGGGTTGGGCTAAAAGCTAAATATTTTAGCCCGAAAAATCTAGCTTTTAGCCCAGAAATAGTTTTTTTGCTCCAATCGTTATGGCCTAAAATTTTAGCCCAGGATTATTAAAGAATGAATTTAGGCTATTTTTTTTTTCTTAAATTAAATTTTTAAAAAATAAATATGTAAACTATCGTAAATTAATTTATGAACATTTTAATCTAAAAAAATTTAAATTCCGATAAATATTGAAAAATCACTAAATTTTCCACAAAGCAAACCTTCAACTTTCAGCAATCTTTCAACCCTGGGCTAACCGTTCAACACCAAACTTTCACCAACCGTTCAACTTTCATCAATCATCCTCTATATAAACATATGTCCAATATTTGTTGATCACACAACCTTTCAACCTTCAATCATCTTCTATATTCACCAATCTTTCAACTTTGAAAGAGTTTTTATTTCCTAAAAATCCTCAATATCTCATCAATGGGTGATAGAATAAGGCGTAGCATGGCAATGCAGATGGCACAATACCAAGCAAGGATCGAGATTGAGGATGCAGAATTGTTCAACGCCGAAATTAAACTTGTCAACTCGTTTATGCAATCTGAGCACCATGGCGAATCTAGCCATCGTGGTTCTGTCACGGGGCTTTCATATGTGCAGCGTGATAGAGAAGAGTGTCATGACTGAATGATGAAAGATTATTTCATCGAGCGTCCGAGATTTCTTGCTCATGATTTTCGGAGGTGGTTTCGAATTAGGATAGAGCTTTTTGAAAGCATCTTGAACGCAGTTGTCAATCATAACCACTACTTTACAAGGAGGCTAGATGCCGCAGGCCAACAAGGTCTATCACCTCATCAGAAGCTCACATCTGCTTTTCGCATGCTAGCTAATGGGTGCTCTGCAGACTCAACTGACGAGTATTGTCGACTTGCAAAAAGTACTGCTATTGAGAACCTGAAGCGCTTGTGTAAGGCAATTGAAGGCATATATAGAGCCACATACCTCTGCAACCCAAATCGTGAACACTTGAAGAGACTTCTACGCAAGGCAGACAAAAAAGGATTCCCTGGCATGATAGGAAGTCTCGATTGTATGCATTGGGAGTGGAAGAATTGTCCTACTGCTTGGGCTGGCCAACTCAAGGGCCGTCATAACAAGCCAACCATCGTGCTCGAGGCTGTGGCGTCTTACGACACATGGATTTGGCATGCTTTCTTTGGCGTTCCTAGATCAAACAACGATATCAACGTTCTTTGGTCTTCTCATTTGTTCGATAATGTTGTCAATGGATGGGCACCATAATTTCAGTACAAGGTAAATGGTAATAGGTATGAGCTAGGTTACTACCTAACTGATGGTATTTATCCTAGTTGGTCTACCTTTGTCAAAAGTTTTTCTCATCCCGATAGTGCAAAGAAGAAATTATTTTCGCAGAGGCAAGAGTCTTACATGAAGGATGTGGAGAGAGCGTTCGGGATCCTACAAGCTCGATGGGCTATTGTTAGAGGGTCTGCACGATTTTGGCAGTCTGAATACCTCCATTCAATCATGATGACGTGCATAATTTTGCACAACATGATTGTGGAAGATGAGTACATCGAAATTGAAGAAGATTCAGACGAAGATGTGGATGATGATCAACCAACACATGCGAGAGCTATTGCAAGAGATGTTGAATATCTTGCAGACGAAGATTCAGACGAAGATGTCAGGAAACCCTTGCAGGCGCACACGTGGGGCTCGTTGGAGCGTGAACGGGCCGAGACTGGCCCAATTGCCAGTGAGTCCACTCGCACCGGGGGGGGGGGGGGAATTTGGGGGGGGTATTTGGCCCATCTAGCTTGGGTTGGAGAGTGTTTGGGGGGAAAATGTGGGGGAAAATTTACCATTTAGCCCACCATTGGAGTTGGTCTAAAAGCATTACTCTATAAATCTTTTTTGTGAAAATGAAAAAATGTAAATACGTATGAGTTCAAGTTTACTGCTTTGCGTTTGAATATTGCTATATAAATCCTTTTCATGAACATGTAAAAATGCAAATACGTATGAGTTCAAGCTTATTGCTTTGAGTTTAACTATTGCAAGGGAAATAACTTGAACACGGGATGGTGCTTAACTAACACCACAATAGTTTCGTTTTTAACTCCAATAAAAAATTCGACCGTTTTAAAGATTTTACTCTCTCAAGAGTATTAAATGACACAATAAACAGGTGGATTATTTTTCATATTGCCAATTATTTTTAAGGAAAAATTTGGTTCACATCCTTTTTTTTATTACTCAATTGATTAAAATCCTATTCATTTTCAATATTTGATCAAGGTCCTTGGGTAATAATAACATCATTAATTATTTGAATAATAAAATATTTTTATTTTTAAATATATTCCTTTAGTGTTAAAAATGTTACAATTAGTATATTTATATTTATGGTTAAATTTTTTATCATATATTTTTATTTTTAGTTTGTACCTATTTTTAAATTTCAAATATTTTTTAATTTTCTTTTCATTTTTAATTTGTACCCATATATTAGTTTCTTTTTGTGCCCATATTTTTTAAAGTTTTATTTGTGTTTGTACCCATATGCAGTGGCGAAGCCACGTGATGGCTGCCGCCACTCCCCTCATCGGGAAACACCATTGGAGAGCTGGGTTCGCCACTCCCCTCGCGCCTCGCCGGAAAAAATGGAGAGCTGAGTTTGCTGGGCAATCTGTTCTGCTGCGCGCAGCAGCAGCAGATTGTTGTTATAAAATACAAATTTTATAACAAAACGACGCCGTTTTGTATATCTGAATTAAAATATTATATCTGTATTAACAAAACGGTTATCCCGTGCAGTTCACAACACAGCCCTTCATTTTGTCGGTGTCGTTCACAACACGCCCTTTCGTTTTGTCTGTTCCCCCACCCTCCCCTTTACTCCCCCCCCCCCCCCCCCCCCCCCCACCCTTTCCCCAAAAAAAGGATAGAGTCAAAGGTTCTTCCAATCTTTCATATCATCTTTAACCTTCTAATTCAATTACCCTCCCAGTGTAAACTATTCTTCTAATTCCTAAATGTATAATCCCTAACCCTAATTAATTATTTAATATAAATTTTGTTTAATTGGTATAGAATCATATTGTAATGCACTAATATGGTTATTGGTTATTGATTATTGATGTGAATCATATGCTTATGATTATTGATATGAAATTATGAAATTATTTTTTAGGGTGAAAATTAAAATTTGAATTCTTGAATCTTGATGATTAGTTGAATTGATTAGTTGTATTCATATGAATATGATTAGTTGAATTGAATTTTTATTTATTGAATAATTTTTATTTAGTGAGAGTAAGTGAAGACCGAGAGGTGTGAAAGATATATATTAGTGTATAAGCTTCTTACATTGGCTTTGGTGTTACCGGTTGCAACCGCTTCGGTGGAGAGAGCTTTATATGCTATGAAGATTGTGAAAACACCATTGCGTAACAAAATGAGAGATCAATGGTTGAGTGATAGCATGCTTGTTACATTGAGAAATTTGTATTTGCTTTTATTGATAATGAGCCTATTATGCGACGTTTTCATGACATGAAACCTCGCCGGCAACAATTGTAATTTGTTTGTATTGATTAATTATGGAAGACATTACTATATAAAAAGATTCAGTTGTTGCCATTTTTCTTTAACCTTGCATTCTTTAAGTTCGCCCCTCCTCCCGAGAAATCCTGGCTTCGCCACTGCCCATATGTATACCGTCACATGACATTGTATATTTAATCAATGATAGAAAAATTACATATGGTATATTTATGTTTTATGCCTAAACTTTGTATCATATATTTATATTTATAGTTTGTACCCACTTTTAATTTGCAACATTTTTTTTTAAATTTGTAGTATTTTCTTTTTAGTTTTATTTTGTACCCATGTATTAATTTCTTTTAGCACCTATATTTTTAAAAATTCATTTGTACTCATAATTTTTAATCTTTTATTTGTACCCTAATTTATTTATAATGTACTCATTCTTCTTTATTAATGTACCACTTTGTTATATGTGAAATGTACCAATTTTTTTTGTAAAATGTACTAATTTTTTTAACACTATGGATACATGCTTTTGACATTTATTATTTCTTATTTTTACATAGTTTTTATCCATTTATTCAATCAAAATGTTTGAATTTTTTTTTTTGTAACCGTTCTAATAGTATTATAATGAGGGATTTTAAATTTATAGGATTATAAGTCTCATAAAATATCAAACAATTAATGTCAAAACTATAAAAATATAAATATTAATAGTAATATAATGAGGTGTACAAAGTCAAGGGACCTTGATCAAACTTTGAATACTATTAAGGTTTTAATCAAAGAATGTTAAGGATTAGGGACCGCATCCAAAGTATCCTTATTTTTAATGTAAAACTTTAATTTCCTTTATGGTAGCAGCCACGCGTGTAGACCTGGCATTCGTGTCGTGTTTTCCGTGTTCTTGTCGTTTTCGTGTCATACCCGAAATCTTAACGGGTCGTGTCGTGTCGTGTAACACCCGTTAAAATAAATGGGTAAAATGACTCGACCCGTTACCCGTTAAGGAAAATATATTTTAAACCAATAAATAATCAAATGAAAAACATAATACTAAATAAGTATATACATACTATATTGTCACATCCAAAACATAAAAACGCATTTTTCTTTTAAGTATATTTTTGCTTGCCTAAAGTCTTTAATAGTTTTTTAATTAATGTATAAGTGAAAAAAAAATATAGACAAAAAATATATAAATGCTCGTAATGACAAACTTTACAACTTTCATGAAGAGTTTAGCTTCAAAATTCGCTACTATAATCATATAAATCATAGATCAAAATTTAACCGTTGATTGTTGTTTACATTTACGCTTCATTGTTCTCATCAAATTTGTTTTTTTTTTTTTCAGATTTTCTTTTTTGAAAACATGATCTATTAGAGGATGTAAGAAGATGAACGGTTTGGATCGTTGATATTATATTCAAAGTTTTACGGTTAGTGAAATTATTGCTTGATGTTTATAAAGTTTCTACAAACTATATGATATCGACTCATATTTCAGTTAACCGTAAATATCGAAACGTGATATCAAAGATCTGAACCGTTCATCTTCTTACATCCGCCAGATGATCATGTTTTCAAAAAAGAAAATTTAAAAAATAAAATTCAGTTAGAAGAATAAAGCGTAAATGACAATCGACGATTAAATATAAATTTAAGGTTTATGGATTATAGTGTTGGATTTCGAAGTTGACCCATTTATGAAAGTTGTAAAGCTTGTCACTATGAGTGATTGTACATTTTTCTTATATTTTTTACACTTCTACAATAATTATTATTAATTTTATTAATTTTGCCCTCAAATAAAAAACATTGTTCATGAGGGTTTGGAGGATTTTAAAAATCTAAACGATAATGTAAGTGTAACCATTATCTACTCGTGGAGGAATAATGATGAATCACGTGTGTTTATATATTCTTTCACATTTTTCATACTTGTATGTATGTCTTCTTAGTTCTTGCCTATACAAATACTATACTAGTTTATTTTAATTTTGGACAACAACATGTTAAGTAAAATTTATCCTAGTAATGATAATAAGGAACTCTCATAATAAAAATAAATAATGATTAAAACTTTTTTTTTTTAACTTACATAGAATAATAATACAAAACTATATCTTTAATATAGAATATATTGTAAGATCCCACATCGCCCAGGGATGTGGATCCTCTATGTCTTATATGTATATTCCCATCTCTACCTAGCACGAGGCCTTTTGGGAGCTCACTGGCTTTGGATTCCGTGGGAACTCCGAAGTTAAGCGAGTAGCGCGCGAGAGCACTCCCATGATGGGTGACCCACTAGGAAGTTCTCGTGTGAGTTCGCAGAAACAAAATCGTGAGGGCGTAGTCGGGGCCCAAAGCGGACAATATGGTGCTACGGTGGTGGAGCCAGCCCGGGATGTGGTGGACCCCGGGTCGGGATGTGACAATTTGGTATCAGAGCTAATCCCTGGCCGGAAGTGTGCCGACGAGGACGTCGGGCCCCTAAGGGGGGTGGATTGTAAGATCCCACATAGCTCAGGGGTGTGGATCCTCTATGCCTTATATGTATATTCCCATCTCTACCTAGCACGAGGCGTTTTGGGAGCTCATTGGCTTCGGATTCCGTGGGAACTCCGAAGTTAAGCAAGTAGCGCGCGAGAGCACTCCCATGATGGGTGGTCACTAGGAAGTTCTCGTGTGAGTTCGCAGAAACAAAATCGTGAGGGCGTAGTCGGGGCCCAAAGCGGACAATATCGTGCTACGGTGGTGGAGCGGGCCCGGGATGTGGTGGACCCCGGGTCGGGATGTGACAATTTGGTATCAGAGCTAATCCCTGGCCGGAAGTGTGCCGACGAGGACGTCGGGCCCCTAAGAGGGGTGGATTGTAAGATCCCACATCGCCCAGCGGTGTGGATCCTCTATGCCTTATATGTATATTCCCATCTCTACCTAGCACGAGGCATTTTGGGAGCTCATTGGCTTCAGATTCCGTGGGAACTCCGATGTTAAGCAAGTAGCGCGCGAGAGCACTCCCATGATGGGTGACCCATTGGGAAGTTCTCGTGTGAGTTCTCAGAAACAAAACCGTGAGGGCGCAGTCGGGGCCCAAAGCGGACAATATCGTGCTACGGTGGTGGAGCGGGCCCGGGATGTGGTGGACCCCGGGTCGGGATGTGACATATATTGTATATATTAATATGGCTATTGTATTTTATAATAAATCTTTTAGTAATTAAACTTTAAAATTATCAAAATAATTTTTTTTCTTAACAGGGTCGAAACGGGTTACCCACGTGTTACCCGCGTGTATATCCGTTAAGAACCTATTATTAACAGGTTCTTAACGGTTCACCCGATAATGACTCGATAAGTTATCGTGTTAACCCGAAACCCGTTATTTTTGTGTCGTGTCAGAAACTGCCGGGTCTACACGCGTGTTCTCAGTCACACAATTTATGATCCATATGTTAGGCTTGAAATTTACCACAACATATTGAGAGTATTATACTCTCTAAATTGCAACTTACTTGTATTGACAGTATGACTTTAGCCCATGAAACTTAAATTTCTCTACATATAACCCAACTTAAGTTTATTTGCTCGAATAAAATCGAATGACTAGATTCCACATCATCAAATTTATTAATTATGTTTGACTTCCTAGATTAAAATTTTTTGGACGCCCATTTGAATGTTTGATGTACACAATTAATTCCA
The DNA here is from genome assembly GCA_036320875.1 of Cotoneaster glaucophyllus. Classification (NCBI taxonomy): domain Eukaryota; kingdom Viridiplantae; phylum Streptophyta; class Magnoliopsida; order Rosales; family Rosaceae; genus Cotoneaster; species Cotoneaster glaucophyllus. Next base: position 17,844,679 of record CM070062.1, read on the forward strand.
TGAGGATTGTAAAGAAGATTAATGATTTTACAAAAAGAAAAAATAATTAATGTTATAAATTCATTGAAAAATATATAATAACAATAAAACATGCCTAACATATGTAATAATACATGCATAAATAAGTCACGAAAATTATATTACAAAATATACTTTATTTGCTCATTGCATATATGTAAATTAATTAGTACAATATGTGGTACTATATGTTTTTGAACGCGTGTATATATATATATATATATATATATATATATATATATATATATATATATATATATTAGGGTAATAATATATGCAATAACTATTTGTTCATTAGGAGTAATAACATTTATTGATTTATTTTGAATATTGTGGCACGAGTTATAAATATTTTATAATAACAAGTCAATTACTTTTTACTTCTGTTGAAAAGAAAAATTTACTTAGCAATCTTTTCAAAATTTAAATTTTATTTAGATGTTTGAAATTAATTTTTTTTTATGTTTTTCATCTCAAACTCTTGGGAAAACACGATGTAAAAAATTGAAAATTGTTGCTCAAGTTATTGAAACTATTTGCTCGTACATACTACGTACCAAAAACTTTTGTATCATGTCAAAAGTAGTTTCATCAATTGACGATGAAGGGAAGGGAAAATTAATTGTTTCTTGTTTGATCTAATAAATAAAAATTGACTTGTTAAAAAAAAAAAAAAAAAAAAATTGATGTATTTATAACATATCATTCATAATTCATTCATTCATGCAAGAGAGAGACCCCACAAGGGACAGTAGTGTGTGGGCCCCAATCAGTCACTAAGCCTTGCCCTTTCATTCCACGTGCTAGTGGTGCCCGATAGTGACTTCACCCTCCTAGGCTTATTATAGCTTCTATGAGTTTAATTTTTCCAACCAATATTGAACTAAAAATAATGATTGCATTCCTCCCATTTAAATATCATATCTTCATTCTTAAATTTTATAACCGATTGAAACATTTTTAATTTTCATTTGAACATCGACTTTAAAAAAAATATAAAAATTTGAAATCGTTAAGTCATCTAAATATATTTAACAAATAAATCGTTTATAATGAATATGTTATTTGGTATCTAAGCCGTTGATTTATTTTAACTCACTTGAATAACTAAGCGATTTACGATCTGTTAAATTTTTTGTATGGATGATTTTAAATGCAGATTAAGAAATAAAAAATTTTGAATATTAATTTTTTTATAATATAAACTTATGTACAAAAAAAGAAAAGAAAACCAGTATTATTTTAATTTTCTATTTCTGTCTTGGCCTGTAGTCACTGGACCAATTTAATTAAATTTGAACCCTAGCAACACCAAACATGGACCCCACATGAGACGCTCACACTGCTCACTCACACTCTCTCATAAAATCTGCTCTCTCAAAAAATATGAGTATCCATATAAACCCCATCGACCCCAACCTTTTTTGTAAGGACCTCTCTCTCCCTCTAGCATCTTTCACTCCCCAAGTATTAATTGATTGGTGTCCACTAAATTAGGAACTCATCTCCCATTAAAAGTTTTGGCCTCACCGGTTATGGAAGAATTAATAATCTCCCCCTCTTCATCCTCATCCCTAGTCTCCTTGCCTCAAGAAAACCATCCATCCCTCCAACAAAGGCTCCAATTCATTCTTCAATCCCAGCCAGACTGGTGGTCATACGCCATCTTCTGGCAAACCTCGAACGACCACCAGGTGGACGATGGTCGTCTCTTCCTGACCTGGGGAGACGGCCATTTCCAAGGCCCCAAAGACGCTTCACCCAACAACCACCACCACAACCCCTACGGAGTTCTATCCGAAAGAAGGAAGATCCTCAAGGGCATCCAGTCCCTCATCAACGACACCGACAATCCTGATAACCACCATCAAGACTTGATCCTCGACAACATGGGTTTAAACGCCGACGTCACCGACGTGGAATGGTTCTACGTCACGTCGTTGGCTCGATCCTTCTCCGTCGGTGTAAGCATTAGTACTAATGTTCCCGGCAAAGCTTTTAGCTCTGGATCTTTGGTGTGGCTGACTGGAAGCCATGAGCTTCAATTCTACAACTGCGAAAGAGCAAAAGAAGCACAAATGCATGGGATTCAAACTCTAGTCTGCATCCCAACCCCCACCGGAGTTCTCGAGCTGGGCTCTTCAGATTTGATCCGAGAAAATGGGAACCTGGTTCAGCAAACCGAATCCTTATTCGGCTCGGATGTCGTTTGGGGCCAACCCGACCCTGGAACCAGATCCCCCATCGATTTAATCAACCGAAACTTCTCCTTTGCCGACATTGGCATCATCGCCGGAGTAGAGGAAGAAGACGACAAAAAGGAAGTTGCCTTGGACATAACGGCGATGAAGAAGAAGTGCGGAAGAGCATGTCCGGGTCTGGTCCAGTTTTCGAATTTGAATGGCCTTAACCCGGAACATTCGGATTCGGAGTTTCCGAAACGGACGCCGAAAAAGCGAGGGCGAAAACCGGGGCTGGGGAGAGACACACCGTTGAACCACGTGGAAGCGGAGAGGCAGCGGCGGGAGAAGCTCAACCACCGGTTCTACGCCCTGCGAGCGGTGGTGCCGAACGTGTCGAGAATGGACAAGGCGTCGCTGCTGTCCGATGCCGTTTCGTACATCAACGAGCTGAAAAGCAAGGTGGACGAGCTGGAGTCGCAGGTGCAGAGAGAGTCCAAGAAAGTGAAAGTGGAGACCGGCGACAACTTGGACAATCAGAGCACCACGACGTCGGTGGAGCAAACGCGGCCGCCTAACTCGTCGGCGAGTGGGCCTACGGGGCTCGAGATGGAGGTGAAAATAGTAGGTTCGGACGCCATGATTAGGGTTCAGTCCGCGAATGTGAACTACCCATCAGCCAGGTTAATGGCGGCGCTGCGTGACTTGGAGTTTGAGATCCACCATGCGAGCTTGTCGTGCATGAACGAGCTCATGCTGCAAGATGTTGTGGTGAAGGTGCCTGATAACATGAGAAGTGAAGAGAGTATCAAAGCTGCTCTTCTTAAAATATTAGATCAGAACTGAAGTTTGATCAACCGATTTGATCAGTTGGGTAACGTTTAATTTTAAATATTGTTTAAGCTTGATATTTGTTTCTCTTTCCATTAAAATAATTATGTTCCTTGTTGATTTTTTGTTATGTAAAATATGTAATTAAGGAGATAATTAAATATCAATAACGATTTGTTCTTTTCCTTCAAAAAGTTTTTGTCAAACTGCTTCTAGAATTGTTAAAAATGTTTTAGATTATAAACACAACATATATTGTGAATCACGTGACGAATTCCGTAAGTAAAACTCTTTCTTTCTACTATTTCACCTTAAAACCAAAAAACAAAAAACTCTCTCTCACTCATTACAAGTACTTTTGCTTTTACGTGAAGAGAATATTCAACGTTCAACGTTAGAAGGAACGATAATTGTTCTTGATTCGATGTATTACTGCTAATTTAATGACTAAATGACGACTTAAAAATAGAGATTTAGATTCTGGAAGTCATTACAGTAATAGTTGTTTGTGTTCCCATGTATGTGGCACATAGGTGGTTTTAGGACAAAGACAGTGGAACAATCTATATAGTTTGGGTGAAGCAAGGACTCCATGTGTGGGAGGAGGGACAAATATTTATGCACGTTTGTAAAGAGAGAGAGTGGACTGACTACTTGGTTCCTTGGTGAGGTGAAGAGACAAGTGAAAAAGGAAATGGGGTTCCCTTTTTCTGTACCTGTGAATAACTTGGCCAAAAGTAAACCACTCGTGCCATTTGTTTTGTGGATGAAATGGAATATCCAATCTGCAATCTGGACCCTGTTTGGGGCCCTGGGACACGAGAATCTCTCGGACCCGCCATCGCACCCACTAACGAAGGAAAAATACTAAACAAAACAAAACAAAACACACTGCAAAAATGTGCTTCTTATGCGTTGATTGTTATTATTTTTTAATAGGTTTTGTTTCTGGTGGTAGCGTACGATGTGGGTTGAAACCTAACTAGGTTAGAAAACAAGGGTGGCAAATATTAAAAAAAAAAAAAAAAAAAAAAACGAAGAAAAGCAACGTGCAAAAACGAGCGCACACAATGTTGATGCTTTACCGGAGAAATTTTTAATTGTGACGGAAACACAGGTGATACATCATGTGTTTTTATGTAAGTGGTGGGAATTTTTTTTTTTTTAAAGTTATTAACTTTCTGACACATAAATCTCACCATTTATATAGTGACACGTGATGTACTATCTCGTGTGCTGATCACACTAAAAAATCTCTCGCTTTACAGATCCCACCAGCATGTCATTCGTTGTTCACCCACACGTACGTGAGTGATGATATCCCACCTCTGTGTTTTGGCGTTTTTATTTGTGGGTTTAAGCCTTCAAGCTTAAGCTTAAACAGTTTGCTTAACTGTCCTCGGGCCCTTCATTTCTGTCAACCACAGATGGACCATATAATAGGTAAATATTATGTCACAAAACGTTTGACTCAGAAATATACAACTCGATTTACATAATTGGAACGCTTATTTGTAAGCAATAAAAAGATTAAGGGTTCGTTTGGCTGTACTTTTAAAATGATTGAAAGAGCTTTTAGAAAAAGCTTTTTGGGTTCCAAAAGCACTTGAAGTGTTTTTTGCAATAAGCACCAATTATGTGCTTCTTCCAGGAAGCACTTTAAGTGTTTTTCCATAATTTAATTGCATTTTTATCAAGCATTGGTTCTAAAAACATTTTCACCAAAAGCGTTTTCAGTCATTTTAAAAGCACATCCAAACGAGCTCTAAGTTACTGCATGAACAAGTCACTACCAAGAATTCTGTTACCGAAAATTTGTAGAGTTAAAGAAAATTTAACCAACCAAATAAACTAGAAATAAACCTACAGATCACGGTAGAATATGTATAAATCAACAGATGCTCGTAATTCCTAAAGCATATGCATATCAAACCTAAGAAAAATCAAACATTAGCTTTTTCTCTCTGTGTCTTTATAGCATCGTTTTGCTTTCACTCTCTTGTCCTAGTCCAATACATCAACATTTTTTTTAATTTATTGGAAACTAATACATCAACTTAATTAGTTGATTTTTTGCACATCTTCTCATATGAAAAACTCAAATTAGAAGAAAGTTTGTCTTATTTGACAGATTAGACTAATAAATGCTAACAAAATGAAACAACAAGAGCAAAAATGCAACAACATGAAACTACAAGGGCAAAAATGCAACAAAAGAAACAACAAGGGCGAAAGTAAAAACTCGAGTAAACTATATGATTTTCCATGTGTTTAGATGTGGGATGCCACTAATACTATAGTATAATAGTATTTCTCTACACCAATAACTAGGAAGTCGTATGCATGACTAGTTTGATGTCAAATTTTGAATGTTTCAACGTGTTGCTTAACGCCAATTTCAAAATTAGTCGTCATTCTCTAATATGATTTGGTACCAATGCCTTTTTCGTTTTCTTATAAAAGAATATTGTTGTATGAAAAATAAAAAAGTTCAACACCCATTATTAGGTAATACACACTCCTGTCGTTTTTAACGAAGAAAAGGGTAGCTAGATAAGAGATAGATAACATGTTAATTTATACTTATATATATATATATATATATATATATATGGACTATTATTTGCTGATGAAAATTAAATTTAAAATGAATCTAATGATATTGTCTTTTTTTTATTTGTCAGAACAATGTTGATGCTTGTTCATTAGAACATTGGTTAACAGCATAACTGTACCTGGAAAGGAGGAACAGTATAGCTTGTAAAAGTAAAAACGTGCAATAATCCTCTCCAGATCTTTTTTGTGAGGATTCAGAATTCTTAAATCGTGTCTGTTTATCGTATATCATACGGTCAGAAATTATTTTAAATATTTTTTATTTTAAACTAAATATAAATAATACTTAATGAAAATTAACCTTATAATATACGATAAACATATACGATTTGAAAATCTCTAAAATCCCTCTCCCGGTTTGGTTCTTTTCGCTTTTGTAAATAAAGAGTGTTAGGACCAATGAGGTGGACTTGGAGGGACCACAAAACTATTGATGCAACGATACAAATAAGAAAATATCATATCAACACATGTCTGATTAGACCGATTGTTTGTCTTAGATAATAAAAGTAAAATTTAAAGTAAGTTTATTTTGGAGACACTTTTGGAGGACTCATTTATATTGTATTTCCATGATTTAATCTTTACTAGTAATGGTCTCTTAATTTGATCTCAATTAGAGCAATGATTTTTTAACTAAAATTCATTGTCATTAGTCTCTCAACTCATCAAAACGTGCAATCATCTTGATAAAATTATGACGAAGTTGATGAAAATGATCATAGTTATACGTTTTGATGAGTTGATAGATCTCAATTGTAGCAATCATCATTCCAACATAACTCATTTTGACAAAATTCTAACGAAGTTGACGAAAAGGACCATAAATACACATTTTGATGAGTTTAGTGACTGGACCAATGGTAATAGATTTTTAATTGATGGACCATTGCTCTAATTTGATTAAGCAAACGAAATAATGTGTCACCAATAAGAAATAAGCATATTAATCAACACTTAAATAATAATCCAATCGTCAATTCCATATCATTTGGCTTACAAAATCTAGTCTTCCTAGCATTACCTTTGTTAAAAAGTTTTGGATTATTCACTCTATATATTTTGGCCGATAAATCAACAATTTTTATTCAATTCGACATATATTAGGTCGATATGTGGGTGAATCCGAAGCAGATGGTGAAGAAAATAGGTTTCAACCCTCCTTTCCTGAAAAAGAAACTTTGTGTGATAATCCTATATGTAATTGTACAAATATTTTAGGGAACTTTAACAAAAAGCTTATGGTATTGTTCACTTTAACGAAAAACTACATTTTTACACTAAAAAGTCAATTATAGTACCATTCACTTTACCTTTTATTTTGTCCTTATCGTTAAAACTCAAAGTTTTCAAGTATTTTTCATTAGTTTTCCTAATATTTTAATCATCGGTCTTGTCCTATCACATCAATAAAAAAATAATGAAAAGATAAAATGCTCTTAGAGTTGTCACTTAGTATTACGGTCTAGTGGTATTCTTCTTCACTTGCAAGTGAGAGGTTTTAGGTTCGATTCTTGTCAAAGGCGAATTTGAACCACATTATTGTTTGCACATTGTGAAACTAAACCCATCATTTCCACCCCCCCCCTTAGTGTAGATAATATTGTTTGTTCAAAAAAAAAAAATTGCTCTTAGGGTTTGCAAAATTGGTATCCGTCTCTCCCATTAGAGCACTTCCACCGGAGTGGAATTTGCCCATCACCCTGTTTTTTGTCTCCAACCCGCCCACTTGCCTGGCACCCAGCCCAAGCCAGGCAAGAGCCCAGCCCAATTTTGACAGACCCATTCCCCGGTCAATTGTTTGGCTCGTGCGTTACACGTGCGAGGCACGGAGAGTAGCCGACAAGCTACTTGCGCACGGGGTCCGCTGTCAGGCCGACTTTTCACACACCCGTGAGTGGGCGACGTGGCTTCAGTCGTGTCGTTGGATTTCCAACGGCTAGTTTTTCTAGACCGTTGGATTTCCAACGGTAAAAAAAAATTCAAATTTTATTTTAACGTGGACCGTTGGATCACAGATCAACGGTCCATAGTTTTTCACCCAAAAATTAAAAAAAAAAAGAAAAAAGGGGCCCAACGGTCAGAATTATGATCGTTGGCCACGTGGCACTTTATGGGCTGTTGGATTTGAATATTTTTCAAATCCAAAGGTCCAGATTAATTATAACAATAAAATTAATTAAAAATTATTTAAAAAAAATTTTAAATACAAAAAAAAAATTAAAAAATACAGAATTTTTTTTTTATAAATACCTAAACCCTCATCTTCTTTCTTATGTAATTTCTTATTTATTTTTAGAACTATATTTAATTTCTTATGTAATTTCTTATTTATTTTTAGAACTTTATTTAATTTTTTATGTCATTTTTATGTAATTTATGCACAAAATAGTACGTTCGGATAATGACACGTGGCGTGACGAGATTGGTTAAAAATCCTATCCGAAATTAAAACAATTTTTTTTTTATTTTATAAAAAAATTAATAATATTTGAAATGGGCTGGGTGCCAGCGTATTTTGTAGGGGTGGAGATCGTTTGGGCCAGCGCATTTTTAGACTGGGTGCCAGCACATTTTTTTTAGGGGTGGAGATGCTTTGGCCTATTACTGTTCATTGGAGTCTATTACTGTTCATTTGAGTGGATAAATGCGCTGGGCGCTGGCACCCAGTCTTAGGGGTGGAATTGCTCTAAGAGGGTCGATTACGGACCAAAATGGTTAAGTGAACATGGACGCAAGTTAAGTCCTTATATGGCCCATAAGCATGGGATTAGGATCCGCCGGATGATCAATCAATTGTGTCCGTTCATCATACATTGTGCGGTCAGAAATCATTTTAAATTTTTTATTTAAAATCAAATATAAATAGTACCTAATAAAAACTAACCGCACAATGTACGATGAATGGAAACGATTGATTGATCATCTAGATCCCGACAAAGAGAATCCAAAGAGGATCCTCATTCGTAACCACGGGCAAACTGCTCACCCAAACCTAAGTTCCCCATATTGAATCAGATTTTACCCAAATTAGGTTTATGATAGGACACAACAGTTTGTGGGAGCGTGTGGAAGAAGAAGAAAAACCCATTTTACTTATATTCACTCACTTGGACTCAGATTACTCTATTTCAACTTTTTTCTCCAATTCCTCCGACGTACCCTCCCATCAACAAGCTTTTATACCTTATATCCTACCATAAAAAAAGTTTTATGGTTCGGACTTCCTTAGAATTTACCTATTTCACACCACAAGGACCCTAAAAGCATTACTATAGAAATCCTTTTCGTGAACATGTAAAAATGCAATTACGTATAAGATCATGCTTACTGCTTTGAGTTTAACAATTGCCAAGAAAATAATTTGAACGTGGGATGGTGCTTAACTAACACCACACTAGTTTCGACTTTAATTCCAATTAAAAATCCTACTGTTTTGAAGATTTTACTCCCCGTTAAGGCCGTGTTTGACACACCGTATAAGGCACCGGATTGTACTAATAATACGGAGTACGGTGTTTGGTGTCCGTTCGTATTAAATAGCCATCGGATTAAATAATCCCACCCACCTATTTTATCCGGTGAATACCCGCTTCCTTATACCATCCAAAACCACGGGACAATTTAGTCGGGGCTCCCTCCCTCCCTCTGTTCTTCTTCTTCGTTTCCCCTCTATCTTCTTCTTCCCAGCCACTCTCTCTGCTTACAAAAACCAACCACACTCCTTCCATTTTCCCAATCAATACTCCCCCTAATCAAAACTCCCTAAAATTCCAAGCATCTTCCAAGAAACCAAAGAATCCCACAAATCCCAGACCCAATTCCTCCATTGGCCACCATGAACCACCACCACCAGCAAGTTCCATCCAACCACCCAGAACAAGATTCTTCCCTCCCTGCATCTTCTTCTGGCCATCGCAGGATCTCCCTCCCTCTTTTTCGCCGCTGCATCTCTCTCCGCCGCTTCATCTCTCTCTGCTTCCTCTGTCGTAGACTCTTCGGTTCTCTCCCTGCTTCTTCTTCTGGCTACCGCAGGATCTCCCTCCCTCTTCTCCGCCGCTGCATCTCTCTCTGCATCCTCTGTCACAAACTCTTCGGTTATCTCCCTGCTTCTTCTTCTGGCTACCGCATGATCTCCCTCCCTCTTCTCCGCCGCTGCATCTCTCTCTGCTTCCTCCAACACAGACTTTTCGGCGCTCCGTCTCAGATCTCAACAAACAAAGAAACAAACATTTGTCAAATTTTTTTCTTCCTTTTTCTTATCCGGTTCAGTAGCAAACACATTATAAATAATACGGTTATTAGTTTGATACTGCACCAAACGGCCGACTAATTTAGTCAGTACTATCTGGTGACTATTTATCTTATCCGATAGAAATAGTCAGTACAGTCCGAGCTGCCAAATGAGGCCTTAGAGTATTGAATAACACAATAAACAGTCTGAATACCTTTTGATGAGTCGATTCATATTATATATTTTAATATATTCTTAGTGTAATTTGATGAGATTTGATATTTTGTTTTATATTTCAAATGTAGGAGATGTGACCTTATTCTATGCAAAAAATAATGAGAGAATTTCTAGTTGGAGTAAATTCAAAAGTCTTTCAAGAAGGTTGTATCAAAATTTCAGCATTTTATTCCAAAGTATTTGATTGTGGCGAAGGATTAAAGGACCAACGCGTAATGTTGACGAATTGACTTGTTGGGCTTAATTGTGATTTTTCAGCATGAAGATGACATTTTCTGAATATATTGTATACATTAATATGGTTATTGCATTTTATAATAAATCTTTTAGTAATTAAACTTTAAAATTATCAAAATATTTTTGTCTTCTTAACAGGTCAAAACGGGTTAACCAGGTGTTACCCGCGTGTATACCTGTTAAGAACCCGTTATTAACGGGTTACCCGATAATGACCCGATAAGTTATCGTGTTGACCCGAAACCCGTTATTTTTGTGTCATTTTGGTATCGTGTCATCGTGTCGTATTAAAAACTGTCGGGTCTACCGTTAAACATCATTCAAGCAAGAGAGGGACCCCACAAGAGACAGTTGCGTATGGCCCCAATCAGCCACCATGCCTTTCCCTTTCACTCCATGTGCTAGTGCTGCCCAATAGTGACTTCACCCTCCTAAGGCTTTATATAGCTTCTATGAGCCTAATTTTTCCAACCAATATTAAATTAAAGATAATGCTTGTATTATCTCACATGCAAAAATCTTCACCGCTAGAATTTTATAATCGATAATGACCACTTAGTGATTCCGAAAATGAATTCTAGGTCCGTATTTTACATAACATGTTATGGATTTGATTTTTGATGCTGGTGAATAGCACGATAATGTCCAGAGAGAGGCTGAAATACATTTGTGAGTTTTTCTCGGTCCCCGAAATAGTGAAGTATCGTGGCGAAACCACTAGCTGACCTTTTTTTTTATTTCTAAAAAAAAATAACATAAAATTTATAATCAATAAAATTGTTAAATCTCTTAATTTTTATTAGAATATCTTCTCAACCAAAAATCATTTGAATCGAAGATCGTTAAGTCATTCAAATGTAGAGAACAAATCAACAGTTCATCATGAATATGCTATTTAGTATCTAAACCGTTGATTTATTTTGATACATTTAAATGATTAAACGATCTACAATTATAATAATTTTTTGTAGATATAATATTCAAATAAAGATTAAAAGATTCAACGATATGGATTATAAAATTTTAATTGTAAAGTTAATTGCAAGTGAAAGATTCAGCTCATCTAAAAAAGAAATAAAAGTATTATCTTTAAATTAATTTTCTGTTTTTCTCTTGGCATGGGTCCCGGGACCAAATTTATTTAAAGGGATACTTTGGATGCGGTCCCTAATCCTTAACATTCTTTGATTAAAACCTTAATAGTATTCAAAGTTTGATCAAGGTCCCTTGACTTTGTACACCTCATTATATTACTATTAATATTTATATTTTTATAGTTTTGACATTAATTGTTTGATATTTTAGGAGATTTATAATCCTATAAATTTAAAATCCCTCATTATAATACTATTAGAAACGGTTACAATAAAAAAATTCAAACATTTTGATTGAATAAATGGATAAAAACTATGTAAAAATAAGAAATAATAAATGGCAAAAGAATGTATCCGTAGTGTTAAAAAAATTGGTACATTTCACATATAACAAAGTGGTACATTAATAAAGAAGAATGAGTACATTATAAATAAATTAGGGTACATATAAAAGATTAAAAATTATGAGTACAAATGAATTTTTAAAAATATAGGCGCTAAAAGAAATTAATACATGGGTACAAAATAAAACTAATACAAAGTTTAGGCATAAAACATAAATATACCATATGTAATTTTTCTATCATTGATTAAATATACAATGTCACGTGACGGTATACACATGAGTATAAACACAAATAAAACTTTAAAAAATATGGGCACAAAAAGAAACTAATATATGGGTACAAATTAAAAATGAAAAGAAAATTGGTACAAATTAAAAAATATTTGCAAATTAAAAATAGGTACAAACTAAAAATAAAAATATATGATAAAAGCCATAAATATAAATATACTAATTGTAACATTTTTAACACTAAAGGAATATATTTAAAAATAAAAATATTTTATTATTCAAATAATTAATGATGTTATTAATACCCAATGACCTTGATCAATAATTGAAAATGAATAGGATTTTAATCAATGAAGTAACAAAAAGAAGGATGTGAAACTAATTTTCTCTACCCAAGCAACACCAAACTTGGACCCCATTTTACACTCTCACACTGCTCACTCTCGGTCTCATAAAATCTGAGTATCCATGGACCATATATAAAGCCCCATCCACACCAACTTTTGTAAGGACCCATCTCTCCCTCAAGCAATCTCTTTTGTTCTATACTACTCTAGCATCTTTCACTCTCCAAGTACTAATTGAGTTGTGTCCACTAAATTCGGGACTCAATCTCCCCACAAAAGTTTTGGCCTCACCACTTATGGAAGAATTAATAATCTCGCCCTCTTCATCCTCGTCCCTAGTCTCCTTCCCCCAAGAAACCCATCCATCCCTCCAACAAAGGCTCCAATACGTTCTTCAATCCCAGCCAGACTTGTGGTCATACGCCATCTTCTGGCAAACCTCAAACGACCACCAGTTGTACAATGGCCGTCTCTTCCTGACCTGGGGAGACGGCCATTTCCAAGGCACCAATGACGCATCATCCAACAACCACCACCACAACCCCTACGAAGTTCTATCCGAAAGAAGGAAGATCCTCAAGGGCATTCAATCCCTCATCAACGACCCCAACAATCCAGATAACCATTATCAACATCAAGACATGATCCTCCACAACATGGGCTTAAACGCCAACACCACCAACATCGAGGGGTTCTTCGTCAGGTCGTTCGCTCGATCCTTCTCCGTCGGTGAAAGCATTAGTACTAATGTTCCCGGCAAGGCTTTTAGCTCTGGAACTTTGGTGTGGCTGACTGGAAGCCATGAGCTCCAATCCTACAACTGCGAAAGAGCAAAAGAAGCACAAATGCATGGGATTCAAACCCTAGTCTGCATCCCAACCCCCACGGGAGTTCTCGAGCTGGGTTCTTCAGATTTGATCAGAGAAAACTGGAACCTGGTTCAGCAAACCAAATCCTTATTCTGGTCGGACCTTGTTTCGGACCAACAAGAACCGGGAACCAGATCCCCCATCAATCTCGTCAACCGAAACTTCTCCTTCGCCGACGTTGACATCATCGCCGGCGTTCAGGAAGAAGAAAACAAAAAGGAAGTCCCCTTGGATATAACGGCGATGAAGAAGAAGTGCGGAAGAGCATGTCCGGGTCCGATACCGTTTTCGAATCTAAATAACCTTAACCCGGAACCTTCGGATTCGGAGTTTCCCAAACGGACGCCGAAAAAGCGAGGGCGAAAACCGGGGCTAGGGCGAGACACAACGTTGGACCACGTGGAAGCGGAGAGGCAGCGGCGGGAGAAGCTCAACCACCGGTTCTGCGCCCTGCGAGCAGTGGTGCCGAACGTGTCGAGAATGGACAAGGCATCGTTGCTGTCCGACGCCGTTTCGTACATCATCGAGCTGAAGAGCAAGGTGGACGAGATGGAGTCGCAGGTGCAGAGAGAGTCCAAGAAAGTGAAGGCCGAGACCGTCGACAACTTGGACAATCAGAGCACCACGACCTCGGTGGATCAAACGCGGCCGCCCAACTCGTCGGCGAGTGGGTCTACGGGGCTCGAGGTAGAGGTGAAGATAGTGTGTTCGGACGCCATGATTAGGGTTCGGTCCGAGAATGTGAACTACCCGTCAGTTAGGTTTATGGCGGCGCTGCGTGACTTGGACTTTGAAATGTACCATGCGAGCTTGTCATGCCTGAACGAGATCATGCTGCAAGATGTTGTGGTGAAGGTGCCTGATAACTTGAGAAGTGAAGAGAGTATCAAAGCTGCTCTTCTTAGAATATTAGATCAGAACTGAATTTTGATCAACCGATTTGACCAGTTGGGTAACGCGAAGAGACAGGTGAAAAAGGCAATAGGGTTCCGTTTTTCTGCAGCTGTGAATAACTTTGCCGAAAGTATAAAACCAATCGTGCCGTTTCTTTTGGGGACGGATTGGAACATCCAATCTGGAATGTGGATGGTGTGTTTGGGGCCCTGGGACATGACTCATGAGAGTCTCTCGGACCCGCCATCGCACCCAATAATGAAGGAAAAATACTAAACAAAATAAAACAATACACATTGCAAAAATGTGTTTTTATGCGTTGATTATTATTATTATTTTTAGCTTAAGTTTAAGCAAGATGGACCATATAATTGGTAAATATTATGTCAACTCCAGATGGGCCATATAAGTAAATATTATGTAACAACATTTGACTCAGAAATATAGGCTCGATTCAAATAACTGAAACTCTTAATTTCAAGCACGAATATTAGGTTAATGTATGAACAAGTCACTACTAATAATTCTAAAATCGAAACTTTGTAGAGTTAAGAAAATTTAACAAACCAGATAAACTAGAAATAAACCTATACGGTCATGGTAGAATATGTATAAGTCATAGATGCTCATAACTCCTAAGAGTAATGCTAGGAAGATTAAATTTGTTGACTAAATTTTGTAAACTAAATGACATGAAAGGTTTTAATTTTTTGCATTTTTCTCTTTTGGCCTATGTTTTGGCTTTCCTTGAACTTTGTCTCAATTTCCCTGAGCTTGTCTTCGTTTTTCTGTGTTTCTAAATTATTGAGTTTGAACTGTTTTTCTAAGTATAAATTTATCGATGTCTTACGTGTGAAAATAAATAATTTTCTTATATGAAGTTAGGGCACTTTTTTTTGCATCGTCCCGAACCTCAAAAATCTATGGACCGGCCATGGCTGGATTTCATTCTAGTTTTAGGATTTTTTGTTGTTGTTCAGCTGACCACTTTTGAGCTTTTTTATTATATTTTCTTATTTGTTGTTGGACTTATATTTAGCTTATGTATTGCCTTTTAGACTCTTTTTTCACGTACTACTATTTTTATTTAATGAAAATAATCTACTTTGAAAAAAAAAAATTCTGAATAACTCGATGTGTTGGCTACTTGGCTTCACGCCAATTTTGTTGTATCAAAAAGTAAAACACATGTTTCGACCAAATAAAAAAAAGTACAAAAATAAAACACATGTGATTGTCATGTCAACATCGTTATACGGCTACGCAATTTATATAGTCAAATTTCATCACGAAAAGCACGACAAAATAAAAAACAACATTCCAAAGTCAGTCAATTTTGATTTTCCAGTATCTACACGTTGCCACATCGTACATTATACAGCTGACGAGCAACAGTTTTAGCACTGATGAGCAATAATAACTTGTCAAATTCAGAAGAGGATTTCTTTTTTTTGGCAAACTCAGAAGAGGATTTTTTTATTTTTTTAATTTTTTTTGAGATAATCAGAAGAGGATTTCTTTGGCATCTTGGGAAATGATAGAAAAGGAAATGCAAAAGGAAACGCCACTTATTTAGGGCTGAGCAAAATACATATGGGTTTGAATAATTATCGTTACCCGTTAATTTAAAGTTCACGGTTACGGTTATGGGTAATTATTTAGACGAACAAATGATTATGGGTATTACTCGCGATTATACGGGTATCCATTTACCCATTTAATTTAATATATGTAAAAATTAAAAAAAAAAAGATTATCACAGGGATTTTGAGGGTTTTAGAAGCAGGCTCTCTCTCCCCCCCCCTCTAGTCTGGACACTCTCATTCCCAGCTCTGCCGCTCTTCTGCTTTGTTTTCTTCCTTCCCAGCAACCTGCAACTCGTCTCACATCTCGTCGTCGCTGATTTGCAAGTGTCGCCATCTCACTATCAGTCTCTCACCCCCGTGACCCGTGACTTCCTCTCACCGTTTTGAGCCTCGACCCACGACTTCTTTCCTTTGCAAGGTTAGTCTCATGGTAATTTCTCTCATGTTCTACAAATTTTGTTTTCAGTTTGATGCGTTTTGCATATTTTATTTTCAATTTCATGGGTTTTGCAATTTGTTTTGGGTATGCTGGATTTGGTTGGGTAACTTCATTTCTGAACACTATTAGGTGAGATTTGATTAATTTGTGAGAAATTTTGGTTCTGCAATTTGTTTTGGTATGTTGGATTTGGTTCTACAATTTGTTTGGTTCTGTGTTAAATTTTGGCTGCTTTTTCCATTTTGGTTATGTGCTAAATTTCAGGATTACCATCAATTTCTTGCTTTTGCATTACAAAATTTGACTGACTATTTGGGGACAATCTGTTTCCCATCTCTCGCATTTGGTTCTGCAGCTTTCAGTTTGGTTTTGTGTCAAATTTTGGGTATGCTAAAATTCTAAGTACAGGTTCATGGTGTACTCTCCGGCCATGAACTCTTTCCTGCAAAGTGCAAATGCAATAACAACATATATATATATATATATATATATATTAATCAATTAAAATACACACAATTACAAATTACAAATTACACAATTAAAAATTACACAACATGTATATATATATATATATATATATATATATATTAATACAAATTACACAATATAATTAATCAATTAAAATACACACAATTATCCAGTTGATCTAGTCACCATGTCTGTATGTGCTATCAATAGAACATTTGCGACTTGCTATCTTGATGGTTGATATGATGATATATCACTTTGTGAATATGATCTGGTAAAGAGTTTTGATGGAGCAAATGGGTATTTGTTGGGGGATATACTGCCTTTAGCCCATAAAACTATAGTTTTTGATCAATTGGGATATAAACTATAAGGTTTGACCTGGCATGAATAATGAGGGTGAGAGGATGATGGTCTTATAGCTGCTTTTTCCATTTTGGTTTTGTGTTAATGTAACTGATTCATGTCTGTGAAGTTATAAACTGATTCATGACATTGCCATACAAGCAGCAAACTGTTATATCAGTTGTGTACAATGTAAACCTTCTGTGATCACTTACCTCTGTTGGATTCATGCTAATTGGTGTCGGTGTTCCTAAATGGGATACTAATTCAATTTATACATTTCTTTTGTAGGCCTCTTTTGGTGACAACGAGTCGATGATACTTTGTGATTGAACGTGTTTGAAAGTATTTAGTTTCAGAATATTTTAGAGTTTTGAATCATTTAGTATTCAAGATAATGACTACTTTTTGTTTTTAGAAGCTTTACTTTGTAATCATATGGATTATAATTAAAGACCTGCTTAGGTGTAGCAGAAAAATATCGTTCGTAAACTATTATTTCAATTGTTGGAATTGTATGAGGGCTTAAATGATTAAAATAGGGAAATCCATGCTAAAATGTACCTATAGCGGTGTTTAATTGTCAGAAAACGAAATTTATGACAAGTTTTTCTTTTGTAATTTTTAAGTTGTTAAAAAAAAAACATGTAGGGTGAAAAAATGGTAAATGGGTAAAAAAAGAAGAGGATAAACAAGTTCAAAAACGGATAAACGGGTAAATAGTTATGGTTAAATGGGTAAATGGTTATGGTTCAATGGGTATACAATTATAGGTATGAATAACCGTTTATAAACGATTATGGTTATGGGTATAACCGTTTATGCAATTACCCAACGGGTAAATAGTTATGCAGGTATGAACATAAACGGTTATGGGTAAATAACCGCGGTTACCCGCCCACCATAACCGTTGCCCATCCCTACCCGTATCTCTTGCATGTTGCATCACAAGGGATGCACAAAAACTTCAGAAAAAAAACTGCCCAACATTAAAATTTTCAGGAAAAAGTTGGAAATGTATGGAGATTCAAAGCCTTTTAAAACTTCAATCTTAGAACTCTGGCCTTGTTGACATTAAGTCATTTTT
Source organism: Cotoneaster glaucophyllus (assembly GCA_036320875.1). Classification (NCBI taxonomy): domain Eukaryota; kingdom Viridiplantae; phylum Streptophyta; class Magnoliopsida; order Rosales; family Rosaceae; genus Cotoneaster; species Cotoneaster glaucophyllus. The sequence continues at coordinate 17,862,738 of CM070062.1, forward strand.
GCTAAAGAAGAAATCCGTACACATAACGACCGAAAAAGTAAAACAAAAACCTACCAGCCAAACTTGCAATAGGATCAGAATTTGTGGCGCATTGCTGCATGCAGTTTATGAGTTACATATTGAGACAGACATCAAGTGCAGAACACATGCTTCCATCTCCAAAGCCCTTATGAACTAAATCTGTCTTATCCCACCACTTGTTTCATCTGATGCCAAGATCCACTACATGCAAAGGGACTTACAACACAACTCGTCTACCTAATCGCTTCAAGACTAAAGAACAGACAACTTTTGCTGCTTCGCTCGATCTGTCACACATCACCGAGCACAGCAGCTACTTAAGGAAAATACCTACTATCAACAGGCACATGTTTCCATGTGGAATCTTCCTGGCCGATTCACTTGCCGTCCTCTCCATCACCGTTACCATGCCCACCAGCTGAGCTCCCCTGGCCATCACCACCTGCCCCAGCATCCGAGGCGTCTTGCTTGCTTCCTCCACGCCCATCATTTGGGCCTCCCGCTGAGTTTGGGCCGCCACTACCACCACCAAATGAGCCCTCAGTATGATGCATGGAAGGCATGCCGTTGGCCCCCCCGGGTCTCATTCCCATTTGCCCATGCATGGCTTGTTGGTGCTGCTGATGTAGCTGCTGCTGCGGGTCGTGCATTTGATGCATGTTACTGAACTGCATCGGCATTTTTGGGGGGAAAATACCCTGTTGCTGAGCCATTGCTGCTGCCTGAGGATGTTGCATGTAATATCCCGCCTGTTGCATAGCAGGATGTGGGGCCATCTGCAAGTGTTAAAACATAGATGATAAGCGTGGATAGAAAAAAAAACGAATTAGCCAAACATCCAGGCATGCTTACTACCCCCACCTGGGCAGGCACTGCTGGTGCCTGTGGTTGCGCATCGGCAATTGCTGCTAAATACATCAGATTCTTTTGAAGCTGAGCTTGGTACCTAAATCATCACAATTGCAATAAGCATATGTCATACACATTGTGGCCATGAATTAGGAATAGAAAGTCATATCCGAAGTCATAACTGGGAGATAGCATTAAATGAATGGCCAACGGTAGCCCCTACCATATCAATAAATGTGTAAGCCAAACCATAGCCATGCATATTTTTATGCTAAATCATTTTGACTAATCCCACAATTACAATAAATCAAAGACCTAACAAGTTCTCAACATTAAGGATCTTATAATCAATGCTATCAATACAAACCATGAGGGCTGAGGCAAGTTCAAAGTTCTAACATCTCTAATCAGTCAGACTCATCTCTAACTTACAAGATACAAGTGCTATCAATTTTATACAGCCCCAGCATATGATTCAAAACATAATTCACATGCATACAACACATGCGGAGAGAGAAAGAGGGCTTACTGAGCACACTCGGCAAGTTTTCCAAGATTTTGATTATCCAATATTGCCAGAATCAACTTTTTGTTGTCATCAAGATACTGCACCATAAAGAATTATAAAAACACATTATTAATAAATAATTTTAATTCCCACGCACATCAAGTGAAATCCAATATATTTGACGATCAAGGTGGATATCCAGAAGAGAGCAACATTGTTCAAGATAAAGAAAGGGCCAAGTGTCATCCTAAAACCTGCATATGACAACGACATACGATACCAACATCTAGTGCTGGTAATAATCATCTTATGCCCTTAATTCTTCATCAATTTAGGTTCAAAAAGCGTAATTCAACCTTTCAAAATAGTTTCGGGCTTAGATGGAAATTTCTACAGTAGTAACAAGAAATACATCCACCTTATCTGTTACTTTCATCTAACTACTCATTAGCTCAGTTCAAGACTGATTAGCACACCCAAAATAGTCATTTTATCAAATGATTTGTCATGCATCTAACCTATAAGCCATCTCACAAGCACAAAGCTTTCAGCAAATTTACCAAAAGACCACTTATCAACTAGAATTTATCAAAATTCAGAACAGTAAATCATTTTGCCTATGCTATCAAGAATCCTGATCTTGTGAGAAAACACATCTTTGGTGACAAGAGAAATATATCATGTGTGCCCTTCAGCTACACTTTTCAGAGGAGACTCGGAGCAGAGGTGGACCAGTGGAGTACCATCTGCACAGCAGTAGAGTATCTAGATAGCTTCTCAACAGGAAATCCAGTGGCCTGAATCACGATTCACCACTAGAAATAGGCTGACGGAGGAAAAATTCTTAACAGACATTAAAAAGGCACTTCACACGGGTTAGGAGAATAAACTACAAGAACTCCTAAGCATCCCTAATGTTTCAACAAGATGTTCGAAAAACACTAACTGAAGACTGTTTCCTGTGGGTTTTTCTTTTAAATCAAGAAGAATGTTCCCCTATTACTGTGAACTAGGATTCCTTATTTGGAGAAATATGATTATAATCTTTAGTTATCACCCTAACTTTATTAAATTCTTTCATACCTTAATGGGCGATGATTGATTAACTACCCAATCGAGGGGGGGATATGTAGCTTTGGTAAAGGTTTCTTCCTGAACATATGCCACACATTCATACGCTTTGTACAATATGAATCTGTATTCTTATTGGCTTCATTGTTATAAATGATCATCACCAATCATACATCACTCCACCATAGAAACTATACAATGATGGCAAGACTTATGGAATTCCTCCCTAAATATTGTCAGCAGCAGTGCAATCTTTTCCATATATGGACAAAATTTAACAAATTTTATTCAAGTAATCACAATTTAAGCCTTGTTTTTTTAACATTTAGCATATGCATCAAACTATTGGGGGAAAGTGAATTAACATAACAAAAAATTAAGAAACAAACCAGAAAACCCAGAAGGCCAATTAGTTCCTTAAAAAAATTAAGAGTTGTTTGGTACTCTACTTGAATCCACATTTTTAAACTCAAAAATAATTTTCAAGTTTTAGGCTTTAAAAACTTGTTTGGTATGACTATTTTAAAAAATTGAACTCAAACTAACTCAAAAATATAATCTATTCTCTAAAAACATCTAAAAAAATGAGTTTTTAGAGTTTTTAGCGTTTTTAAATTTAGCTCACTCATTTATTTTCTCTCCCTCATCCCCTCTCCCTCTAAATCTATCTCTTTTATTCTCTCTCTCGCCCTTCTCTTTCTTTTTTTTATTACCTTTTTCGTCTCTCCTCTAATCCGCTTTCTTCATTCTCGGTTCTTTTTCTTACTCATCTTCCTCTCTATCTCCTCCGATCCTCTCACTTCTTTCTCTTTTCTCCAATAATCTCTCACTTTATTTCCTTCTCTATCCTCTTTCTCTCTCAATCCCCTCTTTTTTGATATATTGTCCAGTTTAAGTTGTAAGATTTAGAGTTTTTAAACCGCATGTCAAACAAGTTTTTGAGTCTTAAAGAAAATTATTTTCAAGAAAAATTCTTAAAAAATGTTTTAAGAAATTATAAAAAAATTTAAATTAAAAATACCAAACAATTCTTGAAAAATTCTTATAATTGTTTTGAGAAATTATAAACAATTAAGAGATAAACATTGAGCGAAATGGGAAAAAGGGTACCTTCTGAATTTGCTCGGTGGTGATGTTAGTCGGAGGGAATGAAGGCATGACGGGGATCATTTGCGGTGGCTGCTGCATCTTTTTTTCCCTCCCAAATTTCTCAGTGGTTTGGGGAATTCAAAAACCCTAACCCTAACCCTAAATCGGCCCCCAAAAGAGAAACAAAATCAATTAAAAGCAGAAATTAAGAGGAAAAGGAACAAAATTAATGAAGTTGAGAGACAGAGAGAGACAAGGAAAGGGCGGTCGTGTACCTTTTTAGAGTAGGTGGAGAGTGTAGAAGAAAGGATGAGGTGGGAACAGAGATTTTGAAAGCGGGTTTTGGGGAATATCTTTTCAGTTTTGGATGTCGACGACGTTTCTGGACTTCCAAAGATAAAAGGCACCCCAATTAATAAATAAATAAATAAATAAATATTTATAATTTTACAGTTTTCCAGATACGAGTTCAGATCTTATGCACCCAAAAACCCCTGTGGCCTCTCTGTGCCTTTGCTTTTTGAACTAAACATAATTAATGTTAACTTGACAATAATTAAAATAATAAAAAATAAATCAAATCCTCAGCCAAAAAGCAAAGGCACAGAGGGGCCACATAGGGTTTTGGGTGCAGAAGATTTGGACTCTCCAGATACATGTTCGATTCTCACCAACTCTCCTTCCATCCAGCAGTTGACTGTCAATGTTATTGCTCTATTAAAAAAAAAAGTAAATTGTAGCAATGATCCTTTAACTTTAATCAAATTGGAGTAATGGTCCCTCAACCAAAAATCCATTATCACTGGTCCATCAATTCATCAAAATGTATAGCTATGGTCTTTTTCATCAACTTTGTTAGAATTTTGTCAAAATAAGTTATGTTGGAAGAACCATTGCTACAATTGGGATCCCTCAACTCATCAAAACATGTAAGTATGGTCATTTTCTTCAACTTCATAAGAATTTTGTCAAAATGAATTATGTTGGAATGATCATTGCTACAATTGGGTTAAAGTTGAGGGATTATTGCTACAATTGGGTTAAAGTTGAGAGACCATTGCTCTAATTGGGTTAAAGTTGAGAGACCATTTCTCCAATTGAATTAAAGTTGATGGACCATAACTGCACGTTTTGATGAGTTAAAGGGACCAATGGTAATAGATTTTTAGTTGAAGGATTATTGCTCCAATTAAGTTAAAGTTAATGGACCATTGCTACAATTTACTCAAAAAAAAAATTATTTTCTACTTAGTATATATTATAAATTTTTTCTATTAACACCTCATATATTATTGAGTACACTTATTATTAAATGACTTCAGTACTTTTACATGAAATGACTATTTAAAACCCTTAAGATTTAAAAAGAAAAAAAAAGAAAAAAAACTCCAAACACTAACAAAACTTATATTATCACGAGGCAATCCAACATCAATCTGAGATGGTAACAATTGTTAAAAAGCAACCAAATTAGTTGAGTAAATAAATTTGAAGTCTAGACTTTTAGGTTTGACTTTCTTGTCAACATTATAAGTGTACCACATGCTCAATCTAGCTTTAGGCTTTTCTCTGTTTATGGGTTGTGTATGCTGGGAAGATATGTTCAATGATGTAGCACATCTCATTTCATTTGTTCATGCATGTGTATTTCACATCTATATTCCTGTTTCATTCTGACTAGCTTAGTTGTCTAGCCAGCCGTGCGCGTGGATTTCCAGCAAGATGGGCACACAATTTAAGACCTGCCCACATAGGCCAACTGAAAACTTTCTAGTCAATGTCTGTTTGTCACTTTTAATCTTTTCAGATTGTTTTGAAGCTTGACACGTGTCATGTGGGTTGAAAAATGAACGAAAGCTTTTGTGTTTAAGATTCTTAGCTGATTCCTTTGTTCATTTTGGGATTTTCAGATTATATTCCTAGTGAGAGAAAAGAGAAAAGGGCATTAAGGCCTCACCTTCCTCTTTGTTCTTCATTTATGAAACCCTAGTTGCAAAACCTTCTTCATGCATTAAACACATCGAATTGGAAAATGTAAAGATTTGTACAAGTTATCCTTTTTCGTCACCATGTTATGGAAAACGTTAAATAAAAAATATTGATTCCTCTTCTCCTATATTTTTTCTTACAACAGGTTTACGATTTTTCGAACAAAAAAAACGTCAATCCGCATTTGAGTTTGGATCGGAATTTTATTTTGATACAGAAGATCTAAAAGCTACAATTAACCTCACGAAGATCAGAAAAATATTCTAATTGTAGGTTCTCGTCCCTATTCCAATGCTTTATGAAAAAGAGATGTTAGGTAGTTTACTTGCTCGACCATAGGGAGTTTACTTTCTTAAGAGGGTTGCATTGTCTTTGGTTTTGCATTAAATTTGGAGTCAAGTGTTTCTAGTTTCAAATCTTTAAAACTTACCCAATTTAGGATTCTCGTCAGTTTCTTCCTTCGACAGTTTGACTGGAGAAACTGAGTAGATATTTGAATAAAGATTTTCATATCATTGCTATAGCATCATATGCATAGCTTATGTGTTGGTCTTGGTGCTATAAGGTGAACAGTTCAAGAGGAGCTGTCATCTTGTGAAGAGTGGAGACAACACATTTTCGGTGCCACAAGGTGAAGAACTTAAGAGGAGCTGCCACTTCGTGAAGACCGAAGGAATCCATCTTGTGTAAGGCAATGTTGCATAAAGAGAAAGCTGCTTCGTAGACTAGGTCTAGGAATTGAGCTTTGCGAGGTACTTTGTAAGAATCTTGATTATACTAGTGGATTGGACTCAGTGGAGAGTCCCATGTTTTTCAACCCAGAGGTGAATTTTTCCGGCCCAAAATATCTTGTGTTCAAAGTTATTTATATTGTGTCACATATCTCACATACATATACATGCTACATGTATCACTTGAATATTTAATTTGTATGTGCTCATAATCATGCTCACTTGACCCATTAATAACTTGGAATGAACTGAAGCAGTATTGACTAGGATAACTTTTGGCATTTGAAATTGGTTATTGAATCTTTGATTTATTGACTAACAAATCTATTTTAGTTGACTAGCGTGCTTGACTAGTCAGTCCAGCAGATTATAATTTTTATATACAGGATATTCCATCTGGTACCAATTTTAATAAATTTCAATAGCTCGGCACATCCTGGGTTCGATTCTTGCCACTGGTGAATCACACGATGGTATATTATATATTTGGTTGTGTTTGATAATTAGAATTTGATTGTATAATCTAAGTTTGAAAACCAACATTTTAGACTTTTAGTTATGAGAAAATTCTAAATCTTCAATTTCTATTTTTGGGTTGAGATTAAGAAATTTATTTTGGTTATGATGTGTAAGTGCACATACACCTTTGAGGTTTTTTTTGGTAATTCTCACTTATTGTTAAACTCCAAGTTTCATACCTAAATTTTTTTTCGTCCCACTTTTATGCCTAAATTTAAAATTTGTGACTCTAGCAATGAACAAAGTTTCAACTCTTTTAACAAAAAAAAAACCATCTCCTCTGTGAGAACTCCCCTCATCTGTGAGCTTCTTCCTGCTGTTCCTTTTCCCGATGAGCTCTCAACTCTTCTTCTCATCTCCCCCAGATTTGCCCTCTCGATCCAACCTTTTTTCATGATTCTCCCCTGTTAACCATTTTCCCTATTCTTTTTAGTTCATGCTTTCTATATAGTGTTCTTGGCCCCTCTAAAAATCTCATCCCCATATCCTAGTCAAATCATACATCTCTTCTATCTTTTCAAGCACACCTTTTTATTAAAATATTTTCTTTTTGCTTGTAGAGTTGTTTCTCCTTTCTCCTTTCTCCTTTGCAATAAATTCTCTCTCCTTAGTGAAAGCAAACTGGCCATCCTACTAATCGAAGGAAAATCCTTCTTTCAATCCTTGTTACTGCAGTTAATTTGGTAATTCATCCCAAATTTTTGTAATTTCCCACAATTTTGTTAATCTGTACTTGCAAATTTATAAGGTTGTCTGTGTTCTTGATTTTCTGGGTATCCTGACCTTTGATATGTTGGGAGATAGTGTCGAATTTTTATATGATGGCATGCGTTTTGTCAACATTTTTAGAGGTGTGGTGCTTGATATTGGATGATGTTGGCTCTCTGCTTTCTCAATCCGTATTAATTTTAATTATGAATACAATTGTGTGGAATTCTAGAGGATCTGGCTGTATCAAATTTCAGAATAATGTTACAAATTAAAGTAAAACCACAAAATGGAGATTTTTACAATTTATGACCCTAGAATTAATGGTACGAGAGCCATTTATGTGGTTAAATCGCTATGTTTTCCTTCACTTGAAATAGTGGATGCTAATTGGTTTTTTTGATGGCTATAACTTCTTTGGGATAACATCAAGGTTCATATTGATGTCATTGGCACCACTGATCAATCCATCTCGACTTGTGTGAGGGGTGGTTATAACCCCTAGTTGTTTACATTCATTTATGCTAAATCTTGTATTGCGAAAAGAAGAAAATTGCAGGATTACCTTAATGGTGTAGCTGACTACGACCAAATACCATGGATGCTAGCAGGGGATTTCAATGAAATGGTAGAGGTAGGTGATAAACTTGGTGGTGTTCCCTTTGTAGGATTAATGACTTTAAATCTTGGGTGGATATAAATAGTCTGCTGGACTTGGGATATGTTGGTCCTAAATTCACTTGTACTAACAAGAAGACTCTAGAAAGAATTGATAGAGGCTTATGTAATATGGCTTGAAGAAACTTATTCCCAAAAGCATGTGTTTTTCACTTACAACGTACTAAATCAGATCATTGTCTTCTCAATATTAGTCTTCAATCTACTCATGTCCCTAATCCTCTTCAAAGACCTTTTAGATTTGAGGCTATGTGGCTTAGGCATGACATATTTGATGAGCTTATTGCATAAAATTGTGGTAATTCTCATAGTTTTTCCATGGACAAAACTTGTGCTCTAGTTGAGCCTCTGAAAAGATAGAATATTCATGTCTTTGGACACTTAAAGCAGAAGAAGAGGAAGCTCCTTGAACGCATTGCTGGTATCAAGAAAGCACTGTGTAGAGGCCCAAACAATTTTCTTCTCAACTTGTGGGAATTAGTTTCAGAGTTCAACGAAATTTTTAATCAAGAAGCTGTCTTCTGGCATTCAAAATCTAGATTGAAATAGTTACAAGACGGTGATCATAATACCAAATTTTTCCATATTACTACAATTGTGAGGAGAAAGAGAAATAGAATTGAGGGACTAAAGAATGACTAAGTTGAACGGATTGTAGACCCTGATGACCTGAAGAGTCTTGCTGTGGAGTACTTTCAAACAGTCTTCTATCATGGGCAATGGTCTAGACAAGTTACTTTTCTACTTAAACTCTTTCTTTCTATTCATTTGGATGATATTAGATCACTTAATAGAGAGATTGACCCTGCTAAAGTTAAGGATAGCATTTTCAGTATTGGAGCTACTAAAGCACCGGGTATAGATGAGTTTCCTACTTACTTTTATGAAGCTCAATAGGGTAGATGTGCAAGTGATATTGTTGATATGGTTAAAACAACATTTCTAACTCATAGATTGCCTCATGATTTGAACAGTACGTTAATTGCTCTTGTGCCTAAAATTGAGAACCCTCAAAAGATGCTGAATTTTAGACTAATCAGTCTATGTTGCACTTCTACCTGAATTGATAAGTCCAAATCAAGCTAGTTTTGTGCCTGGCAGACATATAACGGATAATATTCTCATTGCACAAAACATTCTTGATAAGTTTAGAAAGTCCAAGGGTAAGAAAGGTTTTTTGGCTTGGAAAATTGATTTGTCTAAGGCTTATGATCGCTTAAATTGGAGCTTGATCAGTGGTGTGCTCTATAAGATTGGCCTGCCTGACAGTTTGATTCATCTTATTATGGACTGCATATCCTCTGTTAAATAGCAGATCCGTGTTAATGGTGAATCACTACAAGAAAACAGGGCTTAGGTGACGGAATTCTTTGTGACGCAAAGAAATTCATCACATTTTGTTAAAATAAGTGACGCATTTTAAGAAAGCATCACATAAAGTTTTGGGTGGGATACAAATTTTTTTCCTAATTCTGTTTGTCACATAAGCATTTTAATTCCTCACAAGCTATTGTGCGGGAAAACTTACCGCCCAATAAATTTTAATTAAGTGACGAAAATATAATATTCGTCACATAATATAAGCTAAGGCCACGTGCATGCATGTGACGGCAGGAAATGCCTCACCTGCTCTACAAAGGCAGGAAAGAAAATAAAATGTATTTATCAGAAACCCCCAAATTGGAAAAGTCATTTGTTCTGCTCTCACCCCATCTCGTCGTTCCCAGCCGACATCACATTTAGCTCTCCCGCGATTTTGACGACCGGCTCTTGGTGGTTGCCACCGACGACAACGACCAACTCTCATTCGTCTCCCTATGTCGCCCACTCTCACACCCTCTGCCGCTCGCTCACTCTCTTCTCTCTGAGCTAATACGATGCAGATTGGGGAAAATAGTTCTCCGGTTGTTCTCGCATAGTAGGTATTTATTTGTTTCCCTCTTTTAGTCTTTTAATTTATTATTAGGATTTTCTTCTTGAAGCAATTCAATAAGTAGATTCATGGCTTGTGATTTAATTTCTTTATCTTGAAATGAATTTCTGGGTGTAAAGGAAATTAATGGCATATATCACTAAATTAGGGTTTATAAGGTGTGAATAATTAGGATGATGGGGAACAATTCAGTGTATGGAAGTAACGAATAGGCTGATGAAGAGGCTGAAGTTGGCAGTGATGACGAACTAAGTGATGATGGCGACAAACAGTTGTATGAAGAGGTATGAGTTGGTTTTGTTAGAATTTTTTCTTAGCTTAGATTTGAACCCTAAGAGGTATGGACAATAATTTTGTGATTTGCAGTTGATTTTACGAATTGATTGATGGGTTTGGTTTGCATGCAGAGACTGAAGTTACTGTTTTGTTTGTGCCGATGAGGGAAATCGACCGAAGTTCAAATTGTATCAATAAGATTAATTAGGATGATGGAGAACAATTTAGTGTATGGAAGTAACGAAGAGGCTGATGAAGAGGCTGAAGTTGGCAGTGATGACGAACTAAGTGATGATGGCGACAAACAGTTGTATGAAGAGGTATGAGTTGGTTTTGTTAGAATTTTTTCTTAGCTTAGATTTGAACCCTAAGAGGTATGGACAATAATTTTGTGATTTGCAGTTGATTTTACGAATTGATTGATGGGTTTGGTTTGCATGCAGAGACTGAAGTTACTGTTTTGTTTGTGCCGATGAGGGAAATCGACCGAAGTTCAAATTGTAACAATAAGATTAATTAGGATGATGGAGAACAATTCAGTGTATGGAAGTAACGAAGAGGCTGATGAAGAGGCTGAAGTTGGCAGTGATGACGAACTAAGTGATGATGGCGACAAACAGTTGTATGAAGAGGTATGAGTTGGTTTTGTTAGAATTTTTTCTTAGCTTAGATTTGAACCCTAAGAGGTATGGACAATAATTTTGTGATTTGCAGTTGATTTTACGAATTGATTGATGGGTTTGGTTTGCATGCAGAGACTGAAGTTACTGTTTTGTTTGTGCCGATGAGGGAAATCGACCGAAGTTCAAATTGTAACAATAAGATTATTTTGGTTATGGTGAGAAATCATAACTTTTTTTCAATCTTTTCCCTTTTCAAAATTAAGAAATTGGGTTGCTTTTCTATACCCTTTTTGGGACGATTCACTGAAAATTTGTTAATCATTTTAATGCATATGAGATCTAGTTTCTGATTTAGGATCCATTTCTGATCTCTAGAGATTGCTTGATTTGGTATTGTCAAATGGTATATGGATTTCCATGTTCACTGTGTCCTGGGTGCATGGCTTGGCCCTTTTTGTACTAAAGGGTTTCTATGATCATATTAGATTAGGAACTATGTACAACTCACCTCCCCCATTTTGACCTATCGTCTGTACAAAATTCAAAGCAAAAAATAAATATTTAATTATTTCTATGATCATATTAGTACAAAATTAAAGTTGTATAACTTGCAACTACATCTTCATATATGCAATATTATATGTTTTTACATGCTTTTGTAATTTGGAGGAAAATAATTAAGTGGCATGCGGACGGGTTAGATTTCATGGTAACGAACTAGCTAGGGGCTGTGCAAATTTGTGCAATTTCCTTTGGCTTTTGATGGAAACTCCAAGTTTAATTGTCTTTATTTTTTTGTTGCTCTTCCTTTGTCTTGGATGAAAATCCATCTTGGTTTTTCCTACTGCATAATAAAAACACAGCCAGAAGATCAAGAAGGGAAGGTCCATATCTTTTCCTCAATATAATCACCATTCGAAGTCGGTGCTTACATACATGTTCATGTGTTGGGTCTTGTTTTTTTTTTGGAGGATTTTAACTAGATTATTGATGGACAGACGCTCACCCGTTGTTAAATTCTTAATCTCGATTGGTTGATTGCTAGTTTGCATGATTAATTGCAAATTAATTATACATGCTTGCTTCCTCTGTGTCTATCTTCAGCTTGAATGTGTCGTTGCATGTATTTTGTTCAATGTAATCATGTTTTTTCTTTTCATTTGACAGAAAATGAATCAGCTTTCAGTCTTATCTATTGCATCACATTCAAGCTAATGGACCATCAATGGCTTTCTATGTGTGCATCCTATATGGATTTTAATTTACATATTTTTCAAGAAGCCCTCCCTTTATCTGCATTTGTGGCTAATCTTTGGATATATATTATAACCTTCTAGTCAACTTCAGTTTCCCAAATGCTGTGAAATAGTGATATTAACGTGTGGATAACGAAAAACCTCACCAGTCATCTTGTGTCATGAGTCTGGGGCTAAATTTTATATAGTGGTGTTTAGGTTACAGATTCACTACAAGAAAAATGGCCTTTGGGCACAAAATTAAGGACACAAATAAGATGTTTGAGTTTGTTTAAACATCAATAGGGTGGAATAGTGTTCATTCTGTAATGGGCACCATGTATTGTGCCCAATGTGAAGAAAATAAGACACAAACACATTATTGGGCACATAACCATGACTTTTGTGCCTTTAATGTCATCAATGAATTTTTTTTATTAATTTACAATGACACTATAAATGTTATTGTGCCTAATAATTTAATATATTTAAAGTAAAAGTAAATTTTTTGTGCCCTTTGTTCAAAATAGTGTTTTAAACAAAATAAAAAACACTTTCCTCAATCTTCACACCTCACTGTCCTCATTTTCATTCCTTGCGCCTCTCTGTGTTTCCTCATTCAAACCCACCCTCTGCTCTCTCTCGCTTTCCCTTTCCCAATCGAACCGAGCCTCTCTTCCACCCCAACCCCAGGCTCTCTCTCTCTCTCTCTCACACTTTATCATTTTCCCTAAATTTTTCTATTTCTTTCTCTCTCTCTCTCTCTCTCTCTCTCTCTCTCTCTCTTTTGCAGTCGGTGGTATCAACGGCTGTGTGCGATTTGGTGAGGGGATGGGTTACGAGACAGAGCCTTCGACTTGCAGAGAGGGAGGGAGAGACAGAGCTTGTGGCTTGCAGAATCACGATGATAGAAGAAGAAGCTCAGAGGAACCCTAAAAACCAGAGAAGGAGAAGAGGCTAAGAAATCGAAGCATTCAAATCATGAGCCGAGGAAGATGAGGCGGATACGATCGTCAGATCACGATTTTCTCTCCCGACGGTTGCCTCTTCCAAGTCGGTATGTGATAATCTCTAATTTCTTCTGTGTGATTTCTCTTATTTGAATATCTGATGGTTCATCAGGGAGGGCAGATTTATGGGTTTTTGGTTTTTAGGGTTTCATGTTTTGGAAATTTTCTTTCTTTTTTGGGTATAAATCTCGGGATTTTGGGGGGTTTTTACAGTAGTAGGTTTTTGAAGTACGTTTTTATTGTCTGTAGAGCAAATGACAATGGTCAAGGTAATTGATCTCAATCTATCATACTTATATAAGCTCCTCCTCCCCTCCCTACCTTTCTAATCTTACCATAGGCCTTGAACGCTATGCTCAGATCATTAATCTAAAGCATCTATGTTTGACTGTTGAGACAACAACATCGAGAGCTATAGATGCTGTTATGCTTTGTTCTAATGTAGTGCCAAATGAGGTAAATTTCTCTATTTTATTTTGCGATTTTCCATTCATGTAAACTTATCCTCCTCATGGTTGCAAGTGGAACGTTTGCTCTCTATTCATTACTCTGTCGATATGCAAAAATAAAGGCTATTCCTATCCAAGACCAAACGGATGAGGCACTCACAACATATAGTCGTTCTATGTTTGGTGAGAAATCATTTGCTGCAAGAACCAGGAGATGGTTGGAGGGACATGCATTTATGCAGAGCACACTTCTTATTCTTGTACTAGTTGGCTCTTCCGCGGTGATTGGGGATGGGATTCTGACTCCAGCCATATCAGGTAACCATCTTCATTGTTGATGTTGTAGTATCATTCTTCTGCCTAACTATCTTCATTAGTGATTTTCTTAATTCTCTAGTTTTGTTTTACCGGTATCCTAACACATTCAACATCCATAATTAGTTCCTAAAGAAGTAACTCGTAAGGGAAGCGTATTGCAATCACATGCACACCCTGACCAATCTTAATTATGAAACTATTATCTTCTTCTTCTTCTTCTTTCTAATGGTAAAAGGTACTTCCTTGAATGCATTTTGACAAAGTAAGAACATTGATATATTCTACACATGTTCTATGATATTCTTTATTAGTTTTATTGGAAGCTGCTTAACCATATATATTCAGTTTATATATTCAGTTTGATAAGTACATGCAGCACTTATCGATGCTATATTTTGCAATTCTGTCAGCGGTTGGGGGGATCAACGTACGCCACTCTGAGATTAGTAATGGTATCTCCATAAGCTTGACATAAAGATACTGTTTCATTTGTTTCATCTTGTTTGTTACTCATCGATCATTTATGCCAAATCTAATCATAGCTACTCTTTTGTTATACAGAGGTAGTTGTGCTTGTTGCTGTTGTTATACTGGTACTTTTGTTTAGTATGCAACCTTATGGTACAGATAAACTTTGTTGCCTGTTTGCACCAATTGTACTCCTTTGGTTTCTCGTAACTGGAGGAATTGGCATGTTCAATATTTGGAAGTATTATAGAAGGATTTTAAAAGCCTTTTCACCTATATATGTCTATCGATTTTTTAAGAGGGGAGGAAAAAATGGGTGGACATCCCTTGGAGGTCTTATGCTTAGTATAACAGGTAAAAGTTCGATATTCCATCCTTTTTTATTTATGAAATTCAAGCAAGTTTGCGACTTAGTCCTTGAAGACTGGTTGTGAACACTTAAAGGTACTGAAGCACTTTTTGCTGACCTATCTCACTTCTCAGTCCCATGCATACAACTTGCTTTCACAGTGGTTGTATTTCCTTGCCTTCTATTAGCCTACTGTGGTCAAGCAACATACCTCACGAAAAATCCAAATAGCGTGTTTGGTGCTTTTTATCATTCCATTCCAGGTTTGTTTGATCTCTTGAACTATAAAATATAATATAAACATTTAGGTTTAGGTGTTTATTGTTTCCATGTTGCCGAAACTGATACCAAGTAAATACTTGTATGGTCAGAATACTGATACAAGATAGTATGTCATTCGCGTGTTAAATTTTTAGTTGAATTCTTGCCTTATCTCATTGTGTGTGTGCGCACTTGTTCTTGCAGGTGATCTCAGCATTCATGCTCGTAAGCACTGTATTCATTCCCATCGGAGTTGCTTCCCTTTTTGCTTCTTGAGATGTATGGCTGATTTAAACCCAATTCTCTGCATAATTTGTTTTTTCTTTGTAGTACTACATGTAGTTGATCAGGAAAATGATGTTTCTGTCAGGTTGTTGAAATTATTGATCGTTATGAAACTGATTGCATACAGTGAAACTAAACAGCTCCATGAATCTTATCTTTCCGTATGGAAAGATGAAAGACTTCACTAAAGCTGAAAATTAGATTTCAAAATACTTATCTTTCCGTAAGAAGGGAATACAAATTTGTGGTTCTTTTTGGTATTTGAGTTTTATATATTTTCGGATCTGAGTTATTGTTTATTTTGTTTTAGTTTTATATATTTTCAGGATCCCAAGTTCATGAGGAACCAAAGGTATTCCCTTCTTACTTTCTTTATCCCTTCATTTTCTTTGCTCTTGTAAATTGTGTGGTTTTTCTTTATCTTTGCATTTGATATTCATGACTTCTGTGAGGGTCTATATACTGCATGTTATCTGGTTAATTCGTTTCTGGAGCAGCAAAGATTTGATGAGGTGCAAGGCCTACTAAGGAAGATGCATCTGTCAAAAAATGTTTGCCTAAGAGTTTTTTTTTTTTTTTGGTTGTATTAGAGAGAAGATATGTAACATTACAATATATGTTTTGTGAGATTCAGAAAGTGAAACTTGGTTTCATGGTTGTAGGCTTTCTTCATTTCATGAAAATATTTTTTTTTTTTTCATTTCCTCAATTTAGTTTCAATTTTTCAAATTGTTTATTTTTTTTATTAATTAATTCATGTTGGCACAATTACAATATAAGTGCCAACATGGCTGGAAAAGCTGATCTGACTAAGTTGTCAGAATAGGGCACAAATGGGCCATTATTTGTGCTTGACTCTCTGGCACAAACACCCTAATTGTGCCCTTTTAGAAATGGTGACACCTATAGAGGGCACAAACATAAAAATAGTAGCTGCATTGTTGCTATTGGTCTATGGGCACAATTGTTGGTGCTTTTTGGCCTCAAAGGGCACAGATAATTTGTTGTGTGCATTGGTCATTTTTCTTGTAGTGATTGCATCTTGTAGAAGTTAATTTCACACTTGTAAGTCGAGGTTTGGGTCGTGGAAGTCTATTATGCTTCACACGTTTGGGGTTTGATAGTTTTTGTACTAACATTTTGTCCTTGTTTTGTTCTTAACAGACAATGATGGTTCATATGTTGGCAGTCTAGTCATAAGTAGTTACCTGATCATTTATTTCTAACTAGATGGTGTTTGAGCTTGTGAAATTTTCTTGCAACCAGTCAACATATTGTCAATGATTCTTAGAAAGGGTTATGGTGTTTTTAGTTTGTCGAGTTAAGAGGCTGGATCAAGTGTGATGGTCATTGAGGTTTGAAATACAGAATATAGATTTAGGGTAAGAGCGGAGCATCCTTGTCAGTTGTCCCATGGCCGAAAGGATGTTGAAGAATACATAGATAGAGAGGTATGTTTGATACTGCATCTGGGAATGTGGAATGGGATTTTTCTGGTTTGATTTCAACTTTTGAGTGGCTTTCTTTATGGAATTTTGTTATTGTTCGATAACTGATAAATGATCATCATCGACGGGTGGAGCACTTGAAAGCCCCCCACCCTGCCTACCCCACACAGAGGCTGGAAAAAGAAAAGGCCCTCAAAACAACTCTCTCTTCCTCTCTCACTCGTACGGCCAAGCTGCACTCCCCGTTACTACAGCTATATAAATAGGTATAACTTTATCTATTGAAACCTAAACCTACAAGTTATGTAATTGATTTTTCTTGCATTGCTAGTTGAATAATATTGACGAAGTGTCTAGTATGTTTATAAGAGCTCCATAAAAGAAGAACAAAGAGCTGAGAGCACAATGGATTTGCAAAAGGAGAACGAAGATGCTATCGCACAGTTGAAGGTCTTTTGGCTGCAAGTCAGGGGTACACGAATAACACAGGATAAACTTTTTTGATTAGCAAGCACCTCAATTTCTAAAGGTGTTGAATTGCTATTAAGTTGAAATGTGAGACCATGAGTGTATCCTACTGAAACCTTTTAGTTTTGTGGATGTTCATGTTAGATTTTGAGATGTCACTTGGTGTATGTTTTCAACTTATGTGATTAAATTCTTGATTAATAAAATGTGATTTACTGAAGTATTACCTTACATTTGTTATGAATTCTAATTTCAAATTATGAAAGGAATATGTGGTAATTAGTTCATCACATATTGCAAACAAATGGGTATCGGACTTTGACATATGTGAGGCACCACACCTCACATATCAAATAAATAGGTGACGATTTTAACCTCACTTACACATACGATATGTGACGGATTTATACGTCACCTAATTATGTTTTTTTGTGACACTTACTTCGTCACATATCTCCTAAATCTGGTATTCAAATCAATTAATAGGTGGCGAAAACGGTGTCACGTATATATATGTGACGAGTGTGACATTCGTCACATATACTTTCGGTGACGCCTCATAGGTGACGCTCGCTATGACTCTGAAAATGCGTCACATATTATCAAATGTGATGCATTTTCTCTTTTTGTGACGAATATCTGTCTTCACATAAGCCCTGTTTTCTTGTGATGCATTAACTGAGAGCTTTACACCTAGTAATGGTATCAGGCAAATGGATCCCTTGTCCCCTTATATGTTTGTACTTTGTATTGAGAAGCTATCTTAAATTATTACTAATGAAGTCAATTCTGGTCAGTGAAAACCTGTTAAAGCTTCTCAATTTAGTCCCGGTGTCTCTCGCCTTTTTTTTTCCCGCAGATGATCTTATGCTCTTTGCAGATGCAACACCAAAACAAGCTAGGGTGATGAAGAAATGTATTGACAAATTCTGCTTAGCATGAGGCTAGAGAAATCAGTGTTATTTGTGGATCTCCTTTGTCTGATAGTCTTGGAAATTATTTGGGGATGCCATTGATCCAATGTAGGGTCTCTAAGTTAACTTACAAGGGTGTGATTGATAAAGTTCAGAGTAGATTTTCTTCTTGGAAGAGTAATGTCTTTTCAATGGTTGGAAGAGCCACCTTAATTTAAGCAGTCACTTCTGCAATACCGGTGTATACTATGCAAACCACTACGCTCCCAATTAGTGTATGTGAGCATTTGGATAAGTTGAACATAAAATTATTTTGGGGGGACTCTTAGCAGAAAAAGAAAATTCATTTATGTCAATGAAACCTTGTTTGCAGGCCCAAGTGCATTAGAGGTGTAGGATTAAAGAAAACGGCAGAGATGAATCAAGCTTTCATGGCTAAAATTGGATGAAGAATTCATGCTAAGGATACATGTTTCTAGGCAAAAATCTATGACTCGAAATACTTGCAAGGGAGCTCTATTTTGGATACTAAATTATATGAGAAGTCTGACTACTCTTACACTTGGAAAGGAATTTGACTACTCTTACACTTGGAAAAGAATTCTTTTTGGAACTGATTTGTTGCGCAAAGGAATGAAATGGAGAATTAGGAAATGTGACAACCCATCCCTAATTTTATGATTTTAGTAATTTTAAATGTGTGAATTGACGAAAATGACCCTAGAGGCGAATGTGTTGACTTTCGTAAATTTTTAGTTGTAACGCGATTGGGCTATTACTTTATCGTATTCTTGAAGTACTCTACAGTACAAAGGGTAGGCACAAGCGGAATTGAAATTGGAGTTACGATGAAGATTTTACGGAACTACGAACCCGAGAAAGACTTTGTAAAAAAAATTACTAGTTTATATTTTATATATTTTTCGAAATTATTACATTATTATATCATTATTTTAATATTTTTTGATAAGATATTTTAAATATTTAAATAATTTATTTTTGGCATGTGGGGCCCATACTCACCCAAACTCTCCTCTCATTTTTTGCCGTGTGTTTCCTTTCCTCCCTCACTCCACCTCATCTTTCTCTAACTTAGCTCTCTCTCTCTCTCTCTTCTACCTGTACACCTAGATACACCCATATCATCATTCTTCCTCCGGCAGGCACCGCCACCACACACGTCGTTGGCAAGCCACATGGCCATCACCCCAACTCATCCCATCTCTCTATTCCTGAGCCTAGAACTCAAACTTGAACAATCCTTGGACCTTGGACCAGAGAAACAAAGGATGGATCGGTGAGTTCTCAATTTTTTTCCAGTGAGGTAAGACTCGAAATACCTTTGATCTCTCCCTCTTTGACGTTTGGATTCTATTTTTGAGTTGTATACATGTTTTGGTGATATTTTGGATGCAGAAAACACCTCGGGGAAATACTCTCCAGTTTTCCGGCGGAGTTCCGGCCATTTCGAGCCCTTTTTTGGCGAACTCCGGCCACGGTCGAGGAACCCAATGGTATATTTCGATTCCTTGTTGTCCTGAGCTTCGATTTGAATCTGACAGTTGCAGTGGCAACCTGCTAGAGAAGAAAAAGAGGAGGAAAAAAAAAACAAAGGGCCTTAGTCAAACCCGACCCAAAACCTTAAGCCCAAGCCTTTGGACCTTTGTCCCAGGTCGGCCCATTTTTGTAATGGGCTCAGAATATTCTTTGGAATATTCTTGGAATATCACTTGGGTACTTTTTTGGAATTTAATCGGGAACCCTTCTAGCTTAATTTCGACGCCCTGATTCCGTTTTTGACATCCATTTAGTGAAATTTCAAAGTTTTAACATAGTTGACCACCGGGCATCTCGGTTGACTTTAGGGTTGACCGTTGACTTTTCGTTGACTTTTTACTAAAATTGCCTGTGACCCTCCTTAGCGTATTTTGACTCGCTGTTCGTTTCTCCAAATTCAAGCATTTTAATTGAGTTTTACTAATGGGTCCCAATATTATGCTTAGGTGCGATTATTATCAGAGACTCCGACCTTCCTAGCTCGAACGTATGTGACATCGCAAGTAACTGTGAGTGGATCTTTTCCATTTTTATAGGATATATATATATATAATTGTTAGTTTCCATTTATACATTTCATAAAGAGTTTTCTACAATATGCCTAGATTAGTATGACGTTTATAAGATTTAGCATAATTATAGAAATGATGAAGTATGCTACGTCCTACGGGCTGCATAATTATGCGTATGATTATTGATGCCATACTTATATCTATGGCTATGAATGATATTATGTTGATTAGAACTATCGAATCACTATGGCATGACTATATTTATGTTATCTGCTCATCGTTTGTTACACCAATGTTAGTATTTACCCAGGCTAGGGCCAGTTTTTCACGTGTATGTGCACATCGCACCGTACACTCACTTTGGATCCATTGTAGGTGACAGTCCTGTCCTAGATTGCTATAGGCAGTTAGGACTCGTATGTGCTGCGCATAGCGCCAGTCTTCACATGAATATAGTACTTGAGCGTATATCATTATTACACCTAGTCTTGTTCATGTAAGAATAACTCTGCATGGACTCGAGCGTTAGCATGTGTCGATGGGCACTCAATATGATATGTTTGCTTATGTGAGACTATGTGATTACGGACGTCATGTGTTTACTTACGAATTATTTTGCCGTATTGAATTCTTGAGATATTGCAAGCTACAGTAAGTATTTTTTTACTATATATAGTATGTATATTTTGGAAACTATACATGTTTTACGGTGAAAGGTTATTATGTTTTCAAAAAGGTTTTTACAAAGCTTTATTTTCAGGCCCACTCACCCTTGTTTTTCTCCCCTCCAAGTTTATTAGCTATGCTTTTGTGTCGACGATGATTCTTGGCAAATATTAGTATTGGAGATTACCTTCAATGGTATAATTCTCATCTGACTTTACTGTACTTTACTTATGCTCTAACATCACGTGTGAAAATGGGTTAATTCCTGCTCATCAGTGCACTCTTATATTTAGGCACTTTTAGGTTTAAATTTATTCACATTTTCCACTACACTACACTTTATGGCTTGGTCACCTTCCAGGTGTCGGCTAGCACAGATCGATTCAAAGTCAAAGTGGGCATTCCGGGTTTGGGTGTGTCAGTTTGGTATCAGAGCATAAGTTTAGGCAATATTGCGTTCATTAAATAATCTCGTCGCCAAGGAAAATCCCGTTTTAGAATGAGTTGATGGCTCTGAAGCAGGGATAACGTTTCGATAATTGTGTGCCACTAGAGATTTACTGATCAATCCCGCTACCATCTAGCCATTTCTACCAACCCTTCCAAGTTAGGAACCAAGTATAACTTTGATTCGTTGGCAGTATCCATTAGTATATCATCTATCAGAATTCCTACGAAGTTTACTTCGTCAAGATTCCAGAATTGTCTTGAGCGACAACCTGGTACTAAAGTGGTTGCACTTTACGAAAGAACATCTGGGGAACATCCAGTTTTGGTCCCCGATAGCATTAATTTCTTCAAACACACTAGTGATCATTCCGAATCTTCATGAGGAATATCGACTCCCATCTCCGTTCGTTCTAAAGTAGATTATTAGAAAATTCCTTTTCCGGCCTTAGGACGTTCCAACCAATACTAGTTTTCGATTTTCTTTTAGTGATGTACTCTCCATTTCGACGAGCATAGGCATAGGTGTACGAGTGGTTATACCTACGTTCAGTAGAAATCCTCGAAGTAGTAAGTATTTTGCCTAGAATTAATGAAACAACCTCACCAGACTAGTTCCTTACCAATTGTCCGAAACCATCCACTCGAGCGGGCTCTAATCTGTAATCAGCCTATGGTGGCGCTACTAATTGACGATAATGTTCGATATCTAGGAATTGTCAACCAGTATTCAGGCGGAATGATTTCTGATACCGCACACAAGTACTAGTATTTAGGAGTGATACCTTTATGCCAGAACGCCGGTTCACAGTTTCAGGGTAGCGAACAATATCAAATTATCATATGTGTGTTAATTAGCGGCGCGACTAATAAACCGATTGACAGTGACTACCTAAGCCAAAGAAACTTATGAGCAAGCTTTGTATTGGGACAGTAAACTCATGGTTATTTTTACCTTATCACCTATCTAGGTAAACAAAACCTCTTTGGCTAGCCATCTTTTCGATCACTTCCACAAGTAGGCATTATAATCGAAGTACAAGTTAATTTCTCATTGTCAGAGTGATTAAGTATCAAGAAAGCTATAAAGACTTATTAGCACGTGGCGTAGTGAAATGAAGTAGTATGGTACGTTTCGATGACATATATCTCTAGCAAAATTTCTCCAAATTTTACTTAGGAAATTACCAAATGGTGAAGTGAGGTAAACCACCAATCCACTTTCTTGTACTACACCAATTTTCCTCATATCTTTCAAACAACTCATACTTTATTGAGAGAACTTAGTTACAAAAGCTTACCGATTAGGAATTTATCCAACAAAACACCTTATCTAGGGAATCTCAAACCTATCAATGAAGGTGAAAGGCCGAACTTTAGGGTCGTACCTAGATTTTAGCAACTCAATCGGGTAACAATTAAAATCGTTAATACCCATACTTCGAATTGATGGTCTACCCGACCAACTTTGGTAACCTGAGTTTTCTTCTATAGCCTAACGAATTTGTAGTAGTCTTACTGATGACTTTCCCACCTATCCTAGCAACGAGATTAAATTCTCTAAACACCAAAGGTCAGCTTTATATCTAATTCTTCGAATGTTAAACTTGTTTAGAACATGTACGTCTCTTGGGAGCCGTGCTCTCAGTGGACGTCGTTCTTTTCTTTTTCCCAAAAGGTTGTGGCAGAAGAAAGTTGAAATTCTCACAAAGTGTTGTTTGTCGATTTTTATTGACAATTTGTTAGCGATTTTTTTCAGCTAGTGTTTTTCCTCACTTATTGATCGAGGAAAGTTAGTTTGATTTGGGATGTTGGTTATGAATAAAGTTTCTGACAACTGAACTGTTGTCTCACCTCACCTCTATTTTACACCTTTTGATGACATTGATCATTTAGAAATCCACAATGACGTTTTCTTTAGATGTTTTGGCTGTGTAGATGCCACATGGCGAAGTGTTGCTTATTTTTCCCAACGGTTAGAACCGTTCGAAATGAACCATCTTATTCATGACCTAGAGTCAATATTTAACTTCTTCATTTGAAAACCGAATGACATTCCTCCGTGAAGAAACTTGTCCAAAAATCTTTACCAACATTAACTTTCTCAAATACATCTTTTTTTTGAAAAGACCAAATTTCTGATAGCGACGATGGAGATACCAAATCAACGTCTATGATTGCACTATCGTGTTGTGCAAACGTAATTACTGTTACAGTAGCAAAAGACATATCTACCCCTAAACATCTTTAGCTCATCATATTCCAATTTAGTTGGGATTCACAAGTATCAATTTGATGTTACTTACAATTGATCAAGAATCATTCGAGTTGTTATAATCATTTCCTGTATCCAAATGCAATTGGGGAATATCACCATAAACTGTTGTTATGGGATATCTTGTACATGTGGAGATTATGATGATGTTTGTGATTATTGATCGACTTGACAAATCAACTCACTTTTCATTGGTTCAGAGGGGCTACAATTTTTACCACTTGGTAAATTTATTCATTCCTGAATTTATCAGATTTTCTGACGTTTCGATCCGTATCTACTATGACTGTGACTCCATATTCACATCTTTGTGCCGGAAGGCATTCCAGTCAACCTTAGGTACATGTCTACCCTACGGCACTTCGTATTATTTTCAAGTCGATGAACTGTCTAGAAGAACTGTTGACATTGGAATGCAATTGTGACCATTAATTCCTCCATCACCCAACAAATACTCCGCTGAACGAATCTTTACCGTTGGTGATTGAATATTCCAGAAACTACCGTTGTAGCGAGATGTCATGCATTAATTCCGCTGAACGAATCTTTTAGCCTTCTCGACATAGTTTTTAACTAAATTCGAGAGAAATTCATAATGAATCTACTTGCTGAGAATATTCGGTTGCATAGTGCACATGACACTACTATATCTCACTGTGATGCACGTTTCGCTTCCAAGTCTTGGGAAACCTCCTTGAAGGCCATGTGTATTAAGTTTTGTCACATACCACATTTCACCTCAGACTAACGGTCAGTCTAAATGAACTATCCAGACCTTAGAGAACATATTGTTGTTGTATGTTTTATAGTTTTAGTTGGTTATGTTAGACACCTATCTCTGCTTATGTTGCGTACGACGATAGTTATTATTTTTGGTTTTGCTATGGTATTGTTTGAACCATGGTATAGAGATTTTACGCACGGAACATGTTTGACATATGAGTATTACGAACTAGTATTCGAATGACTGAGATTATGATATAGAAAACTGTGTAATATTGATGATGTAATCAGACAATTTATATGTATTTCCCAATGAGGGGCAATATGGTAATATTACACCCTCGAGGATTTGTTGCTTGCTTTTCGAGACAACAGTGAGCTGTCGATATCGCGGTCTGCAGACCGTAATATCGATAACTTATTCATTGTGTTCGTTAAGCAAGTGGACAAGTAGGTCCTTTTACTTTAACATTTTTAGTTATTTATATATTTATTGTTGGAGTACATTAGCATTTTTAGACACTACATAATTACCTTCGGTGAACGTGACGCAACGAGTGCGTAGGTGAAAAGTATTCTATATTCAGTTTTAATTTCAGTACAATTATTTTTTTTAACTTTACGTTATTATATATATATATATATATATATGTATTTTGACGTGAAGTTATTATACATATATAGATATTTTTGACTTTATGTTTTCATAAAAAGTGTTATATCATAGTATTGTACTGAAGGAGAAGAAAAGTAAGAGTTTAGAGGCATGAAAGAGGAATCATTGCACTCCAATCGAGACAGAATGACATTATCTTTTATGCAACCGCTCTAACTTGACATTTTCTTTACATATTTATTTTTCTGCTATCTTTTCACTATTTTTGTATAACAAATGATTTCAAATTTCGGGGACGAAATTTTTTTAAGGTGGGTAGATTGTGACAACCCGTCCCTAATTTTACTATTTTAGTAATTTTAAATGTGTGAATTGACGAAAATGCCCAAGAGGCAAGGGTGTTGATAAAATTGTCGAAGTACTCGACGGTACGAACGTGTAGGCACAAGCGGAATTGAAATTGAAGCTACGATGAAGATTTTATGGAACTACGAACCCGAGAAAGACTTTTGTAATAAAATTACTATTTTATATTTTATATATTTTTTGAAATTATTACATTATTTTAATATTTTCTGATTGGATATTTTAAATATTTTAAAATTTTATTTTTGGCCCATGGGGCCCATACTAACCCAAACTCTCCACTCATTTTTTGCCATGTGTTTCCACTCCACCCTCACTCCACCTCATCTCTCTCTAACTTAGCTCTCTCTCTTCTACCCGTACACCCATATCACCGTTCTTCCTCCGGTGGGCACCGCCACCACGCACGTTGCTGGCGAGCCACATCGCCATCACCCCCAACTCATCCCATCTCTCTATTCTTGAGCCTAGAACTCAAACTCAAACAACCCTTAGAACTTGCACCTGAGAAACAAAGGATGGAGAACTCCGGTGAGTTCTCAAATTTCTCCGGCGAGGTAAGACTCGAAATACCTTCGATCTCTCCCTCTTTGACATTTTGATTCAATTCTTGAGTTGTATACATGTTTTGGATGCAGAAAACACCTCAGGGAAATGCTCCCCAGTTTTTCGGCGGAGATCCAGCCATTTCGAGCCCTTTTTCAGCCACGGTCAAGGAACCCAATGGTACATTTCGATTTCTTGTTTTCTGAGTGGAAGGCTAGGTTTAGTTAAGTTTTTGGTGTGGTTGGAACTGGGTGAAATCCAACGGTTACAGTAGCAATCGGCCAGAGAAGAAGAAGAGAAAAAAAAAAAAGCTTTAGTCAAACCCGGCCCAAAACCTTAAGCCCAAGCCTTTGGGCCTTTGTCTTAGGCCAACCCATTCCTGTAATGGGCTCAGAATATCTCAGAATATTCTTTGAAATATTCCTTAGGTTAACTTTTTCGGAATTTACTCGGGAACCCTTCTAGGCTAATTTTGACGCCCCGAGTCCGTTTTTGACATCCGTTTAGTGAAATTCCAAAGTTTTAACATAGTTGACCACCGGGTCATCTTGGTTGATTTTTAGGGTTGACCGTTGATTTTTTACGGAAATTACCAGGGATTCTCCTTAGCGTATTTCGACGCGTTGATTCTGAATCTGTTGTCCGTTTCTCCAAATTCAAGCATTTTAATTAAGTTTTACTAATGGATCCCAATATTATGCTTAGGTGTGATTATTATCGGAGACTCCAGCTTTCCTAGCTTGAATGGATGTGACATCGCAAGTAACTGTGAGTGGGTCTTTTCCTTTTTATAGTATATATATAATTGTTAGTTTCCAATTATGAAGTATGCTACGTCTTACGGGATGCACAGGTATGCGTATGATTATTGATGTCATAATTATATCTATGGCTATGAATGATATTATGTTGATTAGAATTATCGAATCACTATGGCATGACTATATTTGTGTTATCTTCTCATTGTTTGCTGCATCGATGTTAGTACTCGCCCGGGCCAGGGCCAGTCTTTCACGTGTATGTGCACATCGCATCGTACGCTCACTTTGGATCCATTGTAGATGCCAATCCTGTCTTAGATTGCTATAGGCAATTAGGACTCGTATGTGCTGCACATAGTGCCTGTCTGGACGTGAATGTAGTACTAGAGCGTATATCATTGTTACACCCAATCCTGTTCATGTCAGAATAACTCTGCATGAACTCGTGTGTCAGCATGTGTCTATGAGCACTCGATATGATATGTTTGCTTATGCGAGACTATGTGATTACGGACGTCATGTGTTTACTTACGAATTATTGTGCCATATTTAATACTTGAGATATTGCAGGCTACGGTAAGTATTTTCTTACTATACGTAGTATGTATATTTTGGAAACTATACTTGTTTTACGGCGAGGGGTTATTATGTTTTCGAAAAGGTTTTTACAAAGCTTTATTTTTAAGCCTACTCACCCTTGTTTTTCGCCCCTCCAGGTTTAGTAGCTGCGTTTTTGTGTCGACGAGGATTTTTGGCAAATATTAGTATTAGAGATTACCTTCAATGGTATAATTCTCATCTGACTTTACTGTACTTTACTTATGCTCTGACATCACGTGTGAAATGGGTTCATTCCCGCTCACTAGCGCACTCTTATATTTAGACACTTTTAGGTTTAAATTTATTCACATTTTCCACTATACTACACTTTATGGCTTCGTCACCTTGTAGGTGTCGGCCAGCACAGCTCGATCCGGAGTCAAAGTGGGCATTCCGGGTCGGGGTGTGTCAGGAAAGGTAATGGTGTCAAGTTTTGGAAAGACCATTGGGTGTTAACTGATCCTTTATTTAATTATATTGATGCTAATAACTTTCTCGATGAGGACTTTCCAATCTCTTCTTTCATTCGGGGTGGTTGGGGGGGGGGCGTCAATACGCTAAGATCTGCTATTCCAAAAAACTTGGTCCAACAAATAATCAGTTGGCCTGCTGGGAATTTTGGCACTTGAGAGGACAAACTTATATGGGGATGCACTTCAAATGGAACTTTCATTGTAAAAAAAGCCTATAATGTGTTATATGATTGTAAAAAAAAGGCCTGTTTTTGTTGGCTTGGGATTTGGACTATCAAAATCCTCCCCAAACTTAAATTTTTCCTTTGGCTCATTGGTCAAGGTAAGTCACTTACTAATGAGCAAAAAACCAAAAGAAACTTAATTGTGAATTCCTCTTGCAACCGTTGTTCTTGGCCGTTGGAGACCATCACACATATTCAGAGGGAATGTAGCATAGCTGAATGCATTTGGGATATTTTATGGATTCCTTCCCAATTACGCAATTCTTTTAATTTGGACTTGAAAGCCTGGTTGATGGCTAACGTGATGTCCAAGGTAATGTGGTCTAACAAGATAACATGGAATTGTTTGTTTGTCTTTGCTTGCTAGTATATCTGGAAATAGAGGAACCACCTGATTTTTAATGTGGATTTCTCCCTCCCTAGTGATCCTAAAAAGGTTATTGTTGGATATACATATGAATGGATGGATTCCCTTCTAAAAATTGAGAAACCTCATTCTCGGATGCATGTTATGTTGAAGTGAGAGCCTCCTGTTTTTGGTTAGCACAAGTTGAATGTGGATGGATCAAGGAAAATAGTTTCAAGCAACATCGGTGTTGGAGGAATTCTCGGTGACCATAATGGTGATTACTTGGGAGGTTTCTCTATTAATATAGGGCAATGACAGATTATAGAAGCTGAAGTTTGGAGATTGTATTTCGGACTTTAGCTTGCTATTAAAAAAGGCATATCTAAGTTAATTATTGAGATGGACTCTTCCTCTTTTGTATTATTGTTGAACCAGCCTGTGCAAGATATTTTTCACCCCTTGCTATTTTTTGAAAAGTTGCAGGGATTTGAGGAGAAAATTCAGGGAAATGAACAATGTTGCAGATTAGCTAGCCAAATGGAGCTACAATTTGGACCTTGGGATGTGTTTTTTTTCAGTTTCCTCCGTAATGGCTTATGCAATATCTAACGAATGATCTTGTAGGTGCCCCTATGGGCCGCTCTATTGGTATTAATGATTAATGATATGTATTAGTTCGTCTGGGGTTTCTTCAACCCCTTTATTCACCAAAAAAAAAAAAAGAATGATAAATCATCACAGCATAATCACCAAATTCTCTTGTTCGCCAACTGCCAATCTCTCTATAATCCCTTAATAAAATATGACTATAACAAGTAATTATTTTGTTTAAGGTAATGATGTACATGTTGTAGGCCTATTTGATTGAACGATCTAGGGTTTAGAGAGAGAGGGGGCCATCTGTGCTTAGAGAGAAGAAATAGTGATTTAATTATGAGGTTGTTTTGATTCACCCCATTATGCCTTTATTTATAGTAGTAAGATAGGTAAAAACCTTTCCCTTTAGGATTACAACATTTAATAGGTAATTTACTCCTAATAGAAATATAAGATACATTTCCATATTCTCTAGGATTTACACAATCACATTCCTATTCTAAATATGACTGCAACACTCCCCATTGAGTTGTAAATACTCAACAAACCATCGCATCAAATCTTCAGCAGATAAGGTAGACTAGTTGATGAAGTCATCGGCACAACGGGTGATCGCGAGTCTCAAATTTCATGTGAAGTATGCATTTGTAGTAAAACTCACAAAACCTCACTATGGTAAAATCCAAGGCATGGGGAAAACCCATAGACTAAGGAGAAACGTGAGAAGTATGCATAATGGTAAAGAGAATACTTGGTAGACCTCCAAGATATAGCGGTGTCTCAAACGGTAAAGACATAGCCCATTTGAGAACGTGCTCTATGTGGGTCAGACAGATATCCAGCATCTACGTAACCAACAAGGCGAGAATCAACTCGAGGACCATAGAGGCGGCAACACTTGGAGATTCGTGGGTATAGAACAAACCCAAATCCGTAGTACCCTTGAGGTAGTGGAAAATGTCTTTAACACCATTCCAGTGCCCGCGTGTGGGCGTATTGCTGTATCTAGCCAATAGATTCACAACGAAGGAGATGTCGAGTCTAGCGCACTGAGCCAAGTACAATAAAGCCCTAATTGCACTTGGGTAAGGAACTTTGGGTTTCAAAATTTCTTCCTCATCCTTCTTTGGATGGAAGCGATCTCGTGTAGCATCTAGAGTCCGAACGACCATAAGTGTACTTGACGCAACACCTTTTGAGTGTAGTTCGATTGATGTACTAAGATTCCATCCGAACAATGCTCGATCTTCAGGCCGAGGCAATATCGAGTTTTCCTAAGATCCTTTATCTCAAATTTTGATTTCAAGTGTGCAACAATTTTCTTAAGCTCGGCAAGAGTCCCAATGAGGTTCATGTCATCGACATAAAATACAACGATTGCAAATCTGGAATGTGACTTCTTTATGAACACGCATGGGCATAATTCGTTGTTCACATAACCCTTACTTGTCAAATATTCACTCAAATGGTTATATGACATCTGTCTAGATTGTTTCAATCCGTAGAGTGACCTCCTCAACCTAATTGAGAGAATGTTTCGTGGTCTAGAACTATTTGAACCAGTCAAAGGAAGTCCTTCTGAAAATTTCATGTATATTTTCGTATCTAGATCCCTATAGAGGTACGCGGTTACCACGTCCATAAGCTGCATATTCAGTTTTTAAGAAACTACCAAACTGATTAGGTAGCGGAACATTATAATGTCCATTACGGGGGAATACATCTCTTTGTAATCAATTCTAGGGCGCTAAGAGAAGCCTTGCGTTACGAGGCGTGCTTTGTATTGCACTATTTCATTCTTCTCATTACGCTTCCTCACAAAAACCCACTTGTAGCCAACAGGCTTCACGCGTGGTGGTGTAGGAACGATAGGTCCAAACACTTTACGTTTCGAGAGCGAATCGAGTTCGACCTGAATTGCTTGTTTCCAGTTTGACCAATCGGTTCTACGTCAGCATTCATCAACGGAACGTGGTTTAATGTCATCGCTAAGCATGATGTCAGTAGCTACTAAGTACGTGAATGCATCGTCGACGATCATCTCATTCCTATTCCAAGCCTCATCCAATACTGCGTAGTGGACTAAAATCTCGTGATTCTAGGGATGACGACATGTTTCATCTCAAGCATCACCGTAATCTAGATTAACCTCATGCGTGGGAACGGATGAGTGAGCGATGGTCAGATTCAAACTAGGGTCACTAGTTGGTGCCATTTTCCTCTTCGGGGGTTGTGAATCCTTTAAACCAAGGGGTCTACCACGCTTCAGGGTTGAAGCAGATGATTGGCTAGCTTTCAATGTACCTTGTCGCGTGGAAAGTGCGGTCTCCCCACCTTCGGGGATGGTCTGGCCTTCCCAGGCAGGTTGTTGACGTACATGAGGTACATCTATCCTTGCAGGTGTGTTGCAGCGGGTATATGTGATCTTGTCACCTTTGTTAGATCATTAAAATCATCCGGCATGCTTTGACCGATGCTCTGAAGATCTATAATTCGTCACACCTCAATTTCAGACTGGGCAGTGCGAGGATCTAAATGAGACATAGTGGGAGCATACCACGACAATTCACGGCGTTCTACGAGAACGTTAGCATGCTTATCTCCCCCTAACGACGGGAAGACTGTCTCATCAAACGGACAATCCGCAAAACGTGCGGTAAAAAGATCTCCTGTTAAGGGTTCTAAGTAGCGAACAATTGATGGTGAATCGTAACCGACATAGATTCCCATTTTTCTCTAAGGACCCATTTTGGTACGTAATGGCAAGGCTATTGGCACATAAATGACGCACACAAACACCCGTAAATACGAGACGTCAGACTAGTATCCAGTGACCAACTGTAACGGTGAATGTGGTTGAGTAGCGGTAGGCTTCAAGCGGACCAACATAATTGCGTGCAATATTGCATAGCCCTAGGCAAATACCGGTAATTTGGTTCTCATAACCAAAGTCTGAGCTATCAATTGAAGACGCTTTATGAAAGCTTCTGCCAAGCCATTTTGGGTGTGAACATGGGGCACAGGATGTTCCATATCAATCCTTATTAACATGCAATAATCGTCAAAAGTCTGTGAAGTAAACTCCCCAGCGTTATCCAGTCGAATCGACTTAATCAGATGATCAGGGTGGTGAGCCCTTAGCTTAATTATTTGAGCCAAGAGTTTAGCAAACGAAGCGTTGCGTGTGGACAACAAGAAAACATGTGACCATCTTGTCGACGCATCAACCAACACCATAAAGTATCTAAATGGTCTGCAGGTTGGTTGGATAGGTCCACAAATGTCCCCTTGAATCCTCTGAAGAAATTTAGGGGGGTCGTGAATGATCTTTGTATAGGAGGGTTGAGTATTCAACTTCCTTAAAGAACACGATTTGCATGGCGGGAGTCCAACATAGGGATGTAAATTATGCCCGTAAAGAGATTTGAGGATATGGCGCATCATGTCACGTCTAGGATGTCCCAAACGTTCATGCCAAAGCAACAAAATGTCCTGGAACTCAGGCATAGGGCCGGCCACACTGTGGGCTTTTATGCCGCGAATGGTTGTGATGTACAACCCACTTAGCAGACGTTCCAACTTCTCATGAATATGCTTCTAGCCATATTCGTATGAAGTGATACAAAGAAATTCAGAACCATTATCTTCAGTGGTTTCAAGATGATATTTATTATCTCGAATATCTCTAAAACTTAGCAACGTTCTTCCGGAACGTGGAGAATATAGTGCCTCCTTAATGGTCAAGATTGTACCATTAGACAACATGATACGTGCCTTTCCGTATCCTTCAATCAGGTTGGATGGGCTTGAGAGAGTTGTCAAATGAGCTTTCTTGGGTATTAAGTTAGTAAAATAGTGTCGTTCATGCAAGATGGTGTGCGTGGTTGCACTATCTGCCAGACAACTAACTTCCCCACTAGACATACTTAGAAATAAATTGATTGAATTGATCACATGCATAAATATAAGTCCATTCATTCAATTAAGCAATTCAAGAAAATAATATCCATTTAAATAACAATCCATGATTCAAAACAAACCAAAACCAAACAAATTATTCCAAATACTTAGAAAAATTGTTCAAAATTAAACCATAAACCTAGCAAAATGTAGGGGTAGGGCCGGCCACTCCTAGTGGGTTCGGCCACTAGGGGTAAACACCCTAAAAACATGTCTAATTTATTCATCCATATATGCTGATGCCTCGTGACGGGAATGATGTAGTTGCATCTTGCGGATGATCCACATGTGCAAAGTTAGACTCACGACGGGAATGATACTTGGCAATAGCCTCAGGGGAAGCTCAGCATACGCGTGACCAATGATCATTTGATCCACAGCGGCAGCACATGTCCAATTTAGCAGAAGCGGGTTGAACGGGAGCTTTGCCCTTGTTCTTGAAGTTGGGGACCTTAGGGGCGAGTGGTGGATGCTGTTGGGTCACAATTCTTCCCTTAGGTGCGGCACTCTGTTGGCCTTGGGCCCGTGGTGGGGCTTTCCGCCCATTGCCATGGCCACGACGATTCTGTCGTCGTTTATGGATGCGAGGATTAATCGCATGCGTTTCAGGTGCGGCGTTCGAGCCAATGGGTCGAGCTTGATGATTCTTCATCAAAAGCTGGTTCTACTTTTCAGCAAGAAGTAAAACAGAGATCAAATCCGAAAACTTGGTGAATTTCTGTGCCCTATATTGTTGCTGTAGGACAATATTGGTGGCATGGAAGGTCGAATAGGTCTTCTCCAGGATATCTGATTCGGTTAATTCCACTTTGCAGAATTTCAACAAAGAACGGATTCTACAAACTTCAGAGTTGTATTCATTCATAGACTTAAAGTCTTGGAAGCGAAGATGCTGCCAGTCGTGTCTTGCTTCAGGCAAGTATATGTCTTTCTGGTGATTGAAATAGTCAGCCAGAGCAAACTAGAGGGTGCATGGGTCCTCCTCAGCGAAATACTCAGTCTGCAGTGCTTCATGGATGTGTCTTTGAATAAAGATCATTGCAGAAGCCTTTTGAGCTTCGTCAACAGGTTTGTCGGCGATAAGTGTCTCGATGGTGGCTCTAATACCCTTTGCAGTTAGATGGAGCTTCACGTCTTGAACCCACTTCAGATAGTTTCTTCCAGAGACTTCTAGAGCGGTGAAATCGAGCTTGTTCAAGTTCCATATGTCCCTAAAACGGAGGGAGGAAAAAATGTGATTAGTCATATGGTAAGCCACAGACATAAATCGTAGAACATACAGGTTTTATAGACATGTATTGGTTTAATTTATGCATGAAAACTATAGGTTTCATGTGGTATGTTTTGAATGAAAACATCAGGTTTCAAAGGCACTAAATTTGAAACTATCGGTTCAATTTTGTTTTATGAACATTTAGTTCATAAAGAGAGGTTCCTGCAAGAAACACATAATGCAATATACTAATTTGAATATAGTGGATTTGAGGTTCTTCGGGAACTCAAGTGTGAGAGCTTCGTTACTACGAATATATGTTACGGCTCAAAGTATAAAAATAAATTATTTACTCGTTAATGTCCAAAAGTGATATTCAAGTCAATAATTTTGGATTCATTATCAGATTAATGGACTGAAGGTCACTTTTAATTGATTGAATAAATCGGGCCATACATGGTCGATTGTAGAAGCTAAATAATATTAAAATAGTATTATTGGATCGAAAATATAGCCCCAAAAATAATTTGGGCTCGGGTTAGGTGCCTTGAGTAAAAGGCATGACCCAAAAAAGGCCTCGAGTGTGAACTTCAGGTCACGACGTGAGGGAGAAACCCCAGCCGCAGCTGGGTTTCAATTTTTGGACCAAGCGAGGGCACGAGACAAGACCCAACATGAGTTGGCCTTGAGTTTGGCGCGAGGAAGCCCAGTCGCAATGGGCTGGCTGTCATGCAAGGCGGGCCGGGATGCTGCAAGGCCCAGCAAGCTTTGCAGCTTGCTGGCATGGACAGAAGGCCAGAGCTGCGGACCTTTTGCTGCTGCACAAGCCCAGCAATCATAAAATTGCGGCATGCGGGTGAGTGGACCCAACCAAACGGGGCTGGTTTCAGCATTTTGGGCTTGGGGCTTTAGGCCCTGCCTAGGTGAAGTCCAGGCCGTGGCCTGGTTGCTGTGTCCATAGTGATGGTGCGATGGTGTGCCGCACCATATCACATTCCCTTTTTTTTTTAAATCCCTTAGGGTTTAGGAAACCCAAAAATTGCTTATAATTTAATTTTATACATTGACTCACATATTCCACATAACAATTCAATTGTGCGATGCATGAAACAAATATATATATATATATATATTGGCAAATATATAAACATATACAATATATATATCAAAAGGAAAATATAAACATAGAGGGGTTCATGCATTATGAGAAATGTTTTCATGCTTCGTGGATGTTTCAAATATCTTTTTTTATTTTAAGCGTACATGATTAGCAGAAAAAAAAAGAAGCCTTTGAATTTGGTGGATGATAGCCTCCTCCTACGATGCGTCAATTCCTCAGCTTCTGGCAAGAGCGTGCTGATAACGTGTTATAGGCTTATTTGATTGAACGATCTAGGGTTTAGAGAGAGCGGGGGCCAGTTGTGCTTAGAGAGAAGAAAAAGTGCTTTAATTGTGAGGCGTGTATTTGATTCACCCCATTGTGCCTTTATTTATAGTAATATGATAGGTAAAAACATTTCCCTTTAAGATTACAACATTTAATAGATAATTTACTCCTAATAGGAATATAAGATACATTCCTATGTTCTCTAGGATTTACACAATCACATTCCTATTCTAAATATGACTGTAGCAACACATACTAAATTTGAAAAATAAATGATGTGTCAATAATAAGAAATAAACACGTTAATCAATAGTAAGCAGTAACCTAATCATCAACTTTTATTTTATTTAGTTCACGAAATTTAGTTTACAAATTTTGTGGGAGAGCGGAGAGACGAAGAGGTGGAATGAGTTTGTGACAAATCCTCCGACGCGCCCAAAGTACCAAACTCGGTTACAACTACTGTGGCAGTAAAATGTCAAAAGTAGAAGTCGACTCTTCACTCTGCAGAGTCCCTCACCGCTTCAATCTCCAGATCCTGGAACACTCCAATCCTACTCCGGAACACCTTAATCCTGGCTCCTGACATCTGGAAACGCCTCTTCCCCCCGCGAACCAGGCGGCCAATCACCCTCCCCCAATTCCAAATCGGGATATCTCGGCCGTTTCGAGTCCCAATCAATCTCGGAATGGAGATAAACCTGTTCAGGCTCTGCTCCGGCCTCAAAGTCATCGGTTACTTCATGATCCTCCTCGTCTCCGCCATCATCTCCGTCTCCTACTACGCCATCGTTGTCGTCACTTGGGTCCCCGAGCTGCTCCGCGGCGGGGTCCACTCGTTTCTAGCTTTCTTCATCATCGTAATGTTCCATATTCTGGTAATTCTCAACTATTTCAGTTGTGGATGCTTCAAGTTTTTCTCCTTTTTTTTACCTTTTCTGTTGTTTTTTAATCTTAATTAAAGGGCAATCGGGAAATTGGAAATTGTAAACAACCCAGATTTTATTTTGGAAAAAGATTTGATTTTCATTTTGTGTGTTGTGTGTTAATTTCTGTTGATGTTATTGTTTGTATGATTAGGGTCTAATCAGTAGAGTTAAATTGACGTGGTTAGATAGCATCTAAGTAGATTAAGTAGATTGATAGCTGCTGCAATGAGCACAATTTAGATTAGTTAATACAATTTACTAATTTAGACTGATGGATGAGCTTGAACGAAGTTGGTCTCGAATGTCTGACAAGCTAATAAGAGCTGAATTTGAAATTAGACCCGAAATTCGGGGAGACAAATCAAATATTGGGTTCAGTTTTGCTGGCTGGTTTACAACTGTTCTAAAAAACTTAGTAAGTAGAGAGGTACATTTCATACTTACATCGAGGACCCGTGGGAGTTTTGCCTTTGACAAAGACTAAGGAGTGAATGTTGATTTCGTGTCGTATATGATTTTCAAGCTTGTTAACAAGCAAAATTTAAAATGAGAATACATTGATAAATAATGTTATTTGTTTATGACTTCTGAGAAAGCCGAATTGAGTAGAAAGATTGATTTGGTAGAAAACTAACTCTTGAGTTTGGCCCTCGGTTTGAATTTGTATCTGTGTTGCAGCTTGTAATGTTACTGTGGAGTTACTTTATGGTAGTCTTTAAAGACCCTGGTTCTGTTCCGGAAAATTGGAAACCTCTAATAGAGGAGGAAAACTTAGAGGCTGGTAGTTCTCTGACTTTGTCAGAAAATATCGAACCCGAGGCATTCACTTCAACACAATCTTCAGATGGACAAGAAAGAAGACCACAAGTAGGGTATTGTAGTCGATGCCAAAATGGCAAGCCACCACGATGCCATCATTGCTCTGTCTGTAAGCAACTTTTTTTCTAATGTTGACAATACATATGTTGCTTGTATATGGGCATGCATTATCGTTTTTTGTGCATTTTCCCATGGAGCATTTCTTTTTCTTCTTTGCTTCCACTATGCATGTAAGAGTACCTTTTATCCTTAATTTTTATATTTCTTGCAAGGAGATGCCATCGGTTTGAGGTGGTGTTGTGATAGAATATCTCCCTAGAAAATCTTTCAAGTCCCATGGGTGGTACCGAATATATGAATTCACTCTCACATTTTTGTGTTGTCAACTTTATCAATAAAGTTTCTAGAGGTTTTATCAATAAAGGTATCATTTACCGTTGGATGTTTCTCTCTTTGCCACTGTTTACGGAAGTTCCTGAGAACTTGGTCAGCAAAGATATGCATTGAGAGATGGTTTAAGACTGTTAAATGTCGATCTGACGTCTTTAATATCCTATCCGGTTATTTAAATTGTGGTAGCATGTGTCCTTTTGGCGTGTTCTTTGTTTGCAACTCTATGTCATCATTGATAACCTAACAACTTTGGAACATTGTCGCTATCCTTATTTAACATTCAGTGATCAGTGAAACTGTGTATTAAGTGATAATCATTTTGTTTTCTTTTATGCTCTGTAGGCCAAAGATGTGTACTTAAGATGGATCACCATTGTGTTTGGGTGGTGAATTGTGTTGGTGCACGCAACTACAAGTTTTTTCTTCTTTTCTTGGTAATGACATATTCCTTTTTCTTATTAATGTACTTGCAGTCACGACTCACGAAATAAGAAATTTGTGCCTTCCCCACCAGATTTTTTGTTCAAAGGCTGGCAATCCCACAGAATCTAGGGCTGGGAACCGGAGATGTTTGAGTTATCTTTGACATGTGTGCGCGTTGGGGGAAGTGGGGGTCCTAGAGAGAGATGGGAAATGCAATTGATTATAAAATAAATACCTTCTGGTGTGCAAATAAACTTTAAAAGTGGGAGTAATTGGCTATTTTACTGTCCCTTTGTTTTTGCTCACTCGTTCCAGTTTCTGTTTGTGCCTTGAAAGCTTTATACATTTCTGGAGACGACAATGGATACCTTAGTTTTGCTGCCAAATTTTATCGATTTCTTCTCTGAAGCCAAGGATCATTCTGAATCTCCTGGAAATCTTGCAGTCATTTTTTTGACATTTGGTACTATTCGACTGAGTAAATCATTTTCATGTCCACATATTGGTTCCACTTTTATTGTTTACTTGCTCCTTACAGATTGTTTACCTTGTTGCAGTGCTTAATTTAGCCTTTGCACTGAGTCTTCTTTGTTTTGTGGTTATGCATGCGTCCCTTCTGTCAAGCAACACTACTACAGTTGAGGTAATACACTCACCTGCTACTTTCTTGCTACCGTTTTTGAGATTTATGAATATTTTCGCAGTTTGCACTTACTATTTGAGACCTGAATTGCCTGATAAAATTATGTTCATCTGGCTACTACCCTCTGCTTGAGTTTATTAATTTTTGAATACATACATTGTAAAATAAGAATTTGCTACAGTTGCCTAAAATGATCCAAATATCAGAGTAACCTGAATCTACCAAGAATTTAATAATGCCACATGTTTATCATGTCTTACTAGATCGCAATTGTATGCAACTATTTGAAACAATGTTTCAGGTTCATGAAAAGAGAGGAGCAATCAGATGGAAGTATGACTTGGGCAGGAAGAAGAATTTTGAGCAGGTGGTATTCTCTCTCTCTCTGTGCTTATGTAACCCGTTTTTCCATCAGACATTTGATGATTTTTAACTCTTTTCCTGTCCTCTAGGTTTTCGGCACGAAGAAGGCACTGTGGCTCTTACCACTGTTCTCAAAAGAGGATTTAGACAACGTACCTGCCCTTCGGGGACTGGAGTTTCCGACACTTTCAGATACTGAGGCTTGATGCTTGGTGAACTCCCGTACTTTTACCGCCCACCAGCCATTTAGATATCTTTACGGGCTCATACATGCTGATTACAATGGGTCTAAAAAGGTGTGTTACCCCGTGCCCAATTTAGTCAACTTAGTCTATAGTTAGGAGAGGATTTAAATTTGAGTCGTGGTTTTTTATTTTTACTTTTATACATTGAATAAAAATTGGATTCAGAAGGATCACCCTAACAGGAAACTAGGAAAGTGATTGCTTGGGGAAAAAAACTCAGTTAGCTACCCATCAATTTTTTATACAGATTGTTTTTCTGCTCCATGTCTTGTCCCTCGTCCAAACTACGTGTTCCCCAGTTTCTTGGATATGGAAAAAAGGCTGTGCTTGAAGTAGTTGCATCAAAGATTTTATATTGAGATGTATAAATCTATATTGATATGTAGCTAAGTTTGCTCTACTTTACACCCTGAAACTCAATATTTGCTCCACTTTGACAAGATTCTATCCAGTCTGTTTTATCGGTGTTAACTTTGCTGATGTGGCAGCCACATCACTTTTTGTATGCCAATTGGCGGGACCTTCCGCACGCCACCTCTTTCTTTCTCCGTCTCTCTTTCCCAATCCATTTCCCAAGCCAGCACCACCCCAACTCCCCGCTCTGAGCTCCATTTGATCATTTATTCATCAAACTTTACGTGCATTCACTGTTCTTAAATTCCAGATTTTCAGAGGAGAGTGGAAATGTTGCAGTGAATGTTTTTAGCATAGT
This sequence comes from Cotoneaster glaucophyllus, assembly GCA_036320875.1. Classification (NCBI taxonomy): domain Eukaryota; kingdom Viridiplantae; phylum Streptophyta; class Magnoliopsida; order Rosales; family Rosaceae; genus Cotoneaster; species Cotoneaster glaucophyllus. The sequence continues at coordinate 17,902,737 of CM070062.1, forward strand.
TTTTCTGTGATTTTCTGTTTGGCTTCCCCTAAACTCTTCGTGAAAAAGAAAATGAAGAAAAGATATGCAGCTCTTGAAATTTTGATTTTCGTTTGCTTTGCGAAAGTTAAATTGGGATATGATTACATGTTTAATGGATTGAATAGCAAAGTAATTTCCATTTTCTTTCACTTTCCTCAGACTTCACGGCAGACAAATAGGAACCCATATCCTCTCCGGATCATTTGATCTTGAGGTTAGGGATCAAATGATCCGGCCCGTTGAAATTTAATCAAACGGTTACAAACAGAAGCCCTTCTAAAAGTTATAATAATTGTAACCATTTGATTAAATTTTAACGGGCCGGATCATTTGATCCCTAGGCTCATGATCAAATGATTCGACAAATAGCGAACTAGTAAAAATTTATATGTTTATGTATGTACGTGTTTATGCGTGTGTTGGGGCATATATAGGCACGGAAGTCGCCGCCCGTTACAGCTGTTCCTCGTGCTGTATTGACCACAGAAAGTGCTAGGCATGGCCCGCATGGGGAGGTGTTTTCTTGGAGAGTGGATGGTGGCGAGTGGTGGCAAGAGTGCTCGAAGTGGGGAGGCGGCTTGGGAAGAGAGTGAGAGACAGAAAGAAAGGTTTGGAGTGGGGGAGGGTGCCACCAATTGGCATAAAAAGTTGACGTGACTGCCACATCAGCAAAATAGCGGGTTCATCATGGCCACATTAGCAAAGTAAACGTTAGTTTTACTGACTTGACAGAATCTCGTTAAAGTAAAGCGAATAAAGGTTTAAAGTGTAAAGTTGTAAAATTTTAGCTCTGGACAAAAAAGTAAGATGAAGTCGAGTTTCAAAAGGCATTTCATAAAACAAGGCTTCAATTAAAATCCGAGTAGCCTGTGACTTAGTAGTAAAATGATGACTATCGAAGCGAACCATTTTAATATGAGTCAACTCTTACAAAGGATACAACGTCTACATATACCTGAGATGTATAATTTTTTCAATGACTACACGTATTCAGAGTTGTGCTTAAAAGTTTTTTGCGTAATTACACATTCAGAGTATCAATTAAAAAGTCTTTTACTCGAGGAAAGAGAAGATTCCCGGGAAGATTGTTTTATATGTGAGCATCAACAATATTTGGAACAATGCAATAATAGGGTAGGCAACTTTTTTAACCTGTTTATATTATATCATATAAACTTGATTCCCCAACAGCTCTCCGCCCTTTTATATAATTGAACAATGAATGAATCAATGCTGTGATTATAACCACACAAACCTTACCCATATCCCACCCAATCCCCTTGTTTGTGAATTTTTTTTTTTTTTTTTTGAAGAGGTGATTTTTAAATTGATTACAAATGCTATTAAATAGAGTTTTTTAGAAGAAAAATTTAGAGTCGTTTGATCATTATTTTAATTTTTTAAAATTATTTTTGTTAAAAAAAAAAAAAATTGAAACCGAAGCGTTTCCTAAATTTATACAGCAAAACTGTACCAAAACTAAATCTTATTACTAATGTAACTCTATATCAAGATAAACCACAAAATTTAATTAATAGTCAACTAGGTCTCTTATAGAAAAACTCCACGCATTTTAACAAATTGTGCGTAGGCGGGCGATATATATACCCACACACATGCCCTTTAACAAGAGGGATCCCTTTTTTTTTTTTTTTTAATTGGGACATCTTCTTGACTGTTGGATTAACTTTAATGAAATTGTGTGGTTGAGATTAAATCACAGGCCACACAATCTCAACCACACAATTTCATTAAAATCAAATCCAACGGTCAAGAGAGTGTCTCTATTTTTTTAGAAAAATGGGGATATCTCTTGTTAAATGATTCTTATATATACACACACACAAACATATGTTTTAATAACTATACATGATCCACATGGTTACTCCATTGCTATATATACACACACAAACATATGTTTTAATAACTATACATGATCCACATGGTTACTCCATTGCTCATCTTTTTTGGCCTGAATCACCGAGTCATTAAGGTGAAGGGGTTGACTCACCCTCGTAACATAATGGTCGTTCGGATTACAGATATCGGAGGCCGCGACGGAGAACCAAACGATGGCTGGGGTAGCAAATAGGACGAGACCAAAGGGCACCATCCACAGCTGCCTATTTGCAGGATGATACTGATACTCCCACCACCCTAACATGAGTCCTCCTGCCACACTCACCAGAACTGACCAAAAGCAAGCTGTTCTTGTCTCCACAATTCTTTGTTGTTCTAAGTAACTTACTGTTTCTTTCTCTTCCTTGTTCGATCCCATCAAATTAGGATCAAAAAAGTAGAATCCTGGCTCTGCCCCTGAAATCATATTGGTTAAAAAACTAAAAGGAACGAAAATCAACAAAGTATCGAATTAATAATTTGTAGGGAAATGTTTCTTTGCCATGTTAAGTACCTAGACAGTGTGATAAAAGAACATTTTTCCTATATCATGTATTCTACTATACCAGACAGAAAGTCTAACAAGAGAACATTTGCATATATGCATTCACAAGTTTCGTAAAACAAAACAACAAAAGCATAAAGAAGCATACCCCGGTGTTACTGGTGATGAAGAAGAACAAGAAAAGAAGATTGAGAGATGTGGAAATTAAGTTGGGCGTTGGGCGTGAAGATATAGAGAGAGGTGTTAAAGGAGGGACAAAAACCCTAAGAGTAAGAATTGGAGAGTGTTGGGAGCTTGGAGGGCAATGGTCCCATGGATCTGGTGGATTAATACTAAGGGAGTGAGGTTCTGAGGAGGGCTTTGGACTTTGCAATGTCCCACAAGAACAACCAAAGAGTCTGATTGAGCTAAACATCCGACGTGCCTTTCTATCAAAGTTATTATTTGTTAAAGAGAATAAATATAAAGGAGAAAAATGATTACGTATCACGATCACACAACGCATTTGCCAAGTTATCTGGGGTAGATTTTATATGAATCTATTTTTGTAATATATATAGGTCACTGTTTTGACAAGTGGCTTGTTTTAAGTGATAAAATAACTGTACTAGTGGTTGTTCATAACGTATTAAAATTTTATTTTCCCATTTTATTTTCAAGATTTAGATAAAAGTGTTTAGGGTTTGAATTGTATGTTTATTCTTCTCTCTAGGAGGTAAATATATAGTTGTACAATATCCCACATAATAGGAAATAAGAATCCCAATTATACAAGGAATAAATTATAGGATTACATTCCTAAACTAAATGGTTGACTCACGCCAACACTCCCCCTCAAGTTGGTGCATAGATATCTCCTAAGCCCAACTTGTCAAGTGAGTCTTGAAAGACCCTTGCTGAAACCGCATGAGTTATCACATCTGCTAATTGTTCTTCAGACCTCACGTATGGAATATCAATCAATTTGACATCTAACTTCTCTTTGATGAAGTGTCTATCTACCTCCACATGCTTTGTACGATCATGTTGAACGGGATTATTGGCTATTTCTCTCGCAGCTTGATTGTCGCAGTATAATAACATATCTCCCTGAGGCTTGAACCCAATCTCAGTTAGAAGAATCCTGAGCCATAACAATTCGCAAATTCCATGTGCCATCCCTCTATACTCTGCCTCGGCCGTAGATCTAGCCACTACATTTTGCTTCTTACTTCTCCAAGTTACCAAATTTCCTGCTACGAATGTGAAGTAGCCTGATGTGGAGCGACGATCATCAATGTTTCCCGCCCAATCAGCATCAGTATACCCTTTTACCTCCATATGTCCATGCTTCCTGAAGATCAGTCCTCTACCCGGTGCACTTTTCAGATAACTCAGTATACGCATCACTACTGCCATGTGATCCTCACTAGGAGCATGCATAAATTGACTTACTACACTAACAGCATATGCAATATCTGGTCTCGTGAGAGACAAGTAAATCAACCTTCCTACTAACCTTTGGTATCTTTCTCTGTTTGCTGGGACCTGGTCCGGGTAGATCGCCAACTGATGATTTTGAACTATAGGTGTTTCTGCTGGTTTACATGCCAGCATCCCTGTCTCAGACAAAAGGTCAAGAACATACTTTCGCTGAGATAAGTAAATACCATCACGGGAACGAGCAACTTCAATCCCCAAGAAGTACTTCAAACCTCCTAAATCTTTCATCTCAAACTCTGTAGAGAGATAATTCTGTAGTTTCTCCATTTCTTCTGTATCATCACCTGTGACTACCATATCATCCACATATATTATTAACAAGGTAACCTTTTTACCCCTGCGTTTGATAAACAGAGTGTGATCTGCATTTCCTTGTCTGTAACCATATCTCTTCATCACATCAGTGAATCTTCCAAACCAGGCCCTCGGTGATTGTTTTAGTCCATAAAGAGCCTTTCGCAGTCTGCACACCTTACCCGCATTATTCTGCACTTCATACCCAGGTGGAAGCTCCATGTATACTTCTTCTTCCAGATCTCCATGCAGAAAAGCATTTTTTACATCAAATTGTTTCAACGGCCAATCAAAATTAGCAGCTAAAGACAACAGAACCCGTATAGTGTTCATCTTTGCTACCGGAGCAAATGTTTCTTGATAATCTACTCCAAAGGTCTGTGTGTACCCTTTAGCAACCAACCTTGCCTTGTATCTGTCGATGGTTCCATCTGCCTTGTGTTTGATGGTGAACACCCATTTGCACCCCACTGGTTTTTTTCCTTGGGGTAGTGTCTCCACGCTCCAAGTTTCGTTCTTTTGTAAGGCCTTCATCTCAACCTCCATTGCTTCTGTCCATCGAGGATCCCGCAAAGCTTCTTCTACTTTAGTTGGAATTTTAATCCCATCCATTGTATTCACAAACGCTTGGTACTTGGGAGATAACCGATGAGTAGAGACATATTTTGCAATTGCATATCTCACTTTTCCATCCGGAGAATACCTGTCAGGAGGTTTCCCACGATTTTGTCTAGGAGGCAATACATAAGTACTTTCAATGTTAGCCAAATTATAAGCTACATCAGATTGGGACAAACTTACCTCACAGATATCCTCGGGCACCTGGACGGGTACAACTGGAGAAGGGTTATTTCTTGAAGTGCTTGGGCTGTTTGGTGGAGGGTGCGGCTCACTGCAGCTTGGTAGAAGGTGCGGCTCACTGCAGCTTGGTCCATTACCCTCGTTGGGCTCACATTGCATCCTGAGCTCAGAGAATCCCTCGGCCCCTAGACCTTCAAGCCCACCTGCCACATGGCTTAAATTGCCCAGATTAGGACTATTAATGCTACTAGGCTCTCGGTGACACATGTTGCTGGACTCACGGCAATCATCCAAACCCACTGTTGGGTCTCGGCTAATCACAGGGACTCCACCACTACAGATTTCACGCTCACAGTGGCCATCCACCTGCTCAGTTGGAAGATCAATCCAACTATAATCTTCTGTGCTCATCTCCCCCTGAAGATTAGAGTAGGTGTGGTCAGTAAGGAAAAACATTTCATGTTCAGAAAATGTAACATCCATGGTGATGTACATATGCTTGGTAGGTGGATGATAACACCGGTACCCCTTCTGTTGACCATTAAATCCGAGAAAAATACATCCAACTGCACATGGATCCAACTTACTGCGTTGATTTTTGTGGAGGTGCACATAGGCCACACACCCAAAGATTCGGGGCTGCAACTGAAGTGAAGATGGTAACGTCACATGGTCGGCAAAAACCTCCATAGGAGTGCGAAAATTATGCACCCGGGAAGGCATTCGGTTCATGAGATAAACAGAGTATCAGACGGCATCCGCCCAATATGAATGAGGAGCGTGAGCACCAATAAGGAGTGCTCGAGTGGTTTCCAAAATGTGCCTATTTTTGCGTTCTGCAACCCCATTTTGTTGCGGGGTTTGTGGGCAAGTAGTCTCATGCAGAATGCCGTGCTGTTGGCGTGAGTCAACCATTTAGTTTAGGAATGTAATCCTATAATTTATTCCTTGTATAATTGGGATTCTTATTTCCTATTATGTGGGATATTGTACAATTATATATTTACCTCCTAGAGAGAAGAATAAACATACAATTCAAACCCTAAACACTTTTATCTTGGCATCAGAGCAGGTTCTGATCCTGGCTCTTTTCCCCTTACCGTAGCTGCAAAACTCTGAAAACCCAAAAGATTTTCAGCAGTGTCTCGAAGCAAGAGACACCGCTGACAGAAACAATTTTTTCTAGCCTAAACCTATTGACCGAAGGAGGGTCAACCCAACAACACACCTCAACAACCTCAAGCCAAGGGTCTTGAAGAAAAGCTGCTGCCAACCCAATCAACACAAAGTTGAATTAAAACCAAAAAAAAAAAAAAAAAAATTCCTCACCAAGCCATGCTTCCCTCCTCGGTTTCAGCGCATGCCTTGAATGAATCATCTAGCAGGCTATGCGGCCATGATCTCCAGCGGGCTGGGCTTACAGAGTTTGAAGCCTGATATCCAATAGAGCAACGAATTGGTATGGACAGAAACAAACAGGAGGGTGCAGGCCCATCTGGGCCATCCATAGACAGCAGCCCAGTTTATTCAGACTCAGAAAATTTGTGCCCAGAGTTTTCCCTTTTAAATTTAATTAATTCTCAAGACCAATTTGGCGATCCAAGTAAAATTTGCACTACATTCATAGCATCCGCTAAACGAGATTCTGGCTGGATAATTGACTCTGGGGCTACAGACCATATGACATATGATGAATCTTTGTTTCACTACTCAACCGTGCCACCAAAGGAGAATGTTATCACAGCAAACGGTGAAATTGCTCCAGTTACAGGAGCGGGTTCCATCGCCCTTACTCCCTCTTTATCTCTGCATAACACTCTTCTTGTTCCTTCCCTATCGAATCATTTACTTTCTGTTGGTCAAGTTACGGAACAATTAGATTGTGTTGTACTCATGTTTCCCACTTTCTGCTTACTACAGGATATCCAAACACGGCGATCATTGGGCGTGGTACTAAGAGGAGAGGGTTATATTATGTGGATGATGTGGTACCGGGCCGAGTAAACCAAGTAAGCAGTGGTCACAACAACAAGGTTAAGAGAATCTGGTTATGGCATCGTCGACTAGGACATGCATCTTTTGGTTATTTAAGAAAATTACTTCCGTCTTTATTTAATGGCGTTTCAGACTCTGATTTTCAGTGTCAGGACTGCATTATCGCAAAAAGTCATCGTACTTCTTATAATTTGAGTTTCAATAAAAGGACAATTCCTTTTGAGTTAGTTCATTCTGACGTGCGGGGGCGTGTTGAGAGTTGTCCCACATTGGTGAGGGACAAGGTTTGCTATGTGCTTATATGGTCTTGGGCTACTCCCCATATTGCCAATTGGTTTTATGGTGGAACCTCAATTTCATCATGGTATCAGAGCAAGATTGTCCACGTGTGTGAAGCCCAATGGCCACACGCGCTCCACGTCACCCAGTTGTTGTCCACGTGTAGGCTTGAAAATCCGCCACATGTGCGGGGGCGTGTTGAGAGTTGTCCCACATTGGTGAGGGACAAGGTTTGCTATGTGCTTATATGGTCTTGGGCTACTCCCCATATTGCCAATTGGCTTTATGGTGGAACCCCAATTTCATCAGATTTGTCATGGTCATAAATCTGCTGGCTGGCAGGCAAGCCGGCACGACTAGAAGGTGGAAATGAGGATTCGTTCTCATTTGTTAAACTATAGAAATTTGGGTTCAACTCAATGAAGGTGAGAAATATAGAGGGGAAAAGAGGTGATTCCTTATTTCTTTGCATATTTTAAAAGAAAACTGATGGATTCTAATTTTTACGGAAATAGAATGATTGAAAGTGAGAAATTTCCTTTATGTTTTTTTTTTCTCTTCGACATGAAAAATCATGTTTCTTTACATGCAATATGTTGTAGGCATAATTTACTGAAACAATTATGGAGGTCAAAAGAGAGAGAGGGGGTGCGGCAATTGAGAGAGAAGAGAGAGACGTGTAGTTGTGGGTGTGTGTTATCTCACCCCATTGTGCCTTTATTTATAGTAGTAGGGAAGGTTAATTACTTACCCTTTAGGACTACAACATTTAATAGGTAATCTATTCCTAATAGGAATATAAGATACTTTCCCATATTCTCTAGGATTTACACAATCACATTCCTATTCCAATAGGACTGCAACACTCCCCCTTGAGTGTGTAAATACTCAAGTAAATGGCGCAGTTGATGAAGTCATCGGCACAACGGGTGACCGCGAGTCTCAAATTTACTTTGAAGTATGCATGTGTAAAAACTCACAAAAAACCTCGCTATGGTAAAACCCAAGATATGGGGAAAACCCATAGACTAAGGGAAAAGTAAGAAAATATGCATAATGTCTAAAACAAACGTCAAATTGGACGAGTGTAGTGAGCTCAACGGAGTATGATCATCCCAGGATGGGTGCCTCATTAAAACCTCGTTAGGTAGCAAAAACCCAGTGGAAAAAATGCTCCTAATCGTAGTAAAAAGAGTACATTAAGATCATGTGAGTATGCTTCTGGATACTCCCCCTGAGTTAGACATAACTTCTAAATAAGAGAACTACAAGCGATTCAATTCAGATAATTTGCGCATACCGATTCCTTGGACAAGCTTCTGGAAGGTTGACTTCGGCAGTGACGTCGTGTAGAGGTCGGCAAGGTTGTCTGGGATCGGCTTGCATGACTTCAAATCTCCTGATGCTTTGCTGATGTAGATGTAGATGCAATATGTCTTGGCGTTGGCTTCGTTGATGTATCATGGCTTGGTCGGGTTGATACATGCAGCATAGTCTTCATGGATCGTCGTTGGGACTCAACGATGGATGGAAACACAGCAAGTACTTCAAATATGCTCAACAAGAACTCCTAACCATGTCTCACGTGTGGCATAGTGAAGTGAGGTGAGTCTTGGAACGATTCGAAGATTTCGCTACTAAGGTCATATCGTGGACCTCCAAGATATTGCGATATCCTTAATGGTAAAGACATAACCATTTGGGGATTTTGCCTTGTGCGGGTTTGATAAGTAACCTGCGTCAGCATAACAAACAAGGCAAGCATCATTCCGAGGATCAGGGGGGTTGGATCCGCTCGAGATGCGTTGGGATTTGATTTGCCCAAATCGTAGTACCTTCAGGGAACGTCTTTAATACCAATTCAGTGGTTGCGTGTAGGCGCGGTGCTGCATCTTTACCAAGATCAACAGCGAAAAAGATGTCCTTTCTAACTATAATGAGCTAAGTACAACGAAGCGCAAAGTTGAACTTAGATATGGAATTTTGGATTCCATAACCTCTTCAAGAGTCTCATTTGCATATAACGTATGGACGATCAAAGGTATACTCAAAGGTAACACATTCAGAGTGTAGTTCGACTGGTAGACCAAAATACCGTCAGAACAATGCTTCAACTTCAGGTCAAGGCATAAACGAGTTTTCCTAAGATCCTTCATCTCAAATTCCATCTTCAGGTGCGAGGCAGTTTTCTCAAGCTCTTCCGGAGTCTTAGTGAGATTCGTGTTAACGACATAAACTGTAACTCTAACAATTTGGAATAAGACTTCATAGTTTAACACGCAAGGGCATTCATTCATATCCCTGACTGATCAAATAATCACGTAGACGGGTATACCACATCCGTCGGATTTTTCAATCCATAAGTGAACGCCTCAAAACGAGTTAAGAGGGTGTTCCGTGGTTTTGGAACTATTTGAACCAGTCCATGTAATTCTTCTGGAACTTACATGTAAATCTCCATATCCATATCCCCATGGAGAAATACTAACCACATTTCATAATGCTGCTATCAATCACAGGACGTTTGAGAGAAACCTTGCGCCGTAAGGCGTGCATCATATCGCACTATTTCATTCATCTCATAAAGCTTCCTTTCCCACTTGGAACACAACAGGGTTACCTTGGACAGTGTAGGAACTACAGGTTCAATACACACTTTGGTAAGGAATTTGACTTAGATTGTAATTTCAGTTGTCCAATCAGTTCTACGTTGTCACTTAATCAATGGAACACGGTTCGATATCGTCGCTTTTCATTTATGTCGGTAGCTACCATATAAGTGAAAATATCATCGATGATAATCTCATTTCAATTCCATTTAGCTCACCCAAACTAGTATACTGGACCAAGAACTTCAAGTCTCGGGAGTAATCCGGATTAATCTCATGAGATGGAAATGATTTGAGACAGCGATCGAGTTCAGATTCATTGTTGTGTCGTGTCTTCCTCTTCCAGGGAGTGCATAGCCCTAGGGCCTCAAGGCGGACCAATCATCATTGCGTACAAGGAGTGCATAGCCCTAGGCATAAATCGAGAACTTGGTACGTTTACCAAAATTTGGACGATCATTTAAATTGCGCTTTATGACCGCTAGGCGAGGCTATTTGGGGTGAACATGGGAATTCGATGTTCAATTAGAAACCCAAAATGACATGCAATACTTTATCGAAAACTGTCGATATAAACTCTCCGACATTATCCAGTCTCCCGGACCTTAAGGGATAAGTAGGGTGGTGAGCCCTTAATCGGCCAGAGGGTTTAGCAGTAATGTGTGTGGACAAACATGTGACTAGTTTATCGATTTCAACCAAAACCATAAGTCTTTATATGGTCCGGATTTTGGTTGGATTAGTCCACATATATTCCCTTGAATCCACTATGAAAAGAGAGTCGTGTCGTATCTTTGCAAGGAATGATATAAAAATCAATTTCCTTAATGAGCATGCTTGGCAAAGTGCGCTTGTAGGAACAAGATCCTTACTTTGGGTAAGAAGATGTGTTGTAGCATCATTGATCGACCTAAGTGTCCTAAAAGGTCGTGTCAAAGCAAGTAAACTGCTCAATCACCAGGCTCTAGGCCGGCCACATATGGCTTGTGCCCCAGTTGGGGGACAACCCATTGGCCCCAAATCAAAGCTTCAGGCTCATTTTTGGAGGTGGTGCAAAGATATTTCACTCTATTTTCTCCAGTGGTTTCATTTATGATCATTGTCATCTCGAATATCCTTAAAATTCATCGTCAGGGAGAATTTAAGGTCCCTTAAATGGTGATTAAGTACCATTCATACAACGAGGAGCGTGCCATTGCTCTTAATCAGGTTGGATAGACCTGAAGTCGTTGTTAGAGATATGATTTAGGTGTAAAGTTAGTGTGCGTAGTACGCATTCATCCAGACAACTAACTTTCCCACATTCCTACCTAATCACGTGTTTAATTGAATCGGTCACGTGTACTAAGAAAGAAACATGATTCAATTAACTCATATTCAAGGGAAATATCAATAAGATTATCCATAAGTAAAACATACACCAAACTTGAATCCAAGAACATGGAAAAATGTTCACAAAGTAAGCCAAAGTTACTAGGTGGATTCGGCCAACAAGGTCATCCATGTCAAAATTCTGCTTTTTCCAACGATGTTTGGTAGAGCAAAAATCAGTCTCACACATTGACTACTAGAATGGTACTCCTCAACGATATTGGTAAAGGCACGAACAGGTGCATAACCAATGATCTATTCCATCGAGACGGAAGTAGATTTTGCGGGGTTGAGGTTTGGAAATACCATGCCTTATTCTTGAAGTTTTAGGTCTTAGGTACCAAGGATCATGCTTCGGGCATGATGCCACACCTTGGCAAGCCCTGATTCTACCATATGTTGTAAAAACAAACTCGAAATTGGATTATGAGAGAGACAGACCCAAACTTGGGTTCAGTAGGCTTTGACCGAACAGGGTCGAGCCATTTGGTAGACTCCAACCGAACTGGGTCCATACCTTTCTCTCATGTTTGTGGTAGTAATCAGATCCGAGAATTTGGTAAACTTCGGCTTTCTACACTACTGCTTCAGGAGTGAGTTAGAAACATGGAAGGACGAGAAAAATATTCTCCAATCAAAATTCGATCAGATTTATAAACTTCAGAATTGTACACATTCATGGACATAATCATGGTGTGCTTCAGGCAATGTCTTTCATGATTAAACAGTCCGTAGGAGCGAGCCAAAGAGCCATGGAACCCTCGATCGGGAGGTATTTCCATTTGTAATGCTTCGGGCATAAGTCTTCGAGTGAAGATCATGGCGGAGGCTTATTCAGCTCTTCCATGCCATTGTTGGCTTCAATGGTTTCTCAGCTTCTTAATAGTCAAATGGGAGATTCACGTCTTGTACCCCACATTAAGTGGTTTCTATTAGAAACATCCAAATCAAGAAAATCGAACTTGTGACGGTTCGACAATGCACTGAATTGGAGGGAACAAGATTGTGATTTGGTGCTATGGGAATGAAACATCCATATGCATCAAAGTTAGAACATTCGAGTTCATTGACATGGTTTTCATGAAAAACGTCGGGTTTTCATGGGTGTATTGTTTTATGAAAACTTCAGGTTTCAAAGGCACTAAATTCGAAACTACAGGTTCGATTTAGTTTATGAACATTTAGTTCGTAAAAGAGAGGTTCCTACAAGAAACACAGAATGCAATATACCAACTAAGTGTAATGGATTTGGGGTTCTTTGGGACTCAAGTGTGAGAGCTTCGTTACCACGAAAGTATGTGACGGTTCAAAGTATAAAAATAAATTATTGAATCGTTAATGTCCAAAAGTGATCTTCAGGTCAGGAATTTTGGATTCATTATCAGATTAATGGACTGCAGGTCACTTTTAATTAATTCAATAAATCGGGCCATACAGGATCGATTATAGAAGCAAAATAATATTGACATAATATTATTGGATCGAAATTAGAGCCCCAAAATAATTTTGGGCTTTGTACCGTGGGTTAAGACACGGTCTGGGTGCCTTAAGTAGAAACTCATGGCCCAAAAAGGAACCTCGGGGTGGACTGCAGGCCACATGGGTGAGGGATCATGTCCCAGCCGCAGCTGGGTTTGATTTGGGCTGAGGGGGGTGCACGGGGCAAGCCCAGCGTATGCTGGCTTGCGGGGTAGCACACGGGAAAGACCAGGGCAAGGCCTGGAGCCTTGGGTGCTATCGCAGGTAGCCCAGCCCGTAGGCTGGCTGTACGTGTGTGCGTGTGGCCCAGCCACTTGGGCTGGCAGGAAGGCACAGTCATCAAGCCGAAGCAGGCAGAAGCCCAGCAAGCAGGAAGGCTTGCTGGCGTGGACCCAGAACCGGGGCTGCAGGCCTGTGTGTCATAGGACCCAAGCCGAAGCTTGGTTGCCTGTTGCACAGAGATGGTGCGGCACACCAAATCCCATTCCCCTTTTTTTTCTTTTTTTTTTCTTTTTCAAATCCTTTAGGGTTTAGGAAACCCTAACTTGCTTCTAATTTGTTTTTATACTTTGACTCACAAATTCCACATAACAATTTAATTGTACGATGCATGAAACAAATATATATATATATATATATATATATATATATATATATATGAATATATGAATATATATATCGGAAGGAAAATGTAAACATATGGGGTTCATGCATCATGGGGAATGTTTTCATGCTTCATGGATCGTTTCAAATATCTTACTTTATTTTAAGCGTACCTGAGTAGCAGAAAACAAATAAGCTTTTGAATTTGTAGAAGTTCCTTCGCAGAAAGCCGGAATAGCATCTCCAATGCGTTGTATCACGTTCGACACAAAAAATTAAATTGAATCAATAGCATGTAGATCAATTCAAAATAATAATAAATTAATCATAAAAAGAATGATTAAAATGTAATACTCCCCTAATTGAAGATCAAACTCTCTTTAGCGCAGCGTCAAGAGCGTGCTGATAACGTGTTGTAGGCATAATTTACTGAAACAATTATGGAGGCCAAGAGAGAGAGAGGGGGTGCTGCAATTGAGAGAGAAGAGAGAGACGTGTAGTTGTGGGTGTGTGTTATCTCACCCATTGTGCCTTTATTTATAGTAGTAGGGAAGGTTAATTACTTACCCTTTACGATTACAACATTTAATAGGTAATCTATTCCTAATAGGAATATAAGATACTTTCCCTTATTCTCTAGAATTTACACAATCACATTCCTATTCCATTAGAACTGCAACACAATATACTTAAATAATTTAAATTTAGCGAATTATTTATTCCAATTTAATCTTAAAGATGTAACGAGCTATATGTGCTTCAATCCTTTATAACCATCAGGGCCCAAAGCAAAAAACAAAATTGAAACATAGGATGCATACTATTAGTTGACATATAGACTACACTTTTTCTCTTCTCATCAATTATGATTAGTTGACATATTATCTTTACCCTCTCCATCACGATATTATTAGTAACATTATCATCCAAATAATCAAACTTTAAATTATGGCATATCATTTTCAAACAAATTATCGAATGTAAATCAAACCCTCGGGGTGTAAAGGTGACGTTCTTAACCACTTAGATTTATGGTAAGCTGAAGTTAATGAGAACAGATCACAAGTTTTGGGTACAAAAAAAAGTGTTCATTTAAATCATACGAAAATTTTATTATTATAGTATTATTATATGTTTATTTAAAAACAGGTATATGTATGGAAAACTACTCGGCAATTTTTGCAGTTTTAGAACTCCAACACGCACGCGCGCGCGCGCACACATGCAGACATTAGATTGTGCAGCTTTCAGCTTCGAATGTAAATGTAGAGTTTATCTTGGGATGTTTTGTTCTTGGGTAGTCCCAGCTCTTGCTGTCATCACCTGCTTATACATGCCCTTTTTTCTTTTCTAAATCATTGAAAGGTATTTTGTTGCAACCCTAAAGCAGGAGTACAAACCCTGTCATCCATATATATATATATGGGTTGGTTTGTTCGACATTCTGCAAATGATAACAACATAAAGTCACTTTTCTTATTCTTCAGTTTGATTTGTGTAGTTGTACACTTGTAGTTGTCTTGGAGGTTTCTCCCTCTAAACCTTTAGGCCATCTCCAATCGATCTGGCCAGAGAGTCATAGGGCCGAAAATAACCCAAAATAACAAAAAAACCGTCTCCAACCGAGGGCTAGGCCAAAAGACTTGTGGGCCCCACAAGCGAAAACCAGCCAATCAGGCTAGTGGGCTGGCCATCTCCAGCCAGCCAGTCAGCCCACATTTTTTTTTGTTCTTTTCCATTTGCACAACCCACTTTAGGGTTTAGGGTTTAGGATTTTTTTTTGCCCAGCCCAATTTTTTTTTTTCTTCTAATTTTTTCCTACACCATGTCTCACATATTTTTCATCATTCCATACTATCTTACCTCATTTTATTTCAATTCTTCACATTCCATACTATAGCCCTTTGGCCCTTGGTTGAGGATGATTTGTTTTTTATCACAGGGCTATGTTTGGCCTATGGCCCTTTAGCCCCTCGGTTGGAGATGGTAAGAAATATGGCCTTGCATTGTTCATTAAAATATTAATTTCTTGGAAGGCCAGAGGGCTAAAACGAGCCCTCTGACCCTCTTTCGATTGGAAACGGCCTTACAACCCTAAAACAGCAGAAGCCAGTATAAAGTAGAATACAATAAAAGATATGATAAACTTTGCTTTTTTCTTATACATTTCACTTATATAAAAATCCCTTTCTACGGCAAATCTATTATGAACTCTTTTCATTTAAATTGTGCAAACTGATAAGGATTATTCTCCAAATTTGCAGGGTAGATAATATAAGTATTATTTAATATATAACTAACAACCAGAAGTTCTCTTACATCATTTCTGCACAGTCCCTCTTCCTCAAACATTCCTCCATTCTTTTTCTAGCCTTTGATAAAATTAAAGGAAAACTATGTGGATGAAACAAGGCGAGAGTGTGGAAGGAGAAAACAAGAGTACAATATATGCTTCATAAACAGTTCCGTTTTAGGGGTTTAATGCAATGACATATGTTCAACTAGTTTGGTAAGCATGTATAATTGTGCAGCTCTTTTTGTACTTTTGGAAAATAAAATCAAACCTCCCTGTAACAAAACTAAGAATTGCAACGAAGGGTGACTAGTTGCTAGTTTTTTTTTTTTTTGAGAACTACTAGTTGCTAGTTTTACACAATTATATATATATATATATATATATAGGGTTTTTATCACAAATGATCCCTGAAATTGAACCACCCTATCAAGATGGTCCCTGAAATTGAAAATCAATCAATGTAGTCCCTGAAAATGGATGTTGCAAATCAATGTGGTCATTCCGTTACAATTCCGTTAAAATTTCTGTTATGTGCTTATGTGTCATATAAGTGTATCCCACAATTCTAATTAAATATTAGTATCTATATTAAAAATATTAAAAATAATAGTAAATAATATTTTTTTATGTCAAAATACAAAAAAAAAAAAAAGTTTGCCGTTGTCTTCCTCACGCAGGCTTGGCTGCCATGGCAGCCTTCCCCGCTACCAGTTGAAGCAAAAAAAAAAATTTTGCCGTTGCCTTCACGCAGGTTTTTGCCCAAATCTTCTGCTACTCTACGGAAAGATTGGTGTGGGGTCGTCATCCTAAACCTCAGGTGCGGCGGTAGATCGGAGGATATGGTGGGGGAGAAGGTGGGTGTCAGCGTTGCTAGAGTCGAAAACGAAGAAGATGGTTTGGTTTGACTGGGTTTCTATCATGGTATATTATGTTTGAATGGATCGAGTGCCAAAAATGGAGCCATGGTGGGCAGGGTTGCCATGGCAGCCATGCTCGACGAAGACGACGGGAGAATTTTTTTTTTTACATAAAAATTTATTTTTTATTATTTAATTTTTTTTAATTTCATAGTAATATTTAATTAGACTTGTGGAACCTACTTATGTGACACATAAGCACATAACAGAAATTTTAACAAAATTATAACGGAATGACCACATTGATTTGCGTCATCAATTTTCAGGGACTACATTGATTGATTTTCAATTTCAGGGACCAACTTGATGGGGTTGGTCAATTTCAGCGACCATTTGTAATAAAAACCCAGATATATATATATATATATATATATATCATCATATGACAGTTTGAGTTATTCTCCTTCTAGCTCGGATAAGTCCCCTTTCTTGACTGTGTCCAGGACCATTTCTAATCCAGCTAGAATTGGGTTAGAATTCAAGCCCAATAAGATTCTTGTCAGTGGAAGTGGATTAAGAAGCCTATATGATGTTGTGAACCATACAAAAGTGTATAGCCTGTTTGCTATAGGGCTCATTTCTCTTTGATCTGAATAGTTGAAATTCTTAAACCATTACATAAATGACTAATGAAGAAAGTTCAATGTGACTAGTTTATCTACTAAAGGGTTTTGCATGGCAGAAGTGTTTTCTTCGTCTTGGTCATTCATCGCTGAATTTGATATACATGGTGTATTTAAATAGATATGTTTCTAATGTTTCAATTTCAATTATTGATATTAAATGCAAAAGTGAGTGACAATATATCATTGATCATCAGGTCACCAAGAAAACGTAACTCTTGCTTATATACGGAGATGGAGGAATGAGTTTCTACATAGTGTTACAAAGATGGCATGTCAGCCTAACTTGATTATTAACTTTTGTTTCTTGTACACATGCCGTTTTTTGATTTAACAATTTTTGTACGTGATGTTTACACCCTTACATAATATATTGTTAATAATCTACATGTTACACCTATTATAACTTGGGTGAATTTCACCACATAGCCATGTGATGGTGTTTGGGCCCAAAATGACATTGGGCCGAGCTCGGACCATCCTTGGCCCAGGATCTGCGCGAAGGCGATGAATCGGCGCTATGGGCCACGGATTAGGAGGAATCATATCTGGAAAAGGAAGGAAGAAAAGATAAGTGTAAAATGTGATAGAGGCCGAGACCCATTAGGAGAGGGAGTCCCGAGAAGAAGGTGAATCAAACTCGCAGTTGGAGGCAGGTTCAGAGTCCTAGTTGAATTGGGATCGGCCGAGATAGAATTGGAGTAGTATCGGCTGAGGTAGAGTTAGACTAGGAAGAGGAATTCTACCCAAGGACGGTTTGGAGCATTTGCATTACTATGAATAGAGGGGGGAGCATAACATTAACCCTCTCCAATTCAACACACAAAACTGCCATGCGCAAACCCTCTCAACCTTTGAGATTTTTATTTTCTTGTCCGCCAACACATCTTTAGTTTGGATAAACGCACTGTGAAGGCAACCGGTGGTATCTTCAGTTTGGATAAACAGCAATATCGTCGTAGAACCAGTTGATCGCGGAGCACCTTCAGTTTGGATAAACAGCACTGCGTCGAGGCTGATTGGTTATCTATCCAAGTCTCGGTCGAGAAAGGACTTCCGGGTTCTCATCGACAGAGGTCATCTCACCAGCCTTCTCGACAAAGTGAGGTGTTACGAGTTACCGAGCTCGGCACATCGAACACCGAGTTGTTTTATGATTGGATACTCACAGGTTAGCTTCAGAATTCGGCATTCCGACGGCCAAACCACTTTCACCGTCAAGACATACATTTGTTTTGAGTATCTGTGTCCCTTATACTTTGGTGTCGATTCAGCGTGCTTATACCTTTATGAATATAATCACTGTGACTGAATCCGGCGCCGACGATTCGTGAACTTCGCAAGACTAGCAGCCTTGTCTTCAGGCTCTAGAACCCAAAGGCCGAGGCGTGTTCCTTTCTCGGCCGTAGTCGCAAGATTCAGAAGTCAGCCGCGCACACAACGCAACATCAACATTTTACTCACCGGCCGAGTTCGGCCGTCAAGTTGGCACGCCCCACATTCAACTGAAAGACGTAGTTAGCTCATAGATTATTCGGCCTGCGCGCCACATAGGCTTGGTAGTTTTTAGGGTCAACATTTTGGCACGCTCAGTGGGACCAAGTGCTAAACCTTCGAAGTTCATGACCATTGAAACACGGTCAGTAACAAAGAAATCAACCATGGGAAAATCGGTCGCTACCCACTCGAGTCAGAACCCAGGAGCCGAGGGTTCATTACGGACACAGCCCACTGCTGCCGGAACACCTCAGGCATCGAAAGGGACACGACCAGAAAGAGAAACGAGCATTGGCGAACTGCCTCGAGACATAGGAACCCTCGCAAAGATAACAAAGGAAACCGTGATTGAAGGCATAGTGGAGGATTGTGATGAAGACGGTGGTGAGGGGGCCGACCCACCAACCAGATCATTTTTTCGACGAAGGCTCGAAGAACTGTCTCGGCAATTCGAACACACGTTCAGTCAAGGAATAAGAGGGATACTCGAAGAAATACATAGTCAAAACGCCATGCACACGTTCAGTTGGAGGCAGGACCTGCTCGGCTCAAAATGGTCGAGCTAGACAAGAGGGGTGGATCAACCAGTCAGACAGATGATTTTGATTCAAGAATGGAAACATTTGTAGATGGGGTCGAAGTTCAGAGAATGATTGATTCGGCTCTGAAGAAAGGACCGAAATTCCCAAAATTTATCCACCCATATCCAGCTTATGTGGAGAAGTTCGAGTATCCTAAAGGCTTTAAAATCCCAGATTTCAGCCTTTTTGCTGGAGAATCATCTTTGTCCTCCTTAGAGCATGTCTCCCGTTTCACTGCACCGTGTGGAGACGTTAGTAATGACCTCTATAAGTTACGACTGTTTAACTTCTCACTCACAGGTTTGGCATTCGCGTGGTACATTAACCTCCCACCTAATTCCATTCAAAGTTGGGAAGAACTGGTCGAGAAGTTTCACGAACAATTCTATCGGCCGGGGATGGAAATGTCAGTCTCTTCGCTAGCCAGAATGGCACAAGACTCTGACGAATCGCCGATGGATTATCTTACAAGATTCAAATCGGCCAGGAACTGGTGCCGAGTACCTTTGCCAGAAGTTGAGTTTGTTCGACTCGCGTTGAACGGTTTAGACGTGGAATATAAGAAAAATTCCTGGGGCGAACTTCCTCGACATGTACGAATTAGCTCAACATGTCGAGCAATATGATTATCTACTTCGTGAAGAGAAAATTTCTAAGTCCTCATCCCGAGGAACCATCTATAAAAACCCCATGGTAGCTATGCATCGGCAGAATCTGAAGAATACGCCAGCATAGATGCGACCGAAATAGTGATTGACAAACCATATATATGCAAAGCGTTGAACCACATCAATCCTAAGGATGTCAAAATTTGGCCAACGTCTGAAGACAACACCGTAAAAACGACGAAAGCATATACGTTTGATATTACTAAGGCCGACGCCATCTTCGATCAATTGTTACTTGCCAAGATTATAAAACTTCGGCCGGGACACAACATTCCCAAGGCCGAAAAGCTGAAGGGGCGGGTATATTGCAAATATCATAATTCGAGCAAACACACGACAAACAATTGTGTCGGGTTTCGAGATACTATTCAAAGATGGATTGACGATGGAAAACTTAAGTTTCTAGAGAAGAGAATGGGAGTTGATACTGACCCTTTCCCTACAATGACGGTGGGTATGGTCGATGCTCATTTACCTCGAGACAAAGGAAAAGGAAAGATCGAGTTCGTCTCGGCGCGACATATCCCTAGAAAGGGGACCCAACCGCGACTTCAGATCGAATTGTTCTCGAATTCCCCACCTCGAGATTCGGTCGGACCAGCCATCTTCGAATCCATGTCAAGTTCAAAGGTCAAGATCATCCCAGCTCGGCACGTCCTAACAAAAGGTTTCCAACCACGACTCAAGATCGATCTGTTCTCGAATTCCCCACCTCGAGATACGGTCGGACCATTCATTGTCGAATCCATGTCAAGTTCTGGTGCTGAAGAAGCCATTGAATCTGCAACCCTGTGCACACAGTGCAAAGCAGATGTTCCGGTTAAACCAAAAGCATGGCCACAGCAAACAGAAATGCCACGTGTGCGCTCGATCCCGACGACGCTTCAAAGAAAACCCGACTCGAGTCCGCGCAATACCGTTTTCAATAGGCTCGGCCCACAGGAGGTTAAATCATCTCCGGCCAGAAGACGACTCGACTTCGATACTCCATTCTACAATAAAGAGTATTATTCCCGCAATTCTAGCAGCTTGAGTTCTTCCATGAATCGAAGAACCTTCAAACCTCCTGAACCTCAAGACCAACGATGGTATACTTATCACTCGCCTAAGGGTGTGTACACCGCGTTATCCAAATCCCAGAAGCGTCCACGTCAAAGAATTGATTGCCTAGCCCGTCGACAAGCGGCACAAGAGACTTCGGCTACTTCCGGCCACAAATGGCAGCCGAAAGAGAAGGTTGGCGATAACGATAACCGGCAAACCCCAGCAATCATGAGAGAGTTGGTGCAAGGCAAACAGTCAGTTGATCGCGCTTTGGAAACCACATTTGAGGAAGCCGAGAAGCGAATCAAACTGCTTATTTGACCCGAAGAAATGAAGGCACGACTTGAGCATTTTAAGAAGGATGCCGAAGATAAACTTCCTCCCTTGCCTGTAGAAGGACCGTTGATCAAAATCCGGCAAAATCTACATCCACCATTCCTCAGAGAAGCCTTACAATACATGCGAGAGTTTCATAAAACTCATTCGGCCAACGATTTATATGGTTTGCCGAAAGTATGTCAAGACACGATCGACCTTGTCCTGACCTGCCCAGATGCCGAACGAATCATCCAAAAGAATTCGGATCTCGGTTTGAAGGCTAGGTTCCAACACATACGTGAGGCTCGAGTTCTCGGCTTCACAGTCGATCCACTTACAGACATCAACCCAGGTGAACTCCCCTTTTCCCTTGAGATCTCCAATACTTACGATATCATTTTGAGATATTTTCAGCCGTTTCTCTATTCGGCCTTACGGCCGATGAAATACGTCGGGTCGAGCGTTTGGACTCCTATCTGGATATCAGAGACGCCCGAATAGCATACCAAGAACGAACTTGGGCCACGGCACAAGTCCCAGACCCGACGCCAGTATCAAAGAACCCAGAGGGCATAGAAGAGCGTCAGGAGGAGAACCTTGGGGACGAGAAGGAGAACCTTGGAGATGGGGAGAATCTTGGGGATAATGAGGAGAACCTTGGGGACAATGAGGAGAACTTAGGGGACGAGGAAGAAATTTAGGAGGATGAGACTCCAGAGGAAGAGGAACCGACGAAGGAGGAAGATCCCAATTCGATGGGCCCTTCAATCCTCGACAACACAGAAATCAGAATGGTCAATGTCTTGCCTGCCAATTTTCAGTCGACCACATCACAACCAAGCTTCCTAGATGGCGACGTAGTGGTCAAAGAAGCTACCCAAGTCGACTTCGTCTCTCCCATCGAGGTCGAGCCAACGGCTAAGGACGATAATATCAAGGCAGTTTTGAGCGAATTATTTCCTCGGTCTGCGGCAGCTAACCCTTGTCACCTCAAACCATTGTATGTCACAGCCCACATTGAAGGATATCCGGTCTCCAGAATCTTCGTCGACTGTGGGGCTACTGTCAATATCATACCTGTAACCGTCATGAAGGCCTTACACCACTCCAACGACGAACTTCTCCCATCAGGAATTACCATGAGCAGCTTCGTCGGGGATAAGTCCCAAACAAAAGAAGTGCTACCATTGGAAGTAAGCATCGCTTATCGCAACCACATGACAGCTTTCTTCATAGTTGATTCGAAGACCGAGTACAGTGCACTGCTCGGTTGAGATTGGATTCATCAAACAAGTTCTATTCCTTCTTCGTTATATCAAGTCCTCGTCTTTTGGGATGGTAAATCAATCGTTGTACATCCGGCCGACCATCAGCCCTTTGAGGCCAACATGGTCCAAGCACGGTACTACGACGATCACGTTGGTTACATTACTCTACAAGGACTCAATGAAGAGGGACGACCGACTCGCATTTCAGTTCAAAAAGCCGTCGAGGTTGGCGCCGAAACTGTCTATCAGGATTCGGCGAGACTCGGACTGGCTAACTTTATCACCGACCCCTGATGTCTGACACCAGTCAAACCTGATGCCGAGCCGCGATTTCATCGATTATGGAACGACTGCTGGCTCATTGGCATATCATATCCAAACAATCTCATTCGGGTATCAATCTTGTGGAGTTCCTGGTCGAAGACGATAGCGGGCCCATGCTCTCTTTTGACAATATTTCGGCCGCTCCGGCCGACCTTGAAGACACTCGACCTCAGGTTAAGGATCAATTGGAGGAGGTGAATGTTGGAACGGCCGAGGATCCTCGGCCATTATTTATTAGTGCTCTGCTCCCCCAATCTATGAAAGCAGAGCTTTGCAAGCTACTTCTTGAATTCAAAGATTGTTTCGCTTGGAGCTATCATGAGATGCGGGGTCTTGATCGCACACTCGTCGAGCACGAATTACGTATCAAACCTAGTTCCAAGCCCTTTCGTCAACCACCCTGACGATTCTCGATCGAGGTCCAACTCGGCATCAAAGATGAACTTGTTCGTCTTTTAAACGCCGGGTTCATTCGGACAGCTCGATACGTCGAATGGCTAGCAAATATCGTCCCAGTACTCAAGAAAAACGGTGCCCTCCGCATATGCATCGATTTTCGCAATCTGAATCTGGCAACACCCAAGGATGAGTATACAATACCTATCTCAGACTTAGTCATTGACGCCGCGGCCAATCATGCCATGTTATCCTTCATGGACGGCCATGCTGGTTATAACCAGATCTTCATTGCCGAAGCCGATGTCCATAAAACCGCCTTTCGTTGCCCGGGGGCACTCGGCACTTATGAATGGGTAGTCATGCCTTTCGGCCTTAAAAACGCTGGTGCCACATATCAACACGCCATGAACGCCATCTTTCACGATCTGATTTGCACGACAGTTGAAGTATACATCGATGATGTTATGGTAAAATCAAAGAACCGTCGAACGCATCTTGATGACCTTCGGCAGGCTTTCCTTCGTATACGCCGACATCATCTCAAGATGAACCCTGCTAAATGCGCCTTCGGTGTGTCGGCCGATAACTTTTTGGGCTTTCTTGTCCATCATCGGGGCATCGAGATAGATGAGAACAAGGCTCGAGCAATTTTGAGCGCTCCACCACCAACCACCAAAAAGCAACTCCAGTCGTTGCTCGGCCAAATAAATTTTCTCCGCCGTTTCATAGCAAATTCGGCAGGCAAAATGAAGGCATTCTCCATACTTCTGAAACTCAAGGATTCCGACAAGTTCGAGTGGCGTGAAGAACACCAAGCAGCTTTCACACAAATCAAAGTCTCTCTTACAAAACCACCCATTCTCGTTCCCCCTCGGCGCGATAAACTTCTCAAACTTTACATATCTACGGCCGAGGAATCCATTGGCTGTCTCCTCGCTTAAGACAATGACGCAGGTCGCGAGCAGGCCGTTTTCTATCTCAGCCGGAGGCTCAACTATCCAGAAATCAATTACTCCCCCGTCGAGGAGCTTTGCCTGGCTCTATTTTTCGCCGCATCCAAACTCCGGCACTACATGCTACCGTCGGTCACTCATGTCATCGCTCAGACAGACGTTATCCGATACATGCTGACTCGACCAATAGTCAAAGGCCGAATTGGGAAATGGACGATGGCATTATCCGAATTTAGCCTACACTATGTTCCCCAGAAAGCAGTCAAGGGACAAGCTTTAGCCGATTTTCTTGCTTAGCATCCCTCCCCATACGATTTCGGCGAAACTAACGTTGAGATCGGCATGGTGGTAGCACGCGACAATTTCTGGACGCTTTACTTTGATGGTTCTAGTACCTCAACATCGGCCGGCGTCGGCATCGTCATCCAATCACCACAACAACATCGTTGGTATTTCTCACTCAAACTCGACTTCGAGTGTACCAACAATCAGGCCGAATATGAGGCCCTTGTCATCGGCCTCGGCGTTCTCCATGAATTACGAGCACCTCGCGTATTTGTTCTCGGCGATTCCGAACTTGTCATCAACCAGCTCAATGGCACTTTCCATTGCATGAGTTGCACTCTGGCCCCATATCACATGGTTGCCAGCTACCTGGCCGAGTCATTCGACGGTATTACATTTAGTCACGTTTCTCGAGATCAAAACACCATCGCCAATGAACTCGCCCAGCTGGCCTCCGGAGCACAACTCTTGGGGGGCGAGGTAGGCCGGATGACACCCACAGTGCACCAGTCATATCCGGCCTTGGTCAATCAACAAGTCCTCCATCGCGACCAAGTAATTCGAACGCGCATGATGTCTTTACCATGGTTATTGGAACGAGAAGAATCGTTGGGGGTTTATGCGATCGAGGCATTACCAGACGACTGGAGAAGGTCACTTATGCAATACCTTGATAACCCGAGCGGCAAGCACGATCGTAAGACAAGGGTGCATGCCACGAACTACGTCATATATCAGAATGAACTATACCGGAAAGGTGAAGACGGTCTTTTGCTATTATGCCTCGGACCACGGGAGGCCGTCCAAGCAGTCGCAGAAGTGCACGAAGGGATATGCGGAGCCCATCAATCAGGTCGAAAGATGCGATGGCTGTTACGCCGACACGGGTATTTTTGGCCGAGCATGCTAAAGGATTGCATCGAGTTCGCCCGAGGATGTGTACAGTGCCAAATCCATAGCCCCATACAAAGAGTACCAGCCGAGGCACTACATTCAGTGACTAAACCTTGGCCGTTTAGAGGCTGGGCCATGGATGTAATTGGCAAAATCACACCATCCTCCGGAGCAGCAAAACATGCATGGATACTAGTGGCGACAGACTACTTCGCTAAATGGGTCGAGGCAAAATCATATGCCGAGTTAACGTCTAGAGAAGTTTGTAATTTCGTGGAAGAGAACATCGTGACAAGATTCGGCGTGCCAGAAAACGATCATAACAGATAATGGATTGAATATTCGGCTTGAACAGTCTACGCCGTATTACCCACAGGCGAACGGACAAGCCAAGGCGAGTAACAAAGTTTTGATCGGTATCCTCGAGAAAATGGTGAAGGAAAAGCCTGGTATGTGGCATCTAAAGCTAAATGAAGCTTTGTGGGCTTATCGAACCTCACCACGATCAGCGACTGGAACGACGCCGTATGCCTTGACTTATGGGCATGACGCAATGCTGCCAGTCGAGCTAAGTGTAAACTCGCTGCGAATAATCGAACAGAGTAGTTTGTTCAGCGCCGAGTACAGCCAAGCCATGAGACAAGAATTAGAAGACTTAGAAGAAGCTCGACTCGATGCTTGCAACCTATTAGCGGCGCAAAAGAAAATTGCCGAACGAGCTTATAATCAACGGGTTAGACAGAAAACATTCGGCGAAAGAGAGTTAGTTTGGCAGACTGTATTACCGGTTGGGGTTAAAGATCTTAGGTTCGGCAAATGGTCGCCGAATTGGGAAGGACCATTCGTTGTTCACAAGATTCTCGGCAAGGGGGCATATCGTCTCAAGGACCGAACGTGTTTAATTCATAAGTTACCAATTAACGGGAAATTCTTAAAGAAATATTATCTGAGGAATTAATGGGAAATTCTTAAAGAAATATTATCCGAGGAAATTCTTAAAGAAATTAAGATTTGCAAAAAGGGAGTACAAGTTGAGTTTACAAAAGCCCTAAGGCGAAGAAGGGAGAACAGATCCGAGGAAAGCCTTCAACTCCAGCCATCTCACCTCGCCCATTGTCACCTTAGCTTGCCGAATCTTTTTGTCCAGCTTCAGCTGCTCGACCCGCTTACTATTGGATGCATATTCGTTCAGGGTAGATTTACCCGATTCGAACTCTTGTTCAAGTTCAGAAGCAAAAGTCGATCGTCGACTCTGGAGTTCGGTAATTTGGCGGTCGAGGTCGGCAAGTTGTTCCTTTTTTGTTACGAGCACCTCCATCTTCGGACGAAGAGTTTCTTGCAGAGCCGACGCAGCTTTCCAATCGTCCTCGGCTCGAAGAGCTCGTTCGAAAATACCGAAGTATTCTCGAGTTCGCTCTAGCATTGACGAGGCTCGAGTAACGGCGGCATTATCCAAGCGACCGTCGGCAACAAGGTCATTCAGACAGGCCCCGACAGAATCAAGCCCTTTTCGCTCAAGGATTTGGGAAGCCGAGAGGGAAAAGAATTTTTGTAGCTTGGCCACAGAGTCCGGGCCGGCTGAGTCCCGATTAGCGGAGGTAGAGGGCCCAGCTGCCTTTTTCGACGTACTGGCCAGGAGAGCGTCGAATTCGGCTTCCCAAGAGGGCTGCATGAAAGGACAAGTATTAAGTACAAGCTAAGCCACAAAGGATAAAGGAAGGGAAGATAATGGACCTGACGTGACGAGACCTCGGCCATATCCCCTGGGTCATTGCTCGAACCCAGAGAACTTAAAGGCCGAGCCAGTGTTTGAGACTGCTTCTCAATTCACGCGGCCGATGGAGGTTATCTACATTCGATGGCCACTGAGGCGGCCAAGAAATATAAACAACGCCCCTCGGCGAGTAGAATTTTCGGTGAAAAGAATAGGAGGGCACCTATCAGTTAGTACATCCTTGATTCAGAACTCTAAAAAAAGAAGGCATAGCTGAAATAAGGGAAGATAGGAATCCTTACATAGGTTGACGAGACCTCCTAAGGGGGGATGCCGAGGTCGACGTCTTGTGGATGTATCGGAGTCTCCGCCGTCGCCTCTGGCTCGGCAGGAGGAACCATCTCCAGAGCAATAACTCCCACCCCAACCGGAGCAAGGCGTTGTTCTCGGTTGGGGCATCAGTTTTTGCCTTGGCTGGAGCGATAACCAGAGGAACGTTGGCCACAGCTAGGGGGGACACGACCGCCTCGACCAAGGCAGGGCTGGATGGTTGGGTGACCTTCCTCGACGGCTGGGAGGAGGCGACCACAGGCTTGGATGGCTGAGCTCGGTGAGGGCGATGGGCCAGTGGAATCTCCTCACTAGCATCATCCTGCAACAATAAAATGATGGCGTTAGCATCGGGCAAAAATAAGATAAAGTACTTGTATTTATTCTAAAATGTTCATACCTCCTCCAAAATAATTGCCGTTCGTTTTGGATGTTGTGGGGATTGTCTCTCGGCCACCAACTCCGGAATGGCCGCAGCGGGTTGAACCGGGACAGCAGGTTCCCCGACTGGTGCAGCAGCGAACGGTTCGACCGCCTCAGGAATGGTCGAGACAGCGGAGCTGCTGGGTCGACCGCCTCAGGAATGGTCGAGGCAGCGGCTGGTTCGACCGCTCCCAAAGCAGGTGACGCCCAAGGTGATCGGCTGGCAGGGATTGGCCGTTCAGCTGGTAGTTCCTGAACAACGGGAGCAGTAAGGAGGTCGTCAGAGGTGGTCGCCTCAGTCGTTCGGCTTGAGATTACGTGAATCTCCCGTTCCCCCTTCCTTGCCAATGTCTTGACACGTTTTTAGGGTCGGGGAGCTTCACGCACCGGCTCGTCCTCCTGGCATGGCCGTTTGCTCAGTGGAGTTCGCACTACGGCGGCAGAGAGGGTTGATTTTTTCTTGGCAACGACCACAGCAATTACGGCCGCCTGTTTCAGTACTCGACCACCTAAGACAGAAAAACATGTTTAGAATCGAGTAGTTGAGAAGTAAAATTAAAGTCACATGGTCGTTTGAAATACAGAAGTAAAGATGGTCGGATACCTTGAGTTTTTTCCTTAGGGGGAGGGACGGCAATTTTCTTGGGGCGGTCGCCGAAGATTACGATGATGATATCGTCGACCGGGGTCCCAAAGAAGTCCCTGGTGTACGACTCCCACCAATCCCCGAAGGTGTCGATGCTCGGAGTCTCCAGAACAGCCGGCCGAAGACGGAGGTGCGTACACCTCTCTTGGAATTCATCCTCGGTATCCCAACATTCTTTCTCTGACGAACCGGAGAGTCGTCCTCAGCTGATAAGAGAGCGGGGGAGAAGTAGGGGCACCGGACAGCCCTGCAGGTAGCTAAGTTGCCTGGCCATGAACTGCGGATGATAGACCTCCCAGCTCGACCGACGAGCATCGCAGCTAAGGGGTAGGTCGCGTGACAGCACAAACGACCCCCAGTTCTGACGGAGCAAAGAGTCCTCGTTTCCACTCCAAGTTGCGATAGGGAGCTTGATAAAAGAAGGATATTCTCGACGACGGCATACGAAGAACTCGTCGTCAGAGAAATCTTCAAGACCAAAGAAGTACTTGAAGACTTCTTCAGCTCGGTGGGGAGGCGCCGGTTTGGAAGCCAGCAGAAGGCCGAGCGCTTCGTCGGAATGGAAGTTGGGAACGTCTGGCCGAAGCGTGGTGAAGTAGGCTTGCAACCAGAGTTGGAATACCCAAAGGGGCCCATTTTGGTGAGGGTCGATCGTGTGGATGGTCGCTTCGGCCAAACAACGAAGGAGGTGGGCGAGGATGGCCGGACTGAGTGCCAGAGTAAGACCACTTGCCAGGGCTTCAGCTACCGACATGTTCTCGACCAGACACTTGTTCGATTTGGTACAACAAATAAACTTGTTGTACCAATAGAACAAAAAAGCTTCGTGTTCCCCTTTGCGTGGGCTCGCATCTCCTCGGCCGGCAAAGTGGGCTATGAGGGTGCTGTAGTTGAAGAAATTTTTGTGCAGCCTCTGGACTTCGTCCTTGGAGGGATCTTGACCATCCCGGCGCAAGGTTTCGACGGCTCGAGCGTCGAATAGTGCTCTGAGATCAATGTTCGACTCACATCTGAAGAGAGCTGCATTGATCGGGAGACCAGAAGCGGGAGTTCCTAGGATGGCAGAGATGTCGAGGATAGTAGGGCCGATAGGGCCAAGGGGAAGAACCATAGTATTGGTGGCCGAGCACCAGAAAGTCAGGGCCGCCATAAGAAACTCTCGGTCTAT
This sequence comes from Cotoneaster glaucophyllus, assembly GCA_036320875.1. NCBI lineage: Eukaryota > Viridiplantae > Streptophyta > Magnoliopsida > Rosales > Rosaceae > Cotoneaster > Cotoneaster glaucophyllus. The sequence goes on from CM070062.1 coordinate 17,932,423, forward strand.
GGCAATCTTCATCGTCGAAAGCCTGATAGCGTCGTAAATTCCCAGAGCCTTCCACTCTTGACCGAAGAACTTTTCCATACAGCTGACCCAAGCAGCCCAGGTCGCAGTAGTCGAAGGCTAGGCTCCTTGAGGCTTCGACGTATCCCACTTCGCCCAGTCGAGCCCTTACCGAAGGGGCGTCAAGCAGTGTCCCTTCATAAGGTCGACAATGGAAGAAGGCACTGGCTTCTTGAGCAGAGGTCCAAGAATTTGATGGGATGTACTGGAGTCGTTCTCAAAACGAATGGCCTTGATGGCGCAATGATCTATGATGTCTTTATGGGTGTTGCACTCGTCGGAAAGCTTGGAAATGAAGGAGGTCATTGTTGATGAGAAGGAAGGATTGAAGATGAATATCTGGGTTGGAGGTGCTTTAGGGGGATTCTGGGTTTTCTAAAGAACTGCAAGAGAGAAGCAAAGGGATTTCAGAGATTTGAGAGCGTAAAATAGAAATGAAAGAAAATGGGGTATTTATAGGCATTTCTCAAGAAGATCAATCGGTTCGTTTTTGAAATTTGAAATGAACCAATCGATAAGACTGCGCGCCATGGTGAGGATCCAGGAAATCCAGGCGAAAAGACCAAAAATCTCGCAGAACTGACGACTTATCGCGTGGTTTGAGGACGTAAGATTGCGTGTGATGGCGGATTTAATGCAAAGAGACGTTTCGACGATTGCGTGCGCCCAGAGAAATAATTGTGAACTGTTGGGGTGATCAAGGACTGACGCGTGGCGTGTTCGGGAAGGATTGGAGGGAAACATCATTGCTCATAAATGGGCGTGGTATTATTCTCTGAGACAGCTCATCAGTCGTTGCGAGATGAGTGATGTCGTTTCGCTTCTTCAAGGCCGAGGCTCGACCATGGGCTATGGGTCGACGACCTCAGAAGCGAGGGGGCAGTGTTTGGGCCCAAAATGACATTGGGCCGAGCTCGGACCATCCTCGGCCCAGGATCTGCGCGAAGGCGATGAATCGACGCTATGGGCCACAGATTAGGAGGAATCCTATCTGGAAAAGGAAGGAAGAAAAGATAAGTGTAAAATGTGATAGAGGTCGAGACCCATTAGGAGAGGGAGTCCCGAGAAGAAGGTGAATCAAACTTGCAGTTGGAGGCAGGTTCAGAGTCCTAGTTGAATTGGGATCGGCCGAGATAGAATTGGAGTAGTATCGGCTGAGGTAGAGTTAGACTAGGAAGAGGAATTCTACCCAAGGACGGTTTGGAGCATTTGCATTACTATAAATAGAGGGGGAGCATAACATTAACCCTTTCCAATTCAACACACAAAACTACCATGCGCAAACCCTTTCAACCTTTGAGATTTTTATTTTCTTGTCCGCCAACACATCTTCAGTTTGGATAAACAGCACTGTGAAGGCAACCGGTGGTATCTTCAGTTTGGATAAACAGCATTATCGCCGTAGAACCAGTCGATCGCGGAGCACCTTCAGTTTGGATAAACAGCACTGCATCGAGGCCGATTGGTTATCTATCCAAGTCTCGGTCGAGAAGGACTTCCGGTTTCTCATCGACAGAGGTCATCTCACCAGCCTTCTCGGCGAAGTGAGGTGTTACGAGTTACCGAGCTCGGCACATTGAACGCCGAGTTGTTTTATGATTGGATACTCACAGGTTAGCTTCAGAGTTCGGCATTCCGACGGCCGAACCACTTTCACCGTCAAGACATACATCTGTTTTGAGTATCTGTGTCCCTATACTTTGGTGTCGATTCGGCTGCTTATACCTTTACGAATATAATCACTGTGACCGAATCTGGCGCCGACGATTCGTGAACTTCGCAAGACTAGCAGCCTTGTCTTCAGGCTCTAGAACCCAAAGGCCGAGGCGTGTTCCTTTCTCGGCCGTAGTCGCAAGATTCAGAAGTCAGCCATGCACACAACGCAACATCAACATTTTACTCACCGGCCGAGTTCGGCCGTCGAGTTGGCACGCCCCGCATTCAACCGAAGGACGTAGTTAGCTCATAGATTATTCGGCCTGCGCGCCACTTAGGCTTGGTAGTTTTTAGGATCAACAGATGGTCACACTAAACAAAGTCTCGCGTGGCTTGGCAAGGGCAATATGTCCCACTCATGATACGTGGACACAGTTACATAGTTCCACTCAGTGAAAGGTACGGGATAAGATGCATGTATGCAAATCAGTATACGTGAGGCGTAGAATCGATAAAAGATATGAAGTTAGACATAGAAGGCCCCAACCAACTTTGAAGCTTCCATGAAATTGCCAGCCCTTTGGGTTGGAGAAAGACATACCTCAATTATTGCATGAGACCGCACGTTTGTGCTTATCTATATCGTTTGTTTCTCTTACATAATTAGCAGTCTACTCACGATTACACTATTGCCCTCCTATCCAAACAATGCTAATGAATTGGACTAACCAATAATAACGTTAGTATAAAATAGAAATCAAACAAATTAGGTTAGATATCAATCCTATTATGAAATAATAACTACCAAATTATACATTATCTCATTTGGTTTTTTAATATAGTTATACTCTTGTTTTAAATATGAAGAAATAATGACTAATTAATCTCATTATATTAGTTACAAAAATGTTGTAAAATCTTATATAATATGTCAGAGATTCTTATATACAACCGAGTTATATTTTGATATGCATTTCACATGCGCACATGATGAGAAATACTGTAATTATGTATTTTTCCTAGGCTTGAAAACAAGAAAAATATCATAATTATATATACCAGATAGAGTATGTGATTAAAAGTTTTAAAAAGAATTAAATTAATGTTAAATTCTGCAAAAAAAAAAAAATTTATGGATTGGGGAAGTTAGAAAAAGTGGAAAGAAAAGTAGACATACGGTACAAATAAGAGAGAGAGAGAGAGAGAGAGAGAGAGAGAGAGTGTGTGAGTTCAGGGTACAGAAAAAGTGACGAATTTGTAAAGTAGCGTAAACGTGCAAATGAAATTAGCAAATGATATTTTTTAAAGAAAAAAATTTGTTAATTCTTTAGACCATCTCCAATGGTTGGTTAAACGCCAAATTACCCCCTAAAATTTCCTTCTAAACTCAATCCAACCCAAGAGAAAATTCTGGGCTAAATGCTAAATGCTAAATGTCAAACGAAGGCCAGATTGCCCCCATAATTTAGCCCAGAAATCGGTGTGGGCTCCACTGAACATAGTGAAAATATTTATCGGAATTTAAATTTTTTTAGATTAAAATGTTCATAAAATTAATTTACGATAGTCTACATATTTATTTAAAAAAAAATTAATTTAAGAAAAAAAATAGCCTAAGTTTATTCTTTAATAATCCTGGACTAAAATTTTAGGCTAGAACGGTTGGAGCAGAAAAACTATTTCTAGGCTAAAAGTTAAATTTTCCGAGCTAAAATATTTGACTTTTAGCCCAACCATTGAAGATGGTCTTAAAAACGCTTTAGACCACACTTTAAATCGAGTCAATTTCTCATCTACGTGAGAGTGTTTGGATTGAGCGCAAATAACTCCGCCACCACTAACAAGCTCCAAACCATAATTCTAGCCTTTTGAGAAAAATGGTATTTTGGGAAAACAATAAAAAAGGAAAAATAAGAGACACCGAAATTATGACATATAATAGCAGGTGATTTAGGAAGATGCAGGACAGCGACAGCCACGGAACTTGTGAGAATATCAGAAGAATCCCACACGCTGTTGACACGGTAAACACCACCACCTTAATCCCTCCCTTCTCTTCGTCTTCATCATCTACCACTCTCTCTCTCTCCCTATCGAACCCGGCCGACCCAGAAGCTGCAACAAACACTGAGTATAATCTTTAGATCCTTTGCGCGGGACCAAGTTGGAAATTTCGGACCGTGGGATCTTGATAGTGCGGTAAGGAAGGGGAGCAAGATGAGCGCGAAGGGGCCGAGGATGAGGACCCGGGTGGGGAAGTACGAGCTGGGGAAAACGCTGGGAGAGGGAACGTTTGCGAAGGTGAAGTTCGCCAAGAACATGGAGACCGGGCAGTGCGTCGCCATTAAAATCGTCCACCGTGAGCAAGTCCTCAGAAACAAGATGATCGAACACGTATGTACATACACATACATGCATATATATATATATATAGGTTTAAGATTTGGGGACACACTTTTTACACATATTTTTTACAAACTTTTTTTGGGTCTATTCCATTATGTATTTCAACTATCAAACATTTTATCTTTTATATCTTACCTCAAATATTATGTCTACAAAAAATCATACAAATTTAAAATCATATAATTGCTAGTTAAATTTAGTGTTTCTTTGTAGATCCGTATTCGTCTATTTCTTCACTCCAAATAAATGTCTAAATGGTTTTTATTTTTATTTTTTAATTTTTTGTTATGATGATATATGAATGATGTAATAAAACATAAATTGTTCGGATGGTTAAAACACATTACGAAGGAGCACTACAAAATGGATGTCAATATGTGTGTAAAAGCATGTGTCCCCATATCCTAATCCTTGTATAATGTGCTTTTTTCTTCTAATCAATATGTACGTAGGAATGTCGTTCAGAATGATTTGGTATGAATCACTTCTGCGCATAATCGTTTTTATTGTTTTAAGTTTTGAAAAAGGTTTTTAAGTTTTTCTGCCAAATGCAAAAGGAAGCGCGGGTAAACAGTACAAGCCTTTAATCATTTTAGGATGGCAGTGTGACCCAAATGTCTTTTTTTTTTCTTCATGGTTGGTTTGAAGTTGGCGATCAATGATGAACATTATAATTCATGTTTTTGAGTAGGTCAGGTGATAAAATACGAGGACTTTAGTTGGTTATAATGTAGAGCAGGAATGAAAGTATACCTACCTGTTTCTTGGTGCTTGTATTGGCAGATAAAAAGAGAGATATCAACAATGAAGCTGATCAAACACCCAAACGTTACGCAGATGTTTGAGGTAATCTCTTCCATTTTTATTTTGTTGAAGAAAAAAATTACAGGTGTTTTCGTTATGATCATTATAGTAGCTTTTTTTTTAAAAAAATGTGAAACTTAAATCTTAAATTTGATTGATTGTTAATGATATGAACAATCATATACCTTGTACAGGGGATATTGAAATATGCAATGAATAACGTATGCATTACAGATTTCTTCGCACATTTCTGAATCGAGACTTTTTGTGCTTATTAATAGGTCATGGCAAGCAAAACTAAGATCTACATTGTTCTCGAGTTTGTTGATGGGGGTGAGCTCTTTGACGAAATAGTAAGCGATTGTTGTTTCAACTTGCAGTATCCCCGGTTGCACAATATTCTTTTTGGTTAAATACTATGTTCACATTTGTTACTTAGGACACAAGTCTTGTGTTTCTTTTGGAAAACACTCCCTTATCAGTTCTGTTTTTCCTTAGGCCAAAAATGGGAGACTGAAAGAGGATGAGGCCAGGAGATATTTCCAACAGCTCATTAATGCTGTGGATTACTGCCATAGTAGAGGCGTGTACCATCGAGATTTGAAGGTTTAACAGACTTTATAACTTTATTACAGATTCATTGGTTGCATACTGTGTGCGATAGGAATGAAATATTGGGTTTCATTATTTGAGTTTTCATCACTTACATCTTTTTACTTCTTATGTAGCCCGAAAACCTTCTTCTGGATTCATATGGTGTCCTGAAGATTTCAGACTTTGGTCTCAGTACATTTGAACAGCAAGTGCGGGTGAGTAAAATTGTTGCAAAAAGATTTTAGTAGATTTAAAATATTGTATTGAAGTTGATTATAGTTTAATCCACATGTACTGTTACCAGAAGTGAATATTCCTCTTGCAATGAGGAGTGTATTTGGATCTTGTCGTTGGTGGGAAGTCGGAATGTTCAATTTGATCCTGTTCCCGATATGTTATAACGTATATGACATACTAAAGCAGACAGTGTACACATTTTGCAGGAAGATGGGCTGCTTCATACTGCCTGTGGGACTCCGAATTATGTTGCTCCTGAGGTATTCACTTCTGACTTTATGAAAACAAGTTATTGCATTGCTGTTTGATTATGTTCTTTTGTTTCTCACATTTGGTATGTTTGTATCAGGTGCTAAACAATAAAGGTTATGATGGCACATCAGCTGATATTTGGTCTTGCGGGGTCATTCTCTTTGTACTCATGGCTGGTTACCTGCCTTTTGACGAACCAAGTCTTATAGCGTTGTACAAAAAAGTACGTAAACAAGTTTCGCATCCTCTGTTTAAATGATGGGAATCTCCGGATAACTTATTAATGTATGGCTATTGTTAATTTCAGATCTGCAAAGCTGAATTTTCATGTCCAGGATGGTTTTCATCCAGCGCAAAGAAAATGATACAGCGCATACTTGATCCAAACCCTGTAACGGTGAGCTCCAAAGCCCTTTCTACTGTGCCAAAATTCAATAAGTACATTCTTCCGATATGCTCTTGAAAGTTATTATCTGAGACCATTGGTATATGAGCGTGCGCACATAACCTCATTATATAGGCATTACAGGGCATTAATATCTGAATGCAGACGATCATTTGTTATATAGCCTGACTAGGTGTTCTTTTCTTGTTCTCTCCTTTTTTTTTTCTTTTTCTGTGACAGCGGATAACAATTCCTGAGATATTAGAAAATGAATGGTTTAAGGAAGGCTACAAGCCAGCACAGTTCAAAGTGGAAGAGGATGTAAATCTAGATGATGTAGATGCTGTTTTCGGCAACTCAAAGGTATGAATATTAGTCAGAAGTTAATTTATTTCTCACAACCATGAATTTTTCTAGTTATCTTTAGTTGGAATAATCTGTCAGTTTTTGTGTGCTTGATCGAATATTGTCTTGAGTTTGTACACATTCTAAAATAGTCTTTTTCTTTTGGCTTGTTGCAGGAAAAATTAGTAACGGAAAGGAAAGAGAAACCTGTATCAATGAATGCTTTTGAGCTTATTTCTAGCTCAAAGAGTTTCAACCTGGAAAATTTATTTGAGAAGCAAATGGTATGTAGCATGACATTTTCTTAATTCCTTTTTATGAATGCTTCAGTGTGGCGGTCTACAGAATGATTGTATTTGCAGTTGCAAAATACATGTTTTGTTCCGATTGTTAGTCGAACAGAAACTAGGGAGCCTAGTAGATTTAGGAAGATTAGAAAATCAAGGATTCGCGGTATTAGTGTTTAGGACTTATAGGTTTTGTTGAATCAAGAGCATGCTTAGGCTCACAATCCATAGTGGCCTTCTAATTCTTTGTTGTTGTCAAAGTTATTCTGCAAGTTTCCTGCCTTCTGATCTTTGGAATTCCATACTATAGGGTCTTGTGAAACGAGAAACCCGATTTACTTCTCAACGCCCTGCAAATGAAATCATGAACAAAATTGAGGAAGCTGCAAAGCCGTTGGGCTTTAATGTTCACAAGAGAGACTACAAGGTAATGTGTTTTATTCTACTCTTTCTCATGCTGCGCTTTATAAGACTTGACTTAATAAGCAAGTATCCTATCAAAACAACCTTCATGTTATGTTTATAAATTACAATTGTATCTTCTGCTAATTCTGAGCAATTGCAGATGAAGTTGCAAGGAGACAAGCATGGCAGAAAGGGCCACCTCTCCGTAGCTACTGAGGTATTGTCTTTGGCATGTATATATATTACGTGTTTGATACAGTTATTTGGAAAGCAAGTCATCACTTAGTAAGGGGCAACTTGATAAAAACTAAAGATGCTACTTTCGATTAAGTACCAAATCGTAAAACATGGTGTAATTAACTCTCTTCTTAACTTCTTGCTTAAGGTGTTCGAGATGGCTCCCTCCGTGCACATGGTAGAGCTCCGGAAAACTGGTGGCGACACACTAGAGTTTCACAAGGCAAGCGAACATTTTATTTTTGAACATTTTAGTTTCAAACATTTTCCATACTCTTTTTCAAGGGCCACCATGCTGTCTACTGATTCTGCCCTCTAAATGTCTGTTACTACAGTTCTACAAAACTTTCTCATCGGGTTTACAAGATATAGTGTGGAAATCTGAAGAAACTACAGAAGAATCAAGGTGATCATCTCTCTCTCTCTCTGCATGCTCACTCAAGTGTACGTGTGAGCTCATTGTTACGGAGAGTATGCTTGTTGACAGACGTTTTAATTTTTTTTTTTTGTGCAGGGCATAAAAGCTCTTCTTTTGGTTCTGATCTGTTTTGGCCTGTGATGCATTTAGGTCTGAGACCTATACAAATGCATAATGGTACATGGATGCAAGGGAAATTGGGAGCATGTATCGGGCAGTGTAGCCAGGCCTGAAGTGGTCCGCGGTAACGAGACATGAATCCCTCGGAACTGAGGTGGTCTGGATTCTCTTCCTTTTAGTTCTATGAATTGAATCCATCGACGATTTTGAAGAAACAATTATATATCATTAGAGTGAAGTGAGAAATTCTTGATTCCCTGCTGTGATGGAAGATCGAACAATGAACATTCTTGATTGTACTTTCCAATTTTTTGACAGTCATGTGATACTTTGTTCATGATCATCCCCATGTAGCTAGCGAGTTCAATTTTAATTTTCATAAGAACTTTTGTGATGTTATTTAAAATTCTGCCAATTTTTCTGATTTGGCAACTCTGACCTATGCTACCACTCATCTTTTGTGGACATTGATAAGGAGGACTTAAGTTTATATGGCGTCCCGTTCTAAGTTGCTCTCATTGATTAGAGCCTTCCACTTAGCAACACCTTGCTATATGGATTGGACCAACGGATATTTTGATTGAAATTTTATGGCATTGATGTAATGGAAGTGAGGGACCTATGACAATGGTAGAACATCTGGACTCGTATGGCAAGTGGTGGTCCTCAAAATTACACAGATTACGTGGCTCAGAGACTAAAGTAATTAGAGCTAACTATGTTTTTGATGGTTGATTGCCGATGCGGGTTTGCCAACTCACAACTGAACTTGTCGAGGGAATGCCTCTGAGTGTGATGGTGTGGTGAATCGTGTTGCTGACTTTTGAATCGAGCAACTTCAGCTGAGGAATGAACACTTTCAGCCTTGAGTTGTATACCTGAGATGACGTTATGCAAATCATTATGAAATTCTGGACCAGGTTCAGCAGTCTCGACTATATTGGTAACATTGTAGGTCCGCCAAATTGGCATCAAACCTTAAGGATCAAGATACACAAAGAAAATGAGTGCTTCATTGTAAAAACAGTTCAATCGTTTGACTGTCGAACTCTGAACGTGAGTTGAGAATATCCAATCATAAAACACTTCAGTTCACTGAGAAAGCTAATGAAGTGTCCTCTTTCGGCGAAAGAATCAAAGATTATTTGCCTGCTGAATCTTGAGATAGTTAATCAATTGAACTTCTTCTAACAGGCAGCCAAGACTATTAAGCCAAACTAGTTCTTCAACTTCTGCTCTGTCTAACCAAGCAATCGCATTTGGTGGTTGCTTCTGGAAAACGCAGTCTAATAAGGCAGTCGTCATCTGTCGGCTGCCAACCCTAACTTATCTAACCAGACTCAATTTGTGTTGTGGGCAGTGAGTAGTTAGTGTTTTTCTCAAAAGTATGAGAGGTTTCGCTTAGAGCGATGATTTGTGTTGTGGGCAATAGTAAGGATAAGTTTGTAGTTTTCCTTTTTTGTTTTTTTGTCTTCTTGTTGCATGGGCTTCTTGCCCATCCTTGATTTTATTGGGTTGTTTGTTGTACCTTGTATCGGGTATTTTCTAATTTAACGAATCAACAAAAAAAAAAAAAAAAAAAAAACTTATTTTTGAGAAGAAAGTGACGATCTTTTAATATAGGTCCAATTTTCTAGTGGTATTCCTCTTCACTTGTAAGTGAGATATCTTAGGTTTGATTCTCGCCAAAGACAAATTTGAACCACATTATTGCTAGCTTATTGTGAGGTTTAGCTAACTCCTCCACCCCTTAGTGTAAATTAGGGGTGGGCATGTGCCGGACCGGGCCCAAATTTAGAGGAACCAGACCTTACCCATTGTAAATAGTAACGGGACGGACCGAGCCGGGCAATGGGATTTCAAAATTTGGAACCGGACCTAACCGGCTCCTTTGAAATGGACCGAAACGAGCAGGGTCACGAGTCCAATATCTTTTTTTTTTTTTTTTTTTTTTGTCAGCCACAAATCGAATCCAAGCAAATTCCAGATCTAGGTTACTCACAAAATTGATCAAGTTTATCCGCTGCAATTCAAGTTTGGTTATTGAATACTTAAAAACGAAATGTTGGGTTATGGAAATTGACTTACAGATTGAAGATTCAAGATTTATAAAAAGAAGACCCGCAATTTGGGCAGAAAATACAAACTTACTCAACCTTTCCAGAATCCAAAGGTTAATAAATTACACGGGATGGAAGGTAAAAACTTGAAATTTCAAAACCCAGATCAAATATCAACCTAGATGCCACCTGAAGCGCGAAAGCAAGCTCCTTCCAGTCCCTAATGGTGGCGATGAGGTCGTCGATCGAGTCAGGAAACGCCCAGAACCGACCGAGTCGGACCATATTAGGTGGTTAGCATCAACATAATTCGAGATCGAGGGAGGAGAGAGTCGCTGCCCGCTGCGAGTGCTCCAGTTGGGAATTCGAGGGAAAGAGAGTCTGTCGGTGTTGAGGAGAGCAGATGGTGGTGTCGGAGTCGGGATAGAGACCTCGGGTAGGATTCTCACCCTTTTTTTTTTCCCTCATCTTCATTCTCTTTCTAATTGAACGGTCACGGTTAAACTACGTCAACATCTTATATTAATTATTTTATAAAAAGAGAAAGACAAAATAAAAAAAATATAAGAGGAGAGGATGAAAGGGAATGAAGAGAAAATGGGAGAGAATCCTAATCCGATCTCGAGACCGAGGCTCAAATTTCTAAAGAGGAGATAGTTGAGTGAGTTGGACCTAGGAATTCGAGAACGGAGAGACCGAGAAAATATAAGTGATAGAAATGACATCACATGCCATTGTAATTTTTTTTAATTGAACTGCCAAATTCCAACGATTTTGGGGGGCGTTGAATTCATCCGTTTCTTCAATCCTTATCGCGTCAATTCCGACGAGTTTGAAAGAAGAAAAAAAAAACAATCGTGCCGATTCCGAGGTTGTAGAAATTCATATTTGAATTATGAGATATATAAATATGATTCTTGCAAGCAACCAATGCAGTTAGGAGTTTGGGTTTTGAAGATATTCATATCTGGTGAACTGGTATAGCAATATGCACCTGTTCTATCTGTTAATTGACTGTTGTTAGTTGCTTTTGTTGTCTACCTATATGAGTGCAAGGAAAATATAATTTTTCTATTAGGGTGGATTTTTACATTATATATGCACCTGGCCACACCTCGTATGAGTTCATTGAATTTGAGACATGCATCATTGTTCGAGCATGAGTATTTGGTTTTTTAATTGGTATACTTGCTTTTAGGCTTGTTATGATACAAGGGTTCTAAGAATCCCAAGTGTTGTAACTGTTTATCTACCTCTAATATCCGAGAAACCAATACAAGTAAGACTCGCCTCTATTTGAGATGCAGTGGTAGTACAATGTAATCTTAATTTCTAACATTTTTCATATGTTTAGACGAAGGATTTCCAAGTCTTAAGAGATTGAGGCCAAGCTTGTAAGAAATGAATCGCAAAATGTCTATAGGAGGGAGTAGAAAATCTTCATACGGTCATTGCAAAGGCAAATGAGAAAAGTTTATAAATCCCTACTTAGAATGTGTCATTTACCTATCTCTCTTACGAACATACCATTGTTATGCTATTATGAGGAATTATCTAATTTTATTGTCAATATTTTGTGATTTATTCCTTAATAACGTGATCGCAATCTCAAAAAATGCCTTTGTTATGCTGGTATTAGAAATTTTCTAATTCTATTGTCAATATTTTGTGATTTATTCCTTAATAATGTGATCCCAGTCTCTTAAAACTTAGAAACCACTCATCTAGGAATGACAACAGTTCGGTTTGGGAACGGAAATACTATATTCATCCCCATAACCACAAAAATTAACCATATACATAGCCGCAAATTAACCATCGGGTATTATCCATAACCATACCCACGAGATAACGGATTTATCATCGGTTAATGGTTATATCCATCTTTGTCAATACAAAAATATATTTGTTCAATTGACGCATGATAATTTAGTAAATATTAATTCGTCATTAAATATATGATGTATAAAATGATTTAATGAATGAATCTTGTGGAGCATAAAAATTAAAGTTAAACATTAATAATGTTGGTTGATCTTTGATATCTCCCATAAGTACCATTGAATTCTCATAGATTTTGATTCATATAAAAAATTATGAACTCTCCCACAAAATGCAACTCACATAATGCAATTTTTGTATTTACACTCAAAGTAAGGGATTTGGCGAATAATGAATATACATGTGTGTGTCTATATTTTAATATTTTAATATTATGAATAATTATATTATATATTATTCGGTTCGGATTCGAGAACGGATACGGATTGAGGACCCTTATAACCATATCCAAAACCATAACCGAATAATATTCATGGTTTTTCCCCATACCCAAAATATACCTGAATTGTGACAGCCCATCCCAAATTCGTACATATTTGTTATCCTCGAAAATGTGAATGTACGTTATTACCCTTGAACGATGGTTACGTTTATGATTTTGGGCTTAAGTAAAGGCCCAAATTCTTGGAATTGGACCAATCCCCTCATTTCCTAAGTTTCGGGAACCCTAATTGTGTAGGTTAAGAAGATTAGGGTTTAATTGTTTAGGTTGGTTAGTTTTGGACCAATTGGAAACTAAAGTTGGATTCTAGTGTGTTGTGATTGGTGTTGAGGACCACACAAACACTCTTGGACCACTTTCTCTCTCCCGTTGACTCTCCCTCTCTCCTACACTCTCGGATTTCACTCTCGCACTCCCTCTCTCTTTGAAGTTGTACGGACGACACCCCAAAGAGCCTCCAAACGTTGCATATCGAACGTACTAAGGTCACCATAGTGATCCTTGAAGAACCACAAGCACAACCATACTCCTTTTAGGCCGTGGAACCTTCGAGAAACCCTAGTTCGAAAAAGAACCGTCGAGGTACAGTAACGACTACACGATCGTGGAAGTTTCACGCCATTTAAAGACTCTCAAAGGTACCCTCTATTCCTCCCAAGTGTATTGGTTGAGTTTTGGTTAGGTTTGGACGTCGGAAAGCCATAGAAACCGAACCTCCGAGAAAAACATTATTCATCAACTTTTAATTGGATGATTTTTTGTGAATTTTAGGACCTTAGCAAGCTCAAGGACCTTCCCACGATGCTCGGAGTGCATCGTTAAGAAGATTTGGTCCACGGGAAGCTCTGATACCAAACTGACACACCCCGACCGAGATCGAGGCATGCTGGCCGTCACGTGAGGGTGTCGTAGCCATGTGCACAGTGCGGAAGCGATCAAATAGTAAGAATTACGAATGAATAAAAACCAACTTCAAGAGTGTTAGAACGAAATAAGTGCGAATACACAATCAGAGCATAAGGTGCAGTCGAACATAAGGAGTACTTAAATAAAAACATCCCATGGGTCTTACATGGGTGAAGGTCTGTCAGAATCACGGCTGCTGCCTCGGATACCACCAACAACGCTACCTAGAACCTAGAGGGGCGCAAAACAAAAGCGTGAATGGGCAAAAACAAATCTTTTCAAAAATCATTCAAAAACAATCTTTATAACCCCTCGCCGTAAAACCTGTATACTTTCCCAGAAAAATAGTATATATGTTTTACGGCGAGGGGTTATAAAGATTGTTTTTGAATGATTTTTGAAAAGATTTGTTTTTGCCCACTCACGCTTTTGTTTTGCACCCCTCCAGGTTCTAGGTAGCGTTGTTGGTGGTATCCGAGGCAGCAGCCGTGATTCTGACAGACCTTCATCCATGTAGGACCCATGAGATGTTTTTATTTAAGTACTCCTTATGTTCGACTGCACCTAGACAATTATGCTCTGATTGTGTATTCGCACTTATTCCGTTCTAACACTCTTGAAGTTGGTTTTTATTCATTTGTAATTCTTACTATTTGATCACTTCCGCACTGTGCACATGGCTACGTCACCCTCACGTGACGGCCAACATGCCTCGATCTCGGTCGGGGTGTATCATGAATTTTTATACCCAAATCAAATTCATTCAGACGGTTATCCACAGTTATCGGATTTAACGGTTAGAATTGTCATCCCTCATCTAAACATTATAAAAACAGTTTATTGATTTCTTTATAAAGTAAACGTATCTTGGAAAATCAAACCAACTTTTTTTTTTTGTTTCTATTTCGAAGTCTTCGTTTTCGAACTTTCGAAATCCATTAAATCACAACAAATAAAATTTGGTCGGCACCTTTTTCTCACCAAATCGACGAAACCCTACACGGCTAAAACACAACCCATAGCCCACTGCCACCCACGCTTTATTTACGTTGCAATTAGTTTTGGAAAAGGCACAGTTGGCAAATGTGCCACTTGGTCATTGATTGGATTTATAGTTTCTAGTTAGCAGCTCCATACACACAGACGGAGCTAATGAAGGCTCAGTGGGGGCAGATGCCCCCACTCAAGTAATTCGTTTGTTTAGTTATAGACTACAATTATATAATATACACGGGTTATCTTTGAATAAAATATATGTATCTAATATCCAACATACATTCATTCTACTTATACACCATATCAAATATTATATGAACAATAGTGCTCTTGTTCTGTCATTCAAACCGAAAAAATCCTCTCCCGTCTATCATGTACTTATATTTTTCTTATCACTTTGCCACTTTCCACTACTATTTTGAAATTTTTGTAACATTGGAATTGTGATACATCATCATTTGAAACCATCATTAATATCATATTGAGTATAACCATACTATAATAAGGTTTTCTTTGTGTTTTCGGTTGCCCCCACTAGAAGAAATTTTTGGCTTCGTCTCTGTCCATACATGCAAAAATTTGTCACGTCTCACGCTTCTTTGGTTACAATAAATTTCGTCAAAGTTAATTACCAAACAAGACCAACTTGTAGATTCAAAAAAATCAGTGAATTCTCACCAACTTACCACGAGTATTGTACTTTTTAAACACGTAACCTGCATTTATTGGATGTGAACAAAAATTTGATTACATAGAACAATCTTTTGTTAATAGGATAAAAGTATAAAATTCAAGATCTTATGAGCTAAGTAACGCATTCTGGTTGTTCGTTTCACTTTAAATAGCTAGTTACCCCCTTAATCCTATTCTATTTTGTGGTTAATCTAGGTTACTTATGAGTTGACCAAGATCAGCTAAAGAACCTTGTTAATTAGGACAAGCTCACATGGGGCCAGACTGGCCAGTCTATATGCAATTTAGTTTTTTCTTTGATTGTGATTGTGATTGAAGGACAGAAACATCAATTTCTAGCATATGTAATTAAAAGATTTAAAGTTTTAATACATATGATTCATTGACATATCAATAAACAGCAGACGTATCTACTTATGATAACTTGTAATAAAGTTCATTGATTTATTGTCGACCCTAACAACTCACAACTAATTAATCCTCAATCGTTCATCTTTGCAATGATCATAAGCAAATTCATTCGATGGTGTTGGTTATATGTCAATATATTTAAATAATTGGTTTTAATATCAATAGACTAATAACCTATTAGCTCGTTTTGCTCTTAGCATAAATGATGTTGGAAGTTGGTTTGAGAAAATTTCTCATGACATTGTTGATGTTTTTTTTTACATTTGTAACTCTTTTTTACTATAGTATGGGTTTTTTTTTAGGGAGAGTGTAGTCTATTTGAGGTGTGGTTCCTTCCAATCGATGTTACTGAAGTGAACAATAGCTACAATATTTCAACAATCGAGCCCTGATTTATAGTCACGCTCGTCTAATATTCTCAAAGTCTAATGCTAGCGCTATTTGTTGCTTTGTCGAGTAAAATTACATCGATTTTGTTTGAAAACTAATTAATTTTTGAAAAATAAAGAAATTATCATGGACGTATGAGAAGAAAGATGAACATGCTCCGAAAGAGAGGGGATATTTCGATCAGTCTATTGGACGAGTACATATGAATTTGGTTTGAACATGCAACGAGAACTTAGGTTATTAGAATATTGCATTATAAATTGTTGTATTCATTTTTAGTGTGGAAGTCAAAATTTTAATCTTAAAGTCAATTGTTTATCAAAAGGGTTGCGATTTTCTACTATTTTTCTTGTTTTGGCTGCTACGTACTTTACTTCATTTGGCTATACTCACTGTGGTACCAAAGTATTTCCTATTTATTATTAATTATATATAACAAGCAAAGTATTTATTATTTTTTATTTGTTTATAACAAGCAATGTTATTATTACAATCTATTCTGAATAGAGAAAGAAAGAGTTTGAAATCAGAAAGCATTAAGTTAAAAGATAAGACATAAATCACTAGAATGATTCATCATTTACAAATGAGTCAAAATTATTAGTTTTACAGAATAAACAAGTCATTCCAAGTTGATGGTTTCAGCATGGCAACTGACAAGTAATGTGTACATTTCACGTTAATTAATAATTGTTAAAATCAAATTTGTGTACTGTCCCCAATAAAAGGGTTAGAGCAAACTCAACTACCTATAAAAGAACAAACAACCATGATTAACCTTGGGTGCTGGTCTGATATCGACCTAAAGCTCTTCGACGGTTAAGTTAGTAAGCAATATTAAGACTCAAGAAGTGGGCAAGAGAATATTGAAAATGTGATAATTGTGTTTCCACAGATGAACCCAAGATGGGGTTTTATACTAGTCGATAAAGCGTTTTTAGTACATGGAATCTATATTAAACCGGGAGAATCTAAGACGATATCTAAGATTATATATTGTATACTCTTAGGAGTATGATTACTTGTGTTGCACACCAATTCCTAGATTGTATGTGAACTCCCATCCCCGAATTTCATTATTCAAACTTCGCATTTCGATGTTGTTACGACACGTTCGTTAATTTTTTTTCTTTTCGAATTTGCAAAAGGATGAAAATGCCCATGTTGGGAGAAATTCTACGTGAACGTTTGAGCTCCTTTCATGTTTTGCCTCATTTCTTAGCATATTTGAGTAGTACGTGTCGTTACGAATGCGTGGGCACAAGCGGAGTAAAATTTGGAACTAGAATGAAGATTCTATGGGGCTCAAAAATCAAGAGTAGTTTTGGTAATTTTACTTGTAATGGGACGCATATTGTTTGTATCTTTATGGCTTTTTTTCCGTGCCAGTGGAACCCCTTTCCCCGTTTTTCCGGAACAATACTTGGCTACTCAAAGATGAGTAGGAACTCCTACTCAAAATTTCTCAAAATTGTTCGTTGTAAATTTATAGAACTTCGTGTTTATAATCAGAACCGTTAATATTATAAATGACTCTATAAAGACTGCCTCTGCAAAAAAATCAATTAAAACTAAGGTCATTTAGTCATCAAACTGTTTAAAAACAAATGAACGGTATTGGTAAAAGCATTACGAACCATCTATGTATTTGCTACAATAGATTGACTAAACGACATTAATTTTAATTTATTTTTTGTAGAGATGATCTTTACAATGTGATTCATAGTATAAACGATTCTGATCATAAGCACAAAACTCTGTGATTAAAACACTAAGAGTTTTGAGTAGGAATTCCTACTCATCTTTGAGTAGTCAAGTATTGTTCTTTCTTCCATGTTCCCTTTCTCTCTCCCTCACTTTATCTTCTCATGCAGTTCACTCTGCACTTTCTCTCTCTCAACGTCCTCTTACCCGAGCTACACATGATGGCAAGCCGTCATTTTTCCCGTGAGTTAGTCCTTGCAAACATCACTACCACCCTGTTCACCTTAACACCCTGATCACCACCACACTCGTTTGCGGAGATTCATGAAAGATATGTCTGAACCCATGAGCCCATTAAAGGCTAGCTTTTCCGACGAGATTTTGTATCATTTCCACTGATTTTGATCAAATTTTGGGCCACTAATCGAGTCCGGTCACCCCAGAAGTCAGTTTTTGAGCATTGGATGCTTGGGTTTACCTCAAATAACAAAGCTCCAAGAACCTCGATTTGAGCTGAGATTTTTTTCCACCAAGTTTAGGCCATCTCTGACTTTTTTTCACTTCCAGTAGGTATGAACTTGTTCCTTATCTTTGTCGCTTCATTTTGATACAAGGATCGTCAAATTTAGTTGAGAAATGAACAAGTTATAGCTTCGAGAAGTTTTTTTGGCCAATTTTACAGTTTTCAGCAAAATTAATGGTGGCGGGCAACAACAAATGACGACGCCGACTACAGAAGGAAGGAAGGGATGATGGAATATTCTGTCACGTGACGGAATATTCCTTACTTCGTCCGGTATGCCATTACAATTTTCGTTAAGTGTAACGGAATATTTCGTCATAGTGATGAAATATCCCAGTTGACCCAGTGTGCACGTGAGTGACTTTAGTATATGTGGTATAGGGTATTACCTTGAAAATTCTCGTGCTAGTATACTTTGTGAAAATGGCATGGATTTATAAACGTAACCTTTATTAAAATGTTGCTTTTAAATTCAACTATCGATCTATTTCATGAAAGTGATTTGATATGCATTTTGTGATGTTTGAGAAACATGAAGGTTAGTAGATGACCATTACCCTAGTGCCAATAGGTCATGTGTTACCGAGTCTGCACTATGTAGCAGTGGTACATGGATGGTTTCGCCTAGTTAATCCGCATTAAGGACCATACTTTTTAAGGGTTGCGCCTGGTTAATCTGCATTGGGCAGCCTAAGATCGCACCTGGTTAATCTGCATTGTGTGATCCTCGTTACTTAGGTATGGCCATACGTAAATAAGAGATGATCATGCTTGTTCAATCCAAATTGGGTGATCATCGCCTACCAGTTTTCATAGAAGTAACTCTCTGTGGTTAATCCGTATTGGGAGGGTCATTGTGTACTTGGTTACTTTGTTCTCAGGAGTGGTTCTACTTGGTTAATCTGCATTGGAGGACCATTTACTGATGATTACTTATTGTATGCTTCGGCTGAACTGTGTTGCTCTAGCCTAGTTTTTAGCGTATTTATGAACTAAAGATTTGAGAACCTTTGTAGTTTAATTTAGAAAAACTGATGGATGTTTGGGGTAACTCCTTCGAGATTTCCAGTGCATGGTTTATGATTATATAAAGTATGGTTTTGTGAATGATGTTCTACACTGAGATCGATGGACTTGTTTTATGGATATCACATATGTTAATTATTGTCATTCACATGAGTTTCGCAGCTTATCCAAGTTGTTGCTTGCGAGGGAGACCAAATTTCTAAACCAAATTTTGTAAACTAAATGATGTGGATGTTAATGATTTGATTATTATTTGAGTGTTGATTAATGTGCTTATTTCCTATTAGTGACACATCATTTGGTTTGTAAAATTAGTTAAAAAATTGGGTAAATGTAATATCCTGAAAAATTTAAAATATATGATTATGTGGAGATTTTTATCGGAAAGTGAAATGACGAAAATGTCCCTTGTTGACTAAATGTAATTTTATGAGGATGTATTTTATCCTCATATATTTTAATGTATGTCTTGACATATTTGGATAAAGGACAATTCCATGAGTGCGTAGACGCAAACAGATCTTAATTCCGAGTTAGAACGAAGAAGTTACGAGCCTCGGAAGTAGTGAAACCTTTCAGACATGTGGACTTACCATAAGGAGGGCGTTTCTAATTTAGTATCTACCCAATTAGTAGGTTTCTATTTGGGGGAAACCTGGTTCAAAGGCCCAAAACAACCCAAAAACCCACCTAAGTGACCCACTCCGACCTCCCATTTTCCAACGCTGATTGCGGCCAATTCTACTGGAATTTTTCGACTCCACCACCACTATCTTGGAGCTCTCACTTCCCTCTATAAATTCCAACCAAGAACTACCTTGATAGGCCACCACATGTGGCAGGGAGAAGCCACGAAAACCAACAAAAACCATCAGTTCTCCGACCATCACTTGTCCCCGTTGGACCACTGTAGGCCGCGAATCGACGCAGGGAAGCTTTAGGCACCCGCCGGCTTTATCGGAAAAATTGACCCTCTTTCGTCCACTTTTGGACTTCGTGGCAGGTATTAAACTTGTTCATCTTATTGAGCTCTATCTTCCTATAAATTTTGGTACAATTTGGAGTTAGTCGAAAAAGTGGGTTTCCAGTCGTCCAAAAACGCCATGCGCGGCGGCGCGTGACCAGTGAGCCGACGCTTGACACACCCCGACCTAAATCAAGGCGTGCTGGCCGTCACGTGAAGGTGACGTAGCCATGTGAGCAGTGTGGAAGCGAAAAGAAGATAAGAAAGTGAATAAATAAAAACCAACCTAGAAGCTTACTAACGAAATAGCATGAAGTGCAAGTGTAAAGAGTTAAGTGTCATAACACCATAACGGAACATAAGTGGCCTAGGAACAGTCCAACAAAGTGTGACAAGTTTAAACCTCGAAGGTTAACAAATTTACATTAGCTAAGTCTGTCAGAACAGCCTTCCAAACCTCGTGAACCACAGCTTCCAAATCACCTAATACCTGGAGAGGCGCAAAACAAAAGTGTGAGTGGGCAAAAACAAAGGTTTTCCAAAACATTTACTTCTCAAAAGTTCTAACCCCTCATTGTAAAACCTGTATAGCTTTCCCAGAAATAGAACATATGAATCGATATATGTATAACTCAAAACAAAATCTCGAATCAATGTCAAGGTATGATGCCATATAAGATATCAACAATATAATCAAATTTCATAAATGAATAGCTCGTATGAAAGAGAATGCACTAACAATAAAATTCATATGTGTCAACCGGATCCACTAAATGAGGCATGTACGGTTGAACCTATAGCCGGCCTGACATGCCTGCATACGAGTCGGAACCACCTCTAGTGGTCTGTGCAACGATATTATGTCGGAACCATAGCTAATGGTCTGTACGACAAGAACGAGTATATCGGAACCGTCGCTAACGGTATGTACAATAAGAATGAATATATCGGAACCGTCGCTAACGGTCTGTACGATAAGAATGAATATATCGGAACCACCTCTAGTGGTCTGTACGACAAGACTATGTCATCAGGCAAAACCATAACCTTACATCCTAACCTTAACCACAAAACCTTACCTGGAACTTACCTGAGCGTCCACAACACCAATGATAGCATAATTTAATTAGAATGCCATTTTAACATAATGATAATGCATGATGGCAATTTAATGCATAAGGCTATTTAAATACGTTTTCGGGGAAAAACACAATGGATATACAAATATATACAAAATAAATGCCCACTCACTGGTATGTGGAAGGGTCATAACCCCCGAGTCTCGCCTGGCTACGCAAGTCCTCCGCGTACGTCTCACCTATATGGGAAACAACTATATAAACGTTATTTTTAAAGTACCTAACAAACATTAGGTAATAACTTCTCATACATTGCTCAAATGGGGTGTTTGAATATACCAAAGTGATCTACACAACCTCAGGAACAACCCCATATTTTTAGAATAATTTTTTGACCACCCATGTGCCGCCACGCGCCGGCCAAGGCACGGCCAGACGCGCCGCCCCCGTGCGGGCACGTGCCTGGCACAGGGGAACGGAAACCTGATGGGGTTAGGGAATATTCCATAAAAAATACAGAATATTCCGTCTAATCTAACTAACGTCGTTACTGCCATTAGGAATATTACATCAAACTTGACGGAATATTCTTTTTCTTCTCCAGCGAGTCACCGAACCCCAGCAACTGTTCGCCAGTTTCTGGAAAAACTTTAAACCTACTATTCTACTTCATTTCTGCACCATTTTTCATGAAATTAACACCAAAAGAAAGCTCTCGACGAGTAGAATAACGATATACCTTATTTAAGCCTTAAATTCCACGAGATCACGTCGGAGAGAGTTCGAAAATCCGTCCACCACTGTGCAAGTTCGTATATGAGCTTCCCGACGTCCAAAACACCTCAACGTTGCACTCCGAGCATCGTGAGGATGTCCTAAAGCTCACTATAATCTTGGAATTCGAAGAAAATCCTCCGTTTAAAAGTTGGTGAATAGTGCCAACTTCGGAGGATCGGTTTTCACTGAGTTTTCGAGGGTTTCATGTACAACCAAAGGTATGGTTGTACTCAGGGACTCTCAAGGATCACAAAGATGGTCCTAGAATGCTCAATCTATGAAGTTTTGGTTTGATTTGGGTGTTGCTATACAATTTGCAGAGAGAGAGTGAGAGAGAGCACGGGTCCGAGAGAGAAGAAAGATTTCAGATGGGTGTGTGTGTGTACGTGGTCCTCCCACAGCCAATCAACACAAACAAAAATCTATAACCTAGGTTCTAATTAGTCCTCAACCAATTTTTACTACAACCTAACTAACTAACTAAACCCTAACCCTAACTCTAATCTAATAGGTTCCCACAAAATAGGAAGTACAATAATTGGTCCAACCAACCTTTTTGGGTCTTCAAACTTAGCCCAAAATAAGAATTTAACCCAACGCTCAAGGGTAATTTCGTACTTTCACATTTTCAAGGATAATGAATGTGCATAAATCGGGACGGGTTGTCACAATCTACCCCTTTAAGAAAATTTCGTCCTCAAAATTTCAAACAACAACAACAACAACAATTACAAAACAACTGCTAATAACCATAAAACAAATGTGGGTACAACTTTCTCATTCGGTTCTCTGTTTCCCATGTGGCTTCTTCCACTGAATGATTTCTCCATAAGGCTTTTACCATACGAATAGTCTTGTTCCTCAACACTTTATCTTTCCAATTTAAGATCGTCACTGGCTCCTCTTCATAAGTCAAGTCCGAACTAATCTCTAGCGGTTGAGGAGGCAACACATGTGAAGGATCCGAAACATAGTGACGAAGCATGGAAACATGAAACACATTGTGCACTCTAGCCAACTCCGGAGGCAACTCAAGCTTGTAAGCTACCTCACCAACTCGTTCAGTGATCTGGTACGGTCCGATGTACCTAGGGCTCAGCTTATGATATGTTGTGCTGTAAAGTAGTCCTACACCAAGAGCTTCTTGAAATGCTACCCAGAACTTAGAAGTGAATCTGGGATCTCGATCCGAGATAATACTCACCGGAACTCCGTGGTACTTCACAATTTTGATCAAGAACAACTCAGCTAACTTGTTTAGAGAATATTTCTCCCTCACTGGAATGAAATGCGCTGACTTAGTAAGCCGATCAACGATCACCCAAATGCCATCAAAACCATTCTGTGTACGTGGAAGCTTATACACAAAATCCATGGTAATATTTTCCCACTTCCATTAAGGAATGGGAAGTGGCTGCATTAATCCAAACGGTTTCTTCCTTTCCGCTTTGACCTGTTGGCAAATTCCACATTTACTAACATACTCTGCAATTTCCCTTTTCATGCCTGGCCAATAATAGAACGGTCTAATGGTATGATACATTTTAGTACCTCCCGGATGCATAGCATAAGCCGACACGTGCGCCTTATCCAGAATCTCTTTCTTTAACTCTGCATTTTTTGGCACATACATTCAGTTTTCTTGCATCAACATACCATCAGATTCCCGAACTTTAAGATCTTTCTTTTTCCCTCAATTTCTGGCTCGAATCAAGTCTTGAACTTCTTCATCTTCCATCTGAGCAGCCAGTATACGATCAATTAGAATAGGCCTAACCTGGAAATTGGCAAGTAAAGCTTCCTCTTTTTCTTTCGCTACCAATTTCACTCTAGTAGACCTCAAAGCAACAAGAAGAGGAATTCGGCTAGCACACAAGGCATTAACTCGGCCTTGGGATTTCCTGCTGAGTGCATCAGCAACCACCTTCGCACGACCTGGGTGATACTCAATCGTGCAATCATAGTCACTCAACAGTTCTACCCACATTCGTTGACGAAGATTAAGATCTTTATGGGTAAATATGTACTGAAGGCTTTTATGGTCTGTAAAGATCTTACACTTCTCACCATAAAGGTAATGCCTCCAAATCTTCAAAGCGAAGATAATAACAGCTAACTCAAGGTCATATGTAGGATAATTCATTTCATGCGGTTTCAACTATCTCGAAGCATAAGGTCATGTCTAGGATAATTCATTACCATGTTGCAATAAAACACAGCCCATACCATTTAAAGATGCATCACTATAGATTTCAAAGTTACCACTGTCATCCGGAAGTGCTAAAACAGGTGCATGAGTGAGACAATACTTAAGCTGCTGGAAACTTTGCTCACAATTCTCATCCCACTCAAACTTAACATTCTTCGTCAGTGGCAAAGCTAAGACTGAGAAATCTTGAACAAACCGTCTATAATAACCAGCTAGGCCAAGAAAACTTCTTACCTCAGTGACGGTTCGTGGTTGCTCTCAATTTTCCACCGCTGCTACTTTTTGAGAATCCACCTGAATGCCTTGAGCTGAAATGACATGACCCAAAAATGCCACTTCATTCAACCAAAATTGGCATTTACTGAACTTAGCATAAAGGCGATGTTCTCTCAACTTCTTTAACACTAGAGTGAGATGTCACACATGGTTTGCTTTAGTTCTAGTGTATACCAATATATCATCAATAAAGACAATGACGAACCTGTCAAGATATGGCTGGAATACTTTGTTCATTAGACCCATGAAAGCTGCAGGCGCATTAGTCAACCCGAATGACATCACTAGAAACTCGTAATGCCTATATCGAGTCCTAAACGCCGTCTTAGGGACATCTTCACTTTTGATCTTCAACTGGTAATAAACAGACCTTAGATCAATTTTGGAGAATATACAGGCACCTCGAAGTTGATCAAATAAATCATTTATACGTGGCAACGGATAACGGTTTTTAATTGTCACCCGATTTAATTGCCGATAATCAATGCATAACCTTAAGGTCCCGTCTTTCTTACGAACAAACAATACTGGGGCTCCCCAGGGTGAAATACTAGGCTGAATGAAACCTTTATCAATTAATTCCTGCAACTGAGTTTTCAATTATCTTAACTCAGTAGGAGCCATTCTATATGGAGTTAAAGATATAGGGTCCGTACCTGGAAGTAAATCGATGGTAAACTCCACATCTCTATCCGACGGTAACCCATGCAAATCATCAGGAAAGACATCAGGAAAATGCCTGACCACAAGAACTTCCTCCACACTACTGGGAGTATTATCATTCAGCACCACGTGAGCTAAGTATCCCTGGCACCCTTTATTTAACAACTTTTTTGCCCTCAAGGCAGAAATCACACCATGCCTCACTCCACTACGTTCACCCATGAACGTAACTCCAGGTAACCCTGGGCGACGGAATGTCACTGTCTTCTCATGACAGTGGATGTCAGCATAATTATAGTGTAGCCAATCTGCTCCCAAAATCACATCAAAATCCGCAAGGTCTAATGGGAGAAGGTTAGCTGGCAAAACTACATCCTCAATCAACACATGACATCCTGGATATACTTAGCTAACCGAACAATTTTCTCCTCTAGGCATAGAAAATTCTAACTCATAACCCAGGGGTGTAAAGTGAGGTTAAGCCAACTGAGCAAAAGTATGAGAAATGACAGAATGGGTAGTTCCACAATCAATTAAGACTCTAGCAAAGTGACCAAGAACATTTAACGTACCCATTATCAAATCTAGATGGTTCTGGGCGTCTTGCAGAGTAATGTTGTTGATCTGTCCCTGCACTTGCTGTCGTCCTCGGCCTCTGTTAGCGTGAACACCACGCCCCTAAGCATTATGTCCCTGGCCTGACTGACCAGGCTGCCTTGAAGAGCCAGCACCACTAGAACCACCCTCCATTGGCTGAGATTGTCCACGAAAGTACCCTTGTGATCCACCTGCGACATAAGGCTGATATGGTGTATAGCCACCAGTATACTGGGAATAACCACTCTGATAATAGGGGTCTTAAGGATATTGATAAGTACCTCCACGACCCGTCTGGGTATAGCCACTAGGTCATGGAATCTGCTAAAGTGGAACTGGAGGTGGTAAGAGAGCAGGCTGGGACCTCTGCTGGTTTTGGGGACAATGAGCAGCCCTATGTCCTATCTAACCATATGCAAAACATGCACTGCTACTCCGCCTACACTCGCCAAAGTGCCGATTATTACATCTACGGCACAAAGGAGTATCAGTACTGCTAGGATCCCTCTGCCTCCGAAATCCAGGACCCCCAGTAAAACTACCACCTCTCTTGGGTCCCGTGGCACTCCATCCTCCACTGGAAGAACTAGAACTCATACCACTTCTCTTAAAATTCTGCGTTTTACGAGGTCCCTGCGATGCTTGCCCTTTGCTTTTAACATTCTTCTTATGATTACTATCTTTTTCTTCCTCCTCATCACTCTCACTGGGCATGTTTTATGAGTTCTCCACTCGTAGCAGAACCTCATAGAACTCTTGATAAGTGGTACAATGAGCTGAAGTCGCCATACAACGCCACTTCTTCTTAGTACCCAACATAAACCGACGAAGCATCTCTGGAGGATTTGCAGCAATATCAGGACAGTAACGAGACAAGTCCGTAAATCTCCTGTAATACTCATTAGCTGTCATTTTCTTTTGCTTTAAATGAGTGAACTCCTGTTTTTTTATGTCTACGTACTGAGGAGTAACGAATCATTTCTGAAACCGCTCCTTAAACAATTCCCAGTTAGATGCTTCTTCTGGTGGCATCCCATACGTCTCTTGTGCCCACCACGATGCAGGCTCTCTGCCTAAGAACCAAGTAGTAGTCTCAACCCACCTCTTTGTAGAGAGATTCCCTTGTCTTTGCATCAATCTGAAAGTCTTCTCGAGGTGGTTGAGCCAACACTCAGCTCCCTCATGACCTTCAGTGCCCTCAAAATTATTTATCTTCAAATTATAAACAGTCTCCAGAGGTGTCCTCTGAGAATGGCGAAAAGAAGACTGAATGGCATTAGTTATAGCTTCCTTTAATTGTGCTATGTCAGGGAAACTAGACTCAGCTGACTGCTGTGGATTTCTACGAGGCAGCATAGTTCTGACAGAAGCCATTAGAATCATTAGAATAATCACAAAATATGTTGGACTGTGAAACCTAGGCTCTGATACCAAACTGACACACCCCCGACCTAAATCAATGCGTGCTGGCCGTCACGTGAGGGCGACGTAGCCATGTGAGCAGTGCGGAAGCGATAAGAAGATAAGAATGTGAATAAATAAAAACCAACCTAGAAGCTTACTAACGAAATAGCATGAAGTGCAAGTGTAAAGAGTTAAGTGTCACAACACCATAACGGAACATAAGTGGCCTAGGAACAGTCCAACAAAGTGTGACAAGTTTAAACCTCGAAGGTTAACAAATTTACATTAGCTAAGTCTGTCAGAACCGCCTTCCAAACCTCGTGAACCACAGCTTTCAAATCACCTAATACCTGGAAGGGCGCAAAACAAAAGCGTGAGTGGGCAAAAACAAAGGTTTTCTAAAACATTTACTTTTCAAAAGTTCTAACCCCTCACTGTAAAACCTGTATAGCTTTCCCAGAAATAGAACATATGAATCGATATATGTATAACTCAAAACAAAATCTCGAATCAATGTTAAGGTATGATGCCATATAAGATATCAACAATATAATCAAATTTCATAAATGAATAGCTCGTATGAAAGATAATGCACTAACAATAAAATGCATATGTGTCAACCGGATCCACTTAAGGAGGCATGTACGGTTGAACCTATAGCTGGTCTGACATGCCTGCATACGAGTCGGAACCACCTCTAGTGGTCTGTGCGACGATATTATGTCGGAACCATCGCTAATGGTCTGTACGACAAGAACGAGTATATCAGAACCATCGCTAACGGTTTGTACGATAAGCTTGAATATATCGGAACCGTCGCTAACGGTCTGTACGATAAGAATGAATATATCGGAACCACCTCTAGTGGTCTGTACGACAAGACTATGTCATCAGGCAAAACCATACCTTACATCCTAACCTTAACCACAAAACCTTACCTGGAACTTACCTGAGCGTCCACAGCACCAATGATAGCATAATTTAATTATAATGCCATTCTAACATAATGATAATGCATGATGGCAATTTAATGCATAAGGCTATTTAAATACATTTTCTGGGAAAAAAAAACAATGCATATATAGATATATACAAAATAAATGCCCACTCACTGGTATGTGGAAGGGTCGTAACCCCCGAGTCTCGCCTGGCTACGCACGTCCTTCGCGTACGTCTCACCTATATGCGAAACAACTATATAAACGTTATTTTTAAAGTACCTAACAAACATTAGGTAATAACTTCTCATACATTGCTCAAATGGGGTGTTTGAATATACCAAAGTGATCTACACAACCTCAGGAACAACCCCATATTTTTAGAATAATTTTCCGACCACCCACGCGCTGCCACACGCCGGCCAAGGCACGGCCAAACGCGCCGCCCACCGCGCGGGCACATGCCTGGCACAGGGGAACGGAAACCTGACAGGGTTAGGGAATATTCCGTCAAAAATACGGAATATTCTGTCTAATCTAACTGACGCCGTTACTGCCGTTAGGAATATTCCGTCAAACTTGACGGAATATTCTTCTTCTTCTCCGGCGAGTCACCGGGGTTCGGCGACTGTTCGCCAGTTTCTGGAAAAACTTTAAACCTACTATTCTACTTCATTTCTACACCATTTTTCATGAAAGTAACACCAAAAGAAAGCTCTCGACGAGTAGAATAAAGATATACCTGATTTAAGCCTTAAATTCCACGAGATCACGTCGGAGAGAGTTCGAAAATCCGGCCACCACTGTGCAAGTTCGTATCTGAGCTTCCCGACGTCCAAAACACCTCAACGTTGCACTCCGAGCATCGTGAGATGTCCTAAAGCTCACTATGGTCTTGGAATTTGAAGAAAATCCTCCGTTTAAAAGTTGGTGAATAGTGCCAACTTCGGAGGTTCGGTTTTCACTGAGTTTTCGAGGGTTTCATGTACAACCAAAGGTATGGTTGTACTCAGGAACTCTCAAGGATCACAAAGATGGTCCTAGAATGCTCGATCTATGAAGTTTTGGTTTGAATTGGGTGTTTCCGTACAATTTGCAGAGAGAGTGAGAGAGAGCACGGGTTCGAGAGAGAAGAAGGGTTTCAGATGGGTGTGTGTGTGTACGTGGTCCTCGCATAGCCAATCAACACAAACAAAAATCTATAACCTAGGTTCTAATTGGTCCTCAACCAATTTTTACTACAACCTAACTAACTAACTAAACCCTAACCCTAACTCTAATCTAATAGGTTCCCACAAACTAGGAAGTACAATAATTGGTCCAACCAACCTTTTTGGGTCTTCAAACTTAGCCCAAAATAAGAATTTAACCAAACGCTCAAGGGTAATTTCGTACTTTCACATTTTCGAGGATAATGAATGTGCATAAATCGGGACGGGCTGTCACAACGCTACCCTATTATGCGTGTTTCGATATTCCAATTATGTATTTTGCATCCATTTGAGGTATTTGGATTTTTAACACGAATGTTAGATATTTCGATTAATTGAGTATTATCGGAAATAGATTTCGAAATTGGAATTGTGAATTACGAATGGCTTGATCCCTTCGTAGGGTACGTAGGCAGTTTAACAGAAGGTTAAATGCAGCCATAATAAAATAACTATGATTAATCTTTTATTGAAAAATTGGCTAAGAAAAGGAATTGGGGGCTATCTTAGTAATTAGCTTCCGAAGCAAATTTTGGGTTGTTACAGTAAATTACATAAAACTACCTCAACTATAGGTCGAACTACAATCTCATACCTCATGATTTAAAAGTGACAATGACATACCTCATCTTACGAATTTGTTGCAATGTCATACCTCCGTCAGCTTATTTGTTCATTTTTCTGTTAAATGCTGAGGTGACTTGAGACGAGACCCACTTCCTAACCAAGTGGATAAAAATATTAATTAAATATTAATAAATTAAAGATAAATTATTTTAATATTTTTATTTAAAAACATGTGGGACCCACCCCTTCTCTCTCCCCCCCTCTCACATCCGATCTCTCTCTCACATCAGATCTCTCTCCCATTTATCTCTCATATTTCTCTCTCACATCCAATCTCTCTTCTCTCTCTCTCTCTCTCTCTCTCTCTCTCTCTCTCTCTCTCTCTCTCTCTCACACACATACATCCTCCATATTTCTTCCTCCATTCTTCACCTTCACATTCATCCATTCTTCACCTTCTTTCTTCCTCCATTCTTCACCTTCATCTTCCAGATTTCACAACCCATTTCGTCCGTTTCCCAGACATTCAAATCGGCATAAAGAAAAAAAATTCACCTCTTCTCCTTTTTCTCCAAAAAAATGTCAACTTCATCCTCCAAATTTTACCACACATTCTCTCTCCCTAAAAAAAAAATTGGACAAAACAAACCCAGTTTTTTTTTTTTTTTTTTTTTTGAAGGGGGTCAAAAGCAAGAAGAAAGGCCAGAAATTTTTTTTTTTAACAAAACAAAACAAACCCAAATTTCACCACTCAGTATATACAAAATCTAGGGGTCAAAAGTGACACACCCCAACCCGGTAAGTCCACTAGGACTCCGAATCGAGTTGTGCTGGCCGACACCTAGAAGGTGACGAAGCCATAAA
Source organism: Cotoneaster glaucophyllus (assembly GCA_036320875.1). Lineage (NCBI taxonomy): Eukaryota > Viridiplantae > Streptophyta > Magnoliopsida > Rosales > Rosaceae > Cotoneaster > Cotoneaster glaucophyllus. The sequence goes on from CM070062.1 coordinate 17,963,168, forward strand.
GTATAGTGATGTGGAAAATGTGAATAAATTTAAACTTAAAAGTACCTAAAGACAAAAGTGCGCTGTGAGCGGGAATGAACCCAATTCACACGTGTCGTCAAAGCATAAGTAAAGTACAGTAGTGTGGGTAAGGATCATACCCTCAGAGGTAGCCACCTATACTGAGATTCGCCAAGAATCCTCGTCGATACGAACTTTTAGCGGCTAAAACCTGGAGGGGCGAAAATTAAGGGTGAGTTGCCCTGAAAATTAAGTTTTTATAAAAACCTTTTGAAAACAGTATAACCCCTCGCCGTAAAACCCGTATAGTTTCCAGAAAATAATACTACATATATACGTAAAACAATGCACAAAGACAGTAAAAACCAAGTATGCCATGTCATAACGTTTTCAACACTGAAATATGTAAGCCAGGTGTGAAAATCAAGGTAAAATAATATGTCAGCCGGAGTCACCTAACATGACCTGTACGGCTGAACCTATAACTCATCAACCTATGCCTGCGCACGAGTCGGAACCATCTAATGTGGTATGTACGATAGGCTGGGTGTAAATAAGTACGCTCAAGTGCTACGATCACGTGAAGGTTGTGCGATGAATCGCGAGTCGCCTACGAGTTGGAACCACCTATTGTGGTATGTATGACAGGCTTGCACCAGACTTGGATCCAAGGTGAGCATGCTTTGCAAGAGGTGAACGATCACATGAAGGCTGTGCCCTGGCCTCGGGCAGGAGCACTAACACCGGGGTGCAGGATAATGAGCTCTAAGTGCATCTATGCATAACAATATAATGTAATCAATCATTCACATACTAACTCACCTGAAGCTTACTTGAGCCTCTGCAGCATCATTCCATATAATCCATAACAATAGTAATGAAATACTAAAAATATAATTCATTCACGACATGGCATTCAAAGCATAGTTCATATAAAACCGTTTCTGGAAACCGTAAAGCATATATATATATACTATAAAAAGGAAAAAGACTCACTCACCTAGAGTCCACGCTACAACTCTCTAGCACGAATATCGAGGCGTCACGAACGATCGACGCCTAGAACAATTATCAAACTACATCTCAGAATCCTTATCAAAATAACACGTAACTTACATAAAACACATCCCCAAAGACGTTCTACGATGATTTGAGACCCATTGAAAAGTCAACCGTCGGTCAAAGATCGACGGTAGGGGCCACAACCCTACGTAACTCGATCCAGAAAATCCACATACCGGATTTCAGATTTGTAACCTCCTAAGGTCCACATTATGCTCAAAGATCAACATACTAATATCTCATCGCGATCCGACAATCGGATCTCCGCCAGTTGCTAAAACCAAGTGGCTGTTAACGTTTTATTTTAAGAACTTACAAATCCAATTCGGGAAGATCCGTACGTCGGATTCCCAATCCGTAAGTTCCTAATATCCTCAAATATTATGTACTATAAAGTATTAAAGTTTGGTGACGATCCAACGGTTGGATCGTCGATTCAAATAATGACCAAGTGATGTAACGCAATGAAACTAGGTTCACAATAATCAAATCACTTCATACTGATATCAAATCTGAGATCAAGATATCAATTTAGCGTAAAGTAGCATTGGCGGCCCACTGGCCACGCACCGCAGCAGTTGGCGGTTGGCCGCCCCGACTCACCGAAAAATTCAACTATTTCTAAAAATTACCAAAATTTACAGGAAACAAGATCATAATGAGGGGAACAACTTTCATACCTATGGCCAAGGCCAATTTGGCCGGGAAAAGCCCCAATTTCACAAAAATCAGTCGGAAACCCGTAACTTGGGTGGTCTTGATTCGACTCCAAAACAGCTTCGCCGTCCCCAAACTTGTTTGGGCTTTGTTCCAGGGCTCAAGAAGAGTCTAGTGGTGGTGGTAATTGAAGTGATTGCCTTCGGAAATGGCCAATTGCCGATGATCTGTCGCACCCACCGGTGCCATCCTTCATGATTCCAAGCCCAATTTCTTCAGATTTAGGGTGGAAATGATAAGGAGAATGTCGTGGAGTCTATCCCAAGTGGTGGTTTGTCTTCAATCATCGGAATTTGGCCGGCAGAACCGACGGATTCCATTATTTCCGACCGGGTCGGGACACAAAACGGGACAAGGTGGTGACCCAGTTTCTTCCCCCTAATTCTCTTTTCCCTCATTTCCCGCATTTCTTCCTTCTCCATTGGTCACCCTCTCATCTCTTCTTTTCTGATTGGGCGTCACGCCCCTAATTTCTCACCTTTATCTCCTATCCCTAACCGTCCATTTCTTCTTTCTTTAAATCTGGGCCACACACGTGGCTTTCCGGATTAAGCTCTAAAAATCTGGAGCTTTCTAGAAAATAACCAATTTACTAAAATGCCCCTGACTTTAAACGTTAATATCTCCTTCGTTATAACTCTAAATCACATTTCGTTTATGCTCACGCATTCGGAGCGACGAGTACTACGAGGATATGCCAAGAAAACAAGTCTTTCGTGACACGACACGGTAGTCAACAAAAGTCAACTTCTTTGCCTTGAAGGGCATTTTCGTAAATTCACATTTAAAATTTTTTAAAGACTATAATTTTTGGGGACGGGTCGTTACAAAAGGCATCCCATCCCCATAAAAAAAATTTGGACAAAACAAACCCAGAAAAAAAAAAAAAATCATCTTTCATCAGTTTGCAGCGGCCGTGCCATGCGTGACGTCAAGGCTCAAACCAACTTCGTATATCCTCCTTCCTCGCCTACCGATGTCGTTGTTGATCACCCCTTCCCTCCTTTCAGTTACCACATGCACTCTCACCTGTCTGCTAAAGCCCGTAATGGTTACGACGGTGCTAACTAATCTCCAAATGTCACCCTCATCCGTCGGGCCTGGGGACAAGGTCAAATTTGGGGATCTGGAATTTCACCCTGATGTGATATAAAATAACACACAAATTAAACCTCTTGTTGACAATTGTAGTAGATATGTAAGTAGGGATCGTTCTAGGCCGGGGATTATGAGGGATGCTAATCTACACTAATTAGACTCTAAAATACTAAACTAGACTCTAATAACTCAAAACTGACCAAACTGACTCAAAACAGCACAAAACAAACAAACTGACTCAAAACAGAAACTAAAGGGAAGTTTGGACGAAAATTAAACTAAAAAGACTCAAAATACTAAATGGGGATAGATTTGAACGCAAAATTAAAGTGAAACAAGTAACTTGACACGAAATACTAAAGGGGGAATGTGTTTTGACGAATTTAAACTAAAACTAACAGTTTAAAGATACTAAATAAGGGTAGCACGAATTTGAGGTGAATTACGGGGGTGAAAGGCTAGCTAAAGGGTCTTTCTCCACACATGACACATATGCATACAAATCGATTTCCAGTTATTCTTCCAATAAACCATGAATGACAATGCCCCAGATTAACCGTGAACTGCACTAATTAACCTCAGATTTTCCTAAATTCATTGAATTGGACTCAGCGCCTCAACCAAATTATTCTTATCAAGTTCCCTACATGAACTGCATAATAGAGATACATATCAAAGATCATTAAGTTCTGTGAAAATCATAAGCATTGACAAGGCATTCGTAACTATGACTGCATGATACTCCTGCCAAGAATTTACTTAACGCGATCGTAACTAGCAACCTCTATTACTTATAAATATAAGTTCATAACTATTAGGTGAAACTCCCTTATATTTTAGCATCAAATTCATGCATGCAAACTAAGTGTGCACCCTTAACCCACATACAAGAATAAGTTATCAATCAAACAGTTAAGCAAATTGCATTCACGATTTATGAAACAATAACTGGAGGTAATAAATTCATATCAAACATATATGTTCATGGCTTTGAATTCACCTCTAGCTAAAACGAAATTAGTTCCTCATGTTCATAATAACTGAAAACCAAATTAAAACAAACATTGTACTAAAAACTAAAGATAGAATACACCTAGAAACGCTCCAACAATCCAAGGATCTTGAATGGCAGGCACGGCTCCAAGCTTCTCTCTCATTCCTTCCTTGCTGCGGCACTATGGTATTTTTCTGAATTTCTGACTTTAAAGCTCTTGTGTTCTCCTCTCAATTGGTGCAGGCATTGTGGTGTATATATAGGCAGAGGCACAACCCAGGTTGTCAAGGGAAAAAGATTTCACACTCCAAACCAAAGAGGAAAAGGACTTGGGCGCTTGGCAGATTTCTAGGGGGAAAAGGAGAATGTGCGACACATATCTAGGGATAGGCCTTCTAGAAACCTGATACTTAGGTGTTTTAATGTGAAATTGATTCCCCCTTGTAGCTGGAAATAAGGTAGAATAGGATTAGGATAGGATAGGATAAGATAAGATTAGTTTGGATAATGTTTGGATAAGATAAGGTTGGATAAGGTTTTGGATAATGTTTCCTTGTTTCTTGCTGATTCATTATCTTCTTTTTCTTGAATTAATTCTTCATATCTTTAGCACATTCCTAGCCTCTTTTGATCTTCAAAAACGTCCATCCACCTTGCTTCATGCATATGTTATCCATTCCAAGCCCAAAATTGCTCTAAAATGCTCCAAAATGCACTTTCTTGCCAACTTTTCCCTTTTGAGCTACAAACACATGAACATAGCTTAAAACACTATAATAAATAGAAACTAACTAAGTAAATGCAAGGAAATAGGCTAACAAAGTCGCATAAATATGCTCCTATCACACCTTCATCCGTCTGGCCTGGGGACAAGGTCAAATTTTGAGGTTTTAGATTGGGGAAGATGGATGAGGGTGATGGGTTTATAGGTGGGTTCAGCGGCAGGGATTTGGTGGAGGAGGAGGGGAGGAGCTCCATGGAAGGGCGGTGGAGATGGCTGAGGAGGACCTGTTGGAACGGATTGGGAGAAAGGGAGAGTTGGAATGGATCAGGAAAAAGGGAGAGAATTATAGGGGGTGGGTTCCACCTGTTTTTAAATAAAAATATTGAAATAATTTTATCTTTAATTTATTAATATTTAATTAATATTTTTATCAACTTGGTTAAAAAGTGGGCTCCGCCTCAAGTTATCTCGGCATTTAATAGAAAATTAACAGACAAATTGACGGAGGTATGACATTGCAACAAATTTGTAAGATGAGGATGACATTGTCATTTTTTTTTTGGAAACAGATGACATTGTCATTTTTAAAACATGAGGTATGAGATTGTAGTTCGACTTATAATTGAGGTAATTTTATGTAATTTACTCTAAAAAATTTGATCCTCATAACATTATCCAAAAGCAATAAAAACAGACGTGGCGAAGTTTTGGACGGTTTGTTTGTTTGGTCAGTTGGTTCTGCTTCTTCGTGGACAGTTTAGCGGCTACATGGACTGGTTTGACTCTTACCCCCATTTATTGTTTCTTTGAAGGCTTTGGTCAGTCAACTACACCTACAACCACCATGCACCACCACCCCACCTCATTCTCTTACACAAATTTCCCAAAATACCGCTTCCCCTTTTTAGCTTACCCTCCAAAGTCCCAAATATTAGTGAACGCAACAACTTCCCCCAAAAAGGCCAAAAACAGCAGCACAAATGGTCCCCAGCTTTTACACTTGCATATGTGGAAATGTCAAGAATGTGTAACTGTTCAACAATAAAGAAAAAGAGTTCAACATTTTGGTTTCCTATGGGATCTCACCCGCTTGATAAAGGATCTGTAAGCTACAATATGTTGAACTGTTGTTCAATTTAATAACGTCACTCAGCTAGAACTTAGACCTAGTTTTATTAGTAGAAAGTAGCCCTAGCTTGCTTGAAAGAAACCTCACCCTCTCTCTCTCTCTCTCTCTCTCTCTCTCTCTCTCTCTCTCACATGGGCCATATAGTCAATTGGCGTCATGGTCTAAAATATCCATAATATTCTGATATTTCCATCGAAATTTCCGTGTTTTTGGACTATCGATATTTTTTTGGACTACCGATATTTCCGATATCATCGATATTTTAGACATTGCTAAGTCACTCATGTATCTTACTATGCAATATATACAGTGTAAAATATTGTAATAATTCATTATATATAAATGATTATGGTGTGTTTAAACTTCTTTCATTAATTACTACATATTTTCTACACTCACAATGTTTGCCAGCTCGCTATATAATCAACTTAAATCAGTTAAATCTATCATGCAATGCATTTCCTTCCAATTTTTTGTGATAAACTAATAGATAATTGACTAAATAAACATTATGCAAAGTTTCAATAAAAATTTCCATGTTTTTCTTACAATTTTCGTGGTTTTTATTCAATTTTTATAGATGTCGATAATATCCTGATATTTCCGTCGAAATTTTCCGTATTTTTAGACTATCGATATTTTCGATATTATCGATATTTTAGACCTTGATTGGCGCGATCAACCCGCACACACTCGTATCATAATTTTGTATAACAAACGTTTCCAAAACCAGAAGTTGGACCCAAATATTAATTTAGTCTATAAACCCTAATGGTGGTTGAGCTATCTGCCCATCCAATCTCCCTTCTAGGAACTACTCACCATTAATTCAACTTTGTATGTGGAATAACACCACCATCTCTTCTTATAAGCTTCCCCGTTTCTTCTTCCTCGCAAGTTCTCCTGCCTCTCCTTCCCTAGACGTGTTCAACTTTGCTTGCGACTCTTTCTTTATTTCAGTTTTTGTTTCATTTGTAAGCATCCAGAGACAGCGAAATCAAAACCAATCGTCAATGGATGCTGCTTCTGTTCATCCTACAACTAGTAGTGATAACAGTAGTAGTATAAACATGGACAAGGAGAGATTGACGGCGGAGATGGCGTTCAAGGACTCGTCCTCCGCCGTCATCAAAATCCGGCAGCACCTGCCCGACTTCTTACAGTCCGTCAAGCTCAAGTACGTCAAGCTCGGGTATGGCTATACCGTTAACGCAGCCACCATTATTTTGTTCCTCCTCATTTTACCGCTCTTCGTCTCCGTAATAATCCAGCTCACCGGTCTGGAGCTGGAACGGATCACCGAGCTCTGGACCAACCAGGCCGTCCGGCTCGAAAGAATCGACGCCGCCACCAGGCTCACCGGTTCAGGGGTCCTTCTCTTCTTCTTTGGCCTCTACTGGGCCAAGAGGTCTAGACCGGTCTACCTCGTCGACTTCTCATGCTACAAACCGGAAGACGAGCGCAAAATGTCCGTCGACTCGTTTCTAAAAATGACGGAAGACAACGGCGCATTTGCTCCGGACACGGTTAACTTCCAGACCCGCATTTCGAACCGGTCCGGTCTAGGCGACGAGACGTACTTGCCTCGCGGAATCACCTCCAACCCGCCACAGCTGTCAATGGAGCAAGCCCGGTCCGAGGCCGAGTCGGTCATGTTCGGCGCGCTCGACTCACTCTTCGAAAAAACCGGAATCAAACCGAACCAAATCGACATCCTCATCGTTAACTGCAGCCTGTTCAACCCGACGCCGTCACTGTCCTCCATGATCGTCAACCACTACAAGCTCAAAACCGACATTAAATCCTACAACCTCGGCGGCATGGGCTGTAGCGCCGGACTGATCTCCATCGACCTAGCCAAGGACCTCCTCAAAGCAAACCCCAACTCCTACGCCGTCGTGGTCAGCACCGAAAACATAACCTTAAACTGGTACTTCGGAAACGACAAATCCATGCTCCTCTGCAACTGTATTTTCCGAATGGGCGGGGCCGCGGTTCTCCTATCAAACAAGAACAGCGACCGCGCCCGGTCCAAGTACGAGCTCATACACACCGTCCGGACCCATAAGGGGGCCGACGACAAGAACTACAAGTGCGTTTACCAGCGGGAAGACGACAAAGGCACCGTCGGCGTTTCGCTGGCGCGTGAGCTCATGGCCGTGGCGGGCGACGCGTTGAAAACGAACATAACTACGCTTGGCCCACTCGTCCTGCCGTTTACCGAACAAGTGTTGTTTTTCATAACGCTGATTCGGAAGAAGATTTTCAAGGCGAAGGTCAAGCCGTACATTCCGGACTTTAAGCTCGCGTTCGAGCACTTCTGCATCCACGCGGGCGGACGCGCCGTCCTGGACGAGTTGGAGAAGAATCTTCAACTCACTGAGTGGCACATGGAGCCGTCTCGGATGACGTTGCACCGGTTCGGCAACACGTCGAGCAGTTCGCTGTGGTACGAGCTGTCGTACGCGGAGGCGAAGGGTCGGGTTGGGAGGGGTGATCGGGTTTGGCAGATCGCGTTTGGGTCGGGTTTTAAGTGTAACAGCGCGGTTTGGCGGGCCCTCCGGCCGATTTCGGTCGGGGACGGGTTGGGTAATCCGTGGATGGACTCGATCGATAAGTACCCGGTCAAAGTCCCTATGGCTTAGAATGTTTGTCCACGTGGCGTTTTCAGTGGACGAGGAGCTCCACCCGTACTCTCGCACGTGGAATTACTTGTGGCTGCAATTATTTTCCTTTTTTTCCTTTCTTTCTTCCTTTTTTATTTTTATTTTTCTGTTTTTACTGAATTTCCTATACCAACTTGTAGAATGAATTATTTAAAATATAACTGAACATTAAGGTATTTGCAACTGCTCTTTGTATTTTTTTTTTCAAATGGAATGTCCGGCAATCAAACTTAAAAATTAAAAATTTTGTGACGGAGCTAAAAGTGTTTAACAATGGGGTCATGAAGAAAACCTAGCCAAAAGTCTTAGAAAATGCCCATATATTTCATAAGATTTAGTTTGTAAATTTACTTTCCTAATCTAACAATCAATCAATAGAAAAGAACCCTTGAAACCCCAAAACCTAAGAAAAGATATTGCATATGACATTTTACTACAACGATGAAAAGTAATCATACTTATGCACTTTAGTGCGGATTCGATCCCTACCAACGCAATTCTCTTCTAAGAGTAACTCCAGCCGTGTGGAGTGCTCGAGGGACAGGGGAGATCAAAGGGCCCGAGGGCCGGTGGGGAGAGCTCCAGCCATGGAGAGCCGGAGGGCGGGTGGGAAGCCGAGCAGCGGGGGGGGTGGGGAATCGACGGGCCTGTGGCCCGAGGGACTTAGCATTTTTTAATTGTTTTTCTGTTAGCCCGAGGGCCTGCAGCCCAGGGCATCATTACTTTTTTATTTTTTATTATTTAAACAAACCAAAAAAACTAATATTTTATAGTCTATTGTCAGGGGGGAGAGTTCTAAGGGTGGAGATGCAAATGACAATTACTGTTCATTAAGGGTAGTTACCATTCATTTAAAGGCAGTTACTGTTCAATAGGGTGGATTGAATAGTAGATTGCCAGGGAGGAGGGCTCATGGGTGGAGTTACTCTAATAACTAACTATCTAAATTACCACTCTGCACAAAAGAAAAGGATAAAAAAAATCATATAATTATGAAACCCTGATACAACCAAGTACCGTGCCTGACCAAAATTAATCGCTAGAGATGCTTGGAATTGAGAGATATGGAGGAGTCTGGAGTGGAGGGAGAGGAAAATATATGCAGAGTGCATTGTGGAAGGAGGCTTTATGCTTGTTTGAGAAGTTAACATGTTCAACTTAAGAATTTTTTAATAGTCTCCATCTTTTGATCTTAATTGTTTATTTCGTTCAAATATAAAGGGGGATATATGAAGTCGTTGGGGTTATGGACATTCATTGACTCTATGCTGCATCGGTTGCTAGAAAGAAGTTTTAATCGATATGTCAATCATAAGTTAATTATTATAAGTATTTTTTGCTGTTAATTTTCACACATAAGAAAATGTGTTGTCAATTAATTTTTCTAACTGTTTTGTTGTGTGAGTCTCATAAATGCACTAATTATAAATCATGAAATTTTATTTTACCTGATTTCTTATAATATGTGTCCTACAAATATTATTATAACAAAAAAAAAAAATGAATTGGAGAAGAGAAAATCTAAAATTGACACGTCTGCCATCAAATTAACATTTGACGTTTATTTTTTAACATCTCAATTGGAAGCGGATAAGGAATTTTAAAAGGATAGTACTACCCACACACTATTGTTAATTTTTATCCTAATGATTTTCGATTCATTCAATTCGAGAATCGAAAATTAAAAAGAGTATGTTAAAAGTGAGAATAGACGTGTGGATATCACTGATAGACGTGTGGATATCACTGTCCTTTTGAAAATCTGCATACATAAATGGGCATTGATACGCATCTTCTGTGTTGTATAATTATGTTCAATGCACATAAAAAGGACAAGTTGATCTATCTCAATCTCAACTACTTGAAAAGGGAAATGTAACGTGGGCATGGAACTATCAAATTTCATCGTTTTGTTTTATTTATTTGAACAACACAACAATTAAACTTAAGTTTTGAATTCAACTTTTCATTTAGAGAAAAAGTTTAACAAATTAAGATCTCTTCCAACAAAATGAAAATAATTCTAAATATTACATATGACCGACGTGTATGTCAAACGTGGGGGCAAACCTCACCCAAGAAAAATCACATAGGAAAACCATGAAGAACTATACAACTACAAATTCATCATAAATACAATATATTTAGAAGCATCAATATTTAATCGACAAGGAATGTAACATTCACGAGGACTAAACCTTGCAAGCCAATGAATTACCGTCCAAGCTCCCCTTGATAATCTTGCAATGCCTGGCAAAAGAAACAATGTTATGACTTGCCTCCAAAAAAAATTGAGCTTCCTCCTCATAGTACTTATCAAGTGCACAAATAGCAAGAATCACAAAAACCGCAATCTCATATCTAAACAATATTCAATGTTGAGCAGTAAGCCACAGTCGCCACAAAAGGCTCACCTTGACAGAGAGAGATGCACATAAGTTTTTTTTTTCTTTTTTTTTTTTTTTTTTCTTTTTTTCCAGCAATGCGAAAGAGCCACTATAACCAGAAAATGGAGATGATTAGAAGACAAGAGAAACATGAAAGAGACAAGAGAGATGTCACCAAGGATAAAGCCAGGGGTCAAAGGCAGTGTAATTTTCTCAGAGTAGGATTCTCTCATCTTTTTTTTCTTTCTCCTTCCATCCTCTTCTCTCACATTCTCTATTTTATCTCTCTTTCTATAAAAAAAATTAATATAAGATGTTAACGTAGCTTAACTATGACCGTTCAAATATGAGAAGAGGGAAGAGAAGGGAAAAAAAATTAGGGGAGAGAATCATACTCCAATTTTCTCTCTAATGGCTATAAATTTTTTTACAATCCAACTTCGTGCCCCCTATTCGTTTAGGACGCCGTTTGATCGAGGGTTAGGTATTACTTCATCTGTTGTGTATATGCTTTTAATTTGTTAAATAAAAGTCTTTTCTCGTGTCATCAAAGTTCCTCAAATGAAATGAACCCAAACTCGAGGATGGAGTAACTCTTAACATAGAAAAATCGTGTGGCTAGGATTGGAAGAGGCAATTAAGTCCCTCTTTCTGCATATCTATTTTAATCTTCCTTCCTACCCACATGGAATGGGAAGGACCACACATGTAAAAAAAAATGTTATGTTAAGGGTACGGAAATTTGGTTGAGAATTTTTCTTTTGCCTTTGATTGCTTAGCAAACTTGATTGGGACATGTAACAGAGGTTGGTACCCCAAATTAGTGACCAAACGTCGATTTGTTGGTTTTGTGATTATCCATAAATTAATGACATTTTTTTCTTCAGTCAAATCATGCTAGTTCTATCATTTTTAATGCATAAGATTTACTAGGTTTTGTAAATTGCAACCCCTTCCTAACATCCACTCGACGGCGACTTGCAAGAATTGGTAGGGAGACCATACTACTAGGCAGGACAAGACTAGGGGAGGATATCTCAATCCGATGGGCATTCAGTACTTTTTTTTCAGTACATCATATTTTTACAGTAAGGAAAAGAAAAGTTCGGCTAAGCCGGTTAATAGACAGCCTAATTTGGTATCGAATTCGTCATTCACAAAATTCGAACTTAAAACCTTTCATTTTCAAGTAAAAAAAAATTACAACCATACCGTAGTACTGAGTGATGATGGACATTCAATACTTTGTTTGGTCAATTATCCCGTTCCCATCCCACATTGCATTGTATCAAATTATTTGGGGAAGGTGACTGAAAATTCAATGTTGTACCTGTCCCTTCCCCAACAATGGCATTTATTAGGACAGAGTTAATCGCTTCACTTTTTCTCACTGTTCTAAAAATCTCCGCCTAGCACCGCCTAGGCCCCGCCTAGGCGCTAGGCGGTGACCAGCCGCCCCGATTAATGCCTAGACCGCCTAGGCATCCGCCTAGCCCACCCAGAGCTGCTGAGGCGCCCGCCTAGACCGCCTAGGCACCCGCCTAGCCCGCCCAGTCACCCGCCTAGCCCGCCCAGACCCTCCTAGACATCTGCCTAGGTTGCAACTCACTTAGATAAAAAATAGATAACTTTCCTTTTGCATTTTATTGTTTCCAATAAATTGTAAGAGACTTATTGAATACTTAAATAAACACACATTATATGTTTGCTCCCTATGTTTTCATTATGTTCCAATACTTCATAATATAGATGTCATTCTATTTTCTAGTTTATGACGAAATTATGTATATTTTAAGTATAAACAGACACTTATTTACACGAAATAGAATAGATTTACTTACATCCGCCTAGTCCGCCTAGTCGCCCGCCTAGGCTCCGCCTAGCCGCCTAGGCGCTAGGCCCCATCCCGCCGCCCGACTAGCGCCTAGCGCCTTTTAGAACCTTGCTTTTTCTTAGCGAAAAAAGACTCTCTTTGTTCACACTGCGTCATTTTTGTGCACGTGTCATGAACTAGGCGCTTATAACAGTATAAGTTGTTGATATGTATAAGTTGTTCATATGTATTTACTGAATTTCCTATACCAACTTGTAGAATGAATTATTTAAAATATAACTGAACATTAAGGTATTTGCAACTGCTCTTTGTATTTTTTTTTTCAAATGGAATGTCCGGCAATCAAACTTAAAAATTAAAAAGGGTTTATATCACAAATGATTCTTGAAATTGACCCCATCAATCATGATGGTCCCTGAAATTGAAAATCGATCAATGTAGTCCCTGAATTTTAACTCGCGAATCAATGTGGTCATTCTGTTAGTGTTCCTTCCAAATTAACTATAAAAAAAGATTAGAGAACCAATTTTTCATGGTAAAATGATCAAAAATAACCCTGTTACTTATAATTTTACTTACTACCTCTCTTTTCTTTTTTCCATCTTCACTTTTCTCTCCATTTTTTCATGGATTTGGTGATAAAACTAAAATAAAAACAAAAAAAAGTGGTTCTCTAACCTTTTTTTGGTCATTTTACCGAGAAAAATTGGTTCTCTAACCTTTTTTTAGTGTTAATTTGGATGGAACACTAACAGAAGGACCACATTGATTCGCGAGTTAAAATTCAGGGACTACATTGATCGATTTTCAATTTCAGGGACCATCATGATTGATGGAGTCAATTTCAGGGACCATTTGTGATATAAACCCAATTAAAAAATTTGTGACGAAGCTAAAAGTGTTTAACAATGGGGTCATGAAGAAAACCTAGCCAAAAGTCTAAGAAAACGCCCATATATTTCATAAGATTTAGTTTGTAAATTTACTTTCCTAATCTAACAATCAATCAATAGAAAAGAACCCTTGAAACCCCAAAACCTAAGAAAAGATATTGCATATAACATTTTACTACAACGATGAAAAGTAATCATACTTATGCACTTTAGTGCGGATTCGATCCCTACCAACGCAACTCTCTTCTAATAACTAACTATCTAAATTACCACTCTGCACAAAAGAAAAGGATAAAAAAAAAATCATATAATTATGAAACCCTGATACAACCAAGTACCGTGCCTGACCAAAATTAATCACTAGAGATGCTTGGAATTGAGAGATATGGAGGAGTCTGGAGTGGAGGGAGAGGAAAATATATGCAGAGTGCATTGTGGAAGGAGGCTTTATGCTTGTTTGAGAAGTTAACATGTTCAACTTAAGAAATTTTTTAATGGGTTTATATCATAAATGGTCCCTGAAATTGACCCCATCAATCATGATGGTCCCTGAAATTGAAAATCGATCAATGTAGTCCCTGAATTTTAACTCGCGAATCAATGTGGTCCTTCTGTTAGTGTTCCATCCAAATTAACTTTAAAAAAAGGTTAGAGAACCAATTTTTCATGGTAAAATGATCAAAAATAACCCTGTTACTTATAATTTTACTTACTACCTCTCTTTTCTTTTTTCCATCTTCACTTTTCTCTCCATTTTTTCATGGATTTGGTGCTAAAACTAAAATAAAAACAAAAAAAAATGGTTCTCTAACCTTTTTTTGGTCATTTTACCATGAAAAATTGGTTCTCTAACATTATTTTAGTGTTAATTTGGACGGAACACTAACAGAAGGACCACATTGATTCGCGAGTTAAAATTCAGGGACTACATTGATCGATTTTCAATTTCAGGGACCATCATGATTGATGGAGTCAATTTCAGGGACCATTTGTGATATAAACCCAATTAAAAATTTTGTGACGAAGCTAAAAGTGTTTAACAATGGGGTCATGAAGAAAACCTAGCCAAAAGTCTTAGAAAACGCCCATATATTTCATAAGATTTAGTTTGTCATTTTACGAAAAATGGTTCTCTAACCTTTTTTTGGTCATTTTACCATGAAAAATTGGTTCTCTAACCTTTTTTTAAAGTTAATTTGGATGGAACACTAACAGAAGGACCACATTGATTCGCGAGTTAAAATTCAGGGACTACATTGATCGATTTTCAATTTCAGGGACCATCATGATTGATGAGGTCAATTTCAAGGACCATTTGTAATATAAACCATTTTTTAATAGTCTCCATCTTTTGATCTTAATTGTTTATTTCGTTCAAATATAAAGGGGGATATATGAAGTCGTTGGGGTTATGGACATTCATTGACTCTATGCTGCATCTGTTGCTAGAAAGAAGATTTAATCGATATGTCAATCATACGTTAATTATTATAAGTATTTTTTGCTGTTAATTTTCACATATAAGAAAATGTGTTGTCAATTAATTTTTCTAACTGTTTTGTTGTGTGAGTCTCATAAATGTACTAATTATAAATCATGAAATTTTATTTTACCTGATTTCTTATAATATGTGTCCTACAAATATTATTATAACAAAAAAAAAATGAATTGGAGAAGAGAAAATCTAAAATTGACACGTCAGCCATCAAATTAACATTTGACGTTTATTTTTTAACATCTCAATTGGAAGCGGATAAGGAATTTTAAAAGGATAGTACTACCCACACACTATTGTTAATTTTTGTCCTAATGATTTTCGATTCATTCAATTCGAGAATCGAAAATTAAAAAGAGTATGTTAAAAAGTGAGAATAGACGTGTGGATATCACTGATAGACGTGTGGATATCACTGTCCTTTTGAAAATATGCATACATAAATGGGCATTGATACGTATCTTCTGTGTTGTATAATTATGTTCAATGCACATAAAAAGGACAAGTTGATCTATCTCAATCTCAACTACTTGAAAATGGAAATGTAACGTGGGCATGGAACTATCAAATTTCATCGTTTTGTTTTATTTATTTGAACAACACAACAATTAAACTTAAGTTTTGAATTCAACTTTTCATTTAGAGAAAAAGTTTAACAAATTAAGATCTCTTCCAACAAAATGAAAATAATTCTAAATATTACATATGACCGACGTGTATGTCAAACGTGGGGGCAAACCTCACCCAAGAAAAATCACATAGGAAAACCATGAAGAACTATACAATTACAAATTCATCATAAATACAATATATTTAGAAGCATCCATATCTAATCGACAAGGAATGTAACATTCACGAGGACTAAACCTTGCAAGCCAATGAATTACCGTCCAAGCTCCCCTTGATAATCTTGCAATGCCTGGCAAAAGAAACAATGTTATGACTTGCCTCCAAAAAAAATTGAGCTTCCTCCTCATAGTACTTATCAACTGCACAAATAGCAAGAATCACAAAAACCGCAATCTCATATCTAAACAATATTCAATGTTGAGCAGTAAGCCACAGTCGCCACAAAAGGCTCACCTTGACAGAGAGAGATGCACATAAGTTTTTTTTTTTTTTTTTTTTACAGCAATGCGAAAGAGCCACTATAACTAGAAAATGGAGATGATTAGAAGACAAGAGAAACATGAAAGAGACAAGGGAGATGTCACCAAGGATAAAGCCAGGGGTCGAAGGCAGTGTAATTTTCTTAGAGTAGGACTCTCTCATCTTTTCTTTCTTTCTCCTTCCATCCTCTTCTCTCACATTCTCTATTTTATCTTTCTCTTTCTATAAAAAAAATTAATATAAGATGTTAACGTAGCTTAACCATGACCGTTCAAATATGATAAGAGAGAAGAGAAGGGAAAAAAAATAGGTTTACAATCCAACTTCGTGCCCCCTATTCGTTTAGGACGCCGTTTGATCGAGGGTTAGGTATTACTTCATCTGTTGTGTATATGCTTTTAATTTGTTAAATAAAAGTCTTTTTTCGTGTCATCAAAGTTTCTCTAATTTGGCATCGAATTCGTCATTCACAAGATTCGAACCTAAAACCTCTCATTTTCAAGTAAAAAAAAATTACAACCAGACCGTAGTACTAAGTGATGATGACATTCAATACTTTGTTTGGTCAATTATCCCGTTCCCATCCAACATTGCATTGTATCAAATTATTTGGGGAAGGTGACTGAAAATTCAATGTTGTACCTGTCCCTTCCCCAACAATGGCATTTATTAGGATAGAGTTAATCGCTTCACTTTTTCTTCGCGAAACAAGGCTCTCTTTGTTCACACTGCGTCATTTTTGTGCACGTGTCATGAACTAGGCGCTTATAACAGTATAAGTTGTTGATATGTATAAGTTGTTGATATGTATAAGGTCTTTCGATACTAACTTGTTGGTATGGTTCTTTCGCACATGCTAAAGTCATGCTAACATGCTAACCATATGATTCACTCACCCATATTGGGGACATGTTCGTACTATTCTGTCTTTATGTGTATTTTTCTTGGATTGTTGTAGAAAGAAATGAGAGCTATTTTATAAACTGATTTTTTTTTAATACTATGCAGTAATTGAGTTAGAACTTATAGATCGATTTACTCTAAATTTTAAAGTGAATTGAAACCTTAAGGGATGTTTATGTAATGTTTTTTTTTTTTTTTTTGTAAAATTATAAATTTTAGGAGTTAGTCAAATTAACACAATATGATATGAGTAATAAGATAAGAGTAATTTAGTTAGAAACAGCTAAATGAGATTACATTTTTGGAACAAGTTTATTTTTGGTTGGCTAGTTTGTAAAAGAACTACAAGGCCAATCTCTCATGGATTAAAAAAAATAGGGCTTTTATCACAAATGATCCTTGAAATTGACTCTCACCATCAAGATGGTTCCTGAAATTAAAAATCAATCATTATAGTCCCTAAAAATTTCGTTAAGTGCTGATGTGGTACATAAATGAGCCCCATAAGATTTACGGGTTTGTATCACAAATGGTCCCTGAATTAACCCACACCATCAAGATGGTCACCGAAATTGACCCACACCATAAATATGGTCTCTGAAATTAAAATTAATCAATGTAGTTCTTGAAAATAGATGTCGCAAATCAATATAATCCTTCCACCACTATTCTGTAAAAAAATTGTTATGTGCTGATGTGGGTTTAATAATTAATTAAAAAAGTTGTCTAAATACCTTTTTGCACAAGGAAATTTTTTTTCTTATATTGGGGCCTACTCCGAAGAGAGATCTTTTCCATAAATTCTTAAAGGCACAAGACTTAACCAAGGCCTAAGAGGGGGTGTGAAAATATTTTTCAACCAACAATAGACGCACCTTGGTTGTAACCTCATTATCTCAAGGCAGACATCGCCGTCCTTTGCATCACCAAACCACCAGGGAAACTCCGAATAAGCTTTCCAAGATTAAGGTTGTGAGGATGTTGATCGCCAAAATGTTAACGGTGATGTCTCAGAAGTAGTTGCCAATGGGCCAAGCCATCACCAAAGGTGATCGCGATCCAAGTTCAATTCGGTGGATGGTGTTGAAGTGTGTAAGGATGAGTGTATTTATTTATTTATTTTTTTATTTTTTAGAGAATAGAGAGTGAAGGAGGTAGAAAAATGTGGACTGAGATCGGAGGTGATTGCAGGACTGGGTTTTTGGGTTGACAATTTTTTTTATTAACTATTAAATTATTAAGCCAATTTGTATTTTTTTTAAATTTAATTAGACTTGTGTGACCCATTTATATGTTACATTAGCACATAACATAATTTTTGACAGAATTGTGGCGGAATGACTACATTGATTTGAGACACTTACTTGTGGGACTACATTGGCCAATTTTTTATTTCATAGACCACGACACTTACTTGTGGGACTACATTGGCCAATTTTTTATTTCAGAGACCATTTTGATGTCGTGGGTCAATTTCAAGGACCATTTTGATGTCGTGGGTCAATTTCAATGACCATTTGTGAGAAGAAGAAAAAAAGAAGAAGACTTATATGGCTCATTTATGTGCCACATCAGCACTTAACAAAATTGTAACGGAATGACCACATTGATTTACGACACCTATTTCACGGACTACATTGATTGATTTTCAATTTCAGAGATCATCTTGATGGTGATGATCAATTTCAGGGACCATTTGTGATAAAAATCCAAAAAAATAATCACAACACACGTGTATTGACCTAACATGAAGAGAATAACATATATAACGAGAAATTTTTTCTTATGACCAGAATACGGGTAGTATACCACGTGTTTTTATATAAGTGGTGGAAAATTTTATTTTTTAAGTTATTAACTTTTTAACACACATATCTCACCATTTGTATAGTGACATGTGGTGTACCATTCCGTGTACTGATCACACTAAAAAATCTCTCATATATAGCACAGATGCACCATCATGTGGCGTTTAGTGCCAATAAAGTAAAACATTTAAACAAAAATTTACGTAAGTCTTTATTTTATTGGACGATGGTACTATTTAAGTTTTTCTCCGATCTTAGGCCCGTGGATCAGTGAAAGTCCATCTCCAACTTGCCGATAACCCAACCCATTCATTATGTATGGCCAACATAAAAACCAAAAGCCAACCCATCAGCAACACAACACGAATACCAAAACCACACCATGTGGGCAGTGTCCTACCCGCCCCCACCAACACCATCTCCACCTCTCATCCCCAAACCACCTCCGACGTACCCCGTCCGCCTCTCTATTGCCGCCAAGTCTCAGCAGCCATCCCAAAACCTCGGAGGCTTAGGCCAATCAATCCTCACAAAACTCAAATCCAATCCCAACCCAAAATTACAAGGAAAGCAAAAGCAAGATGAAGAGGGTAAGAAGGTAATTAGTGGGTCGGATGTGCTTTTCGCCATGCAGAGAGCAGCGGCGAAGAAAAACAGAGAGAGCGTTAAGAAAAAGAAGAAGGCACCGCCGTCGTCGTCGTCATCCTATGCGGGCAGTCACAGGGAAGAGGAAGGTGTGGACGAGTATGGTAACGTGCGGCCCTTGTGTGTGAAAAGCGAGTGGGGTAGGAGGCTGGATGAGTTGGGAAAACGCCTTCAAGAGCTTTCTTCCAAGGCCCTTTGAGGCTGGAATTATGCCCATCTATGTATTCCTAATTTTTAGGGTGAATTATATTATTTGTCAACCTTTACTTATTTTCATGCACAAAAATTTAGTGTGTGATTTGGTTTGGTTTGGTTTAAACTTCAAATTTGTAGCATAAATAAATTAAACTAATCAATTGGTGACTAGTTTGGTTTACTCGTTTTCTTTGATGTAAGAGCATCTCCAATCATGCTTCATATTTTATAACAAAGTTTTAATTAAAACTATCAAAATGTTATTTTAGGAGATCTCCAATTATACCATAAATAAATTGAATCAATATTAAACTCTCCTAGTGAAAAAAACCAAACGAAGTTAATCAAGTTTTTTTTAATCAACATACAATGAGATAAACTTATCAATTGATACATCATATGATACACAAATATGGTACAAATGATAAGATAATTATACTAAATACATCAAGATTACGTGTATGAGAATTCGAGCTTGATGCAAAGCGTGGAACACACTGCTCTAGCCAAATTTGTATACTAATCATGTTGGTTTAGTTTGAGAGGTTTAAACAATTCAATGATTTTTTTTTTCATCCTAAATAAAATATCAAATTTGAAGTGTCCACTGTGACAACAATGTGAAGAAAGTTGAAGTTGCACCATAAAACTAATTAATAATATTGTGAGTAGCCTATTGGAGGTGTGCCCTAAAAGCCAATTTCGTAATATTAGATATTATGTAACAACTCCATATTAATTAATAAATAAATCCAACATAGCCCAACTTACTCATAAACCTATGCAAGATTCAATTTCTCTTCAACATTGGATCACGCAAGATTCAGTCTCTCTCTTACATAACAAATCTTGAGAAGGACAATATCGGGAGGGTCCTCAACTCAAACTAGGTAATTTCCAATTGAAAGTGCAGACGCCAACAAAATTACATGTTAATCAAAAATTCAAACTAATGCGCGACGCCAACAAAATTACAAATACGAGAATGGAAATTCAAACTAATGCGCGACGCCAACAAAATTACATGTTAATTAAAAATTCATACATACTTCCATTGAGATAAATACATGCCATATATGATAAAGTAATATGGTGGAGGAAGTGCCGTATTGAATTGTTTGGTTTAATGTTTAGGCAGTCTAGTCTTTCTTTAATGATGTAGTAAACCTTTTCTTGCTTCGCAATTAAGCTTGTTTCTTACTTCTTGACTTTGGCAAGTTGAATATGAACTCCTTTATCATCCTCATTACTCAATAATTTATTTTTGTTGTGTTTCTTAATCTTTAACTTTGCCTATGTTTGAACTTTTTGGGTAATGGTTTTCGGAAAACTTTGCATTACTTGGTTGGCCTTTCTATACCTAAGAAAGAATGCAAGTCTTGCCATTGGGTTTTCCTTTGGATGGAAATTCTTCAAATGTTAAGATACATGTATTTCTCATTCTTCGAAATCATAGAATACAAATCGTTACGCATAAGAGAATCGTAATGGAGTATTAAGTTAAGAAATGATTGTTGAATTGATCGCTACTTCTTTCTAAATTGCACCGACTCCTTTTGATATAAAACTTCACATAAAAATAGATCTGGTCATTCCGTGACGGACCTACACGATTAAATTAAAGTAAATAGTGGTGCAATTCTTCCTATCTCGAGAAGAGTCTAGAAAAAGTAGCCACAACACTTGGCTCCTAATATTTTTGGGTGTTCCAAGTGTAGGGAAAATGATGTGATGCTCCATTTCATTAAACTTCTTATTGTATTTTCTTATATAACACTCAAATACTTGATTCTATGGGACATCTATGATTTGGTTTTCTTGTAAGCAAGTTTGATGGCTGTCCAATCAAAGTATGTATGCATGGATGGCCTTTTCTTGAATTGGACTTTAGATTGACTAGAGGATCTGTCTGCTTTGTTTTCTTGGCTTGAGTAACTATTTTCAACGACCAAATGCTGATCTAAGTTTTTTTTTTTTTGTCAAACAAACTAATTCCATTAAATAGAAAGCTAATACGAGGTTATGAAAGTCCAAAGACAATCGAAAACAACCAAATAAGACTACAACCGGACATATAAGAAATACAAGGAAATAGCCCTAAAAGGGGAGCCCATGACAACTGTAAAACAGAAAAGGCCAGATTTGAAAAAAGGGGTCAGCTGCCTCCGCCCAAATAGCTGCCGCCAACACACCAAGAGGGTGGACAAACCACCCGTGCTACGAGTTCTCTCATAATCTTACCAAATAATGCTAACTAATTGTATTTTATGCGCCACCCAAAGCCAGAGCATGTGCCCAAAGGAAATTCAGAGGAAACACTCGATAAGCTGAGTGGCAAGAGGTCGGTGGACTAACTCGCGACTAGGAACAACAATTGGAGAGGTAGAAAGCACGAGTCCTGGATCTAAGATGAGAACAATCATAAACCAAGATCAAGCTAAGGGAAATTGAGACTCACTTAGAAATAAAATCACTAGATCTGAAATAAGAGTAAGAAAAGTAGAAAGTTGCAAGGTAAACAAGGAAAGAAGAAAGTTGCTAGGGTTTGTGAGAGAGAGACTTGGGCAAGGGAGAGGGGAGAAACCGAGCGAACATAGACTTTGTCTTCTATGATGAGGATCTCTATTGTAAGAATAGCTAAGAATAAGAACAACAATTGGAGAGGAGGACAACACGAGTCCCTGATTTGAGACGAGAATCATCATAAACTGATTTTAAGCTCAAGAAAATTGAGACAAAACTTAGGTGACCTAATGCATGTTAAAAACGCAATGGTGAATTACTCTGGTAAATGGTTTTTTCGTTTTCAACACACTGCCTATGTCCCAATTCAATATACTATATACGACAGCATTTGTGTGTTGGTTCTTGTGATCTGATGCAGCGTATGTAATTGGGCCTCTTAGAGTAATTGGGTGACTCATCCATAAATTAGGACAAAACGAAACCCACTTTGGATTTTGGATTTTGGATTTTGATCCACTAACTGACTTGTCCACAGTTCATGAGCCCTGAAAAAGGAAGACTTTCATGGCACGTGTAAATAGTTACTGTGACATTCTGTTTTATTAGTATGATATTATGTAAAGAGTTCACACTTCTCATCAATACACACTGTTACACATTAAGTGCGAAGCGAGAGGCACCATATTTTAGAGATTTGGATCCCATCCAGATCTAAATTATGGGATCCTCACATATTAGTCATTCATCTTGCATTATACGGTCAAAATTCATTTGACTTTTTTTATTTAAAATTAAACACAAATAGTACCTGACGAAAACTGGCCGCACGATGTATGATGAACGGTTAGGATGTGGAAATCCCTAGGATCCCCACAAAGTGAATCCGGAAAGGATCCTCTTCCCTAAAATAGTTTAAAAGGCCCGTTTAAAAATACTTTTGCATGCTCATTCTGTCATACATGATTTTGTTAGAAGTACGACAAAACATTGTACCAAGCCTAGCCAAAAATGATTTTTTAACCGTTCTAAAAGCAGTGTCGTCACTTAGTACTATGGTCTAGTGGTATTCCTCTTTCACTTGTAAGTGAGAGGTCTTAAGTTCGATTTTTGCCAAAGATGAATTTGAACCACATTATTGCTAGCTCATTGTGAGATTAAGCCCACCCCCTTCCTATTAGTGTAGATAATATCGACTTTTCAAAAAAAACAAAAAAAAAAGGAGGCAACGCCCAACGAGCCTTGGTTATTAAACAAGGAAAGGGATCCTCTCCGGATCCCTTCCTCCTAATCCATCAAATTAGAGAAGACGTACCGTTGAAATTTGATCCAATGGTTACAAACAAGAGCCTACTTTAAAAATTATAATAACTTCAACCGTTCGATCAAATTTCAACAATATGAATTCCCTGATTTGGTGAATTAGAAGAAAGGGATCCAGAAAATATCCCTTTTCATTTAACAAAATGTGACAGAAGGAAAAAAGCAATGTCAACAAAATTGGGATACAGTAGCATTGTACCGGCAATAAAATCAAACTTTGATTATTGCTAGGTGTCAATTAAAAAATGCCAACAATTGCATTACATTTATACATAAGAGACAATTCCTAGACTGTCAATGGTCTTGAACATTTTTTGTGGGCATACATTAACAGCACTCAGACACCAACATTCAGTTATAGAACCCTCAGTTTTTCCTAATCCTAGAAGCCTTCTTTTGTTTTTGTTTTCCATTTTTCTACCCCATCTTTTCCATTGAAAAGAAAAAGAAGGAATAGGGCGAGGTGGTTCTGTTATTTTCCCCCCTGTTTTTTTTAGGGTAATTCGTCTTTCAACCACTCACTGCTCCTTGTTTTATCCGAAAAACAGCCTCAATCCTCTGCCCGCTAGTATGGTCGGTACCTTCTGCCACCACGGTTGCCTTCATCACTGCCGCCACCTCCTCGTCCACTGCCTGGACCATTGCTCCGATCTGCTCTTCGAGGTTGAGGAGTTGGCATCTGTACACCAGGCTGCTGACTGCACAATACCAATCTCTATGAGACATTGTTCTGTGCATTTTTTCATTTTTTTTATTCTAAAGGTCCTCCCCCAGAGAACAAATGACAACTTACAGTACATAGCCAATTCGACCATCTGGTAAAACCATAGGCACCATGTGCATTCCTGCAGGCATTGGCCCTCTACCATATATCATTGGCTGTTCACGTGTAAAAACCGGTTAGAAGAAATTAGACTACCAAAGTACAAGAGGACCAATATAATTCAGTGACGTACCCGCTGAAAGCCTGCAGCAACACCATATCCAGCCCCCACTGAGCCGTATGGATTTCCGCCATAACCACCACCATACCCTGGGTGTGCAAGGTGGCTTGCATGAGGCCCGGCATTGTACGGATAAGCCCCATCAGGTTTCTTCTCAGTCTGAGGCTTCGCAAGGACAACTTCCAGTGGATGACCTATAAACAAATAGCTTCGTATATTAATTTTGGAGACACTATGAACTCAACAAAGAAATAAAGAGGACGTTTCAGACCTGTGTCTTTTCGACCAACTCATGATACTTTATACAAAAATCAAATAAACATATTTAACAGAAAGAAGCATTTTCAACTAAGACCAGCTCTCTATTGATTATTGATTATTATCCACATTACGTAGCTTTGCACAAGCAAACAAAGCATTTAACCTCAGGCCTTTTTCATTTTTTAAGATAACCATGATATTTACAAGCCTACAAGCTGTTATATCTAAAAATTTAACAGAGAGTTCCTAATGGAAGCCACAAATTTTTAAGTTCCATATGTTTGTTATAATATAATAGGAATACAAGTTTCACATTTGATTTAATTGAAGTAACTTTAACCGCAATGATGAAAAGAATGGACAGTAGAGTTAATGCTTCTACCATGAGTTCCTATGTCAAACCAAATCATATAGCATTTCTTTCTACATCACGAATCTTGACACGAAACACCAATTCTTAAAACATTATGAACTAACCCCCTATGTTATTTCATTATTTCACAAATTTACTGGGAGATAGTTGTGTGGTAGATTAGCTTACCCACTTTGGAATATCTTCAGGCCTGTGGTTGTAGCATTATGAGTGCACCCCCTACATGCATGAGCACTATCCTTTTCTAGAGCATTATTCGTATTCACAGGCCTAGGGCCGTTTGTTCCTCTTGCAGTGAGTTTCTGCATCTTTGGGCCCCAGGCCCCTAATCTCTACCCAACAAAAAATCAATCTTAAAACGAAAACACCCCTCCATACACTTGACTTTAGATGCAAAACCAACTAATAGAATTTCCATAACAAATTTAGCTAGATTTATTAGTTTCTTTAGTTAAGGAGTTACAAAATCATCAACTGTATACACTTAACTTAGTGCAAGCTGCATGTAAGTTAAAAGATGCATCAATGACATCGCATTAAACTAAAAACTACTAAGAACAACTTCTAAATAGAGTTTTATCTTGCTCGATTTTAGATTCTCAAAAAGCCCCTGAAGTAGTGCAAAATAAGTACCATCAATTTCATATTTCTCAGTGTCTTTGACAGCCTTCAGTGCACTTGGCCTTTCAGCAAAATGGACGAAGCCAAAATCTCGTTTTCCTTGACCACCTTTTCCAGGTGGCATAACCACTTTTGTCACTTCACCATGGTGCTGGAATAGTTCCTTCAGCTTCTCAGTGCTAGTGTTCTCAGGTATGTTTTTCACATAAAGAGCCTTCACCTGGGACTTGTAAAAGAAACAACATACCAGAAAAAAAATGTCAATTCGTAGGCAGTAACATAATCTGAAAATTTTAAATAGAAAGAAAAAAGTAACATTTAAACTTCAAGCAAATGAGCAACTGAGTTTTAAATTCTCCATCAAAGTTTATTAAGTTCATATCAAGTCAAACTGTGACATATGAATTTAACGATTTGAAAATATAACTAGAGTATATCTCTATAGTCTATACTAATATGAAATGCCAATAACTCATTTGGGCTCTTCACTCTTTAATTTCCGAAAAAAAAAAAAAAATCCATCACTAAACAAGTAAACATTAAAATAAACTTGCAAATAAAATACACTTCCAATAAAGAAAAACTTCGATAAAAAGAAGTAAAAGAATTTATTCCAAGTTTTGGGGCATTACAGTCATACTCACATTGCACAGATTCTTATAAACTACTCGCTTGCATCGATATGCTACCAGATGCAGTTCAGACATAATAGATTAAACTTTGGAAATATTTTCTTAAGCCCCTGAAACTGGAAATTCATTCAATTAGAAATTGGAGTATACCTGAGCTGCAGCAGTAGGATCAGGAGTACTTTTTGGATCTGCCCAGGTAACAGTTGGGGTATTTCCATCCAGCTTAAAATTTGAATTCGACATTTTCTGTCTTGAATAATCAGCGCAGGCATTATTATAATACAAAACAAAAGCAAAACCACGATTTCTGCTTGGATTTTGAGGATCCTGCAATTAGCCAAATATAATTCCATAAGAATATTAATCCAAGCAGCATTAATCTCTATATGAACATGACAACAGATGGATTAACAAATCTAACCTTTATTAGTTCAATGTGCTCAACCCCAGGACCAACCTCATCAATGACTTTACGAAACTCATCCTCGGTCCAGATTTTTGGAACATTACCAATGAACAATCTATATTTAGTTTCAGAAAGTGAACATCTTAAGGTTTTACCCTGCATAGATGAAACACAATATAGGTGTTAATCCCGTTGGAACTATCTTAAAAAGGAATAAAGATGATAGTACACAACACTACAAAAGAAAAACATCACTACCTTGAATACTTTACTATGCAACTCTTCAATGGCTTTTTGTGCAACCTCTTTTGTCTTAAATCCTATAAATGCATAACCCTTGCTTTCACCAGTTTCCCTGTCTTGCATTAATCTTACCTGCAAAACAAGTAAAGAATGAAACCCTCACAGAAAATACAACTCCAACTCCAGTCTACCCCAAACATAAGGCTAAAATGTCACAAGCACAAGAGCTCAAAGTTCTGACCTCAATAATTTCGCCTATTTCATCACATAGATCCCTCAGATCTTCTTCCAAAGTGTCTTTGGGAAGTCCACCAATGAAAACTTCAGACCCATAGGGGGGAAGGGCAAGAAGTTGTGCATGCTTCTCTTTCTCCTCTTCATTGACAGGAGTAGAAGGTTTCTCTCCATCTTCCACAAATTCACCAGCATTGTGGCTTTCATCTGGTTTGGGTGGGTGATCTGTGTCGCTAGCCTTAGTTGCAGGATCTTCATGTGCTTCTTCAACATGCTCCTCCATATTTTCATCACTGCCTCCATCTACTCCATCTTCATCTATTTGCTCATCTACATCATCGTCCATCTCTTCCATGAAGTTGTCCTCATCCAGATCCACCCGGTCCTCAACTTCCGCTCCTTCTGCCATGTCTGGTTCACGCACCAACTTTTGTCATCCAATAACTAACCCAATGGTCAGCTGAATAAGCTGCAAGCTCACACTACTATTATGGACATTGCACCCACCCCATGAGCATATGTCATATACTCTTCTTAAAAACACCAAATAGTAGGTTATATGTAGGAGGAAAGTGTAAAATTAATTTGGTGCTGTGCGGATGCAACAAGTGCATTAAAACTTGCCAACTTTCCTCCGCACCCCACGGTTTCTGAGAAACAACAGAGGAACTTTATTATTGCCACACCAACTACAGACCATTTATCAAATCCAAGTTTTATTTCCTTACGTCGCGAATCCATCAAGCAAACTGAGCACAAGAAGCTAAAACTAGACTATGTTTAAAGGGTTATGCAGAATTAATCTCCAAAATTTTTGCATTCAAGGATTCCCAAATCTATAAACAAATTAGATTAGAAAGCAAACCAAATGCTTTCTTTCCAATACATATTAAATTACAGACCTGGGCAACCCATCTCTGGCAATTGTCAAAGCAATATACTTAGTTCAAAGGGGGTAATAAAAAGTTCATCCGAGTAATACCCAAGAACCCAATTGATGAAACTGTTCCAGGAGGAGACAAAAACCCAATAGAGTTTCAATCTACTTATCCAAGAAAAACCCTCTATCTGTCTGAAAACCCCAATAGGGCAATCCATTCTATGCCTATCAGGGACCTCCAATGGAGAATCAATTAGCACAGAGACAGGTGAACAAAACCCACAAAAAAATCATAGATTTTAAGGCCGTCACAGTCTCAAAAGCGAATCAGAAATACAAAGGCAAAGGCAACTACGGTTACTGCAAAGTTATCAGAAAATTGAAAGAAAAAAAAAGAGTGAGACTTTGCGGCGTACCAGTGTGGTGTGATTCTGGGAGCAAAGATTTGGGTGTTGGGGATTTTGACGTTTGGCTTTGTTTCTCGTACTGAGTAGAGGAAGAAGAAGGGCAGAAACTCGAGTGCTGTGTGTCTGCGTGTTGTGCTTTATGTTGCTTTCGTTTCCCGAATTTCCCTATTTGGGAAAATTATTTACTTGTGAGACAGTTTTCTGTTGACGAATGAAAATGCGACACGTTGTCTTTTGGCTTGTCTGGCTGAGTTTTATTCATATTTACTATATGTTCGTATCATTTCTCCAATATAGATAGAGTCCACCAACATATGTGGATCTCATCTCTATTAACAAGATGATATAAATAATAGTATAAATAGATGATAAAAATAACATTTTTTTATTTTATTTTGAAAATTATGCTAAGTAAGTACAGTCATGTACACATGGTATCTGCATACCAAATGGTGCGAGGCTTACACCAATCAATGACTACTACCATTTATGCATTAGCGATTATTATTTGGAAGTTTTAACGAAAAGCTCCCGGTACTGTTCACTTTTAACGAAAAATCACTTTTTTTACCTTTACCTGACACTATTCGCTATACCTTTAAAAATGGCTTTTCGTTAAAATGGAAATTTTTTGGACTTTTCATTAGTTTTCCTTTATTATTTCAATATACGCATGGGTAGTGTCACTAAATGGCGCGAGTATTGCACCAATTAGCAACTACTATTTATGCATCAACAGTTACTATGTTTGCCTACACGTCGATTGCATCACTAAATGGCGCAGGTTTTACCCCAATCAACGACTACCATTTCTACATCAACGATTTCTATCTACATATGTGTGGACATGTAACATATTTTCCTTATCATGAAATGACAATATCACCATTGTTTACATTTTTTTTTTAATTTGTGCGGTATGAGAGATTCGAAAGTGAGATCTCTTTGTAAACTGAAAAGAGAGATATCACTAAGCGAAGACCTAGGTGATACAAAAAATATGAATGTTAGTTATGCGAAACTAAGCATGGGAGCACATGTGCAAATCTCTTTCTAGGTTATTTTGGCATCACCAAATAAGTTCTTTTTATGCATAAATACTCACGATGACGAAGCATTCAAACTAAATCCCGATAGTCTTTTCTTGAAAGAATATACTCTCTTTTTAGCAAAAAAATTGAGGTTAAAACAATTGTTTTGTTGTGACATATGTTCTAATACATATTGTGATTGTGTAAATCCTAAGTAGAGGTAGATTAGGAATCCTTTGGGATCTAGAAGATCTTTCCTAATAGACTTTGTATTACTTGGAAAACAAGTTTCTCTCTTTTTTATTACTATAAATAAAGGCACAAGGATTGAGGAATTAACACACAATTCCTCAAGTCCATTCTCCACCCTCTTTCTCTCCATGCCGCACCCATCAGTTAAATATAGGTCACAACTCGTTATCAGCACACTCTTCACATTGTGCTAAAGAGAATTTATTTGTCTTCAATCAGGGGAGTATTACGTTTCAATTATTTTTAATTGATTAAATTTTGATTTTATTGAATTCATTTAGTTTTATTGATTCAATTTTTTTTTCTTATGTTGGACGTGATACAAGCTTGAAGATGAAAGCCGAATTTGAAGAAAGAATTTCTACAAACCCTTTCACAAATTCATCACACAATCTAGGTTTTTCTAAAACAACAGTGTTTATCTCGATATTTTTTCAGCCTTGATTGCATGAATCTTCACCATAATGCTTGACCCAACTTTACGATTTACAAATTTTAGATTCTACATAAATTGTTTATGCATTATATTCATAATATTGCTATTATGTGAATTGAATATGTGTGAATAAGTAAGGAAAAAGAAAGAAGAAAACCCTCAACTAGGGCTTGAAAACATGGATATATATGTTTCAAATTTGGGTCTGAAAACATGGAAAAAGAAAGAAGAAAGAACTTCTATTTAATTGGATAAGTTGGAGAATCTACATCGAACACTTTTAATGGATATTGCATGTTTGTTCGGTTTTGAAGTTGAACATCCAATACCCCATGTTCATACCCAGAACAGCCCAGCATAAGCATTCATTAAACGCATTCAAATGATTGCGCGATCGTTGGTCATATGTACCAAGTTCCCGATCCCTAATCAAGGCCATGCAATATTGCAAGCAACCATGTTGGTCCAGCTGAGGCTTGTCACGACCCAACCTTATAAACGCATGTTAGTTGGTTACCAAATACAAACCTGACATATCGCATATGCGCGTCTTTGATTGTGTGGTCTATGTGCCATTTGTGCCGCCCTTACGTACAAAAAAAAAAGTCCTTAGAGAAGGATGGAAATCTTTGTTGGTTATCATTCTCTTTCTAATATTCGTTACTTAGAACCTTAGACATGCGATCTCTTTACCAGTCGTTTTGCGGATTGTCATTTTTATGAGACAATCTTCCCGTCGTTAGGGGGAGATAAAAATGTCAATGTTCCTAATAATGACATGAATTATCGTGGACGTCCCCACTATATCTCATCTCGATCCCAATCTAGATCGTCAGAGTATAACCAGACATTTCCTTTGATCTAGCAAAAGGAATGAGATCACATATACCAGCTGTAAAAGTGTCTGCAAAGATGAATGTACCAAATGTACGACGGACCTTCGTCCCCGAAAGCAGGAACGCCACTATTATGGCCGACCCTCGTACATTGACGACTAGTTAATCAATCTGTCCTGCGCTAGAATCATGGACGAACGAATCCACCCTTCGATTGTTGTCTCACTCGGTTCGATGGATTCACCTCCCCGAAAGTGGAGGAACATAGCACGAACGAATCCACCATTCGATTGTTGTCTCAATCCTTTCCATCTCATGATATTAAATCTGAATTACTCCCGAGACCTGAAGTTCTTGGTCCAGTATATTAGTTTGGATGAGATATGAACTTAGAATGAGATTATCATAGATTATGTTTCATTTATGGTAACTACAGACATAAATGAAAAGCAACGATAACAAATCGAGTTCCTTTGATTAGTGTCAACATAGAACTGATTGGTCAAGTAGAAGAATCAATCTATGACGAATGAGATGAATGAAATAGTGCGATATGACACCTTGTGGCGCAAGGTTTCTCTCATACACCATGTGATTAATTGCAGCATTACTAACGTGGCTATACTATCTCTGGGATCCTGATACGAAACTTGCATATACTGATTCAAATAGTTCTAGACCACAAGAATACCATCTCGGTTTTGATGAAGCCTTCACTTTGCGGATGTAGAACTATCCGGACGGATGTGGTATACCCATCTAAGTGAATTTTTGATCAGTTAGGGATATATTGCCCATGCGTGTACAAAATTCAAAATTGCTAGAGTTGAGAAAATTGACTCGCACCTAAAGTCGAACTTTAAGATGAATGGTCTTGGGAAAACTCGACGTTACCTCGACCTGAAGTTTCGAGCTAGTTCTAATGGTATTCTGGTCCACCAGTCGAACTAGACCCAGAAGGTGTTATGTCCTAGTATAACCTGATCGTCTATACGTTATATGCAAATGAGACCTTTACGAAGGATATGAAGCATAAGGTTCCATATTGAAACGTGAGGCAACCATATCTAAGTACAATTGGCGTTTGTTGTACTTAGCTCAATGCACTAGATCATACATCTTATGTGCTGATACTCTTTTGGCATAAAGCAGCACTGTGCTTACACACCACCACCAAATTGGTGTTAAAGACGTTTTTTCATTACTACGAATTTGGGCTTATCTATCCCTATGCATTTCAGAATAGATCATACCCCCTTGATTTTTGGAATGATACCTACCTTGTGGGATTTGCTGAATCAGATCATTTGTTTGACCGCACAAGGTACGTTCCCGAATGGTTATGTCTTTACCATTAAGGAACACCACAATATCTTGGAGGTCAACCAGATAGAACTTTTGTTGCGAAACCTTTGAATCATTCCAAGACTCACTGTATCTCATCACGTGAGAGATATGGTCGAGAACTCTAGTTGAGAATATTCGAAGTCCTTGTGATTTTCATCTATCGTTGAGTCCCAACAATGATCCATGAAGATAAAGCCGTATGTGTCGACCAAATCATGATACATCCAATAAGTCAACGCCAAGCATATTATGTCTACATCAGCATTAACATCAGAAGATTGAAATCAAGCAGTCCAATCCCAGACAACCTTGTCGACCTCTACACGACGTCACTGCTGAAATCTACCTTCCAGAAACTTGTCCAAGGAATTGGTATGCGTAACTTTCTCATTTGTGATGCATGTGGTTTCATTTGGAAGTTCTATCAAACTCAGGGGAAATATCTAGAAGTACACTCAATTGACCTTAATGTACTCTTTTTCCCTATGCTTAGGAGCATTTTTCCCACTAGATTTTTGCTACTTGACTAGGTTTTGACGAGGCACCCATCCTGGGTTGGTCATACCATTGTGTATGTTTCACTTGTGTCCCGAAGACATATAGTTTTGATTTAATACAACTTCTCACTTTTCTCCTTTGACTATGGGCTTTTGTCCCACCTTAGGTTTTGCCATAGTGAGATTTTGTGAGTTTTACCACTCATGCATTCTTCCGTTTGTTTTGAGACTCGCATTTGCCACTTGTGCTGACTAAATGAGACGACTTCGTCAACTGCTTCTACATTTGCCGGAAGATCTAATGCACCATCTACTTGAGTATTTGCACACTCAAGAGGGAGTGTTGTGACATATGTTCTAATACATATTGTGATTGTGTAAATCCTAAGTAGAGATAGATTAGGAATCCTTTGGGATTTAGAAAATCTTTCCTAATAGACTTTGTATTACTTGGAGAGCAAGTTTCTCTCATCCTTATTACTATAAATAAGGGCACAAGGACTGGGGAATTAACACACAATTCCTCAAGTCCATTCTCCACTCTCTTTCTCTCCATCCCGCACCCCTTAGTTAAATATAGGCCACAACATGTTTGATAATTAATACAAATGAATTTTAGCACTGTAATATTGGAGAAAAAGAAATATGTTTAAAAGGCTATAATTTGATTTTAAGATCACAAAATTCTGCATTTATTATTTTGGATTGGAGATGCTCTAATATAAGCTTTTATTAGATGGAAAATTTTGAAAAGAATGGATTTCTTTCTAATAATTTTAAGGTTACCTTAATTAGTTGAAATAACCACAAAAATAATAGTTTCAATGTACCTAAATCGACTAAACACATTTTGATACAACGAATTATTCGAATCTAATGCATTTTTCTTTTTCTTCCACGTATTTAAAGCTTGTTGTATGATTAAAATTATATTGGACTACTAGGATTATTTTAACTAAGTCCCTTCTTAAGAGAGGTCTGTAGTGCAAATATTGTAGAAAGCATAGACGAATCAATGGATAAATACACGGCCAAATGATGAATGGATCTGTGTTTTTGCACATCTCGCACTTAAAGTCAACTCACATACCTTTGCCCAGATGTTTCAATTTGATTAGCCTACATAAGGGTTTGGTAACATCCAAACCAACACATATACGAACTAAAAATCGTATTTGATCTCCCCTTGGGGAAACTTGAAATAAGTCCAAATTTGTAAGCAATTACTAGATATAGTCCAATTTTATTTAATTATTGGTTTAAGTCCAGTGACTCATTGTCCACGTCATTTTATTTTCATTTCTTGTCAAAATTGCCCCTCTATTAACATTATCCTTTAACTCTAGATTTACTTGTATGATGAA
Organism: Cotoneaster glaucophyllus; assembly: GCA_036320875.1. Lineage (NCBI taxonomy): Eukaryota > Viridiplantae > Streptophyta > Magnoliopsida > Rosales > Rosaceae > Cotoneaster > Cotoneaster glaucophyllus. The sequence continues at coordinate 17,997,378 of CM070062.1, forward strand.
ATTAATTATAATTGATTATTTATCATTAAAGTAATCCCATAATTGTAGGATTGGGTATTAAATATCGATGATATCGGAAATATCGGTAGTCCGAAAACACGGAAATATCGATGGAAATATCGGGATAAGATCGATATCGATAAAAATTATATGGAAACCACGGAAATTGTAAGAAAAACTTGGAAATTTTTATTGAAACTTTGCAGGATGTTTATTTAGTCAATTATCTATTAGTTTATCACAAAAAATTGGAAGGAAATGCATTGCATGATGGATTTAACATTATCAAGTTGATTATATAGCGAGCTGACAAACATTGTGAGTGTAGAAAATATGTAGTAATTAATGAAAGAAGTTTAAACACACCATAATCATTTATATATAATGAATTAGTACAATATTTTACACTTTATACATTGCATGGTAAGATACATGAGTGACTTAGTACCACATAGAGTTCCTATGAGGTTCAAAATTTTCACCTTGGTGTTTTTTAAAATATAGAAATTTATCCTAGATAATAAATATTAGCTTGCAAGCCTTGCAGACATCTTAACGACCATATAAATATTACAAGCTGAATATGTAATCACAAACACATCTGTAGCGAGTTGGGTAAGACCCATGTGCGTTGTTGACAAAGGGAGGGTTCGAATATAATCTGCTTGCTTAGTAAAAAAAAAACAAAATATTATCTAAATAATTTATAATTTATATAACATTTATATATATATATATATAATATATATCCTTAACTTTTAAAAATATAAATGGATGGCCTTCATTATTAAAAGTTAAAACCATCAGAGGTGCACCTCACCTCTTTCACGTCACCTGTCCACCTCATAATTACAAGTTACAACCATCAGAGCCCATGGTTTTGTTTGTTTAAGTCTCCCGTCCACTACCCGTCCACCTTGGGTGGTATGTTAAAGTCTCTCTCTCTTTCTCTCTCTCTCTCTCTCCCCGCACCGTCTCCTCCCTCATCTTCACAGATGCGCTTCTCTCTGCACCGTCTCCTCCCTCATCTTCACAGACGTGTTGCAGAAATTCGTCGGCATCACTCTCTCTTCCCTCATCTTCACAGAGACAAGCTAAACCTCGTCTTTCTCTCCCTTTCTCTCGGTGAACTGTCTGAACACCTCTGACCGTTTCACGGCAAACAGAATATATAAAAACATTCATCTCGTCTTCTATTTCATTTTGATACCTAGATCGGAGTCTAGGGTCCTCTTTTACAGTCGGCCGGAGCTGTAGAAGCTCCGGCGTTCTTCTCCGAGTAGCACAGTTCCAAAATATCGCGATAGTTTAAACAATATCGTGATATTATCGATAATATCGCGATATTTTGACGACAACCCGTTGGATACCTATTAAAATATCGGTCCCGTGAAAAACCGATAATATCGGTGAAATATCGCCGATATTATCGGCATTTTGTTCCTTGGTTTGAAATAATATTATCTTCTTCCTCATAACTCCCGTACAAACAGTATTATCTTTTATGCGTGGTGGTCTTCTTCCTCCTTGGAGCCCATAACCGTGTGTGTTCATGCTGGAACATTTAACCACAGGCCTAGGAAGAAAGCATTCTAAACCATAACCGTGGGTGTTGATGTGTATATATAATTGTAGGCTCTCACTATTAATTTCTTTCTTAGTTTTTGTGTTTGTTTATATGAACTTTTATTTTTATAAGTAAAAACATTATAGCAAATGCACTTTATTTATTTTGTTTATATACCTAATACAAAGTTAGGCGTAGAAAATAATTTTGTTTTTCTATAGAGTGAGTAGAATATATATGCTTTATAGGTATAAAATATTATAATTGATTATTTCTCTTTAACTTGTAGAATTGGTTTTAAAGCATATCTCTTCTTCCATAACTCCCGTATACAATTTGTGTTGTGTTCTCCGATCCCCTTCCTTCTTGTTCAGCAGTCTTCTTCTTTCAAGCTCTTATGATTTCTTCCTCCTTTTTGAAATACAAGGTCACAATTTTTATTTTTTTCAGTGGTATAGAGCTTTGAAGTATGCCAATACACCAACAAAAGGTGTGTTGATGTACGTGGTTGGTTTTTGTTTTGTAGCATCAAATCTTGCATCTTCCTACTTGTCCTCCCACAATAGCACTAGTTAGGTCGTTTTGATTGGGAACATTTCCATGAAAATATGAGTTTCATGCGTGCACTATTAATTTCTTCCTAATTTTTAGTTTGAACTTGGATTATACATATTTTTCTTTTCAATCTTTATAGGAAATGCATTGCTTTGTTTATCTAACTGTATTATATATTTCTGTAATGAATCTATTTGTATATTTTGTTTATTCTACCCGTGCCATAGATTAATTGTATTTTATCTACCTATATATCACAAATTTTTCTATCTCAAATTAATTGTGTTATCTACCTATATGATATGTTTTTGCTCATTAGTCTATCTATATCACATATTATTTTCTATTATCTATCTATACGATAGGTTTTTATTCATAGTCTACCTATATCATAGATTAATTAATATTATCTACCTACATCACATATTTTTTTTATCTACTTCGACAACGTTTCTTTTAATTTTTGATAAACTTATAAGATTAATTGTTGTAAGATCCCACATCGCCCAAGGGTGTGGATCCTGTAAGCCTTATATGTATATTCCCATCTCTACCTAGCACGAGGCCTTTTAGGAGCTCACTGGCTTCGGGTTCCATTGGAACTCCGAAGTTAAGCGAGTTCGCACGAGATCAATTCCATGATGGGTGACCTATTGGGAAGTTCTCGTGTGAGTTCCCAGAAACAAAACCGTGAGGGCGTGGCAGGGGCCCAAAACGGACAATATCGTGCTACGGCGGAGTCGAACCCGGGTTGTGGTGGGGCCTGGGCCAGGATGTGACAATTTGGTATCAGAGCATAGGTTTAGACAGTCCTGCACTTCTTAGTGTGTTTTAACTCTTGTTTTCTTATGTCAGAACCATGCCACCTCGTAGAGAGCCACGTACTTCAGCTGAGAATAATTTTTCGGACTTGGGGCAATTTGGCGAGGCTATCGCCAATGTTATTCAGTCTGCACTCCGTCCTGCTCCGAGGAATACGTTAGATATTGTATCTCGCTTGAAGATTATGAATTCTTTGGAAATGAGAGAGTGGAGAAATCAGAGATATGGTTCAATCATGTTGAGAAAACTTTTCAAATCATGGAACGACAAGGAATCTTCCAGTAGAGAGATGGGTCGATACGGCGACCTGGTTCCTTTGTTTGGGAGCAGAGACTTGGTGGGAGCAGGAGAAGAAACCATTATCTACTGAGGATGCGATGGATTGAGATGTCTTCAAGCATATATTTCGGACCAGATTCATTCCTCTAGAATATATAGATCGTAAGAAGAATGAGTTCACAGAGCTAAGGCAGGGTAAGATGTCAGCCACTGAGTACCATCGGAGGTTCACAAACCTATCTCGTTATTGCCCCGAGAGATGCTTCGTTTGTTTAAGAGGGGAACTTGCTAGAAATGGCGCTCTATGGAAACCACTACTCCATGTGCTACTTATCAGGAATTCTTCGAGATCTTGCTTCGGGTTGAAGATTCAAAGAATGCCCCTGATGATGATGATGATGATGGTGATGGTAGGAATGCCAGAGGAACTATAATAGGGGACAATCATCACTTGGTCCGAGAAAGACTCAGAACTTTAAGAGAGGCAGAAACAACTCTGGATCGTCGAGTGTGGGTTCTAACTCTGGTACACCTCGTAGCGGCGGCAGGTCCACTGACAGCTCTCGTTTTCAAAGTCAAGGAAACTCTGGAAATTTTGGTGCTCCATATTGTCGTAGATGTAATAACTACCATCATGGTGAGTGTAGACAAGGACGAAACAAAAGATGCTTCACTTGCGGACAGACAGGACACATGGCCAGTAATTGTCCTCAGAGTCAGAGGAATCAGCCTGTTAATCAACCGCCTGCAATTCCCTTACAACAGTTTCCAGCACCTGGTACTCGTCAGCAAACAGGCTACTATCAGGGAAAAGTAGCTTCGTACCAGGGAGGACTATACCAGTATACACCTGAGGTTCCTTACTATCAGGGAGGCTATCAGCAGATTCAGGGAGGCTACCAGCAGACTCAGGGAGATTATCCACAGTATCAGGGAGATTATACACCCTATCAGGGTGGTGGAGCACAGATGTATACTGGAGGGCAGTATCAGAACCTAGACATAGCGTCTAGCAGTGGAGGTTCAGGTAGGCAAACAAATCTACCTCAACAAGGCCAGGATGTGATAGTTGTAATGTGTTTTAAAATGTTTTTAATTAGAAAACGGGTAGATAAAGGTATTTGAAGATTCAAAATTTTAAATTTCTAAATTCAAAAATAAAGAATTTAAATATTTTTTATTTTCAAGGGGCAAAATAGGTGTAATAAAAAATCAAATAAAATTGGATCCAATCCGAAAACAGGTGAATTTTTTCGACCTGGATCAAACTGCCCCATCTTATATTTTTGTGGAATTTGTTGATTATATACTTTATTCAAAAACTCTTAATTGTATACTTCTTTCACTGTTCTGGCTAATTTAGAAACAAGAGAAATGACTTCTTTAATTTTTTTTTTGTAAGAATACCCATGTTTATCCTAAGTCTCTTTATTCTTTATTTATTTATTTATTTAATTTAAATAAATAACATAAAGAAAAAATAAGTGTGCAAATATCACTTTTTTAAAAATACTTGCCAATTTAAAAAAACACATACAACAAAACAGAATTTTGGTTTAAAGATCCTAATGAAAGGAGAGATTAATTTGTAGTTGGCGTTTGTAGATTTATTAGCTCCAAATCAAACATTCAGGTTACGAAACACCAAATCTTGATATAAGCAAAGAAAGCATATTTGTGCTATGAATGCATTATGCATGCAAATACTACAGTACTGCTGATCATGTTCTTTAGTTTACAAGTACAAACCCTAGCATCATCAAAGACTTTGCCAGGTCTTCAGAAATAGCCCTTGCTTGGGGCACAATGAATGCCTTGTGAGCAAATGCACAACCCTTCTAGTGCACATCCTTCTTTCACTACACTCACCCCACCCTTAAGTCCAAAAACTGTTGGAAAGTGTTAGTATATTATAATTATTTGAGTTTGCGTGTTAGTTAGTATATGGGCCTAGCCCATCCGAATTAGGGTTTCTAGGTTTTGCTCTCTATAAATATGGCTTTAGTTTAGCATGAATATCAAGTTAGTCACAATGTAGCCTCTTAGGGTTTTGTAGCCGTTCCGGTATTCTTCTCGTTTGTTTAATAATATTCTTATTATTTTGTAATCTTGTTCGTTGCGCACTTTGATATTCAACTTGGTATCAGAGCAGGTTTGATCCTTCGGGATTTAATCTGCCCTTGTTTCGTATCAGTTTGTTTGTCCGTCTTGTTCCTTGTTAGATTGTCGTTGGTTTAGTTTGAAAAAAACAAAAAAAAGGTCGTAGTCTGAACTCGCATGTCATCTCTGCAATTTTCGTCAAAACCCAACCCGCATCACCGCCGTACCTGACCCAACATCATCGCACCTAATCACCATCCACCCATGTTGCCGCTGTGATCAGGAACCCAGAACCCGACCTGCTTTGCACTGCTGCACAGACGACCACCACACATCCGCTGTACCACAGATGCTGCTGCACGCACTATCTGATAGTCGCCTGGTCAGAACCCCCTCCGCACCCGACCCGCTTGTCGCCTGCATCCACTGCCCACAGACCCATGTCCTGCAAACCATCTCGTGTTTTGTAGAAGTCAAGGAAAGAAAAGAAAAAATAGAAGCAAAGGAAGAGAAAGAAAAAAAAAAAAGAAATTGTTTTTGGATGTTTGTTTTGGGCCCACACGGGCAAAGGAAAAAAATATGGTTAAGTTTGGTTTAGGCCCGCATGAATTGTTGGTTGGCCTGTTTTGGAATTGGAATTGTGACCACTCGAGTGATACTATTTGTGTTTGTTTGTTCGTTGCTACAATTGAGATATGAAAATCTCGTTCGTTTAGTGACGGGTTTTCTTTCCATACTCTCAACACTAGCCAGTTTGAACTAGAATCAGTTTGCCAGCAAGAATCAAGAATCAAGAACCAGTTTGCCAGTTTGTCAGTCAAGTCAAGTCAAGTTTGCATGCCTGCTAGTCCGCCTAACGGAGCCAGTCCGCATCTGCTTGTTTGCAAACCCATGTCGTATACCGCCATGAGTTTGACGGGGGGTGTTGGAAAATGTTAGTATATTATAATTATTTGAGTTTGCGTGTTAGTTAGTATATGGGCCTAGCCCATCCGAATTAAGGTTTCTAGGTTTTGCTGTCTATAAATATGGCTTTAGTTTAGCATGAATATCAAGTTAGTCACAACGTAGCCTTTTAGGGTTTTGTAGCCGTTCCGGCATTCTTCTCGTTTGTTTAATAATATTCTTATTATTTTGTAATCTTGTTCGTTGCGCACTCTGATATTCAACTAAAACTTGATCTGTCCATTCACTAGAGAAGAGCCCCATCGGATCATAAACATCTTTGACCCTCAAAAACTCTTTGGCACCCTTGTACTTGTTGATCACTTCATCAAAGGCAACGTTCCGATTTTTTCCCCAATGGGGCAACGCTCCATATTTGAACATTCGATTTGCTCGACTTCTTCGAGTATGCCTTCGTAAAGCCTAGGAGTCATGGGGTCTTTGCTTCGATAATATGTGATATCGAAGTCGATTGCATTTTCTTGCTTGCCAAGGTAAGCACTTGAGGCAGTGACATAGCGCATTAGGATTCCATTGTATGTTTCTACTCCACACAAGGCCTGTAGAATTATTAGAGAGACGGGCCATACGGCCCACTTCCAACAACACCGATACTGTCCCCAACTTGGTAATTACCACTTGCACAATCCGTCAGGTGTGGGGTTTAATCATAAAAGGTCTCGGTGTTAGTTAGAGTGAGGTTATGATATTTAAACTATTACTTATCTTTTACTACGACCGATGTGGGATTCAACAAGGCCTTGGGTTCAATCTCAACTAGGTTTTGCACATCTTGGATGAAGTTTTTAGCCACAGACAGGTTGATGCTGAATGATGTTTGGTAAAAGAATTGACCCTTGATTTTGGGATCCCATCCACATACTGTATTAGTATGAAGACTATCTTGGCAAGTCCCAGATGATTGAAGTCCGTGCTGATATCCAATAACAGGGTAGCCAGTAAAGCTCAAACCTATTTGCAAATTAAATTACAAAATTCAGTAACATTTTAATTTTAATTTTAATTTTTGCTTTAAAAATGAGAGTTGAGAATGATTTGGCAAGAAAAGCAGAAAGAATGTATACCATTGTTTGTTAAACCATAGGCACTGTTTATGAGAAGAGATGTAAATAACTTTGCAGTAAGACATTTCCCAGAAGCATCCCTCGTGGATTCCTGAATCTCTTCTATTATAATAAGAAGAAAACGCAACATGATTAAACCTTAATTAGCTATGTAGCAGCGTGTGGAAAGGTCTATGGAAGACGTGGTCGCCTGCTTTGCCGCACGGTTGACGCTCACAGCACAGCAATGGTTAGACGCTACATGTTTGGTGGGTGGAAGATTCCCCTGATTTGCTTAGGGATATATTGTAATTTGCTTATGTATTGACATTTGAGGATAGGTTCTATAGTTGTGCGGGACGCTCTTTTTCCTTCGACCGGTTTTGGCAAGGTTTTATTGAGGCCCAATATGCATGCTTTCCTCAGTTTGTTGTCACTTCATACTGCTTGTTTTTGAATATCTAATATCGTATTTCTCTAAAAAAAAATAAAAAAAAACATGATTGAACCTTTATTGTGTGAATAGTTGCACTTGTACCCTAACATCTTATGTGATGGAAAATCAAACAAAAATAGAAGTCGTGTTGGTTTTGGATTGTCAAAAATCCTTTTCTTTAATCACAGAATCGATCCTTAAAGAAATGAAGCAAATCCATATATAGGGGTATAAATTCAATGACATAAATGCTAATTCATTTTGAATTTTAAATCAGATGTGGAAACAATTTAAATCTATGGGACACCAACTAGCAGTTCAGTATAATAAGGTTTCAGTTGCGACTCACGTTCATGATGAGCACGATTTATATGTCAACCAAGAAAAATTACATATAAAATATGTATACAACCACATATGGATATAGAGTAAATTGGCTGAATTCGATTTTACACGAGGAAATTAATCTAAACTTCTCTAACGATTTAGTTCTGTATAATAAAAATTAAAACCTTTTTGTGAGACTCGTAACTTTTCAGATCTGAGATGCGATAAACTAATTAAGTGGTTAACTATATGTAAAGCAAACCTGTGGTTCTGATAATTGCAAGCGTAAGTGGAGATGTGGCTCGGAAAATAATGGAGTCATATAAGCCATTGCCAGACATATCCGAGGAAACACGATCATCCATCCGATAGACTACCTTGTGCTGGCTGGGGTACCAAATCATGTCTGCAAACTCATGCTGCTTGCCAAACACAAGTACTTGATCTCCTAAGTCAGAATCGTTCTTGCTTAAATATGTGATGGATCGCTTCAACATGGGTTGTAGTTTTAGAGTAATCTACACAAGAAAGCAACAAATTAATGCACATTTTCTAAATAATATATACTTCCATTTTCTAGTATTATGACCGTCACTTTAAAAAATTTCTCATGCGAGCCTGCTAAAAGCTGTCGAAATTAGACAATGTTCTACCTGTGAAATTACTCCAAGGACTCCAAGTGAGACTTTGGCTGCATTAAGATCTTGATCACTATCATTGAGCTTCCTGACCTTGACATGACCATCTTCAGAACCTCCTGGACTCACAATTGTAAGTCCTACCACGTAATCATGAACCGAGCTTCCCTTGCCTCATAACGTGCTGCCATGCGCCCCAGTCCCCAATACGCCTCCAATGGTTAAACCCCACCAATATGGTGCATAAGGCAAGGCCAGCCCTGCCTTGGCAGCCTCACTGATGAGCTGCCTAAGAATCACACCAGTCTCCAATGTCATGGTCTTTGCTTCGGCATCAATCTCCACCACATGATTGAGGTTCTTGGTGCTTATGATCAACCCATCTTCCCCACTTGGACATACCAGCTTTGGAATGCTATGGGAGAAACGAGTTGCAACCTTCATTTTTGTCTTGGACTTTGTTGCATTGGCCGCTATTGAAATAAGTTCTTCCTCGTTAGAAGGGTATGTCACACTGCCTGCTCGACACACCATTCGATCGGGGCGCCATAGGAGTTTGTGATGGTGCAATTTGTGTTGCTTGATGATGAGCACTTAATGGGGTCCTCTGGAGGAAGAGAAAAACCTAGCGAGAATGACGAGAAATAGACAATCTAATCGGAGAAGGAACCCCAAGACATCCGATTTTGTGTGTAGCAAAGACATGATTGTCAATTCTTAATTCTCTTGGTTTCGAAGCATTAACCCTTAAACCTTAGGTTTGTACATTTGATATATGTGTATTGTGGCTCAACATGTATATCTAGTTCATTTGTCGTCTTTTTGTACTCTGTGTGTATGTATACATATATTCAACTGCCCAATTTGTTCTTCTCTCTCTCTCTCTCTCTCTCTACGATTTAGTTCAAATCGAGCTAAATCGCATCGCTTAATGGTTGGTTCAGTTGCAGTTTCTCGGTAAAACCAATCCCCTTCTAACAGTATATCTATGTATTGTAGTCAATAATAATTACTGAATATCACTTTCCTAATTAGATTACTCTATTTAAGAGTAAAAACTCCTATTTAAGGACTTGGATTCTGTTTAAATGAAATATTGGATTCTGAATTACCAAAAACAGAAAGAGAGATTGGATGATGTTCAGATAAACTATTGAAAGGTTATTAATAAAAATGTCACAAATGTTTAGTCAAACAATTGTGATAAAAGTGGGATGTGTTATAATTAGAATTATAGCTTACACGTGTGATTGTGCAAATCCTAAGTGGAGATTATATAAGAATCCTATGAGATTTAGAAGATCTTTCCTATTAATGTTTGTATTACTTGGACAACAAATTTCTCTCTTCCTTACTAGCATATATATAAAGATACAAGACATCAGAAATATCACAACGCTCTGCTGATTTCTCTCTCTTCCCTCTCTCTAAATTCATACCACAATAGAATGGATCCTCATTCTCTCTCTTCAATCATGTTGTCATTTTGCTTCATGGAATGGAATTTTGGGCACAATTGGAATACACCAAAGCTTATGAGCAGTTTTCTGGTACTGCTTCTTGACTGTTTGGAGAAAGGAGAAAATAACATCTTAGGAAGACTGGTGTATATATGCTTATGCTTCCAAGCTTGCTACCTTTATTTATAGGATGTTTAATTTATTCAGTTACTACAACAGTCAACAGAAGACAATTTTACAAACAAGAACAAATAGTACTGCAATCAAAACCCTATCAATCAAATTACATTATCGACGACGCGACATTAACTAGTTAATTAGCATGGTTCGTAATCACAGGGGTACAAATCCTTGCATCGTTGAAGATTTTGCCAGGCCTACAGAAATATCCTTTGCTTGGGGCGCAATGAATGTCTTTTGAGCAGATGCACAACCCTTCTAGTGCACACCCTTCCTTTACTATAGTCACCCCATCCTTAAGTCCAAGAACTTGATCTGTCCATTCACTAGAGAATAGCCCCATTGGATCGTAAACATTTTTTACCCTCAAGAACTCTTTAGCACCCTTGTACTTGTTCATCACTCCATCAAATGCTATGTTCCGATTTTTTCCCCAATGAGGCAATGCTCCATACTTAACAAGAGCAAGTTGCTCTATTTCTTCAAGTATTCCTTCATGGAGTCTAGGAGTCATAGGGTCTTTACTTCGATAATATGTGATATCGAAGTCGATTGCATCTTTTTGCTTGCCAAGGTAAGCGCTTGAGGTCGTAACATACCGCATTAGGATTCCATTGTAGATTTCTACTCCACATAGCGCTTTCGGTTCAATCTGAACCAGCTTTTGCACATCTTGAATGAAGTTCTTAGCCAGAGACAAGTTGATGCTGAACGTTGTTTGATGAAAAAACTCACCCTTGATTTTGGGATCCCATGCGCACGCTGTGATTCTTGAATTCTCAAGACTATCTAGGCAAGTCCCTGATGATTGAAGCCGGTGCTGATATCCAATAACAGGATAGCCAGTAAAAATCAGACCTGTTTGAAGTTAATATTATTTGGAAGTACTTTTTTTGCTTTAGAATTGGAGTGCAGAATGATTAAGCAAGAAAAGCAGGAAATACCAGACAGAGTGCATACCATTGTTTGTTAAACCATAAGCACTTTTAATGAGTGTAGATGTAACCAACTTCGCACCAGTGCATTTCCCATCAGCATCACTCTTGGATTCTTGATTCTCCTCTATTATAATAATAAGATAAAGACACATGGATAAATAAAATCGAAACATTTTTTGCTATTTGCCACACTCTGAATTGATATCTACAATTTGACATGTTTTGTTGTCACATTTAGGATCAATCCAATTCATTATTTTGACATGTTTTGTTGTCACATAAGTTATATAAAGGGAACTGCATTAACACTCTAAAATAATTATTTGGACTCTAAGAACGTACAAAAAAATGTAATTAGGAGGAGTGCATAATGATCTTTTGGAATTCCAATAACAACACACTTAGTAATATATATATATATATATATATATATATATATATATATATATATATATGTCGTAATATCTTGAAATGTAATGTTGCTTTTCTGAACACTAATTAGTAATTAAGTGGTTAACTATACACATATATAGTAAGCAAACCTGTGGTTCTGACAACTGCAAGAGCAAGTGAAGGTGTGGCTCGAAAAGGAATGAAGTCATATAAGCCATTGCCAGAGGTATTGGTGGAGACTCGATCATCCATCCGATAGACTGCCTTGTGCTGGCTAGGGTACCATAGGATGTCTGCAAACTCGTGTTCCTTGCCAAACCTAACTACTTGGTCTCCCAAATCTGAATCGTCCTTGCTCAGATAAGTGATGGATCGCTTAAACATGGGTTGCAAATTTAAAGTAACCTACCACCCAAGAGAGAGAGAGAGCATATTTTAGTCTCTACATCATGAAACAAGTTGCTTAAATATTTTATTGAGAGGTTTCTTACTAACAACCAGCATATTTTCACCACTTGAGATTTTTTGTTTTATTATTTGTCATTAAAATAATTATCTCTCTTAATATGATTTGTTATTAAAAAAAAATTGAGGCGTGGAAGAAGGGGATGGGGTGGGGGTTGAAGTGGGAGTCTGGGAGACGTGGTTTTTATTTGAACTTTTTTATTTCCTTTTGCCTTTATTAGTTGTTCGATGCATTTATTCATGTTTAATTAAATTCAAATATATATGAAGTGTTATAACTGTAATTTTATGAAAATTTTGGTTGACGTACTTATTTTGTTAATGATAGAATAGATATATCTAGATTTGTGTGCCTTTAGTTCAGTTTGATTTCCATCAAATCTTTGTAGTTTATAAAGATGCAATTGTACCATTGAAGTTTGATTTAGTTTGCATTTAAAGACAAAAAATGACCTCCATCTAGTATTTTGATGGAGTGATGACAGGGTAACACACAATCAACGATTTCCACCAATTGTCCTTTTCCCTAATTTGCTTCTTTTTTTTTAAATTTTTTTTTTATTGTATTTGTCTGGAAAGTAAATGAAACATTACAAGGTCATGATTGCAACTTAAATTATTAGAAAATTAAGTAACGATCGACTAAATCTGTCGACCAAAATATAAACTGGCCCTTTTCTTTTATTTATTTTTTTCTCCGGTGGTCATGGTCATCATCGCTACTGTCATGGCTGGTATTTGCAAGTGGACAAGGATCCCCTCCTGAGCATTGGAGGCAGAGCCTCCTGACCGGCCCATCTGGGCCATCAAAATTTGATCCAACGGCTGCAATAAATATAACTTTTAGAGGATCCCTCTGTTTATAACCGTTGGATCAAATTTCGATGGCCCAGATGGGCCAGTCAGGAGGCTCCGCCTCCAATGCTCAGGAGGGGATCCTTGTCCTTTGCAAGTAATTTTACTCGAAGTAAATTATTAATTAAAACGTTTCTTAGAAGGGATTCACATATATATATATATATATATATATATATATATATATATATGTGTGCGCGCGCGTGTGTGTGTGACCTATCCTAATACTAATCATACATTTCCCCACTCTATCTCACATTGGACTAATCCCAGTAAATAACTGATCCCATTATCACAGGGCAGTAAAATAAGCATTTTTAGTACAAGTTTTTGTTCCGAAAATGTGACGTAGATTAAATGGCGGAATGAATCGAAGATCAAGTTAAAAAGTACAAATTTGGTAACAAGAGAAATTTATGCAGATTTTAACTCTAGTATCCGATTTGGACCGATGAAGGAAACGTCACGAATTCAACCCATTTCCTTACCATGACTAATGATTTTTTTTGGGCCGAATTCTATAGTTTACAATATTTTTTAGCATTTTAACTTTAGGACATATTTTGGTATTTTGTTATTTGTTGAACTCTTTTACTGTTTTACTCCTCGTCCTAGAAAGTTAAAACTATATAAATCACCTTTAAAGTGTTAGGGCTGGTCATTTTTCATAATTCAAGAGATATGTTAAGGAGACCACATATGTTGTACCATATGATATAGCAAAATTGTGATATATAATCAATTTTCAATGAGATAAACTTAATTTATTAAAAAAATAAAATGAACTTAATAATTGACATGACATATGCACGTCATTTGTCATATACAATGGTACCAATGTGATGCGAAAGTAGTCTCCTAAGAATTTTCTTACTTTTCAATCAATGAACTTTAACATTTTATCTTACTTCTGGTATATTCTAATTTTCTTGTTCTTTAAGGTTATCATTTGATACCTTCTCTTTTATACAGTTTATAACTCCTTTTATTGGTTATTAATTTATACTACATTAGAATACCTTCTTACGTGGCAAGTGATACATATAACCAATATCTAATGGAATAGATTCATTAATTGATGTTGCATGTATATAAATGTGATACAAAAAATGTGATATCCTCACTATTTTCATTAAGTATTAGATAAGCTAATTTAGTTAATTTCCGTAGGTGTACCAGCCAAAGCCCAACGGACTAGGGTGTGCCCCTCAAACCATGCGTATTAAATATGAAGTTCAGCTTCCATGGTTGTCCAGTAGATGGGCTTTGGTGCTCCTTTATAAATATGAATTGGTTATTTTGAACCGAGCAATGCTACACTTATTATATTGTTCATACCTAATTTGTATCACCAGATCTAATTTGTATCGCCTCTGTAATAGAGGTATGACTTACTAACACATGTGGATCTTATCTCTATTAGAGAGATAATACAAATGTAATATGAAAAATATGGTAAGAGTAGCATTTTTGTTTTAAATATGTATGCCTTTTGTGCACATGAACAGTCTATGAAGTTCTTTAGGAATGCCAAAAACAGTAATAAAAAAAATACCTGGGAAATTACTCCTAGGACTCCAAGTGAAACCTTAGCTGCATTAAGATCTTTATCACCATCATTGAGCCTTCGGACCTTGACATAACCATCCCCAGGCCCTCCTGGACTCACAATTGTAAGTCCCACCACATAATCATGAATCGAGCTTCCCTTGCCCCACAATGTACTACCATGTGCCCCAGTCCCTAATAAACCTCCAACGGTTAAACCCCACCAATATGGTGTATAAGGCAAGGCCAGCCCTGCCTTGGCAGCCTCACTGATGAGCTGCCTAAGAGTCACACCACTCTCCAATGTCATGGTCTTTGTTTCAGCATCAATCTCCACCACACGATTGAGGTACTTGGTGCTTATGATCAACCCATCTTCCCCACTTGGACAAACCAGCTTTGGAATGCTATGAGAGTAACGAGTTGCCACCTTCATTTTGGTCTTCTTCTTTGCTGCATTGGCCACTACTGAAATTAGTTCTTCCTCGTCCGAAGGATATGCTACGCTGCCTGCTCGACAAACCGATCGATCGGGGAAGATGCCGTAGGAGTTTGTGATGGTGCAGTTTGTGTTGGTTGATGATGAACACTTTATGTGGTCCTCTGGAGGGGTTGAAATGCACATCGACAATGACAAGATGAATAGACAAATTAATCGGAGAAGGATCCCTAACTTAACTGAGTTTGTGTATAACAAAGACATGATTGATGTGGTTCTTCAAATTTCTTGGTCTTGAAGCATATATTTATATGTACCCATTAGCAGGTACATACATATATATATATATATATACATATATATATATATATATATATATATATATATATATATATATATATATATATATATTTGTTTGACTTGTAAACTTGTAAATATATACTTAGCACGAAATCTAAAAGCTTCCGAAGTTTGGAATGCTTTGTAGATAATACATAAAAAGGATAAACTTCAAGTTAATATTATCGGTTTATCATACTTATAACATAATATATATGTGGCTTTTTAACTAAAATGATCCTAAGATTTGCATAACTCGTCACTTTGGTCCCTAAGATTTGAAATCAATAGAAGTAGTCATTGAGATTGTCCACTATCATACATTTTGGTCATTGAGTGAAAAATTATGTTAAATAAGGATCAAAATGATAAAATTACTCTCAATTTAATAAACAAAGAGAGAAACTTTTTTGAATTGGACATGCCAAAATAATTTGACTAAAATTGAGCGTATTTTTGTTATTTTATTTTTATTTTATGGAGATTTTTCACGGAAGAACCAAAATGATTGATGGTAGACAAACTCAAGACCAATTCTATCGATTTCTAATCTCAGAAATCAAAGTGAGGAGTTATGTAAATCTCAGAAACTATTTTGGCTAAAAAGCCTATATATATAGGTGATATATCGATTTTTTCTTTTGTTTTATTTCAATACTAGTTGGTACTTGGGAGTTGATCAACCAGATATTATAACTATAAGGCAAAGATCACACTCCTTTTTTTCCATATTTGATATTGTCGGTTTGGCACCGTGACATGCAGACAGGTGTGGTCGTTGAAACAGCTGAATTATTTTCTTTAGCTTGAAATCCACGGAGTGTTTGTTGCTTTGCAATTAGTGCATGGTACCTTCCAAATGAATGAACTGTTGAAGTACATAGACAGATAAAGAGTGGGGAAGGGGAAGCGAAGATAGGTGTTCAATTGGGATACTACTGCATTATAATTTATATGATGAGTGGAGTGCATGCGAACCAATAATACTAAACAGGTAGAAACCCTATCAAAAGTATTTCAAAACCAATACTGCACTAGTGCTCCACAAGAATAGTTGTTTCTGTAGTGTGGCAACAGTGTAGTGGTTTTTCTTCTTTGTGGAATTTGTGGTGGCTTAAGTGTTCTGGTCATCACACTTTTCCATCAATTATAACTATATATATATATATGTGTGTGTGTGTGTGTGTGTGTGTTAAGAGATCCCTTGTTTTATTATTAAATTAGGGTTCCAGAATGGAATTAATATAAGGAAAACTAATCAAAAGGGTCTGAAAACTTTAGTTTTTAACCAAAAACCACATTGGAAGTTTATTTAATGGTTAGTACAAAGCCCACTTTATATCAGCCCAAATAAAATAGCCCAAACAAAATAACATGGTGATTTGTCAACTTTACCCCTAATGGATTTGGTTAACCTAACTTAACGCACATGGGCGGTGATGGAATGAATTCACTTCCTTTTTGCGCTGCATATGGGTTTCCCATCCCTAGATCTGCAACTGGAATAAAAGAAAGAATCTCGTCCATCTGCATGAGATGTATTAGCAGCAGCACCGCTGCCGGTCATCGATTCGACGTCTTTCGCCGTTACCAACTCCGAATCCGAACACAACCCATCGTCTCTGCGGCCTAATCCAAAATCTCCAGTTGGCTGGCCGGCCGACGGAAAGCTCAGTCCGGCATCTTCTACCTACTATCTTTATCTCGAGCTTATGGGCCACAGTCGGTGGAGTGGGCCAAGGAGAGTATTTCTTTAATTCCTTTGACGGCTGTGACAGAAGTTGAGCGTTCGAGATTCTTGAAAGCATTGTCCGATGCTGCGTCCGGGGCTAACGTTAATGCCCTGTCTGTTCCAATTGAGGACCTATCAGATGTTTGCCGCCGTAATCGAACAGTTATGGAGATTGTTCAACAATCTTTGAGGCCACTTGAGTTGAACACAGCACCGGGATCATGAACGAGGGATAGCGGCCATATCAGCGGTAAAATGAGTTGTGTACTGTGCATTTTCCCCATATTGTTTCAGTGTTTTACTTTGGTTCTCCAATTTTTAAGGAGAATCAATGCCCTTCGCATCGATCGGAGAGAATAGACGGTTTCTGTATTTGAGTGGTTGGTTTCCTTGGCATTGTCATTTTTTGGGGTAGGATGACATGGTGGTATAGAGTTGTAGATTACTGAAGGAAAGAAAAATGTAGGCATTCTTTAGGAGTATTCCGTCCTTTCATGTCGTCGGATATCGGAAGCTGTGGTGGTGGTTGTACAAAATATATTGAAAGCTTCAATATATTGTAATCCAAACAGTGGCATTGTTTAGGTTTCAGATTTTTTTTTTTTCAATTGGTTTGCGATGCTAGAAAAAAAGAACAAATTATATTGAAAGCTTTGTTGGTTTGATTCATGTGTTGTAATCTAGACAGTTGAATAGTTCACGTTTACACGCCTTTGTTAATTTTTGCTCATTGATATTTTTTGATTCATTTAATCCAACTTTAAAAATTGAAATAAGTGTGTGAGAAATAAAAATGAATTCCTTACAAATCAGTAACTTACAAGAGCATTTTAAAATGAGATGTCAAAACTGCCATATAAACATACAAGAGTAAAATTGGCAGCAAAACCTTATCCAACCGAGCCTTTTGGTTTCTTACGTGGAACTGGGTCAATTGAAGGCAAAATCTTTTGCTGCCATTTTTACCAACGGCTGTCAAATTGTTATAATATTTTTTTAATAGGAAAACTAACCAAAAGGGCCTGAAAACTTCCGTGGTGGTCGTCGAAGACCTTCGTGGACCTCTTTTTCTTTTGATTTCACCCTTTTAGGATTTTAGTATTTTAGTTTTCTAATTTTTAATTTTTTTAATTTTTAATTTTAATTTCTTAAAATGTTTTTATATTCACGTGCACTCATATTGAGACGTGGCGCTGATGGTCTATGTGAGTGCCACATCATCAATTAATGGAGGGTCTGATGAAAAACTTAACCGATGTATGAAAGTTTCTCATAATTAATTATGACGTTAAGTACCAAACTGAGACGAAAAAAATTGATGTATCAAATGTTGAGAAATCCGTGTGAGTGGGTGGAGGAGACAGGTGACATGCTGATGGTTGTGGCTACGATGATCTCGACCATGACTTTTCAAGCCGCAGTTAACCCACCTGGTGGTGTTTGGCAAGATAATAATACCAACTCCAGTTACAATACCACAAAATAGTTAGCGCTTACTTTACGAAATAGTGATAATACTATTACTTGGTTTAATAAATAGTCTATTTAGTTTACGAAATAGTGAGAGTACTAGTTTACGAAACAGTGATAATAATAGTGTTTGGTTTTTGAAAATAGTCAGTGCTTAGTTTACGAAATAGTGATAGTACTATTACTTGGTTTAATAAATAGTCTATTTAGTTTACGAAATAGTGATAGTACTATTACGAAATAGTTAGTTTTTTGTTTAAGAAATAGTCAGTGCTTAGTTTACGAAATAGTGACAGCATTAGTTTACGAAACAGTGATAATACTAGTGTTTGGTTTGAAAAATAGTCGGTGCTTAGTTTACGAAATAGTGATAGTACTATTACTTGGTTTAATAAATAGTCTTTTTAGTTTAGGAAATAGTGATAGTACTATTACGAAATAGTTAGTTTTTTGTTTAAGAAATAGTCAGTGCTTAGTTTACGAAATAGTGACAGTACTAGTTTACGAAACAGTGATAAGACTAGTGTTTGGTTTGAAAAATAGTCAGTGCTTAGTTTACAAAATAGTGATAGTACTATTACTTGGTTTAATAAATAGTCTATTTAGTTTACGAAATAGTGATAGTACTATTACGAAATAGTTAGTTTTTTGTTTAAGAAATAGTCAGTGCTTAGTTTACGAAATAGTGACAGTATTAGTTTACGAAACAGTGATAATACACAGTTTGGTTTGAAAAATAGTCAGTGCTTAGTTTACGAAATAGTGATAGTACTATTACGAAATAGTTAGTTTTTTGTTTAAGAAATAGTCAGTGCTTAGTTTACGAAATAGGGACAGTACTAGTTTACGAAACAGTGATAAGACTAGTGTTTGGTTTGAAAAATAGTCAGTGCTTAGTTTACGAAATAGTGATAGTACTATTACTTGGTTTAATAAATAGTCTATTTAGTTTACGAAATAGTGATAGTACTATTACAAAATAGTTAGTTTTTTGTTTAAGAAATAGTCAGTGCTTAGTTTACGAAATAGGGACAGTACTAGTTTACGAAACAGTGATAAGACTAGTGTTTGGTTTGAAAAATAGTCAGTGCTTAGTTTACGAAATAGTGACAGTACTAATTTACGAAATAGTGACAGTACTAGTTTACGTACACGCGTCATACACACAACACACACACGCATGCACACACACGGTACACACACACAACACACACACGCATGCACTACACCACACACACACGCATGCACTACACCACACACGGTACACACACTCGACATCACACACACGTACATCCAATCCAACACACACAACACACACACGGCCCATAGGGCCTGATTTGGAAAATGAGGAAAGGGCCAGAGGCCCGATGGTCTAGGTGTGGCCTGAAGGCCAGGTGTGGACCGGAGAAGAATGCCGGAGCTATCCTAGCTCCGGCCGACTGCAAACATAGTCTTTAGGCTCCGAACTATACATTAAAATGAAGATGGAAGAGAAGGGAGTAATAATATACCCTTGTTCCGCCGTGAAACGGTCGTGTACGAACGGAAAAGTCCTCGAAGGTCACGGGTCCGCCGGAAAGTATGGGTGAGTTTCCCCCACGCCATTCTCGTCTTCAAAACATAACCGGAAAAAGGAAAGAACTCGCCGGAGGGTTCTCGGGTTTGTTGACCATGCAGACGGAGGGAGAGGAGATTGATGATGATGGTGGTGCCTTCGAACTGCGTGATGTGGGGGTGTTCTTGTCAGATAGGATAGCACCGAGAGGGAGAGAGAGTGCAGATAGAGGGAGAGCTGTGAAAAAGAAGAAAGCTCGGGAGAGAGAGAGTGTGTTCGAGACAGAACGAAGATAAGTGAGGGAAAAGAGAGAGAGACCCGGAACAAAAAGAGAAAGGGGGTCCCACCGGCTCACTAATTAAGGTTCTAAAAACAACTTTTAAATAAAAAGTGGGGGTGGGGTGTTTCAACGTGAAGTTGTATTAACAGATTTTGGTTAACATCTGTTAGGGGCAAAGCTGGAAGAAAATTTTGATGATGCATGCTGGGCTTAGCTCCAGCCCGTGGGATCTTTTTTTTTTTGGCCTGTTATATGTTACTTGTGTCCTTTTCATTAAATGTCAAGCCCTTTTCGTTAAATAAAAGTTGTTAATGGTTTTTGGTTAAGAAAAAGTTGGTCCAAGCCCTTTTCATTAAAACTCCCTTTAATATATACAAGAAGATAAAATGATGTGATGAGGTACACCGTACTCACCATCTCTAATATAGTGATGGGATAATGCCGACTTTTATCAAGTCATCGATGAAAGCTATTTAAGGCAACTACCCCCAATTTTCATGCTGCCGTGATGAAGTCGTCACCTTCTCAAATGATGATACGATGAACTCAAGAAAGAAAGCACTAATCAATGTGCAATAATCCCATTTGGGGATGCTATGCATGGACATGAGAGAAAATTTCAGTCCTTGCTCCATGCAGAATTAATGGGAAATTTGGTATTTCAAACACAGACAAAAACTCATTCCTTGCTCCACTACTTAATAGTGCATTATAGTTTTAGTTTTATCGATTCATGATATGCGTTGCAATTTTTATTAATATTATTAGTCACATCTAATATTAAATTTTAGTGTGATTATTTGTGAGTGCTGATACATCCACCCTTATCTTATTTCTTCACCAATCTTTCAATAATTTTTTTTTATGTCAGTTCTAACCTCCTGTAAAATGACATATAAGGACAAAGCAAAAAACAAGTTGCTTCCAGTGATCTGCAAGCACACCCTCAGATTTTTCAAAAATGTTGAAGACACAGGTACTACTGTGGGGAACCATATGATCAGAGGCCACGCTCGAAGCAAAACTTTGCTGAAGTCTGTTGAATTGTATAAATGGCTGGTGGGCTTGGAGGTGGAGGCTGATGGGTTTTCCTATTCGTATGTTTTTAGAGCTCGAGGTTGGTGATAGAAGGGGAACAAGTGCACAAGATGGTTCTGGTAAGTGGGTTTGAGGGTGGTGTCGAGTATGCACGAGGAGTGTTGTGAGTTGGAATTCGCTGCTTGCTGGCTATCTATGGTGTCTGGAATTTGCTGCATGAGTGCTATGTATGGTGTCTGGATGTTGATGGTGCGCAAAGAATTTTTTATGAGATGCCGGAGAGGAATGTTGTTTCATGGATCAACATGTTTGTGGGTTGTGCTCAGAATGGGAGGTATACCGTATAAGTAGGCTTTGTCTTTGTTTGGTCAAATTAGGAGGCCTGATGTGGAATTGAATTAGGTGGGCACCATTATCAGCCTGTGCCGAAATAGGGGACTAGAATTTGGGAAGGTGGATTCACTGGTACATTGAAGTATGATTGTAGATGAAGTCTCAGCCGTTGTTGGTGACTCTGTACAATGCACTCATACAAATTTATGACAAGTTGTTAATTAGAGATTATTTGAAGAATAATAGTGGGTGTGGAAATAACGTTTTAATTTTTTAACTTTTTATGGTGGGTGGAATTATAATATGGGTGGAGAAATAGGATAACGGGGTGGGTCTAGTATTACACTTATTTGTTCGAGATTCATTTTTTAATTATTTATTTTTGTATTTTAGACTTAAAAATATTTTGGCCAAATTTTTTTCGTGATCCTTGTGGTGATACCCTACTTTTAAATAGACCCCTGTGGTGAAAAAGCTATTAATTGTAATTTTGTGGTGAAATTTGTTATTAATCATAGTCCAAATTGAATTTTTCCTCATTCTTCTATCATTTGTGGGGGCAAAATTGTTATTTCCATTTCTATTGATTCCATCAACCAATCATAAAGAGCCATATGGACATAAATTTTTTTATTTTTAAAACTTTTAGAGCTACAATAAAAGAATAAATAAACAATAAAATTAGAAGGTTCATATTATCAGACTTTCTCATTTCAAGAGAGCCAAGAGTCCAAATTCAAGATTTAAAAAATCACAAAGTACCTCGCCGCGTTTAGGTTAGAATATAAGTTATTATGCAAACATTGAATTTAGTTTCATGTTAAGAAGAACAGTGGTGGACGGGATGGCTAGGGTTATGTGAGAGAGGGGGGAAGGTGGCGGGTGTTCGCTGTGGCTGACAAGGGTAGGGATTGGGGAAGGATATTTTTTTTTTCATTCTATTTTTGTTGATCATAAAAAAGTGGAATTACCAAAAAGAAAAGAAAAAAAAAGAATGGAATGACCTTTTACCCCTGCATGTGGATGAGATTTTGACCGAAATTTCAATTTGGACTACGATTGATAACGAACTTCATCACAGGGTTAAGATTAACACATTTTTCACCACAGGGATCAAGAAAAAAATTTAGCCAAATATTTTATATGGTTAACTGCTTATGACACAAGGTTTATCTCCCGCGGGTTTTGGGCTTTATCCAAACTCGAGATGGGAACCTTAAGTCATGTCCTAGAAGAGGGGCCTCTGCGAGTATGCACCCTTACCCTATCGCTGAGTCATTGGAAGCGGTTTTAGTATCATTTCCATCCGAACCACTTACTTATTAAGAGAAATATGCAAAGATTTCATCCGGAGCCGAATCACTGAACAAGTAGAGCATCTCCAGTAGAGTCCCTAAATAGAGACAACCATCTTATAAAATAAGTATAAAACAAATATAGGAACAAAATTAATCTCCAAATGAGCGAAAAAGTGAGTCCCTAAAGTATAGTGACTCACTGGATACATAATGTATGTCCTCACATATAGGGACTGTATAGGGACAACCTTGAGTGGAAAATAGGACCCACAATCTTGATTGAAGTTTTTAATGTTTTTAATTTTAATGCTTTTAATTGATTAAAAATTGGTTAACATAAACAAAAAAATGTGCACTTTGAGTGGAAAACAAGACCCATCAATCTTGATTGAAGATTTTATTAATTTTGATGCTTATGATTTTAATGCTTTATTATTATTTTTTTTATATATACGAAAGCTTGATATTTTATTGAATTCAAAAGAACAACATCAAATCCTGGCTGATGAGGTCTTGAATGAGATCAAGAGGGTCCTCAAACCATACAATTTCATAGAAACAGCAAACTTAGATAATTTATGGGCAACCCATTACATGATCTTGGCACGTGCACAAACTAGAGTGAGGAAAAAAACTCCTCCGCTTTCCTAGGATCCTCTGCTAGTAAACCAAACTCAGACAAATCTCGAGAATAGTTATTGATAGCAGCAATAACGAGAAAGGAATCACTCTCCACAATAACATGCCTAACCTGCAACATTCTCGCCAGCTGGAGGCCCTCCAAAACTGCCTCAAACTCTGCGTGGAAAACATACCCAATTCCTACGCTTCTCCATACTCCTGCGGCTAAGAACTTCCCCTTTCAATCCCTTAACACAGCTCACACACCCCCTGTAAACTGCTCTAACTGTGTGGCCCAATCAACATTGATTTTGACCCACCCATCAAAGATGGGTCATCCATTTGAGTTGAGGGAGCGACTTTGGCACACTCAGCACTTAATGGGCTGCCAAAAATGCCTGGTACAAACATACCACCTTCTGCACTACCTCCATAGGTTGTTTGTCCTCAATGCCCTTCCACACCAGAGAGTTACGCGCCTGCCACAAACCCCAAAGAATCATGCAAACAAGTTCAAACTAAAATCTTGATTCTCTGACACACCCCGACCAGAGTCGAGGCATGTTGCCCGTCACGTGAGGGTGACATAGCCAAGAGTGCAAAATAAGTAATTAAAAATGTGAATAAATTAAAACCAACCAAAACTTATTTAAGCTAGAGATAAGTAAGCATGAGGAAGTGGTCAAACCCAAGTTACAAACATCAAGAGTATAGGTAAAATAAAGGTGCAGATGAACTGCACAAGTACTAAATACACAACCATAGAGAAAATAACCCTACATTATTTGATGGAGTGTTAGAACCGCGGATTAGTCCTCGTGTGCCACAAAAGAGAACGGCTATCTAGGACCTGGAGGGGCGAAAAATAAAAGGGTGAGTGGGCAAAAACAAAGCTTTAGAAAACACATTTATCTTTTCTGAAGGTAATAACTCCTCGCTGTAAAACCCGTATAGTTTCCAAAAAATAATACTACGTAGGTATGAAAATGAATGCGTGAGTGCAGTGAAAACAAAAGCATGCCATGCCACAATATCTCAACAATAATAAATGTAAGCCAGATGTGAAATGTGTCTAAACTAACATGCCAGTCGAAGTCACCTAATGTGACTTGTACGACTAGACCTATTAATCATCAATCTATGCTTGCACACAAGTCGGAGTCACCACACGTGTCGGAGTCACCTAGTGTGACCTGTACGACAGGGCTGGGTGTAAATATGTACGATCTAGTGCTACGATCATGTGATGGCTAGCGATAAATCGCGGGTAACCTACGAGTCGGAACTGCCTAATGTAGTCTGTACGACAGGGCTGGCACCAAACTTGGATTAAAGGCGAGCGTGCGGTGCGGGAGGTAAACATCATGTGAAGGACTATGTCCTGGCCCGGTGTGGGAACATTAACACCGGGGTGCAACAATGATGAGCTCTAAATAAATATATGCATGCCAATATAATGCAACCATTTCAATCACACAACTCACTTGAACTTACATGCACCTCCCGTAGGATCATGTGGCATCATCACAAACTCATAATAATGCAACAATTAAATATAACACATTTATATAATGGCATGCTATGCATAAAGCAATTTAAAATGTTTTTGGAAACCACAAAGTTTATACATACATATATATATATATATATATATATATATATATATATATATATATATATATAAACAAATGCCCACTCACTAACATGTCGAAGGATTGTAGTCCTCTAGCCGCGCTTGTCCTTGGGGTATGTCTCCCCTATATGTGAAACAACTATTTTTAGTTAATTAAATAGCACATACATAAGAATCTAGGAATAACTTCTCATAGTTTGCTCAAATGGAAGGTTTGGATATATGAAAATGATCTACTCGAAGTCACGAACCTGCACATGAAAACCATTTGCCGGCCGGAGGCCGGACGCGCCATCCAACCCACGGCCATACGCGCAGGCACGTGCACGGCATGCGTTGACGGAACCCTAACAGACATTATGAATATTCCGTCAGAATAGACGGAATATTCTGTTAAATAGTAACGACGTTACCTGACGCCGTCAGAATATTCCATCAACTTTGACGGAATATTCACCTTCTTCTCCGGTGAGCTTTGCCATCCGCCGTCACTGAATCAGCCATCTGGTTCGCCGGAAACTGGTAAAGGTGACTGGTTTCTAGGTAAAATTTCAACCCTTAATATCTTACTCATTTCTCAACCAAAATCCACAAAATTGATATGGATTTGAAGCTCTTGAGGAGTAGAACAAGTTCGTACCTCTTGAGGGTCCAAAATCAAACGAAAAATGGCCTGAAAATCTTTCAAAAGTTCCGGCCAAAACTGAAACTTCTCGAACTCACCTATTCAGACGCCAACTTCACTTCAAATCTAGTCTAGGACCCTTAGAAAGTTGTATAGAGGTTTCCCCGAGCCTCAAAACTTCATAACTCGGCTGTGATCACGGCGACCCAAAAACCACCGAGTCGGAGCTAGCAAGTCCACGGGTTAAAACTCGTCTAAACCCCCCAAACAATTGGTATGGTTGGGTTCGTGAAGTCGAGATGAGTTTGATGGTGGTATTTTCAGACTCGATCTGTGTTGGTTTAAAAGAAAGAAAAATATCTGATTGGTTTAGAAAATTTAGGAACCATAATAATTAGTTCTTAACATTACCCGTTTATGCACTCGTGATGTCGAGGCCAAATTAACTACGACAACGAGAAAATAATTTAAACTACATATTTACATCCATATTACTTAGTCAACCAAGCATAAACATTACTTTACACACTCTGGGAGAAAATTATATCGAAAACAGGGACGAGCAAATCAAAGCCATTCGTGTAGACAATTGGGGGGGGGGGGGGGGAGGAATTTGCCTCTATGCAACCTTTCTTTGCAAACCATGGGGTTCTTTACCAACACACTTGTACTTATACACCTCAACAAAATGGGGTTGTTGAAAGAAAACACTGTCATCTTCTTGAAATGGCTCGCGCCCTTCGTTTCCATGCAAGGGGGAATTTGCCTTTATGCAACCTTTCTTTGCAAACCATGGGGTTCTTTACCAACACACTTGCACTTATACACCTCAACAAAATGGGATTGTTGAAAGAAAACACTGTCATCTTCTTGAAATGGCTCGCGCCCTTCGTTTCCATGCAAATCTTCCACTTAAATTTTGAGGGGAGTGTGTCCTCACCGCATCCTACTTAATTAACCGCTTGCCAACTTCGGTTCTTGATGGAGAAACCCCATATGTTTTTAATCAACCACCCACATATACCCATCTCCGCATTTTTGGTTGCTTATATTATGCCACCAATCTCCAACCCAACACCAAATTTGATCAACGAGCTCGTAAATGTGTTTTTGTTGGGTACCATTTCGGGCAAAACGCATACCATCTATATGATATTAAAGCTCAAAAAAAAATTACTAGCAGAGATGTGGTATTTCATGAAAACCTTTTTCCGTTCACCTCTCCAAATTCCACTACCACACCTATCTTTTTTAACCCTCACCAATCAGACTCATTCACCCCAAAATCCATCAGCTCACCAATTCCACCATCTATTATCCTAGACTTCACCGACCCACATTTCACCGCTTCACCTATAAGCCCACACAAACCCACTGTGGGCCCCAACCAACAACAAATTTCTTCACCACCAAATAGCCCCTCTCCACCCCGCCTAGATGACATGTCGTCTGATCATCCACATATTCTCTTGTCATCAGCATCAGCACCCCTAAATCAATCTCCTATGCACGTCACTGCTGAAAACCCAAACCTAACCACCACTACTCCAAATTTTGATCCTAACAGTGACACTGCTATCTCCTTTCCTATGCCACCCTCCACTACCTCACTCCCTTCTTCTCCTCTACTTAGAATATCCAGTCTCATTCCAAAACCCTTTGTCCTCCTTCAAGACTACCACTTGAATGTCGCCATGTCTTCTACTCCAGGAGAATCGTCTTCTTCCTCCACACGGGGTAAGGGTACTAGATATCCTCTTTCTCATTGTATTTCTTATCATAATTTATCTTTTTCTCACCGATCATTTGTTGCCACCATTTCTAAAATTATTGAGCCCACTACCTATGCTCAAGCTTCCACTAACTCTCTTTGGTGTGCAACCATGGCTACAAAAATTCAAGCCCTTGAGCAAAATAAAACCTGGAAACTTACCTCTTTATCTGCATGAAAAAAGCCCATTGGATGCAAATGGATGTACAAAGTGAAATACAATTCTGATGGTACGGTTGAACGGTATAAGGCTCGTCTTATGGCTAAAGGCTACACTTAGAAGGAAGCACTCGATTATACGAAGACCTTCTCTCCCACTGCCAAACTCGTTATTTTCATATGTTTACTTGCTATTGCACTTACCCGTAATTGGCCCTTACACCAACTTAACGTTCAAAACGCCTTTCTTCACGGCGACTTGGACAAGGAGGTTTATATGACACTTCCTCTTGGATTCAGCCGACAGAGGGTGAACATGGTATGTCAGCTTCAAAAGTCACTATACGGTTTGAAGCAGGCATCTCGCAATTGGTTTGCAAAATTGACCACTGCTCTCCGTGAAGCTGGTTTTGTACAATCTTTGGTGGATTACTCCTTATTCACAAGGTCCCGAAACAAATCTTTCACTGCCATTTTGATATATGTTGATGATATTGTTATTACAAGGGATGATCCGTAAGCTATCCAAGCGCTAAAAGATTTTCTCAACCGTCGCTTTCGTATTAAGGACTTGGGACCTCTGAAATTCTTCTTGGGAATCAAAGTTTATAGGTCAAAGAAGGGCATATTTGTTTCTCAATGAAAGTATGCCCTTGAGGTAATTGATGATGCTATATTATTAGGAGCTCGACCTTCACCTTTTCCCATGGAGCAAACATTGAGACTCAGACCAGATGAAGGAAAACTTCTACAAGACCCCACTAGATACCGTCGGCTAGTGGGTCGACTCATCTATCTTACGATCACACGGCCCAACATCACATTCGCTGCGCACATACTAAGCCGATTCATACAACAACCACACCTGCCACACCTGGAAACAGCTTTGCGTGTTCTATGATATATCAAATCATCTCCGGGACAAGGTTTGTTTTTTCCTTCTCAGAACAGCCTCCAACTCAAAGCCTTTTGCGATGCAGATTGAGTTACTTGTCCCACCACTAGATGCTCAATAACATGTTATTGTACATTCCTTGGAAACTCATTAATTTCATGGCAAGCAAAGAAGCAGAAGACTGTGGCGCTTTCGTCCGCCGAAGTAGAATATCGGGCCATGGCAGATACTTGTTGTGAACTCATATGGCTTCGATATGTCCTCAAAGATTTAGGTTTGAGCATCCAGGATCAGCTAAATTATATTGTGACAACCAATCAGCATTACACATCACCAAGAATCCTATTTTTCACGAACGGCACATAGAGTTGGATTGTCATCTTGTATGGCAACATCTTAATATTGGATTGGTTTTCGCTGCTTATACGCCGACAAGTTCACAATTGGCAGACTTGTTTACAAAGCCCTTGAGAAAGGTTACTTTTCACAAACTGCTTGACAAGTTGGGAGTGTACGATATCCATTCTCCAACTTGAGGGGGAGTGCCGAGATACTTTCTTATTTAGTTTGATGCTATTCATTGTAATTGATATTGTGATTATCTCTATCAAAGATTGCATAGCTATGGTTTAGGGACCATATTTGGTTAATAGCAGATTTCTAGGATATTTGACATTGTATTCTCATTACTGAGTCCTCTTTATAAGGACCTTTGTATTATTCTATAAATTATCCAATATACTACAATTCACACCAATCTTCTCACACATTAGGCACCAATGAAATTTTTCCCACTATGTACGGCACTAAGAGAAATATTCCCCACAAAAACCCTCGTATCCCTTATTGCACATATATCATTGTACAAACAAAATTTCTGACCAAAAAATCGTTGTATAAACAAAACAGTTTGAGATATATTAGGCATCTCCACCATTGCACATATTAACGTCTTCCCTGAAAAAAAAAAAATTGAAGTGGGAAAGACTTCATCAATTTCCAAAGTTTGTTCAGTAAATACTCATTCTACTCTTCATTTGCAGACATAATCATAAAGTAGGAAAAGGCAAGAGGGCCACTTTTCAGAGCCAGGACATGGTCGCTGTACTAAGATGCACATGGAGTTTTTCAGTGCCACTGTTTCCCTATGAATTTGGTCCATGATTTTTTCTGAAGTTTGAAGAAAATACTCGATCAGACAGATATATAATCATAAAAAGGTTGCACCTTTGATGGATAAAAAAGGATGCGTAAAAGATATAAAAGTGCAAATAGTTGATGATTCTTGTCCTTAAAACTTTATGGATGAGGATGATTTTGGCATCTTATTTATGAGGATTATAAGCATTCTCATATTCTAGCAGTTCATTGTATATTGTGCGGTTAATTTTTATTAGTTACTATTTTTGTTTAGTTTTGAATAATAAAATTTAAATAATTTCTGACCGCACGATGTACGATGAATGACTAAGATATGAGGATCTCTAAAATCCTCACAATTTAAACGCTTTGGAAATGTGCAATTAATTAACTTAAGTAAAAGGCTGGAAACATGAAATAATTATAGTGAAGAACTAGAAGAATTGTGATGTGAGATTGGAACATTGGGATCCTAATTCACGTGTTATAATATAGATGAGCATTTAATTTACGCTTTGAATCCGAATCATCTAGAGTACAGAACGAATAAATAAACGCGTGTTAATACATAGGTGGAAAGAACAATAACTTCTCAAAGAGAACTTGCGGAATTCTGGTTTAAATTAAGAGCTGAGAGAGTGAGAAATTGTAGGAAAATAAGAGAGGGAAGATTGTAATCAACTAAGTCACAAAGTTAGTCAATAATGGCACATTCACACATTCACACATTCACACATATAGATGCACTGGTTGTATCTTGTCTCTTTACATGGATTATCAATAAGAAAGAAATAAAATAAAATGTTCATCATAAAATATTTTAAAAAAAGGCACACTTGCACCTTTAACTTCAAGCCAATCATAAAAAAAGGGGGGAAAAACTTCATTCAGATTCATTCTGCCACCTACCCAAATACTCACTGCTCTCTAAAATTACATCCCAATTGCCTCTAGAAAATTATTTAATGGTCAAAAGTACATCTTAATCACAATTCAAATCAAACTAAAAGTGACAAGTTATAGCTCACAGTCCCCCCTCATCAATTTTAATCACCTCAACCACCTCCTAAGGTCACTAGTTAAACGAGGGGAAACCTCACCACCATGACTCTCAGTGCAACAAGAAGAATAGTTAGACTGTTGCTCCACGCCGAAATGCGATGCACTCACACTCTTAAAGCTTGGACTCCTCAAGCTGTGTCCATAGCCTCCATATCCAATTGCCACGCCATAAGGATCAGGAGCTGGAAACGAGAGCCTTTTCTTTGCTGATCCGGCTGCTCGTTCCCGGTCTGGTGTAGATGGCCTTTGCCGGGGTGCACTCTGAGAGCGTATCCGAGCCTTGGCAGACTCAGTTGCAGCCATGTAATTAGGCAATGCAACACCAGAATTGGCAATGCTACTATTGCTTGTACTACCAGCCCTGCTGCTATGTTGTTGGTGCACAGCACCAGTGTAGAAATAGTTGGACCTAAGGCTCGGAGTTTGAGATGCATTGGAGCTTCTATCTTCTCTAATGCAACGAGGGCTGGCAGACCGGACTTGGACAGGCCGGGTTTTCGATGGGGAGGGTGTGATAGGGGAGTGATGATGAAAGGGTTGGCTTTGGTAAGCTCTATCTCTGTGGAGTGGCGAGCTGGGTCTTTGTTTAGGTGAGCCGGGTCTTTGCTTTGGTGAACTGGGTCTTTGTGGGTGGTTTTGGTGGTATTGGCTTGCGCTTGATCTTCTGTAGTTTGGTGCTAAACTTGAATAAGGCTGAGAAGTGTCAATTTCGACTGTTTTAATGTGGTCTCTCTGGTCAGTTGAAGCTCTTCCTCTGCTTTCCCATGGCTTTGGGGCCATCCATCTATCCAGCCATTTCGGTCTCTCTTCAAGCTCATCCTCATTTCCCATAGATGGGGTCTTGCCGTTCCTCCGTATCTTCGATCACGCAGAAAATTGAGACCGATTAGCGCATGAATGAAATGAAACCATTGAGAAAAGGAAAAAACAGAGTTATAGGGATTCACAGACCTGTTGAGAAAAGGCTTGGGACAACGATTTCTCACGCTTCATGGCTGCTTCTTTCCTGTGCTGTAACATGGCTTTTACTTCCTCGATGGTGTGAGGGCGTTCGTCCCAATCATCTGCTATGCTACTTCCCTCTCTAGACTGCTACACACAACAATACACAAATTCAATTATCTTGGAACTACTCTGTTCTTTCTTTCTTTCTTTCTTTCTTTCTTTCTTTGTTGCAAGTGAAAGCAAGAGAGAGCAAGAAAACTACTTCCACTAACACTAATCACTACAAAAGAAGGTATTTTCAAGTAACATTGCGCACAAATTCTTCTGCAGTTTCTAAAAGCATGTCTAACACAATAACACGAAACTTAAAACTAAAACCAAACAGTTATCAGACGGCCAATTCCTTTCTTTCCTCTTTGCAATTTTCAATGTCAAAAGCAAGAAAAACACTTGAGCATCGAAAATTAACATTTTAAAAGTAAACTTTGTTGCTATTTGGGAATGTATCAAACTCACCAGGGACTTCCTATCCGAAATGTCTTGAAGATACTGCGATTCCCAAACCCTACTGGTGGTGTCACTAAACGCAGACTTTCTGCTGCCTTCATGAGAAAGCCTGGTTCGCTGATCGAGCACCCGAGACTGTACTCGAACCAGAGCCTGCATGCACTTGAGCGTCATCTTTGCTTGTTTCCTCACATTATGGCCTCTCACCAATGCCTGCAACTTCACAAGCCCTTTAAGCGCACGAAGCGCCCTCCTTGCCTATACCACAAACAAAATCACACAACATTCAAACCCAGTTCCCCATTTTCTTGTTTAACTTTCACAGCAACCAAACAGAAGTTTAGATCTGGTCATATTAAATGCTTTAAACCTACCAAGTATCCTCTGAAAGCTGTCTGGATAACAATGGCGTAGTAATTTTCTCTGGCGTGATTGGATGGCCTAGTCAGCCGAGCCACTTCAGCGGCTGCGTGGGCGGCGGCCATTGCCGCCTCCGCCGTGGCCACCGCCACAGAAAGCACGTGCTTTTGATCTGCAGCTGCTGAAACATGCTTTTGCTCCGCGGCTGCTTCTTGGGTCACTGTTTCTTGTTGGTTTAAACTTGTGGGTTTTCTGAAAATCCACCTTCGTTTCTCTCTTTTCTACAGAAACCCCAGAAAACCAAAGGTAAATTAAGATTTTCTGGATTTGCTGCCCAGTAACAAAAACAGAGATACAAAAAACAAAGAAAGTGAAAAGATTTTGGGGTTTAAAGAAGAAGAATGGACCTTTTGATCTTCGTCGTCTTTAGTGGGAGATCTGAAAGCCCTTTTGACAGCAGTCAACCAGGAAGTGCCGCCCTTCCTCCCCATCTGATAATACAGTAAAACTAAAACCCAGCTGCATTTACAGCAGCAAGTAGGAGGCTGAGAGAGAGAGAACACAAAGTGACAGACAATGATGGTGGGGGTGACCGTGGCTTGTACAAAAGTGCGGCCCCTTTTAATTCTAAAGATTGATAAAGAAAGCTCGAGAGAGAACCCCAAGAATGTGACTTGTTCAGTAAAAGCTTAAGATTCATTCAATCAATTTGATGTAAAAATAAAGAAAAAATAATAAAAAGATTCATTCAATTTAGATTTATATAAAATCTTAAGTTTTTCGAGTCTATACTGTTACGTGACGTCTTACTTTAATATTTTTACACAATGACATAAATTTTTTTGTGTGTAGTCACTACAGCAGTGTACGCAGTCCATTTAAATCCTCCGAATAAGGGTGGTTAACTGTTGATGTTCTCCCTCAACTTACAAATTACTGAAATTTATTACAAACACTATTATACAAATACTAATGAACCGATGGCATTTTTTTTTTTTTTTTGAAATGTTAAAACCTAGGTTTATTTGGGGGCATTGAAGGACAGTAATGGGTGGTGTTGTCAGAGAGGACCTCAACAAAACTTTATAAAACTAAAAATGTAATAGAGGACGTGACAAAAGTATTGAGAAAAATGGGTGTTTCGTGAGTGATTTCGATTATCGAGGATGTTGAAGACTGAGAGAGAAGGAAAAAAAAGAATGAGAGAGCACGTTGAGGGTGCGCGGGAACCAACGGTAGTGCTCTGTCTTAGACTCTTAAGCCAATATATATTTTTCTTTGTTGAGAGTATCGATATCAATATGAGAAAAGTGGTACATTGTATTTGTTTATAAGTAAGTAATTAAGTTGTTCTTTATATTGTCAATCGATTTTATGGTTAAATTTTAACTTTTTTTTTTTATACTATTAGAACAAGTTGTTTCATATATGAAGTCAACGATATACCTGATATACGTCACTCGATTTGTGTTGTCCACGTGTTAAACTTCAAAAGATACAACGACCGAACAACCAGACTTAACATAAATATGTAAGAATTTGAGTCGACATAATCATTATTTTCGATAGAACTGTATTGATTAAGTTAATAGAGTTTTGTAAAGGTAGGTTATATGAAACATTGGGCCATCTCCAACCGAAGGGTCCCGAGGGCCAGATGGCCGAAAATAGCCCGAAAATCGTCTTATTTTTTAAATTTAAATAATAAATTTTGTTTGGCCCTATGATCCTTTGGCTCTCGGTTGAAGATGATTTTTTGTCACATGGCTATGTTTGGCCCTTTGGCCCTCGGTTGGAGATAGTAAGAAATATGGTCATACACTGTTCATTAAAATATTAATTTCTTGGAGAGCCAAGGGCTAAAACAAGTCATTTGGCCCTCCTTCGGTTAGAGATGACCTTAATTCAAAACAATAATATAGATGACTTATTGCAGTTAATATGAGTTATTGAGAGACCTATTGTCTTCTTGATAGGTGGATATCAATAGGCTTATGTGAATATAAAAAGGTTGGTCCCTACTCTCCAAATACTAGCTTAAAAATGTTTCAAGTCCTATTGAAAGCATAAGCATACAAGGTAAGGTTGGTCCCTGCTCTCCAAATATTAGCTTAGAAATGTGTTAAGTCCTATTGAAAGCATAAACATACAATTTTGTGAGAGTAAAGGACTATGTTGATTTCCGAGCATCATGTCTTCTTCGTTCTTAGGTACGTGTCTATTATTTTTATGTTAGTATTTACTCTAATTAATTGTGATTATATGTGTTAGTTAATAGTGATATATGTAAGCTATTCTTACAAAATGTAATCACTAAGTCATTCTAAAAAGGGAGAATTTTCCACACCTGAGGGTGTGTTGAGACTATAAATCTCATATTGAATAAAAGTTTACATAAACTCAAATGATTAAATTACTCTCCATATTATCATTAATTTTGTACTTATTTTTTTCACTTTTTTTCTTATTTTCTGGGTAGAAAAGGGTGTGTGTGTGGGAGGTGGTCTGTTGCTGCCTTTTTCTCTTTAAAAAAATAAACTAGGGCATAAAGCTCTGATGCTGTCACGTGGTTGTATCAACAGCCAGCAGGTAGGGTTAATTATCATGTGGTTGATGCATCGCGGTGGTCCTTCTCCACAACTTACCTACAAGGTTACGACAGTCTTCATACATTCTACTTCTATCGTCACGTAATTAGGCTTGATAATAACTTATAATTCTCCGTTAAAATTATCTTTTGCATTTATTTAGATACAGAAGTAACAAGTGATGAAAAAGATATAAAGAGTTGTTCGATAATAACTTACCGCCAAGTTCGCCAACTTCTTCCAAAACTTGTTTCTCAAAGTTATATTTAAAGAAAGTTTGTTTATCAAAGTTTCAAAGACAACTCAGTGGTTCATTGTTAATCAATATTTGTATTGTTCTTAACTTAAATACTTGTAGAATTTAAAGTGTAGAATTAAACAAAATCTCTTTGATGTAATTAGTAATATTATGTATTACTTAATCAGGTTTATGATACGAAACTTTACATACTTTAACATCATTAATGAGAGGAATAAAAAAAAAGGCGTCTATGCAACACGTTAAGCGATCTCTAATATACTGAAAAACTTGAAGTAGAAAAATTATATTTAACTTAGAATTTGATTCAATTACTCTTCAATGCACTTAAAAAATTAAAGGGTCATATATTACTATAGAAATAGGCTTACGCGTAAGTTTCTTTTGTAGTTCCCACTATACACTTGCATTCTACAAAAGGCTTCTCTCCGGATCATTTCTTTCTAATCTACTAAATCAGATAATATGTGCCGTTAAAAATTGATCCAACGGCTTTATTTTAACTTTTAAAATGGACCTCTGTTTGTATCAGTTGGATCAAATTTCAACATCACAGATCTCCTAATTTGGTCGATTAGGAGGAAGGGATTCGGAGAAGATCTTTTTCCTTCTACAAATATACTTGAGTACCTTTTGAGTAAGGCGTCACGGCATGTTCTGATTCAACAAGCAAAATCTGGTGGTCCATAAAAATTCAACATTTTCTGGGTCTCTTGGTAAGACTCGTGGTTGTAGGTGTACTGGATTTTGGCTATAGTTGGCCATGGAGCTTATTGACACACATGGTCTTCACAGATTCTTCAGCTTTTGGAAGCTCAGTCAAACTGCCTGATCCCCTGTTCTTGTTTTTATTCCAGAACAAAAACCAATTTTTATGGCATAAACATTAAATATACTGATATAGTGTCCTGCACTGTACTTCATATTATATTTTACAGAAGTGATGCAAACTATTGCAATTATAAATATAGGATTAGACACAGAATGGTGAGCTTTTGTAACCATTGCACCATATATTTTAATGAGTAATTAACTTTATAAGATTGTTGTGAATCTGTATATGAATCTGATCACGTACAATTTTCTTGTTTAACAAATAAGATTTAAGTAATTTTCTTGTCTATGAATAATGAGTGTGATTAAGAAATAAAGGTATAGCCATTAATTTAGCTTACAAGTTCTCTGATGATACCCAACCTGTTAAATAAGGAGGAGCTCACTTACCCTAGATGGGTTTTTATTCTCGACTTTATTTTCCTTTACTAACACATGAGTATTAAAATGACTTGGATTATTTTTTTCTCGTGCATCTGCTAACTCTAGCATGTTTACTAACCCGTAATCGGAATGAGAATAAAGAATTTGATTCCAATTACGGATTATACCTGTGTTTACTAAAATTGGGAGGAACCCACACAAAAAATGGAATCCAATTCCAAGATTTGGATTCCCAACATAGAGAAGGTACTTGGATTCCAGATTGCCCAAGCAATCAGAATGATAATTTTTTTTCCTTTATACCATCATTTACTTTCATTATTTCTAAGATTATCCTTAACCCTAGACTCACATTATGCACAACTCCATACATATGTCGAAGAGAAGAAACTACAGCTTGAGCGAGAAAATTTAGATATTAAAGTAAATACTTAAATTTATAAATAAAAAAAATTTAACAAAATCATTTTAGTGTGTCTATGAAATAAAAAAGCAATTTAATTTTTTTCTTACTATTATATACTATATCAAATTTTATTAAAAAAGTATATAAATAATATTAGATTTGGGACAAGGGCATTTAGTAATCATACTGGTTTATATTCCGATTCTGCTGAATTAGTAAACAACTTTATGGAATTCTATTCTGATTCCAGACAGCTTTAGTAAACAACTTCAACAGGAATTTGATTCTGATTCTGATTCAGCCTCATTTCAATTCCTCTTCAATCCAATTCATTCTCAATTCAATTTCTCTCAATTTGATTACGGATTAGTAAACGCGCCTTAAAGAATCTACAAGTCTGTTGGTAAGTGGCGAAGATTCAGTGGGGGTATTGAGTGCACATGACCCAACGACTCAAATGTAATCCCCCTTATTAATTTATCTTGACCATTATAACAATTTCAATGAAAGCAATGTTGTGTGGGTGATATTTAGCGTTTTTGGGCCAGCTTACTCCACTCGAGGCTTATCTTATCTTAGTCATTTTCCCATTTGTAGCACAGCTCTTCACTCCTATATTTTCTTTTTTCCCTCCTCTATCTCTCTTCTTCTCGAACTTAAATTAATTTTCAATTAAACACAATATCCGAGCTAAATTCTTGTTGGAGCAATTATGTTTTTATTTAAATTTTTGTTTTATTAGAAATATTAAATATATAATTGTTAATTGCTATTAACCTTATCAGTTAATAAGGAGTAATTGGCACCACATAAATATGTTATGAGATTCCTTCTCTGTATAGAGAAGAAGAACAAGTCTTTATCCATAATCCTTCCATAATTTCCGTATTGTTCATTTCCGTTTTCATCTCGGCCGTTTTGTTTTTTTTTTTCTCTTAATTCCCTACGGTTATGCACCACCTAATAACTCCCTTTATTACTTACAGCTTTTGCACCCCCAACGTTTTTCTTTATATATTATATATATATAGACAGAGATATTGGTAATGGGATTTAGCAGAAATGTTAAGAAGAAAAAATAATAGCATATATATTTTTTCTTAAAATTAAGTTCTAAAGCAACATATCGAAAAGGTTTAGTTCGAAGGTTCTTCCGGTGTGCAAGGAAGAATCTTATCAGAAGAAGAAGGTTCTGGGCTGTTTTATCCTGGGGACGACGTGGTCTTTGTGAACTGCTTGCACACTTTGAGCAGAGCCGCAAAACGTCTTAAAGAGAGCGACTTAGTCCGCGACTCATCCCAAGAATCATTCACCACTTAAGGCTTCTACATTTTTCGGGTAACTTCGTTCCTTTCTATTTCAGTTTACAACAATTCTTATGCTTTATCTTAGCTTGAACTCAATCTCGTTTTGAACTTTGTAAGATCTAAGAAAGAACATATTGTTGAGAATGAGTCCTACATTAATGGGAGGATGGACATTGCATGGGGTTATAAGAAGTTGGGTTACTCCCCATATTGCCAATTAGTTTTATGGTGGAACCTCAACTTTCTTCATGGTAAAAAAAAAAAAAAAAAAAAAAAAAGAAAAAAAAAAACCATGGGTTTAAATATGATTACCTCACTCTAACTAATATCGAGGTCTTTTGTGATAAACCCCACATCTAACGGATTGGGCAGGTAGTAAAGTTGCAGACAGTATCGATGCTGTGAGAGTGGACCCGCCGATCCAAAAAATTCAACATGGTATCAGAGGCAAGGTTCGAGCCCGTGCAAGCCAATGAGCTTGTCACCAAGAAGGAAACAAGTCAAGACTCTTAACATAGAGCCGGCCTTTGAGTTCCATTGAGAACAAGTCTAGACGCTAAATGGGGAGTATGATTCTCTATCCTCCTATTCCCATCCCCTTCCATCCCCTCATCTCACACATTGTTTTTTGTCTTATTATCTTTATAAAAAAATCAATATAAAATATTGACGTAGTTTAACCGTGACCGTTCAAATAGGAGAGGATGGAAGGGTAGAGAATCATACTCCACTAAATGGGGTTACACGTGAAGGGGAGTGTTGGAATCCCACATCGGTGGGTTAAAAAGAAAACCATGGGTTTAAACAATATCGATGTTGTTAGAGTGGACACCCACGAGCCCGCCGATCCAAAAAATTCAACACATACAACTTGCTACACTTTTATTAAACATATGTTAATTCACTCTTCACCTTTGACAAAAGATTTCCTCCGTTCTTTATTGTGTGTTTAACTCATAATCTTCTAGTTGGCTCTAAATTAGTAGTTTTTCTTCATTTGTTTCTTGGTATGATGTTACATTTCTAAAAACATGAGAACACATCATTGACAATAAAAATAAAACTATGATCAATTTTTGGGAGCTTATAGTATGATCCTATTATTACAAAGTTCTGGTTCCGCAACTGCATTATATAATTCAACATCTGAAAGTTAAATCATGAATTAGATTAGCAAGGGGTATATTGATCTCATGTCCATTCATTTATCTTCCCTAAATTCCCAGTTCATGGACTTCACCAATACAAGTGTAGTGAAGAAGTTAGAGAACAACATGAAAGCCTTGAAGTGAAAGGCATCAGATGTTAATTTTCCCTAACGTAAAAAGTAAAAACAGACCCCAGGGACTACATATATGCAGATAAATTTTGAGGAGCTCCTTGCTGTTAAAGGTAGTGTTGCAAAGCCAATATGACAATGAATTATTGGGTGCGTCGGATTGGTTATATGGACCCTATAAATATGCTGTAAACAAAACGAAATTTGATTTTTCTGTGTCCAATACACCGAGCTAGTAACAATGAAATCATCAACTCTACACCTCAGAACCCCACTGGTGGAACCGTGAAGGGTAAGAGGGATGGTGAGTTAATTAACCATGTACAAGAGTTAAAGTTTAAAATAAAACAGTAAGACTGTAAGTAAGATTCTTGACTCAGAAAATGCAGTAAAACGACATATAAGAAAAGAAATTAGGAAATATACAGTTATCAGATATGGAATGAGTTTCTACTTGAAGATCTCCACCAACAAAAATGTGAAGAGTTACCTGCACAGAGACACATGCATGGTGGCTTTCTCACAGCATGGACCAGC
Organism: Cotoneaster glaucophyllus; assembly: GCA_036320875.1. NCBI lineage: Eukaryota > Viridiplantae > Streptophyta > Magnoliopsida > Rosales > Rosaceae > Cotoneaster > Cotoneaster glaucophyllus. The sequence goes on from CM070062.1 coordinate 18,037,746, forward strand.
TGACATGATAATTATAAGAAGATCATGAAATCTGGATAATAGGGAAGTCAACTAGATTTCTTGCAAGCAAAGGCATCTGGCTGGCAATCTACAGAAATTTGATACATATATTCTATATAAAATTCGGTGGAACTGCAACTATTTCATCTTGTTGTGTTTAAAAAGTCTCTTAAAACACAAGGTCTTGGTTACTTCTTTATATATACTTCATTATTGCATCAGATGAGCTATATATAACTGACTGGAATGCCAAATATGTTAAACGCTTTCCCTCCAAGCCCTCTTTCAGTAACCTGATTACTTTTTTGGGAATATTATTAATTAAAAACCTCCTATAAGATTAAAGCATCCCTTCTCTCTGTGTCAGTTGCATCTAATAACCAAACCTCTTACAAAGAAGAGAAATTGATTAAAATAATCATAAATTAAATTTAAATTGCCGAAATAATCAAAATTAATTTGACAACATATTAGTTAAATGTTGACGCATAGCGATCGATCGATGAGATTAGCAACAGAATAATTAGATATCAACGATCAACTGAAAAACATATTATTTCAACAATTGAAATTTACAAAATAATCATCTTCATTCATTTCTCTAAAAAAAAAAAATCAATTTGGCTAATACAAATTTCTACAGCTTTTGGGCCACAGTCCCCTACACTACAACAAAAATGAGCTTTGGGTACAAAACAAATGACACAATTGAGAAGTTTGTGTCTGTTTGACCACCAAAAAGCTTAAACAATTCCCATTCCATAGAGGGCACATTCTATGGTGCCCAATGTTAAAAAAAGAAGACACAAAACAGTAATGGGCACAGAAACCGTGCCCAATGGGGTCAGATGAGAACTTTTTTTTTACTGAAGATGGGCACAAAAAACATTTTGTGTCTATAAAAATAATTTGTTAGAAGCATTGTATGTGTTTTTTTCCTTTGTCTTCACCTCCTCTAGCACACCAATAATTAAAATTTATAAAATTGTGGTAAATAATGGTATGGAGCTGTTTATTACTGTGCAATATTTTATCCTCAAAATAAGTTAGTAATAATGCTGTTCAAATTCGTTTTTCGCGAGAGCCGAACCTCAGATCTCTCTCACTTACAAGTAAAGAGGAATACCACTACACCGTAATACTAAGTGGTGTGTTTTAGATTTACAATGAATGATTTCCAGCTGCAATGAATGTATGTTAGATTCATATATTTTTTAACAACTTTTTAGATTGTTATCTTCTTGCAGGTTAGTTTTTTTAAACTTGTGATATGGTTTTTGGTTTTATAGTAAGTGTTAATTTTTTTTACCGTATTAAAAGTGCTTCATGCAGTGACACATAACCAACAATTGTGCCATTAGGGTCCGTGCAAAAGTTAGTGGACAAATGAGTTAATAATTATAAATTTCTCCTGTTGACACAAATGTTAGAAATTGTGTCCATTAAATATTACTAGATAATGAATCAACCTACTTCCCTTTCGGTCTTCAGATAGAAAATATATTTTAACATTTATAAAATCATTTTTATGACACTGATATTAGAAATTGTGTCCAGTAAATATTAATAAAGAATATGTTGGCACAATTATGATTTGTGCATGTATTCTAATATAAAACCTCCACACTCCTTTAATAATTTGTCTATGGAAAATAGAAGGTTGCTTCGTAGTTAATTTACAAACAAAACAAAAAAATTGTACATATGCAATTAATCTGTAATATAAGTAGAGTATGAAAGTCCTTCTAGAGATCATAACCATCAAACCCTAATATGTGTATGAAGAATCTATCGCTTGAACGACATAATACAGTAATACCACATTCGCTTGAGCGGCAGAATACAATAATACCTTCGCTTGAGCGGCAGACCAGAGTTATACCATCTTCGCTTGAGTGGCAGAATATAGTAATATCACCGCTTGAGCGGAACAACACAGTTATATTACCTTCGCTTGAGCGGCAGCAATACAACTTTCTTCTCTCTTGTGTGATCGAAAATATTACCAAACTCTCAATGGGACGAGTTTATGTCTAAATCTAAAATGGTAAACATGTTTTTCACACCGAGAGAAGGGACCATATCGCTATATATATATATACTTGAACTAGTTCCTTCCTCCCATTAAGAAAGGAGTTACCACGAGTTACATCCAATGTAACTGTCCGATTCAAATCAATTTGAATCTCCTTAGGTTTTCCTCCAAGTCTTAATTTCGGAAACTGCATTATTACATTAGTTAGGCTAAGTTCAATATATATATATAACTCACTTAACTTATAATATTACACTTGTCAAATGTTTGATGAAACTCACATTAAGTTTCTTACAAAGTATTATAAAAAAAACCTTATGGTACAAGTAGATAAACATAATTAATCTTCGATAAATCTTCAAAATTGGACTATAACTAATAATGGCTTACAAAATTGGATTTATATTAAGTTTCCCCTCTCCAAATTGAACTTCTCTTTCTATTTTATGGTTTGTATTTCCCACCACCAAATTCAAAAATTTGGGTTTCCACCACTGTAATACACAATTGTGCCCACTACCTCTTATAATAATAATAAAAAAATAGTTGTTATAATAATAATTGTGCCCACTAACTCTTATAATAATAATTAAAATTCTACCTTCTATCTCTCTCGGTCCCTTCTATCTCTCTCCATCCCTTCTATCTCTCTCAGTCCCTTCTATCTCTCACTTTCCAAAAAATAAAACACCGATCCTCCGTCGAGTCTGTCAATTTCAACGCCGCTCGTCTAACCAGTTCAAAGGCATTCCTCTGGCGACACACACAGAGATACAGGAGGCCCACATGTAAGGTTTCTTAAATTCAAATTTTCAATGGTTTTTTGTTCTTTACGGATTGGGGTCAAATTGGATGTTCATTGTCGAATATGGTTTATGGTTTGAGGACAGTGGGTTTGGGATTAGGAATCTAGTATGGGTGCAGGTCTTTGGGATTGGAAGGGTTTCAACTTGGGTGTGCTCCGATTTTGCAGGACCTGGAGGTCGTTAGGAGGGTGGACGTCGTTGGGACTTTTAAATATATTTTCTTTGTCATCTACCATTTGATTAAATATTGAAGTTTAAACCACTTTGATTGGATTGGATTGGAACGGATTGAGTTAGTGAGTTGGTTGCACTCATCTCGTATCCTTCTTCTTTGCAGAGAGAACGACGTCATCAGGAATGTGAGGCTACCATAGCAAATGGCCTTACATCAAGATAGAAATATCTAAACGTCTTCAGTTACAGGTTTTATGCTTTTCTAATGTTTAACGCAGTTTGAGGTGTGTTCTATCTATCTAAGATTTTACTAAACAGAGGTAAGAAGGTATATGATTCTTTAGGATGCCTACTTATGGATGTTATCTCCGTATATCTTATCTTCTAATTTTGAAATATGTTTGGATACAACCTCAAAGATTTGTAGGACATCACAGTGAGCATACAATGGAATGCTCTATATTATATATGCTCTATGCAAACTGTAACATATAAGTCCTTGGGCTTTACAGATCTGGTTTCTCTTGCTTTACAAACTGATTTCTGAACTCATATGCTTGGTTTGCAAGATTTTCAATGTCGGTTCAATGTTGCAGTTTGATTTCCATCGAGCAATTTACAATCTTGGAACTGTATTGGTTAGTTTGTTACTTATCGTAATAGTTTTAGGATAATGTGATACTCCATTCACAATTTAAATGGACTCTCAGTTTCCTCTATACTGAATAACAAGAAACCACTGGTTCTCTTATCTAATAATCCCCCGTAACTTGAATTACCAAACCTTGGTCTTTTTCTTACTTGCAGTACGGATTGGCTGAGGACACACTAAGAACTGGGGGATCTGGACACCCCAAAGAAGTTTCACCTAATTAGTTGTATAGTCAATCTGCTATCTACATTGCAGCTGCTCATGCTTTGAAACCAAATTACAATGTAAGGTTCCCATAGTTTTCTTTCTCAACCAATTTGATTTGATATTTATTTGGAGAAAATGATAGCCCTTCAGTGAGAGAGACGTAAAATTTAGTAGGTTTTATTTTTCCTTTAAAGTTTAAGGATATTCACCTTCATTGTGTATTTGCTTGCCGCAATTCTCTCTCCACACTTCTGGTTTTGTTCTAACTCAAATCCCTAGTGACCACACAATCTGCCATCAATTCCTACCCCTGACACTCTTCCTAAAAGGGTCTTTTGTTGTGGATTATTTTGTATTTGATACTTATCACTGTTTGATATTTTTAAACTATTCATTTTAAAGGGCTGAATGGAACTGAAAGGACACAAAACTGCTCACAGGAACCTATGTAGGTTGAAATAAGAGAGTTGTTGAAACTGACGTATTTTTTGCAATGTTAATATGTGTTTAAGTAAAATGAAATTGGCTAGTGTGTAACCAGTGTTTTTCCTTCTAGGTACCAAACTATTGCTTTACTTATGAACAAGGCAAATCGAAATGGTTCTCTTTTTTTTGGTAGCCTTCTAATGTGTTTTACCATTTACTACTATTCTATTTCATCACATTTTTCTTTTCTTTTTTTGAAATTTAATTATATTTTAGACCGTTTGCGAGGTTATGTTGGGATGAGATAGTGCCCACTGTGCTTACTTTCCCAAGTTGTCACAACCAGGTCTAACCATCCTCTTTAGTCTAGTTCTTTATGGCATTTCATCTTTTGAATATTGTTGTAACCCTATAGCCTTCTGTAGGTAGTATTACATCCGGAGCAGGACCGAATTCTCACTGTACGTGAATCTGCAAGATTGCAAGGCTTTCCTGATTATTATAGGTTCTGTGGGACAGTTAAAGAGAGGTGTGGTCCTTTAATTCTTCTACTATTATAATTTGATGTTGCCATGAATGCTTATTTTCATTCCTGTTATAAGTACATGGTTACAACTTCACTTAGTTTCTGTGGTTTGTTCCTAATTTTGTATCATAGGTTAGCTTAGGGATGGTAATAGGACCTTTCTTAATTTTGTATCATAGGTTAGTTTCTGTGATTTGTTTTCATTCCTGCCATGAATACTTGTTTTCATTACTATTATAATTGTCCTCAAAGCCAACTTGGTTGTCCTTGGCCAATGTCAAATCAGTAACCTGGAAAAAAAGAACCAATTCGAGCATCCACGACTTCTCCAAATATGGTTCACCTACACATACATATTCCTACTGTCTTTATACCTTTTTAATGCCAACATTCTCTTTCAACTGTGCCTTCCATACTTTACACATAATTCCCAATCATGTTCTATCATTAACTCATCCATCTGAAACGAGACGCGAAGTTGAATGTAGAAATCAAGTGAAGTTGAGGAGATCATAGTTTCTTTCATTAAAACTTTTTTAATTTATTCTCTTTTCATTGTTTATTATGATTTGCCTTTCAGATATGGTGAATATGTGTAACTAATTTCGTTATTAGTTAAAGGTGAAGACGTCGAGCAAGCGTTTTCCTATCAGAAATTAAACATGTATAGTTAGAGGAAAATATATGTGTCGTATTCCATCTGCCAAATGATGTTTGTGTTTATATATAGTGCACTATATTATCAGTCATTGTAATTCTGATTGTTTAATGATTGTGGTTGTTTTCGGGATTTTTTTTTTTTTGTGTCTTAGGCTGAAGAACATGATGAATGTGAACCTGATCGTGTGACTTTTTTCAGAATGACACACACAAGAGGACCTAAGCAACTCCCAGTTGATGCTGAATCTGCCAGAATGATGGTAATTTGTACATTTTCACTTGACCAAATTTATTTCCAACAACCTTTAATGAAATTTTATGCATTTACGAATGATTAAGACTTTTTCAAACAGTTGGCGTTTGAAAATCTGGAAGTGGAGGTTCGTGAGCATGGTGAAGAGGTAACAACAGAGGTTCGCAATAGGATTTATGCCGAAGTGTTGGGGCCAGAGAAGCAAAATCAAGTGCGTGGCTTTGGCCTTGGAGTTGGTTAGGCAGATGTACCAGGAATTGTTACTGAGCAGCGAGGTATTTCTAGGGAAGTGAAGTATCTTCGGGAAGCTTATGAAGCTCACAAACAAGCCACTGCTGCTGCGGAAGAAAAAATGACTCGTATGATGCATGAGGCAAATGAGAAAGCGGAAAAGATGAAAAGAAAGCAAGAAGAAAGCATACAAAGGCTTAGGGCCGAACAAGAGGAGAATTTGAGGTTAGCAAAGGTGCAAATGGTTGAGCAATTGAAATCCATGTTGGCACATGTAGGCATCAACATTGGTTAATTTGGAGTGGGTGCTCTACAAAGTACTTCAACTCAGCAGCAAGGGTGTGGAAGCTCACACGGTCAGATTTCAATGCTTTTCGAAGGTGGAAATGACAAGAATGTGCAGTGTGGACCTCCAGTTTCTAGTGCTATGATGCATGAGGATTGCCAAAGTGAGAATACTGGTTAGTTGTCATCAAGCATCCCTTGTACATGTGTATTTTGTTTATATATTGCTGGTTTAACCATTAGTACGTTTGAATTGGGGATACAAGCTTGGATATGTTATATTTTGTTGTATATAGAGAATCCCGGGTATGTCCAGCATAGCATAACATGTATTTTTTGGTTTAACATTTGGATGGATTGTATTGTTAGGTTGCATGAATCGGTCTTAGCCAAGAACATGGGTTATGTAATATATTAACTTCACTATTTTAGTGCTAATGTTAATGAAGCTAATGTTGATATGTGTTTAGCTTGTAATGGATGATTTGTAAGTTCCTAAAATTTGGTGGAAATTAGGTCTTGTGAGCAAGCCTGATGATTTCTTTATTTAAGTAAAAATATCCAATTGTGCTGGAGCTTAATTGTATATATTAAAATATAATAGAGTGGCACAATTTTAAAGTTGTGGTGCCTTTGCTTTAACATCTATACAGCAATCTAAGCCTTTAAAATAACAATTGTGCCCATCTTACACCATACATTAAATAGCCTTTATTAGAGGTGAGACACAAAAAGGGTTGTATTTGTGCTTAGCCTTTGGGCACAAAACATCATATTGTGTGCTATCAGCAATGGTAACACCCATAAAGGGCACAGATGGAAACATAGTTGCTGCATTGTTGCCATTATGAGCACATATGTTAGTGCCCTTTGGCATTAAAAGGCACATATAATCTATTGTGTGCACTGCCCAGTTTTCTTGTAGTGCTACTATCAACAAAATAATTAAAAAAAGATCGTGTTAAAAGTAGGAATGTAAATATTGTAATTGATTGTATTGAGGATCCTTTCTTTAATAGGTTTTCTAGATTAATTGTGATTAGGGTTTTACAACTATATACATTTCCTCCGAGTGAGAATAATGATATTGAAACATTCACGAATTCTAAGTTGGCATCACAAGATTAGGTTAGAAAATCAAAAAAGAAAAAAGAAAAACTTCTTGTTGCTTCAGCCGTGGCCCACCTAAGAAGAAGTTGTCGTTCAGCCGACTTCATCGAACAACCCACATCATTGCTCTCTGTCGCGGTCTCCCAAAAAACAGTTGTAGTTCAGCTAGCTTCCGCCGACTAAAACCTAGAATCGGATTCTTGGTACCGTACACATTTTTGGCCTGCCTTTCGTGTCGTTGATATGATCTGTAATTAGTGACTAGCTTAATCACTATTAAGGGTTTAATTCTTAGGATTATTAGGCTTATTCCTGTTTTAATGGAGTTTGTTATAATTGCTAGCTGGCATGACTGGTATAAGAGCACTAAATCTCAGTATTGTAAAATTTACAAACATAAATACAAAAACCAAAAAACAATTCAAGAGCTCTACTCTCTCTCTTCATTCCCTCTCATTCTCTATCCTCTGTGACTTGCAGGTTGATTAAGGGGTTAGAGATTTAGGTCGTATCTGTCGTCGCTAATCCCAAAGTCTACGAAGCCTAATCGAACTCCTCCGCAAGTTTGTCACCATGGCCAACGAGAAGAAATCCGTTGAATCGAAACCTGTTGACCCTAAAAACTACCAAGCCTACGTGGCGCGCAGGCCGAATAATTAATGAGCTAACTACGTCATTCGGTTGAATGCGGGGCGTGCCAACTTGACGGCCGAGCTCGGCCGGTGAGTAAAATGTTGATGTTGCGTTGTGTGCGCGGCTGACTTCTCAATCTTGTGACTGCGGCCGAGGAAGGAACACGCCTCAGCCTTTGGGTTCTAAAGCCTGAAGACAAGGCTGCTAGTTCTGCGAAGTTCAATATCAAATTCGGCTTTCAATGTGCCGAATGTAGTAACCTGTAACACCTCACTTTGCCGGGAAGGCTAATGAGATGACCTCTACCAATAAGGATTCGAAAGCCCTTCTCGGCCAAGACTTGGATAGATAACCAGTCGGCCTCGACGCAGTGCTGTTTATCCAAACTGAAGGTGCTCCGCGGTCGGCTGATTCTACGGCAACAGTGCTGTTTATCCAAACTGAAGATGTTTACCGGTTGCCTCCACAGTGCCGTTTATCCAAACTGAAGATGTGTTGGCGAAAAAGAAAATAAAAAATTTCAAAGGTTGAGAGAGTTTGCGCAGGGCAGTTTTGTGTGTTGAGTTGAAGATCCTTTGAATGTTGTGCTCCTCCCTCTATTTATAGTAGTGCAAATACTCCTGATCGAGTTAGAATCGTCCTTGGGTAGGAATCATCTTCCTCATCAAATTCTACATCGGCCGATCCTAATCCAACCCTATCTCGGCCGATCCTACTTCAACTAGGACTTTGAATCTGCCCCCAATCGCATGCCAAATTCATTCATGCACCATGATTTGCCTAAGACTCTTTATCCCAATAGGTTTCGGCCACTTAACCTTTATCACATTCTCGTGTTCTAGATAATTCAATATATTATTATGAGATAATTATTATGATAAAAATCACAATATTATTCCTTAACAATAACTAAAATTATCCTGACTCAGTCACTTAACGGCTTAGAACTTCGTTCACTCAACGGCCTCGACCGTTCGGGCCGATTGTGTAATTTTGGGCCTAAACAAAACCCAATGTTGCTGCACTGGCAACTCGAAACCAACCACCACCAGACTAATTCAAAACTCTTGCTGCTCGGTCAACTAACGGATCTAATCGTCCTCCTTCAGATCGAACATGTGACCACTGTGGTTAACCTGGTCACTCCAAATGTTGCTGCTATGAGATTTTGGGTTATCCGGAAGTGTGGGATCTTAGCAAGAATCCCAGGAAGGGAAATTCAGGTCGTCAGCCAACTACAGTTGCTGTTGTTGAGGATCCTTCGAAGAATGTCGATCGAACCTCTGTTTTTGGTAGCCAGACAGGTGATATTGGTAAGACATCTCTGAATTCTACACTTATTTCAAATAGTACATGGATAATTGATTTCGGTACTATGAATCATATGACTTTCGATTCTAGATAGGTCTACCAATTAGAACCCTCCATCAAAACTAATGTCTCCACCGCTGATGGAACCCCTAACCCAATTACTGGCGAGGATTCAATTGAACTAACAGATAACCTAAATTTTGATTATGTTCTAGTTGTCTCATCTCTAAATTATAATTTGTTATATGTTACTTGTTTAACTCTTGCTCTACATTATGCTGTGATATTCCAGCATCATTATTGTGTGCTTAAAGATATTCGGACAAGAAAGATGATTGGTTATGGGGTTAGACGATGGAAGGTTTTCTACCTAGATTTGGTATCTGATAGCACAAGACAATTGACTCAAGTTCTGTCCGTAGATGCATCTGAGGGAGAAAAGAAAAAAATTTGAGATTTGGCTATGGCATCATCGTCTAAGGCATGCTTCCTTTTGTTATTTGAAGAAGTTATTTTCGAATTTTTTTCGTAGTTTGATGTTTCTAGGTTTTAGTGTGGTACTTGTGAACTGCCTAAAAGTTACCGTATTTCTTATTCTCGGAGTTCAAATAAAAATTTAGTTCCTTTTATGATCATTCATTTCGATATATGGGAATCTTACAAGCACACTACTTTGGGAGGTGCTTGCTGGTTTGTTATATTTATCGATGATTGTACCCGAATGACGTGAATTTGTCTTATGAAATTCAAAGGTGAAGTGAATAATTGTTTCAACGGTTCCATAAGTTGATTCAATGTTAGTACAAGACTGACCTACAAGCAAGGTTCTAAAAGACGCTAGGCGCTAGTCGGGCGGCGAGCTGGGGCCTAGCGCCTAGGCGGACTCCTAGGCGGACTAGAGTAAATCTATTATATTTTGTGTAAATAAGTATCTATTTATACTTAAAATATATATAATTTTATTATAAACTACAAAATAGAATGACATATATATATTAGAAGGTATTGGAATACAATGAAAACATGGAGAACATGCATATAATGTGTATTCATTTAAGTATTCAACAAGTCTCTTACAATTTATTGGAAAAAATAAAATGCAAAATGAAAGTTATCTATTTTCTACCTAAGTGAGTCGCAAGGCGGGGATTTTTAGAACAGTGCCTACAAGTGCTTCACAGTGAAGTGCATTTGTTCATCTTTATCCACATCAACGAAACAAATTTGAATCTCGAGCTCTTCTATGTGTATTCTTGGAATATGCTGCTAATAAAAAAGGTTACCAATGTTACCATCCTTTACACAAAACATGTATGTGACCATGGATGTTGTCTTCCATGAATCCACTATGTATTTTGCTGACGAGTCTGCACTTCAGGGTAAGAAAAGAAGTGAAGTACAAACGTTATTATAGATATTCTCCTACAAATAAAGTTCCACAAAACTTTATTATTGACTTGGAAACAAGTGGTGAAAATTTAGACATAAGTGATATAGATCAACTGAGTGAAGTGGATGAACTAGTTATCAAGACAGTACCGAGCAACCAAATAGAGCTAACTGACCAGCTGGCCGAGATCAAAGAGTAGACCAGGGAGCAAATTTATGCACCGAATGATCGTCTATGATCAGACAGTAGACCAGAGAGTTGACCTCTTCCACGATCGGTCCCTCGACGACCCACGACCATTCGCCTGATCCTGAAGTGTCTTCGCCAGATTCTACCGATCATTTGCCCAGTACATAGTGGTTTGCGGAACCCTTGAACCAATTGTTGTCTGATATACCTCGAAGAAAACTTCTTCCTCGTAGCACGAGAGGTATTCCAAAAGCGACATATGAGCCAAACTTTACTAGTAAAGTCAAAATATCTCATGAATAATTATGTGTAAACCCATAGGTTATCAGAGTCATATTTAACGCTTAAGAATTAATTCTCTTCTGTATCTATTCCTAAGAATGTGTGGGAGCCTTTGCCGATCCAAGGTGGAAAAGCAACAATAGATGAAGAGATGAAGTCCTTGAAGAAGAATGAGACATGGGAAATTGTTGAATTACCACCATGTAAAAAACCTGTAGGGTGCCGATGAGTTTACACTGCGAAATATAATTTTGATGGATCAATCCAAAGATACAAAGCAAGACTTATGGTGAAAGGATACACTCATACATATGGAATTGATTATGACGAGACATTTGATCCAGAAGTGAAACTCAACACCGTTAGAGTTCTCCTATCAATTGCAGCAAATCTCAACTGGCCATACACCAATTCGATGTGAAGAATGCGTTTCTATATGGTGAGTTAACTGAATAATTATAGATGGAACTTCCACTTAATTTGAATAGATCGTCTGAACATCGGAATAAGGTGTCAGTTAAAGAAATCATTGTATGGTCCCAAGCAATCGCCAAGAACTTGGTTTGGATGATTCACGAAGTTTATGAGAGTCTTTGGCTACATAAAAAGTAATTATGATCACACTTTATTCCTAAAGAAGAAGAAAGGTAAGATTACGATACTCATTATATATGTGGATGATAGGGTAGTAACTGGTGATGTCCTGAGGAGTGACAAGCATTGCAGAGCTATTTGGCAAGAGAATTTGGGATGAATGATATTGGTCTACTAAAGTATTTCTTGGGTATTAAAGTTGCTTGTGCGAAGAACGATATCTTTATGTTACAAAGGAAATATTCTCTTGATTTATTACATGAGATTGGAATGTTAACCTGTCAACCAGTTGATATGCTATTGGAAGAAGGTTTAAAGTTGCGGTATGATCCATATCAACTACCATGTGATAAGAGATATAAAAGGTCGGTAAGAAGATTGAAGTATATGGCTTGTGCGCCTTATGCTTCAAGTGTGGTAAGCCAGTTTATGCATGATCTAAGAGGCAACATATGAATGCATTGATGCGAATTTTATGATATGAAATGTTAATTCTAGGTAAAGGGATGTTGTTCTAAAGGAATGTTCATTTGGAGGTTGAAGCGTATATAGATCCCGATTGGGCAGGTCGATTGATAACAAGCAATTACATTAGGCTACTTCACATTTGTAGGAGGTAATTTGGTTACTTGGAGGAGTAAGAAACATAATGTTGTTGCTCGCTAGAGTGCTGAATCAGAGTACAGAGGAGTTTTTTTGGGAACTATTGAAATACTTTGGTTACAAAATATCTTGACGGATTTGAGATATAGTCCGAAAAATACCAAGGAGTTGTATTGTGACAATAAAGCTGCATGTGAGATCGCAGCTAATCTAGTTCATCATGATCGAACGAAGCATGTTGAAGTAGATCGATTCTTCATCTAGGATAAGTTAGGATGAAAGATTATTGAGATACCAAGAGTCAAGTTGGAAGATCAAGTTGCGGATGTCTTAAAAGGCAATGTCGAATAGGATATTTGCAAAACTTGTGGTCAAGGTTGGGCATCATATGAATTTTTTCATATTTTTCAATTTGTCATATAAACTAAAATTTTAAGCAATTTGTCATACCAACTTTACAAAATCATTAATTGGTCATCTCACCCCAACTCTGTTAAATTTTCCATCCAATATAAGTCATGTGCCTCGCACATGACTTGTGTTCAAGGTTATTTAGGTCATTTTAACATCTTTTCACAAGTTTTTTACTTTTATTTAGTACAAACCTTTTTTTTTTTTTTACTTTTCTTTAGCGCATATGCATCTACAACTCCATTTATAACACAAAATGTCAACCTGTTTCTCATTTATAGAGCCCGTATGAAATTATGTCTTCGTGACATGCTAAAATGCAAACTCCCACTTGTGTATCATTACATATTTGGAATAACCATAAGAGAGTGCATTGCATGATCATTTCATTGCTGTCATATAGAAATTATTGTTCCATTGCCTGAGAAACTCTACAGTTTTTTGTCGAATACAACTTAATAAAAAGTAAGTAAGGTATTAGAATGACCGAAATAACCCTAAATACAAGTCATGTGCAAAGCACATGATTTATATTGGATGGAAAACTTAATGGAGTAAGGGAGAGATGACAAATTAATGATTTCAAAAATTTGGTATGATAGTTTGCTTAAAATTTTAGTTTATATGACAAATTGGAAAATGTTAACAAATTTATATGACATTTCAAAAAATTTCCTTACTTATAACTTGAGGGGAAGTTAAAAATAGAAATGTAAATATTGTAATTAATTGTATTGAAGATTCCTTTCCTTAATAGGTATACTAGATTAACTATGATTAGAGTTGTACAACTATATATATTTTTTTCTAACCGAAAAGAATAATATTGAAGCATACTCAAATTCTAAGTGAACGAACCAAACAAAGTAGAGTTTGCTTAAAAACTTGGCCCAAAATATTTGAAACCCAAGAAATATGAAGCCCAAATATATTTTCCCCACAGGGCCACAGCCATCAAATAGTCTCCTGTGCTTGGATCCCTCTTTGAATTTAAGAATTTGTGTCCCCCTGCGACCCTACTAAAATCCAAGCGAAATTCCCATATGCATTGTTCCATGCTACATCGATTTGATATAACACCTAATAAAACAACAATTAGAATCTGGAAGCTAGCTGTGATCACTTAATAAAACACACACCAAACATTCTTTTGTGTTTATCTGTTTGTAGTTTTCCTTGTATTGTGACATCCGTATCCTTTTGCTTAGCAAAAAACACCGATTATTAGAAATTTGTTAAAAAAACCCATCCATCCATGCATGCAGATAGAACCTTAAAAGTATTCATGAGTAGAAAGTATGAATAAAATGATGCACTTTAATAAAATTGCATAATAAATAGTTACAGAGAAGCGCAAGTGGTTGATTATCTCATGGAATAGAGTTTTCATCTTAACTTACTGCATCATAAGTTCAAATTATTTTCCTTTGTCTTAGTATAGCTTAGAATATATTACTCTTTAAAATTAAAAAATAAATAAAAATAAAAGGTGCAAAAGAAAAATAAAATTTACAAAAGCTCTTTAAGCAGGGACTTCTAAATACTGTGAACTGAAGAAAGTTGAGATTCCACTATAAAATCAATTGGCATATGAGGAGTGGCCCAACTTACTTATAAGCTCATGTAAGATCTCTTCTCCCATCAATGTAAGACTCATTCTTAACACACCTCCTCACTTGTGACGAATTTTCAAGCTTTATACATTTACAACATAATAGGGTGACGCGGAGCGCGTGTAGCCGTTGGGCTTCACACATGGAACAATCTGGTCTTATACCATGCCAAATGTTGAGGTTTCACTATAAAACCAATTTGGCATATGAGGAGTGGTCCAACTTACTTATAGACTCATGCAAGATCGCTTCTCTTATCAATATGAGACTCATTCTCAACACGAACTAATAATTATATATTGCGAAAGAAATGACGTCTTCGTCTCACTTTTGATTACTGGCCGATAACTATATGTCTGAACTTCAACAACTTATTGATCAGTTCATCATAAAGTTCGAAGGGAATCTCTTACAAATCACGTGTCGAGTGTAGGATATATCTGAACTTCAACAACCTTTTCAACTAAACCTCATGTTTTCTTGTGGTCTTGTAGTTAGTGAGAGGAGAATATCTGTTTCTAAATTAAGTTACTAAGAATTAAGAAATTAATATACTTGTTTCATAGAAAATTTGGATTTATAATAGATTAATTCAAGAAATTAAAGAAATTGATTGGCAAAAAGGCTTTGGCTTCAATTTCCCACCTTAAAATCCCATCAAATTGATACGTCTACGATTTGATTCTCATGTGCCCTTGTTTTTCAAAAAGGGGATTAGCTTTCTAGAGCATGACCTCTCAAATTCTAAATCTATGATTTTATCAACAAATTACATTTATTGTATGTGCTGCTATTTCGATCCAGACGTAACATCTTGCCTCCAGTGTACTGCCCCACTTCACCAACTAGTAAATTTTGTTGGTGTTTGACATTACAAATTAGTTGTACCATTTCATCGTGATGATGAATTTGGAAAAACAATGGCTGAGATCGACAGAAATGGAGGCTCACTGATGCAGTCATGGCCAACAACCATTTTATACGTGGAGAGCATGATGGCATATATATCAGCTGGTTGGTTATGTGGGGTAGTCGGCGAATCCCTCAACGCTGTTAGACTCTGCACCTTATTAATTAGTTATCGCGGGGCACTGTGGTAATTGACCGGTGAACTAATTTTTATGCCATGAACAGATGTAGTTTGTGAATTATTTAATTAAAAAAATAAAATGTTAATACCATCTCAATTTACCGTTAGCTCATAGAATAGTTTTTAATTTCCACAAAACTGGAGTAGGTTTCATATGTAGTAGTTCAAAGTTGTGAGTTGGATACTTATATTTGTCTCGATAAAATGGTAATACTATAGTTTTGGTGATATACACAAATTAAGACTACTGTCCCTCTTCCCCACCCCCCCCCCCCCCCCCCCCCCCCCCCCCACCACGCATATTAAGACTACTGTCCCACCCGCCACCCCCGGCTACCAGTTTCTTCATATTTGATCTTGCATGATCACATTTCCAGCGAGAAAGGATGGAGCAATGAATTAGAATTATAATGAGTTAAGGGGGAATGTAGCCATTTTAGCGATAAGTTTCCAATGCAGCGTGTTTACTTAGGCTTTATTGTAAAGAAAAAGAGAGAGGCGATATTCACACCATGCATGCATATGACTCGGAGAGAAAATTAGCCAATTATATTATTAATAGGACGTGTATGGATTGGCCTATGGATGAGATGTAGATAAAAAGGTATATAGGCCTTTTGTTGGCATGTCTGTCTTCTTGAAAAAGTTGATGGAAAAATACCACCTGCAATCTCAACTGCCAATAGATCATGATAAACATGGGGAGAGAGAATTAATTTCCAGAATTTTTAATATCGTTTTTGTTTGAAGAAATTTATTTACTGATTCAGATGCAGCGAAGTGAATATTTCAGATACAAGAAGAATCTCCTAAAAGGAGTTTCTGAATTGGACTTTCCAACTTATTTTCTAATATAATTTTGCTTGACAACTACAAGTAAACAAGAGCTGGAAAAGGTACTGTGAATGGTAACAAGATTTCTGATTAAACCTGCACAAGCTAAATTTACATAAATGTTGCTTTATCCAGATAAGTCTAGAAAATGAGTTGTATATATACATAATCTTTTTCTGTTATAAGGTTATGCTTTTGAGCATTTATCTTTCCAAAGTATTGACAATTTAAGAAAGAAAGAAAAAAGGAGATAAAAATAGGGGCATTTTGATTTAGATGCCTCAAATTTGAATTTTTTTAATCAAGCATTCTTCTACTAATTTTTAATTAAAAATTATGATTTTTATTGTATTTAATTAACCAACTAGTTCAGATAATAATATCACAAATATCCTAAAATCACCAATTCTTTCAAAATGAATTTTTCTTATTCAAATAATTTTTTGTTTTAAATTCTAAAAACACATAAACATCCTATTAACATATAATTATGAAATATAACATGCACATATATTAAATATAACGTACCAAACAGATATATTAAATATAACGTACCAATCATTTGGTACGTTATTGGTATGTTATATAAATTTAATCTGGGTACGTATTAGTATTTTGGTACGTTATAAAATACTAATACGTACCCATATTAAATTTATATAACGTACCAATAACGTACCAAATATTGCTTTTGGTACGTTATGCAATTCTTTATTTAGTACGTACCAAGTTATTAGCACGTTGTGTGAGATCTCACATCGCCCAGGGGAGTGATCCTTATATGTATATTCCCATCCCTACCTAGCGCGAGGCCTTTTGGGAGCTCACTGGCTTCGGGTTCCATGGGAACTCCGAAGTTAAGCGAGTAGCGCGCGAGAGCACTCCCATGATGGGTGACCCACTGAGAAGTTCTCGTGTGAGTTCCCAGAAACAAAACCGTGATGGTGTAGTCGGGGCCCAAAGCGGACAATATCGTACTACGGTGGTGGAACGAGCCCGGGATGTGGTGGACCCCGGGCGGGGATGTGACAATTTGGTATCAGAGCCTAACTTTGGCCGTGGTGTGCCAACAGGGAAGTCGGGCCCCTAAGGGGGGTGGATTGTGAGATCCCACATCGCCCAGGGGAGTGATCCTTATATGTATATTCCCATCCCTACCTAGCGCGAGGCCTTTTGGGAGCTCACTGGCTTCGGGTTCCATGGGAACTCCGAAGTTAAGCGAGTAGCGCACGAGAGCACTCCTATGATGGGTGACCCACTAGGAAGTTCTCGTGTGAGTTCCCAGAAACAAAACCGTGAGGGCGTAGTCGGGGCCCAAAGCAGACAATATCGTGCTACGGTGGTGGAACGGGCTCGGGATGTGGTGGACCTCAGGCCGGGATGGGACACGTTGTATTATCCTTATTTTGGTAGGTACAAAACTTATGGTACTTTATGTGTAAGTTGTGCCAAAAAAAGATAACTTTTCACATTAAAGCATTGCACTAAAAAAATATTTATCAACTCTTAATAATTATTTATTGGAATAAGGACTCATTTTAAATAAAAATAAAAATGTGAAAACTCTTAGTTCACGTTTCTACTATAAGTAGTTGTTAAAAAATTCAAATTTATTTTCAGTTGCATGAAATTAGGCAGTGTGAGATCCCACATCGCCCAAGGGAGTGATCCTTATATGTATATTCCCATCCCTACCTAGCGCGAGGCCTTTTGGGAGCTCACTGGCTTCGGGTTTCATGGGAACTCCGAAGTTAAGCGAGTAGCGCGCGAGAGCAATCCCTTGATGGGTGACCCACTGGGAAGTTCTCGTGTGAGTTCCCAGAAACAAAACCGTGAGGGCGTAGTTGGGGCCCAAAGCGGACAATATCGTGCTACGGTGGTGGAGCGGGCCCGGGATGTGGTGGACCCCGGGCCGGGATGTGACAATTTGGTATCAGAGCCTAACCCTGGCTGTGGTGTGCCGACGAGGACGTCGGGCCCCTAAGGGGGTGGATTGTGAGATCCCACATCGCCCAGGGGAGTGATCCTTATATGTATATTCCCATCCCTACCTAGCGCGAGGCTTTTTGGGAGCTCACTGGCTTCGGGTTCCATGGGAACTCCGAAGTTAAGCGAGTAGCGCGCGAGAGCAATCCCATGATGGGTGACCCACTGGGAAGTTCTCGTGTGAGTTCCCAGAAACAAAACCGTGAGGGCGTAGTTGGGGCCCAAAGCGGACAATATCGTGCTACGGTGGTGGAGCGGGCCCGGGATGTGGTGGACCCGGGCCGGGATGTGACAGGCAGTCTAGTCTACATCTCAATTTTAATTATAAACGAACTCTTGTTTTTTTTATAATCTATATAAAATGTTGAGTTGGAAATTGGAAAAACTATATTTCATCCAATTAATCTTGAACCCCAGAAGATATAATTGAATCCTTAAATTAAGGAAGGGATGAGATTCCATAAAAATAGCAATAAATTAATGAATATTATTGAGTGTATTTTTTACATAGAAATGGATTTAAAAGAATTTATAAAATACTTAAACTAAGAATATACCTGGAATATAAAGTTTAATTAAAAGTAAAAGCACTTTAATCAAAAGTTGAAAAGTAACAGATGTTTAATTTAGAAAAGGGTTTATATCACAAATGGTCCCTGAAATTGACCCCATCAATCATGATGGTCCCTGAAATTGAAAATCGATCAATGTAGTCCCTGAATTTTAACTCGCGAATCAATGTGGTCTTTCTGTTAGTGTTCCATCCAAATTAACTTTAAAAAAAGGTTAGAGAACCAATTTTTCATGGTAAAATGATAAAAAATAACCTTGTTACTTATAATTTTTCATGGATTTGGTGCTAAAACTAAAATAAAAACAAAAAAAAGTGGTTCTCTAACCTTTTTTTGGTCATTTTACCATGAAAAATTGGTTCTCTAACCTTTTTTTAGTGTTAATTTGGACGGAACACTAACAGAAGGACCACATTGATTCGCGAGTTAAAATTCAGGGACTACATTGATCGATTTTCAATTTCAGGGACCATCATGATTGATGGGGTCAATTTCAGGGACCATTTGTGATATAAACCCTTTAGAAAAATTTAAAATGAGACATCTAATTCTAATTTATCCATAAAAATACAGGTCTTGATAATTTTCATTTTGTCAAAATATTTTTGTTGTTACTACAAAGCAATAATTTCTTGTAATCATAAAAAAAATCCGATCTCGACTTGAGAAAAATTTCACATATAACCAAATTAGAAGACTATATTTTACAAAGAGGATTTTTTTTTTAATTTATTTCGTCGAGGGACAGTTTATCCATGTGGTAGGTGATGTCATGGTTAATTTTTAATTGTTTTTGAATTTATAATTTTTTTTTACAAACGATATTATCTCCACTAAGGGAGAGGGAGGGCTTAGCCTCACAATGGGTTAGCAATAATATGGTTCAAATTCGTCTATGGCGAAAATCAAACATAACACCTCTCACTTACAAATGAACATGAATACCAATATACCATATTACTAAGTGGTTTGAATTTATAATTTACCCATCTATGTTTGACATATGAGTCTCAATCTTCTTATTTCTCTCTCTGTCTCTCTCTCTCCGTCTTATTTTTTTCTTCGGTACTTCTATCTCTCGTTCTTCTTCCTACCTCTATCTCTGTCTCTCTCTTCTCCTCCTTCTTTTTCGTCCTTTTATCTCCAATTTCTTAATTTGTACTTCTCTCTTTCCTCATCTTTTTATCCTTCTTCTTTGTATTGTTCTCTAGATTTATAGTATTTTCTTTCTTTTATGAGAACAATTGGGATTTTTGTTTTCTGGTTTTTGATTTTAGTATTTTTTAAACATTTTATTTTTCAGATTGTGATGATTAACTGATCTTGCAAAAATGCTAAATTTTTTAAAATTGATCTTGCAAAAGTGCTAATTTTTTTTTTAAATTGATCTTATAAAACCTCTATAGTTATAAATTGGGTATTATGGCTATATAGAAATTTTACTGTATGCATTTGCTTTAAAAACATAAAAATAAAAAATAAAATAAAAGGTTTAATTCTTAACCGTTAAAGTGGATGTGAATGATTCAGAAATGAAAGTATTAGAGATGCATATGAATTGTCAGTCGTGGAGCCTTGATTTTAGGTTAGGAGGGGCCTCACATAAATGTTAAAAAAAATTAAATAAATAGACAGTATTTACAAATGAGTAGAATACATGCTTGGAGTTGTGAGCTAATTAATATTTTTGAGGTGCTAAATGCTTTTTTTCATGTTGAAATTAACCTTCGAATATCGAGTCAATAATGAAAATAATTAATAAAGTAAAGAGGATTAAGAGAAATTAACCTTCTAATATGAAAATGTCAGGAAGACCATGTTTTCAGACTATATATTGGAGACCCATGATGTGGCGGTTGATGATTGGATTTATTCTTTAATGATTCAAAGAAGTAGTCCAACCATTAACTGCCACATCGTGTGGTCTCAAAATATAGTTCAAGTAGATAGTCTCTCTAGCACCATCCCAATTCAATATAGAATTGATTTATAGAACATAAAAGTGAGAAGAATGGATTTGAAATTTGGAGAACAAAACATATGAAATTTTAAAAATTTAGAAAAAAGTTAAAGAGACAGAGGGATATACAAACCTTAATAAGTTGTGGGTTGAGAATTTGGAGGACAAAATATATGAAATTTCGGGGGGTGGGGGTGGGGGGGGGGGAGCTCAAAGTTTATTATTGTTTGTGTGGATGCAAATTTCTTCCTCCTTGATCTTGGACAAAATTGCATCTACAAAACAAATAACACCTTAGGTCAAGGCCAAGAGCCTCACTCGCCCATGATGAATTTTGGGAGGGGGCTTTGGCCGAAGAATCTCCGATGCTAAAGTTAGAATTTTGAGGGAAAAGTGTTAGGAGAATTTAGAGAATTTAGCAAGAGAATTGGAATTGAGTTTTGGAGAGAATGATGGGGTTTATATAGGGGTGTGGCCGGCCACCTAGGGAGTAGATGGACCGACCACTTGGATGGATTTGTGGGTCAAGTTCAGGATTTGTGTTTAATTAACAAATTAATTGAATAATTAATCAATTAATTAGCTAATTAACATAATAAAAAAGGAATGATTTAGGAGTTACCTTGTGGAGAAGATTTGATGAGGGATGGATGAAATAGGTTATAAATAAATACCTATTCGGGCACTTTTGACTTGATTGAGGGATGATTGTCCACTGCACGCGCATAGGAATTCTGGTGTGCCTCGAGGGTAATTTTGTCATTTTCACCCAAAAATTCACATGTCGCCTCTTGATTTTTTTTGGCTCCACAAATGCCCCCACACTTGTTGGGCTGCTCGTAGAAAAGGGCAGCAGGTGTAGAGATTTTTTTGCTTTGGGAAAGATAAGATTGTTTCCTGTTTTGATGTAGATTCCCTCTTTAATAGGAAATTAAATCCTTCTAGGAAAGGGAAATAAATTTCTCTCAAAGCCTATTTAAGTCCACTTTAAGTGTGTTATTAAATCAACTTTGGAGAGCGATTTATTCTACTCTACAATAGAGAAAAAGCTTAGATGATATTTGTTCCCCCTCATCTAACAATCTTCTACATCTTGCCCGAGCAAATGATTGTATTTCGTTGCTTGCTTCGTCTTGTCGTTGCTTTCTTCGTCTTCTCAGCGTTGCACTTAGGTAAGAAAAATTTAATTTTCCTTGTCTTCTTCTTGGATAGTGTTGTCACGGGGCAACCGTCGAGTGGTGCGACAAGTTAGCTGGCAGGGGCCATGAGTTGGCTCGGCATGGGCCGATGATGTGTTGTGGTAGGGACCACTGCTTGGGTTGCTCGGCTTGGCTAGAGCCATGGGCAGCTTGTGCGGCTAGGCCGTGGATTGAGGCGCTGGGGTGCCGTGCTAGGCGAGCTGCGTGGCTCATATATTTGGGCTCTTGGACCTGACGTGGGCAAGTCGGGGATTGAGAGAAATTTAGAAGTTGCGGGCTTCATGGACTGTTGGATTGCTGGGTATGCAGGCCTCATGCCTGCTAGAATGCTGGGTTGAGCTTCCTTGCTGAGTACCGTGAATGACATTGGCTGCTTAGTTCTCTTCGCCAGGAGAAAGGTGGGTTGCTCCCGAAAGAGGAGGTAAATAGGATCAAGGCGGATGCATTGGCTCGTCCGATCGCTGTCGTGGAGCTTACTATGAATGAAGGTGGAAAGAAGAGATCTTCCCCGCCTGCTCAAGAGATGCTGGTTGAGAAAAAACTGAAGACTTCCTCTGCTGCTCGTGAGGGTCCGCCTGCTGCCAAGAGGTTTGTGATTGGCATGACTTTTTCCAATGAGAAGAAAAATAAGGTTGCTAGATCTGAGCCTATGGGGCCTGCCATATCAAGAATGGCTAGTACAATTGCTGATAGGATTGCTCAGTATAGAGGTCATATCATGCCCCCAGTACCAAAGTCTGTACCAAAGTCTGTACCAAGACGTCTGTTGGGAGCTAAGTCCGGTTCACCTTTGGAGAGACTTGCTATTATGAAGAGCGATAAGGTGGACTCTGCTGCTAAAGTGGTGCTAAAGCCCACTCCCTCTGCTGCTAAGATTGATTTGCCTGTTGGCAATGAGGAGACTGCTCGCGTGGGCAGCTGTGAGAAATCCACTAAACCTGTTTCTGAGGAGGTTGCTGACATTTATGTGTTTTTGAAACCAGATCTGCTTGAAGACATGGACGCTTGTGCCAAGTTTGTCGATGGCGTTAGAGATGTTGTTTGCCCAAGTTCATTTGCGAAGCATACAGCCAAGTATATGAAGACTGCTCTACTTGCAATGATGCAGAAGATGGCTATTCTGGCAGCCGAGTCTATGCTCATTGACCAATTGGATATCAAGGCTGCCAAGGAGGTTGCAAAGGTTGTGGCAGCCAAAGCTTATCTTTCTGCCGAGAAGATCAAGAGGTTGGAATCTGAGTTCATTGCTTTGAAGGGGTATAATATCTTTGCCCCCACTTTTCTGCAGCTTGAGACCGCTCGCCAATAGATTGTTGACTTGAAGACTAGGCTTGATGCTATCCAAGCTAAGTATGAAAGTGCAGAGAAGGATGTCGGATGTCACATACCTCATATTCAAGATCTTGAGCGTGCCGTTTTTGAGCTTCGTTCCGCTGCTTATGCAAAGGATAAATAGTTGATTACTGCTTATAACCAAGTGATCCACTTCAAGAAGGTCGTTGATAGGCTTGGACCCAAAGTGTTGGAACTCCAAGGTGCACTGAAGATCAATGAAAGTTTGAAGAAAGAAGTGGATAAGCTGTAGCGCGTCCTTGTTGGTCTGCTCGAGGAGATCGGGCAGCTGAAATGTGAGAAGGCTGGGCTCGAGGCTCTGCTTGTTCATAGTCAGGCCGATTTCTACAAGCTGGGTTATGTAAATCATCTCTTTGGTAGGCCATCTGACTTCAAGTTTGCTGGGAGAGACTTCGAAACCTTCTATATTTCTCCGGAAGACTTGCTTGCCTTTACTTTTGAGGCCTTCATTGGTGAAGTAGTCGAAGATGTTGATGCCCAGGCTAGAGTAAACGAGGGTTAAGCGCCGGATGGTGCCGCTGCTGAGAATGTCACAGCTGCTGAAAGTGTGGCGATTGAGTAGTCGTGGAGTGTCCAAACTGCTAAAGAGTAGTCTTTAGGATTTTCTTTGTTTCTCTCGTTGCTTTTTTCTTTGCTTGAACTCCTTCGATCTTTACTAGTTGTTTATCAATTTTGCTAGAAAATTTAATAAACTTGCTTCTTTCACTTTTCTCCATCTTTGCTTCTTTTGTTCATGCCCTAACCTCTAAACTTTATAGACAGTGGTAGGCGTGATACTTTTCTATAAGCAGACAAGCCCGCGTAGCCGATGCAACCGTATGTGTTGGTGTAGAACTTTGCAAAGTTGTTAGCCATAGGGTCGGCAGCCGGACGCCCTACTTACAAAAGCACACAAGTCTGCCTGACCACTAGGCTGTTAACCTTGGCTTTCTTCGATTTCGTAGGTTGCGTAGCAAATATCACAACATTTTAGGACTTGGTGTAGGTCATTCCGCGCTTGGTAGAGGTGAAGCTTATCAACTACGTAGCATGTCAGCAATGGATAAAGCTTCGTATATGCACGTTAGCTTTTTTTTAACCTTTCACAAGAATGTGCGGTTGTATAAGTTTAGCGTTGCTCTGCTTGAAGGGCAAGCCGTAGGTATTTTTTTGAAAACCGTATGCAACCTTAGTGCACTCGGTAGCAGCTTGAGGGTTCCAGGGCAGTTGTCCATTGGTCGTGCTGCGTTATGTGCCCCCTCCGTCTCTAGGGCCCGATTTCCCGTGGATTAGGCCAAGAGACCCAAAATCCTTTAGTTAGCTAAGCCTTGAAAAAGTCCATTGTGGCTACTTCTAGGAATCCCGGTGTAAGCCATCGTGCATCTAGTTATACCAGGGCAGCCCGACTCATCCGCGTCTGGATATTCGAAGTGTAGAGTTTATCCTTCCATTTTGGAGAGCAGACCCATATGGGTGTCGGGGAATTAGTTTACCCTCTCTCACTGGAAGCGTGGTTAGTCCCTCGGGGGGTGCAATTCCTGCGATGAGTCCCTAAGAAGGGCACAATCTTCTTTTGAAGTATAGAAGTGATCAGTTGTTGTAGACATGTAGTCGAGCCAAGTTGTAAATTACTTCTGAATTCCTCATTGAAAAACGAGTGAAATGAACGAATAACTTAGCTGTAAGGGATTGCATAACAACTGGATAATCCTCGGCTTGTGAGGTGGTGCCCGTCGAGCTACTTGAGTCTTCAAACTTTGATGTAGTGGGATGTCACACATGGTACTTCCTCAGATTGTAGGCGTTCCACTGCTTTTCGATCTCTTTGTCGTTCATGATGGCGAGGGTGTAATTTTCTTTGCCGCTTACTCTACTGATCTTGTACGGACCTTTCCTCTATGCGAGCAGTGATGAAGGCTTTTCTTATGACTAAATCTCCAGGCTAAAACTGCCAGATCTTGGCCCTTTTGTTGTAGCTGGAGAAGAGCTGCTGCTGGTAGGCTGCGATGCGGGTGATGGTCTGCTCGCGCTTCTTTTCTGCCAGATCTAAGCTTGTGGCTATCTCCTTACTGTTATGCTCAATGCTTGGTAGTAGAGTGGTGATACTTGGCTTGATGCCATTGGGATGAATGATTGCTTCTGAGCCAAATGCCAAAGAGAAAGGAGTCTCACCGGTTGCTCGTCTTTTGGTGGTGCGATACGCCCATAGACATCCGGGGAGTTCGCTCGGCCATTTTCTCTTCTTGTTGGTGATTGATTTCTTGAGGCAGTCGAGAATCATCTTGTTAGATGCTTTGACCCGCCCATTGCCTTGAGAATATCTTGGTGTGGACATGTGCTACTTGATGCCATATTTTTGAAAGAGCTTCACCAAATCTTTGCCCACGAATTGTGGGCCATTGTCGGTGACGATGGATTGAGGGATGCCAAATTGACAAATGATGTTCCTCCATATGAAGCGTTCTATGTTCATCTGAGTCATAGTTGTCATAGGCTCTGCTTATACCCATTTGGTGAAGTAATCGGTTGCCACGATCATCATGCCTTTGCCCCCAGTAACAGGCGACATTGGCCCTACCAAATCGATTGCTTACTGCATGAACGGCCAATGACTCGTCTATGGATGTAGCTCCCTAGCAAGCAGTACTAGTACTGGCTTGTAGCGTTGGCAGCGATCGCACTTTTGCACTAACTCCTAGTGTCTTGATGCATGGTAGGCTAGTAATAGCCTGCGTTAAGAGCCTTCTATGCTAAAGATCTGCCTTCGGAGTGATTTCCATAAACACCTTTGTGGATTAAGCTTAGAACCTTTAGGTTTTCAGGAGGTGCTAGGCAGCGGAGATGTGCTAGTGCGTGCTCTACTACCTCTAAGGCGTCGTTGGGCCGCTCTGTTGCATCGTCGAGGCTAGGGAGTCGTGAAGCTGAGGCCATGTTACATGCAGAAAAAAATGCTCAACTGCCAGTATTGGGCCACTCTAAAGTTGAATTATAGAGGAGTGTCGGATGGGGTCATGTGACACCTAATAGGATGTGGTGTTCAACTGCTAGTACATGTTGCTCCTATGTATAATCTTTTAGGGCGACGAGGACAAAACTTGTTTTCAAGTGTGTCCTTCTAGTGTTCGTCTACCCTTGGCACGCATTTTGGGCCTAGTTGTTGCATTCATCACAAAACTTTGCATCCATCAATGTGTAAGCCTTTATCGTCGCGCGTCTGGATTGGGCGAAATAGTGCGTCATGAGGATGACTGCGTGCATATGAAGGTAAAACTTGAGTTCCAGGTTGCAACAACTATCACTAAAGTTAGCTTTTGAATTTCTGGTAGCATTGAGGAAAGCTTTTGAACTGTGGAATACAGGTAGTCGGGCCCCCAGATCTTCTCGTTTGATGGTAGAGCTTATTACTGCTTTAGATACCGTCAGACATGCAAATAGGTCATCCGTTGGTTCCTTTTGGGATAGTAGAGAGGTGATGTCAGGTTTTTTTTTCAAGTCCTTGCATCTGGATTGGCGAGCCTCGTCCCAAAGTGCATGTTTCTCTGCCAGAGTGAAAGAGTCTGCCAGAATTAGATATTCTTTCATGATCAATTTTTCGACAGCGGGTGGTCTGCTTGAAGTCATTTTTGGAAGGTTGCTTTAGCTATCTAGTCGTTGCATCCGACTATGCTTGCCTTCTCTACTTTGAACCTCTTCACATAGTCGCGAAACGACTCTTTTGGGTTCTTCTTGACGTTGAACAAGTGGTCGCACTTCTTCTTGATCGATCGATATGATGAATATTCTTTGGTGAAAACCAAAGAAAGTTCGTTGAAACTCTGGATGGATTGTGGCGGCAAGGTGTGAAACCAATCTTGAGCCTTGCCTTGTAGAGTGGTGGCGAATATCTTGCACATGAGATCGTCATTGTTTCGATAGAGGATCATTGCCCTTCGGTAGTGCTTTAGGTGTCTCTCTGGGTTTTCATCTCCTTTGAAGGATGTGAAATGTGGTATGCTGAACTTGCATGGAGGCTCTGCATGCTCGATCTTTCCATGAAGGGTGACCTGTTTATGTTGATCATGTTCTATCGTAGTGCTTCATCTGGAACTTCATTGAGTTGGAAATCGCGCAATCGCTCGTGCCCCTGGTCTTAACCTGCAGGTCTAGGCTGCTCTTCTACGTGCTCGGCTCGTCTATGTTGTAACTACAGTTCATGTGGTTCGTTCTTAGTAGGCGAGAGAATTCTTCGCAGGTTGTTGGTTAAGCTTGAGCCGGACTGAGTGACTGCTTCTCTCCGTCCTTCGTGCTGCCTACTCCGATGTGAGGTGGAAGATATCATTGCGAGCTTAGCCGCGAATGAACACTTCGCTTGGAAGGTTGTTCATGTTGACTATCGGAGTATGGTCCTAACCATGAGTATATGATCGTCCATGGGCGTAGTCAAGAGTGCACGCTCATTTGCGCGCTGAGATGAGAGTATACGCTATCTCGAGGGCCCAATCGGGAGTGTACACTTCCCAAACGCTAGGTTCGTGGCTGGTCGAGTGGCTTTTTATCGGGACGTTGCTGGAGAGGTTCTTCGTCTGCCCTTATCCTACTTCGGGACACTTCATCTAGGGTACGTTGCATCTCGGTGCGCTGCAAGAACTGATTCACCAAGGTCGTTTGTTGTGTGAGAGCGCTCATCAATCCTATGACTTGTCGAGACAAGTGTTGTTCTCCATTTGGGTTGGAAGAGCTTGGAAGAAGTGTGTCTCCTTGAGAAGTGGAAGTGTGGTAGGCTCCGGGCGCGAGATTTGAGTTAGGAAATGTCAAATTAGTGGAGAAATGTGGTGAAAATGCCCCTGGTTTGATCGTAGGCCCATAAATTTGAAGCCGAGATAGTTAAACTAATCTTGGATCGATTTGGGCTGCTTGGAAGACCACGAGAGCAGGTTGGGCCGTGGGAGCAGGCTGGGCCGCGAGAGTAGGCTGGGTTACGGGAGTGGGCTGCTTAGTGTGTGGCGCACGTGGGTGCGAGGCTTGGGCTCGGCTTGACAACATATTGGGCTCGCGTTAGGTTTGGGCGGCACGGGCCGGCTCAGCTAGGGCTTGGGCCCTTGAAGGTTGAAGTGGCACGGCTCGGGCCGTGGTTGTGGCCCCATGAACCTTGCTGTGGGTGGTTGTCGTGGTTATCATGGTAATGCCTCGTAGGGGTGCTGCTCCACTCACTGCTATGTTAAGCGTTGTAGATTACCACGGTCCTAATCCTTGAACGTTGGAAATTCTGTTCGTCGAGGTTTCCGAATCTCTTGCCATTGTACTTTTCTTTTACGTTTTATCAAAGAATTTTTAGAAATAAAAATTCCAAGAATAAGAACGTACGAAAAATCTACAAATAAGCAAAGAAACAAAAAACCTTAGATGCGAGAGTCTTCTACGAGCGTGTGACTCAACTCTCAATGAAAGCACCAATTTGTGGATGCAAGTTTCTTCCTCCTTGATCTTGGTCAAAATTGCACCTACAAAACAAATAACACCTTAGGTCAAGGCCAAGAGCCTCACGCGCCCACGATGAATGGGGGGCTTTGGCCGAAGAACCTTCAGTTAGAATTTTGTGGGGAAAGTGTTTGGAGAATTTAGAGAATTTAGCATGAGACTTGGAATTGAGTTTTGGAGAGAATGATGGGGTTTATATAGGTGGACTGGCCACTTGGATGGATTTGTGGGTCAAGTTCATGATTTGTGTTTAATTAGCAAATTAATTGAATAATTAATCAATTAATTAGCTAATTAACATAATAAAAAGGAATGATTTAGGAGTTATCATGTGGAGAAGATATGATGAGGGATGGATGAAATAGGTTATAAATAAATACTTATTTGGGCTTTTTTGACTTGATTGAGGGATGATTGTCCACTGCTCGCGCTTAGGAATTTCGGTGTACCTCGAGTGTAATTTTTGTCCTTTTAACCCAAAAATCTACGTGTCGCCTCTTGATTATTTTTGACTCCACAGTTTGGTTGGATAATGTGATAGATTTTTTTTTAATAAAATTAAACCAAACTTTAGATTTTAATTTTATGATTTATTGATTTGTTTATAAATTAGATGTTAAATTTTAGTTTTAAGATGAATCCGACTGGAATTGAAAAGAAAAATGAGAACTCTTGTTTTTAACTATTAATTGATGAATAAAATTTAAGAGTTTTGTGTAAATTAGAAGAAGTATAATTTTAAGTTACCACACAAAAAAGAAGGATAATACTAAATTATTTAGAAAGGTAGAAGAGTGAGGGTAGGCAAGGCCTATTTTGGCCTTATAGTGCCTCCGCCTCTCAATTCCCTCTAAATTATTTGACGAAATCATGTATGCATGACCAATAAATTAAGGGGCAATCAGCAGGAATGATCATTTTTTTGACATTTAGTTGTAGAAATGATCATTTTTAATAACGATGAGATAACAGTGACATAACGACTAACGTCACCTTGAAACCAAATATCAAAAAGTGATTATTCATGCTAATTGGCCAAAAATTAAAGCTTATACAGTCCCATTTGATTCATGTCACTGTTTCTAATATTCAAATCAATCACTCCTATCAAGTTTCATCTAATGAAAGTCCTTAATTTCAGCACACCTTTATTTCTGTTGGAATAACCCGTTCTCCAGGCATTATTATGACTAAGATAATGAACGTTGTATTATATATATAATGATGTCAATCAGCTGATAATGTATATTTACGCTGGAGGCTGAGTGTGACCACTTGACGATTAAGGCCCCTGTTCTTTTGCTTTTATTTATTTATTTTTTTTTGGAAACTTTAATGCCATGTTCTTTGTCCCCCAATTAATCTTCCTTTTTTTGTGTACCTTCTCTGTGCCGGGCTACTGGTGAGTCTCCATTCACTTCTGTTTCATGTTTTTTGAGTCCTTGTCATGGTTGATTGGCCACCTTTTGGGTTTTAAAATTAGTGCATGCATAAAAAGCTAAATGGACAATGGAAGAGACAAGTGAGACTAAGGATTAATTTAAGTAGCAGTTGAGAACTTGAGATACGAATATAGTTTGGGGATACGAGTCTTAACCGGTATAGAATTTGGACTTGTATGGTCTAGTAATTAATTGTGCCCTAATCATATTCTTTGGAGGATTTATTTGTCCCATCGTCCCACCCTCCCAGTTGGGACTAGTTAATAGTCCTTGCAGGACCATCGGACAAAAAGGAAATATTCATTATTCAGGATTAGGACGCATGAGTTCGAACATGGTGAACTTGGTGCAAAACTATCCTAGCAGACTAGAATTAGGATCATTAGCCAGTCATTAGCAACATATTTTGGGCTATTGATTGTGTTAGGATTTTTGTTGGGAGTGTGAATCCTCCATTTTAAATTGGTTTTGTGGTGCTAGGTTATTTTTTGTATTGTCAATTGATATTATAGTGAGACGTTAGTTTTCTTTATGGTATCATAGTAGATTGACTCAAGCGTGGAAGCCTAACGGCCAAATGTGCTTCCCGTTACTCAATATGTGTTGTATACGTATTAGCTAGGCTTAAATGACCCACACGTGAGGAGCTATGTAGAGAGTGTGTATTTCACATTGGTAAATCAAGGACCTTGCATGTCCTTATAAAGTCTTGGACCGATATTCTCTAATCAATTAGTTTTATAATGAAACCATAACTTCTTTCAATTTCCTACATTTAAATTTTAAGTTTGGTTGAAAACAATACACAATAATTAAATTATATCTAATGTAAATATCGGATACTAAACAATAAGAAAGTAGGGAATCAGAGACCTTGAGAATAGGTAAGTAAAAAATGAGAATTGACTTAATTACTCCACATTGTTGATCACATGTCGTTTTGATGGAATGCTTCCTTATCATAGATGAGAATACAAGGTATAGGTATCATTCTTATTCTTGATATACTCTTCGTTTACCAACACACAAGAAAAGGAAAAAAAAAAAAAAGATGTCACGTTCAAAATATTATTTATTCTTAGTTTCAATTAAGTATCATCATTAAGAGGGTATGTTTATTCATATTTAACAAATATCATGCACATTTATGAATACGTAAGTAAACATACTGTAAGAGTATTTGAATACTAATTTTAAGACGAGAATCGCTTATAAGATTCAATATACAATAATTCTTTTTGGTGTTTTTGGTCAATTATTTTATTGATTTACAATGCCCAATGCTTGTAAATATTTGCTTTTGGTACAGAAGAGGCTTAAGGGGAAATAATATATAAACTTAGACATGGGTGTAATTAAGGTCAAATATAGACTACTACTAGAGCTATAAGTCTTCGTCCCTTCACTTCTAATTAATATTGGGATATGCAACGAATCAGCGAAATTACTATTTTGAGTTATCCAAGGAGAGTGAGCCTGAAGCAATGAATTGAAGAGAAATACCCTAATTATATGAGTAATCCAATGTTTACAGAGAAGTGTATTATATGTGATTGTACCATATATGTATTATCAATTCATTTATGTTATAATACATGAAATAATACCATCACTTAACATCTTACAAACTTACAAACAAAAATATTGTGGTCATAGGTTACAATTACAAACAAAAATATTTGGTGGTCTTGTTGTTGATCTCCGGTAGGACTGACTCCTTGCTCCAAATGTCGGAGCCGTAAGGCCAGGTGGTCTTGCTGATGTGGGAGTCGAAGAGGTCGTGCCAGTACTTGTCCTCGTAGTTTTTGACGGCGACCATGTCGTGCTGGACTTTGAGGAGGCCGTCGGAGTTGGATCGGTAGGCGATCTTGTCAATCGAGAAGGACTCGGTGGCAAAGGAGGAGGGGTCGGCATTGAAGGGGACGTAGTCACGTAGCGAGTGAAGAAGTGGTGGGAGTGGGCTTGGTTGTTTTTTTTTTTTGTTTTTAAATTCAGGAGAAAAAAAGAGGAGTTAACACAATTAAGATGTGTAAGTGGAGAGGTGTCGCGTACTTAGAGTGGCCACAGAGAGGCTACAGTCTTTGTGGATGCAAAAGATTTGAACTCCTTTATATCACATGTGTCACACCACTCGATCATACATGTACGTGTGTTGCATCATTGGACATTGGACGTGCATGTATTTGAAATTTTCATCTTGGAAAAATTCTCTCGAAATAATACTTAATTGGTTTTGGCATTATATTACGTTGCACTGTTGTTCTACCATGCCAAGTTTTGGTAAACTTAAAACGAAGTTGGGTAATCGAATTGCATTATGTCGTATATGAATTTATGTTTGAGTTCATCTGACATCCACATCAAACCTACTACTCTTAAAGTGAAAAATCGACACTGGTCGACACTGGTCTCAATAATAACAAAGGCATATGATCCTTTTTTTTTTGGTCAGAAAAAAAAGGTATATAATCCTAGGCAAGCAGATTTGTTCCGATCAAATCAGGTTATTTGTATTTGAAGTTAGTTTGTTTAAGTTATTAATTACATGGCTTTATGTCAAATATTAATGATTTAGCCTTGCTAAATTCCTATTAGGTTTGAGTATCTACCCCCAGGACTTCATACACAACTGATTTAGCTTTCATACCATATCTTTCAAAGCTAGGTTAAATCCATGAGCATAAGATAAGAAATGACCTAATTAACATCGTGTATATATAAATAGACAGGCACAAATGTTAATTTGAGAGACACACGTCTTTATGATCTACTGAAAGAAAAGAAAAAACTTTCATGGTACTGACCGCTTGAATATGACATACTCCAAGACGAAACCACAATGGTGTCATTCAACAAAGGGAAAGGGTCAAAACATACAATTTTCCCACAATGGTGTCATCATATCCCTACCAGTACCAATTATCAACTCCCTCACCGTCAACCTATTTTCATTACAAATTCTTTTATTTTCCTCTTCTCTGCTGATGACGAGACAAAGATGCAAATCTTACGTTTCTCTCTATATGATTCCGTTCCCTTTTGACTTCTTAAAAGTAGGGCAACTCTCTGTCTCTCTATCTCTCTGTGAGTTGTGATCATGTACAAGAACCCTTGAGTTACAGTGACGAGAGGATTGATAGGTTGAGCCATGGGGCTCGATATCCGCAAACAAACCGACAAACCACGTGACAGAAAGATTGATTGATGATGATGATTATATGGTCCATCACCAACTTGAATATCATCTTACAAGATTAAAAAAAAAGTGAGAATTATTATTGCATTTGGAAAGAGATAATAATCAGTATACTAAGACTAGTAGTAGTACTCCACTCAGTCACCACCCTTTGCCATATATATGATTCTTGACATGAACAGTGACAAAAATTAATAGTAGACATCGTGATTAAGCGAATAATGGTACTTTTGACAACGCCACCCCATCTAAAACTCGAAAACAAACTTTATTTATCTACATGTTTATACTACTGTGCTTGTAATTATATATTTCTTTGACTTGGACGGACTAGATAACATTCTTATATGATATTGGGTTGTTCCGTTATATAGGACCGTTCAACACGTGGCACAGCGTGTCGGAGGATGACAACGATGGTGATTGTCGATCGAAATTCCACAGGTCGATTGCGCTATTGTTGTAGTCGTGTGTGGCCTGGTAGGATTTGTTGGATGAAGACAACGATCCTCGTAGGGTACTTGGTAATTGAAGTTCATGATCATGATCATCATTGTCATAAGAAATAGTGTTGTGGGTGTCAGTGATGAAACAAGCTAATTGCCTAGAGGTCTCGGTTTGTCCATTAAGTTGTGAAGCCACAAGGCGGTCGAAAGCTACCCAGTTGGTGAGTCCTGAGTCCATGTGGTGTGCATGGTAATCCATGTTTTGGTGATGATCAGTGAAAGGACTCACCTCTGTGACCATCATCTCCTCATGAATGTTTGGTTGGTAACAATCCTGGCTGCTTGTGGAGTTTGGGCTGTCTAGGGCCGGAAGTTTCAAGAACCTCTCATGGAAGCCAATGTGATTAATAGTATTACTAATGCCTGTGTTGATTGGTTGGAGGTTAAATCTTGTGCTATTATTGCTAATGTAGGCTTCATTCTCTTCTTCCTTGCATGCCCTTCCCATGTATTGAATTATTTGCTCCAAAGCTCCCTCGGGACACGAATCAAACATTGATTGGCCACTTTTTGTTTCAGTTGTGATGGATGTAGTAGGACTCAAAATTGGGCTGCTCAAACTTCTGTGGAGGTTTTTCTTCTTGAAAATTCGGCAAACCACCCATCCCTCTTCTTGTGCTGCATCTCCCACAACTGTGGGTACCTGATCATATGAATAAAACATACATAAGCATCTTTTATTCTCAGAAAGATGTTTGGATGTCCAGTTTTTGTACCACACATTCCATCACTAGTAGTAGTCGAGAAAAATCTCTTAGATGTATAACATAATTAAGGAGGACAATATTTTTTGCATATCATGTTTCTCCTTCTACACATTCCTGTTTAAACTGTCCCTTGCATTTCTTTTGTTTTGTTCGATAAAAGGTCATTCATAAGTGGGAGTAAATGGAGATAATAAAATAGGCATATGAAAATCATTTCTCATTAAAAATGACGTTATTAACTTACTATTGTAGGGTATTCAAAATGGCTTACATTTCTGATACTGCAATTGCTAATATTATTGTCGTGGAGTCTATATTCATGCATGATCCAATCAGACTTTTCGCCATGGGGAGCTCGGCCTTTGTAGAACACAAGAGTCTTCCTCATACCGATCCGCCTGCAGTTGCTACATATCACTTTATCACGGCCTGTTGCCTTCCAGAATCCGGCAGCAGTTGCACGATTTGTTCGTGTTCCAGTCGGGTACTTCTTATCTTTATGGCTGAAAAAATACCAATCATTCTGTGGTGTAGTTCCTATCTTACACTTCTCTGCAAAACTTCCATTACTATAAAGACTTTGGTTCATATGAATAATCAATAAGTTCCAAATATAAAATGGCTACAGAGATGTATACGTCTTATTATACATATATATATACACGCACCTTGTATATCCCATGGCTCAAGCTTATTGAGATCGACTTCACGTATGACATCGAGATCAATCCTCTGATTTGAAGCCTTCTTCTTCAAGTAGTACTGCAAGAGTTCCTCTTCGGTTGGATGAAACCTGAAACCAGGAGGGACTTGAGATTGCCCATTTACAGATATGCTCATGTTTTCAGGCGCCATTTTGATTAACAAATATGAAGGGTTTCTGGAATCTTCTTTTGAAGAATCCAAAATAATATAAAGTAGTTAAAACGATGAGATGGAGTAGTACTGAAGAAGTGAGAGAGAGAGAGAGAGAGAGAGAGAGAGAGAGAGAGAGGAGGTAATAACAACTAAGTTGGTGTACGCAAAGAATATGGGGGAGGACTATATATATACTGAGAGAGAGAGAGAGGAGGAGGTAATAACAACTAAGTTGGTGTACGCAAAGAATATGGGGGAGGAGGGAGATAATATACATGAAAAAATTTAACGAAAACTAATGAAAATGATTTGAAAATTTTGAGTTTTAATGATAAGGGTAAAATAAAAGATAAAGTAAATAGTACTAGGATTAACTTTTTAGTGTAAAAATCAGAATTTTTTGTTAAAATTCCTCAAATTTAAGCTTTTGGTTCTCATGGGACACGTGTACACATGATTTTTGTAAAGTGTAGGGTTTGTTTCACTATGTTATGAGAAGAGCCACCCACCTTATATTACACAGAAGTGGAAAGACGTGGGGTCCATGGACGTGGTTATCAGCAAGGGGTCCCACAGATGGGACAGTGTGGGAAACTAGCTAGTGTGTAGGGCGCAAGCTCACATCCCCAACTGAGACCCTTGGCCTTAAAATCTCCTTAGAAAACCACCTATTAAACAGCCATGGACCATTCTCTCTCTCTCCCCCTCCTTTGTGCAACCACCGCGACAAAAAACAGATAGTGGGGTATGTGCGTAGGGATTGCTCTTTCATGGCCCATTAGATGAGAAAGATAAAAATGTGAGGAAATGACATTAGCCGAACTTCTAGAGAAAGCCCTTTGATTTCTAAATCTCATGTTTTATGAATGTATGAGGCCAACACTTAGCTCAAAGCTACTTTAGTATTCATAAACGGTCCATGGCCCGCTCTTCAGTAAGGGTAAGAACAGTGACCGTCCCCTATCGAAGGGCCTTCCGTTTGGATTTTCTTGAACGAATTTGATGATTCGCTACAACAGTGTTTCTTCTGTTTTCTCCTTTTGTTGTTCAAAATAACTGATTAATTTGTATGACCAACAATTAATTTCTTTTATTCCAATAGATTTTTTTTTAAAATTATTTTAACGTTTGAAACAGTTTTAATTGCATCAAATAATAATTTAAAAATTTTGATTCAATCCTCTGAATCAATTCTTTGTTGTTCGTATTCTTTTTATTGTTAATACTAGTATATGGGCACACACAAAGTAAGTGAAAAAATTTTATTTTTGTTTTTGAAATAGAAGAAAAGAGGAAGAGAGTGATAGAGAATGTGGGAGTGGGAAGTTTTTTTTTTTTTTTTTTTTTTTTTTTTAAATTAGAGATATGTTAAGATTATATGTAGGTGAGGTTTTGAAAAAAAAAAAAGCAAAATTTGGTTATGTGAAATTACATTTCTGCCTATATTGCTTATTCATGTTCTATTTTAATTAGAGGGTTAAACTGGTAATTTTATAGTGTTGGAAATGTGCCCTAAAGCCAATCATATGATGATACTTTACAGACATTTCACATGTTAAACTAATATAGTTTAATATAAAGGGCAAAGATTATTGTTTAAAGCCGTCTCATATAAATGTTATATGCTTAAACGATAAGTCAAAAGAATATGTAATTGGGAGAATGTGATCTAAAGAAGTTAGATTCATGAGACCATTCTCTTTTGTATACATATCCTAAACGTTCCTGATCATAGGATTGCCAATTGGGCATTGACAGTCCGTTAAAATCAGTACGTGCTATGTCTTCTCTTAGGGAGACTGACTGGTCTCGAGTTATTGGTGTGGCTGACACCAAGACAAGCATGTACGTGATAGAGAAGGAGTCCATTGAACACGATCAACAAGGAGTTCTCATACTCATGTCACATGAGAACTCATGGTTGGGATAATGCAAAGTAGTCCTTTGACCTGAGGCATCACAGTTGTCTTGTGGTTAGGTCCTTGATCTTTGACTATGTCAAAGTCACTCCGTTAGAGGGTGTCTATGACATAGTTGGGGTTAAGCCACTTAGCCATGGAGGCAAGTGAATGCGCAACAAGGGATCTCTAACCTTTAAACCGTTTAAGGGAGAATACTCTATGATATGATTAAGAATCTCTGGCCAGAGTATGAATGAGATTTAGAAAGTCGTTCCAAATCACATTCAAGGTAATCATATAAGTAAGAGAATCACATTGGATAGTAGACATGAATAAAGTATCAAACCAAACAATGTGGTCAAGAGTATTGTATTAGAGAAAGACCGTATTGCATTGTAATCCTAAACTGAATAGGTTCTCCACCTCTTCTGATTAGCTTGGGAAACCATGACATACTGTTAGGTGTCACTCATGGTTTGTGGAGGCCCTAAACATGTATAATCACTAAAGGAAGAATTGAAAGTAAGTTTCAATTCACAATCGATTTGAAGAGTTCTAATCGCCCACTGCCTCGCTAAAAGAAACCTAATGGATCGTACACTGTGTAAGGTAAAGATTGGAGAAATAACGGGGATGAGTAAGGATAATTAAATGGTTTAATTATTTATGGTTAGGATGAATTAATATGTTAATTAATCAAACGAATAAGTTCGTTATAGACCTCGGGTTAGTTTTGGGCCGCAAGACCCAATGGGATTTGAATATCAAACCCATCAACATAAGTTGTATGACAACTTATTGACTTAAGACCCAAAAGGGGCCAAATAGCCCATAGCTCTAAGGAGGCCGACCATATAGAGAAAGAAAGGGGTTTTGGTTCTTTTAGTCACTTAATTGAAGGGGCTATATAAAGGACTTTATAACCATTTCATCATTAGGGTTTTCTTTGAGGAAATTGGAGAGAACACAAGCTCTCATTTTCTTTCTAGGAGGCCGGCCACCCTAGAGGAGAATAGCTAGCAATCTTACTTCCTCTATGTCACTCATCTCTTCCTCAACGGTCTCCTTGGTGCGGAGACTTAGAGGTTCCCTATTTTGGGAACTTGGAGAATCCATTCATCCATCCTCCTCCATGAAATCCATGGAGCTAAGGAGTAAGGAATGAAGATCCTATCTCTTGGGTGATTAGCCTTTGCTTATGCAAAGAGGAATCAACAAAGGTATAATATTTCTCAACTCACTTTGTTCTTGAGTTGAGTCTTGGTTCACCATAATTACTATGCCTTGAATTTCATGGGTAAAGTTTTGTTTTGAGTGCATAGAAGCATGATTCCGCCTTTTAATTGTTAATTGCATGCATAGATGTTGCTCAAATGAACTAGTTTCCACAAATATTTCCTTCACATAGGGTTTTGGTTGACAATGAGTGTTTTATTAATTAGTAGTGATATGTATATACATGTGAATATTTAATATTAGTTTATTTTTATTTTTTATACAATGATATATTTACATTGAGGGGTGAAGAATAAATTGGTTACGAATTCATCATTTCCAAGATTAGAACCTAAAACCAATCACTTACAAGTAAAGAAGAATACTACTAGATTGAAGTACTAAATGTCAAACTCGTTATATATTAATAGAACAATTAAAGAGAAAAAAAAAATAACTATAACATGCCCTCTCTCTTTCCCAAACCTAGCGTGCATATAACATTCCTTATGTTTTTTTTTCTTTTCCATTCTCTCCATTTCAATCTTGCTTCATATATCTCTCAAGTTCTTAACTCTAATTTTAGTTATTGAGAAAAATAAGAAACTAAGAAATAGGTTATTCAATTAAAGTGGTTGAAAAATTACTTGGAGTCGACTATGTCATAAAAAAGATTAAATGAATGGGCATCTTGGAGAAGAATACGATGGAAATGCTTGATTTAAAAATTTGATTGATGATTTTGCCTATAGGAGTACGAAGAAGAAATTTTTTATGAATGTAAGCTTATATAATTATATTAGTCGGACTATTATGATTTAAGCCTAGAAAGGAGACATATAGAGGCATACAATTTGATGGGGAATTATTTCTGAGCTCTCAATTTTTCCTTTTTCACTTCACTGATTTTACTGTCGGGCATGAAAGCGATGCATAATTTGTCTTTTGCTTTTGAACTTCTAAGATAATTCCCTCTTTTTTGCTCACATCGTGATCAATGTAAATTCTTCCTCTCCATCTCATCTTATGATTTGAAACTGGATTCCGCTACAAAAACAACGTAGTTGTTTCTTGGTGAGTCCCTTCATTTGCTTGGTGTGCTCCTTCGGTTTTCTAGTATTAAGTATCTCTTTGTTTTCATCTTTTAATTCTTCTTTGATTGCATGTGTTGAGTTTTAACCTTGCATCCGAGAGTCAAAACTTCTTCTCTCCTATATTAATAAGTAGAAAAATTGTAGAAGGACAAAAATCATTGCGGAAATTAATTTTTATTAATTTTACTTGTAATAATTCTACTTCAATATGTGTGATAATTAAGGAGAATGCTTGTATCCATTCCACCCCTGGAGGTACCTCCTTATCACCAAATTGGCTTTAATGAAATTCTGCTTTGCGAGATATATTTCGTTAAAAAAATTAATCACATCAAAGATCGTTTAATTAGTCAGGTGTAATTTTTAAATAAATTAAAGGTTCATAATGAGGACCTTAATTGTTATCAAAACTATGGATTTGTTCGATAGATGCTTCTGCTTCTGGAATTATCTTCGATCTTGTATTAGTTATCCACCTGAGCAATAGGTTTGCATAAACTAAAGGATTTGGGATAGTTTTGTGATGGCAGAGATGTAGACTCCAACTCTTTTCTCTTTAAATGATTGATTAAATGTTGATGTCATATAAATTCTTAAGGTTTATTTAGTTTTTTTTTTTTTTTGTCAAAATGGAATGATATTAGATACGAATTGAAACGTTTACATCGTAAGCCAGGGTATTAAATAACCACTCCGGTTCCAAAAAATCCCACAAATGCCATCCCCCCAACCGCATAACATGAGCCGCCACCAAGTGTGCAGCCCCATTACATGTACGCGGTGTGAAGAGAAATTCAACTTGACGTATTTGCTGTTTAAGGTGATGAATATCCCAAGCAATACTTTCCACGTTAGCCTCCAACGAAGTCCTACCAGTAAGCATGTCCACTAAAGCTTTAGAATCTGTTTCAATTTGAACGCCACCAAAACCCCTTTCCACACACACCATCAGCGCAGCTCATATCGCCTCTACTTCCGCCATCAAAACCGATTCACAATCCACATCCCCCACCCCTCCCGCTGCTTGAGACACCCCTGCAAAATCTCGTGCCACCCAGCCAAAGCCCCTCTTACGCGTTTGCTTGATCCATGCTCCATCACAGTTAATTTTAATGGTACCAAACGGAGGCTTATTCCATTTTCTTTGGTCCTCCGCATCCCTTCCCTGATGCTCTCCACCCACCAGTCGCCCCTCCCCCGTTTCCCTACCATTACCTGGTATCGCAGTATCCCGAACCCCCTCGTCAATCTCCCCCCAATGTTTATTCAACAACTCCAAAGCCACACTCGGCTCAACTCTCATATTTTCAAACACCATACTATTTATGCACTTCCAAATCCTCCATAAGCCGCAAACAACCCACCTCACCAGCCTCTCACCTTCTTCCTCCGCAGCATATTTGGCCAAAATCCATTTCCAACATGCCAAAAAATCCTCCCCCTCTATCCCCACCACGTCCAGCTGCAAAGGAGACCCAAACCAAAACACACGGGCAAATGGGCATTTAAAGAAAAGATGAACCTGCGTCTCATTATTCTCCCCGCATTGTGGACATCCAGGCGCCAAAAGCACGCCCCTTCGTTGTAGATTGGTCTTCACTGCAAGAACATTTTTACATCCTTTCCATATAAAATGGCGGAGCTTGGGAGGAATATTCATTCTCCATATATCTCCCCATATAGGATCTGTCACATGGTCCGTACTAGTTTGTCCCTCTCCCTTCCTCCCCAACTCTCCATTTTTATTCATTTCCTGCGCAACCTTATAACCAGACTTGACAGAATATGATCCATTCTTCGTATAGTGCCAAATCAACCGGTTAGGGCAACCAAACTTATTTAAAGGTAAGCCCAAGATGATCCGCGCCTCTTCCTCATTAAAACACCGTTGAACTAAGTCCCGGTTCCAAACTCCACCAATATTCACCAAATCCCCCACCACCACAGGTATGTGTTCCGACCTCGGGATGGGAAGGAAGGTGCGCTGTGTAGGCATCCAGGGATCTTTCAAAACTCTAATATTTCGTCCATCTCCGACCCTCCATCGAAGCCCCCCTTTCAGAACTTTTCGTCCCTGAATGATGCCTTCCCATCCCCAAGAAGTGCATCTATCCATTGAAGCCTCCAAAAAAGACGAATTGGGATAATATTTTGCTTGCAGGATCCTAGCTAAAAGAGATTGCAGATTACAGATGATTCTCCATCCAATCTTAGCTAGCATTGCTAAGTTGAAAGAGATGATCTCTTTGAAACCAAGACCACCCGCCACCTTCCTATTTGACATTTTATTCCAATCCAACCAATGAATTCCCTTTTGTGTTTTTGGATCCCTCCACAAAATCTAGCTACTACCTGCTCAATCTCCTTGGTCAATTTAATGGGAATTTGAAAATACGACATTGCATAATTGGGTAACGCAATAGCAACACTTTTAAGGAGTACCTCTTTCCCTGCCACCGAGAAGAACTGTTCTGCCCAACCATTGATTCTCTCATCTAGCTTATTTCGAATGTCTTCAAACACCTTTATCTTCGATCCCCCCAAAATCTGCTTAGATGCCCAAATATCTTCCAAACTTGTCTTGATACTTTATCCCCAATAATTCCGATAATCGCATCCTCACTGGTTTCAGACACCTTGAACTAAAGAAAACCGAACTCTTCTCCAAGTTAAAACACTGGCCAGATCCATCAGCGTATTTGTGCAATACTTCATTCACATGAAAAGCCTCCACCTCCGTAGCTTGGCAAAATAGAACGGAGTCATCCGCAAATAGAACATGATTTAAGGGCTCCGCACTAGAGGTAACAGTTATCCCCCGTATGCGCCCAAGCCTCTCCTCGTGTTGTAGTAGAGCAGATAACCCTTCCGCACAAATTAGAAATAAGAATGGCGATAATGGATCTCCATTCCGAATTCCCCTACAAGGCTCGATGTGGCCCGTGGCCTCCCCATTAACAATCACACTATAAGAGACCGTCTGCACACACTCCATGACCCGCTGGCAGAATAAATCATCAAACCCCAATTTATGCATCATAGCATTCAATATTTCAAAATAATCAACCTCACTAGTAGGTTCATTGTGTTCATGTCTTTGTTTTACATGTTTGTATTTGCAAGTCACAAATATGGGTTCATCCTTTTGAAATTTAAGAGAAAGCAATTCAACAAAAGTGAAGAATAAATTCCTTAAATAAATCCTGAGGAAAAAGAATCAATTATGTAATATAAATTGGAACGACAAAACTGAAAAATTATCAAATTATCAAATTATCAAATTATCAAATTATCAAATAACAAAAGATGCTAATGCGGAATACCTATACTTTTTTTAATAGTGGTTCACAAAATTTGGACAAACTATTTACATGTCAATACGAGATACGAAGCTGAAAAAAATTGGCATGTTTGCAATTATCACTATTGGCATCCAAAAATACAAGTATTTGCTTGAATTAAAATATTTAGGAATGCTTTAGGATATTTGTGGGAGCTATCGGTGGATTATTACAATAGTAGCTCTCTTAATTTTTGTTAATTGGTTAATTATAATACTTATGGCATAGTATAATTGCTAATGAACACAAGCCAAGAAAGTAACATAACTAACTCAACTCCTCCATCAAATTCAAGAATTTAATACAGAAGATAAGATGTAATTAAAAAAACAGTGATAAGTTATGAAATAGCTACCAAGTCATTCCCCGGCCCCAACTAACACAATATCATCGTCAAAGAGTAAAAGTATGAGAAGTTTAGAACTTGAGTGTTGAACAAATAGAGAAGCATCTAACTTTGATTGTTTAAACCCAATGTAAGTAAATATTGTGATGTAAACCTCTCATCTGAAGCTCAATGAACTTGTTTTAAAATATAGAGGGACGTTTTAATAACAAATCATGGTGTTTGCTCCAAGTAAACTTTCTGATAAGGTACCCAACTAAGAATGTATTTTTGGCGTCAAGCTATTTAACATTCAAATTAAAATTGAGTACCCAAAGACATTAGCATGTTCACCACTAGGCTACTAAAAAGGGCGTTGGAAAATTTTTGTGGGTTTGGTATTCTATAGATTGTTGATGTTTAATGCTTCAAGACATTTTTTAGTATCGATATCTTTACGACTTAAATTATTTATCCCTACATATAGTGTACAAAGCGGATATAAACTTTGTAGACAATAATGAAACACATCCTAATGTTGTGTATTTGTCAATGCTTTGTAGTATCAAAGGCAAACCAACCACACTAAAAAATATACAAGAACGCTCAAGATTTAACTAGAAAATAATACTAAAAATTTTAGTTTGTACAAGCTTTTATTTAAGAACATATAAAATGGAAGAGACTCTTGCTAGAATTTTAAATCAAGAGAAGAGAAAATTTCTGTAGCATTTTAACTACAATAGTAGAGGTTCATGTATCCCTACGAATTGTGTAATAGCCCTCCGAAAAATCAGTCACACCTCTTCACTCGGAGTTGTTAATCTAAAAGAATCGAAAACTCCTTGCCGGCTAAGATTTGGATAGATAACCAACAAACTAGAAGTAGTGCTATTAATTCAAAATGAAGGTATTTCTCGATCAACTGGTTCTATGCCTCCAGTGATATTAATTCAAACTGAATATGTCACTGACAGCCAACACAGTGTTGTTAATCTAAACTGAATGTGTGTTGACCAGAGGGTTAGGCTTGGTAGTATTTTTTTCATAGC
This sequence comes from Cotoneaster glaucophyllus, assembly GCA_036320875.1. NCBI lineage: Eukaryota > Viridiplantae > Streptophyta > Magnoliopsida > Rosales > Rosaceae > Cotoneaster > Cotoneaster glaucophyllus. The sequence continues at coordinate 18,082,204 of CM070062.1, forward strand.
ATGAGAAGGTTTCGTGGCAACCAAGTTTTGATTCTTGAAATGCTTCGAATATTATCAAAAGTCATCTTGATCCCTAGCAATTTTAATCCATTCAGGACTCGACTGAGCCACGCGTAAATTTTATCCCTTAGTAACCCCAACTCCATTAAGATTCGGTCAAATTGTTCCTTCCTAAGCTAAGAAATCCAATTGGCCTGAAAGACCACCATGTTGGATGTTAGACTCTAATCCAACGGCTAATAGGTCAATATAGTTAATAAAGATTAATGTGGAATGAAAGTACGATTAGGTTTTAGTTATAAGCTATAACTTGGACTCCAAATAAAGTATATAATCCGGTTACAATTGGAGAATAAGGGCTCTTGATACTATCTTATTTGGACTGAGATTTGGTAGATTGTATCCTTCTACAATAAGGAATTCTGGTGCATGATTATGGGCATGTGCACTAGGGTTGTAGTAATATAAATACCAAGGGAAGGTCCATGGATACCCCACTGAAGCATATACTTAGAGAACTCCTTATAGGTTCGAGCAATACAGTCGTGGTGAGTGTGCAGAAGACTTTCCTCTAGTTCAAGGTGCTTGAGTCTAGCAGTTGGTATTAGAGCCAACATTTGTGTAGTTAAAATCCATCGAGAACTAACATACATGAAATCATGCATGCAATATGAATGAACTGATATTTCTTCAAGTTTTGATCCTGTTTCATTTCTGCTGCTATATTTAATGCTTGCAACCCTTTGAAAACCCTTATTACACTTTGTGAAAACCCCTAAGACGTGGCATTTGCCCTAGGTGATCAAATATAAACATGCATGACTCATTACGCTTTGTGAAAACCCTTTGAAAAACCATGCAATCCCTAAGACGTGGCATTTGCCCTAGGTGAAATTACAATTATCAATCACAAGAAGCAATACTCAATTCCCCAGTGGCATTTTGACCGAATTGCATCCAATTACTTATCTAAACATCCTAATGGTAGCTAAGCATTAGGATATAGAGACAGTTTAAGCACAGTGATTAATAATTCAAAGTATACATGCATAATATCATAAGCAATTAAATAAAAACTACATATTCATGCTATGGCTCAAGCATCGCCCTAGCAAACGTAAATTAGTTACGAACAACCATAAAACAAAATATTATTAAAAATAAGGATAGAAAACACCTTGAAAATAAACTTGAAAAACTCTCTAGAGTAGTGCCTGCGTTTCCTCTTTTTAAACCCTAATGGCTAAATATCTTATTTATACTAATATAAAATAAAACCCTAAAAGGTCTTAGAATAAAAGTAGGAAACATAATAAAATAATAAACAGAAAATAAAAGGTTTCCATTTGAATTGAAATTCGGCCTTCTAAAAAAATCAGACTTTTGGCGGACCAAATCAACTTCGATTTAGTCCCTAAAGGTCTATTTTTAAAGCTTGAGACGTCCCTAACAAATCTTCGGAAGGAATATTCCTCAAAATATGACATCTTGACCTTCAAAATACCCAAAATGTCCAGAAACGTTAATCTATGAAAGCTGCGCACTGGATCTTTATTTCATTGCCACGGTCAAACGGCTTGGTATAAACATCTAGAAATTTAAACAATTATCTTGAAAGACTCACGAATATCCTCTAATTGGAATCACTCCAAAAATCATCCGTTTGATCATTTTTTGCTCCAGAGGAAGTCGAATGTCCTACATTGAAAATACATAACAAAGGATGAAAATTCTACCAAAATAACTAATAAATTATAACTAAGAGTAGGGTAAAATATATGGTATAATATCGCCTCATCACTTGCTGCAGCTTCAGTGCTTGGTATGCTTAGAAGGATGTCTTCACAAGATTAGTACAATAGTGTTTTAGTGTCAAATGAATGTATTAAGTCTAACACACCATTGGACCGAGAGTCCCAGCTTCCCATCTTGACTTATTTCCTCTTGGCCCAAATCTAATATTTCAGGCACAACTAATAGTGATGATAGTTTCTTTTGTTAGAATATATAGGATATGGAGGGTGTGGATCATGACACATGTCATTAGCCAAATAGATAAGACAGCTAGGAGTGTGGCTGTTAGAATAATTAGTTAGGATTGTTGGTAAAGGATTGAGTCGGTTAAGGCTGTTAGCTTAGTACTCATCTATATAGTAACTGTACCTTTGTATCCATTCAATTAATCAAGAAAATACAAGATACAATTAACTCTCTCTCTCTCTTTCTCTAAACCTTCTCTGTTTCCTTCTTCTTCTTCCTCTGCGACCTCTCCGTTCTCTTTCTACATATTGCTTAATATGGTATCATCGTCTTGAAAGCCATTCGAGCTTTCTCGATCTTTGGTTTGCTTCCGCTACGATCTCTACATATTGACTTTTCTTCTCTTGTTCTAGGAATTTCGGGCTTATTTCTTGCCCCAATTCTCTGATTTGTTCTTGGTGAATTCTTGCACACTAGGTGTTTGATTTTTTGTCTCACTCAGAATCCCTCATGATGATTACTGCGAATCAATTGTAAATCTTGCAATCACCGATTACCAACTTGATTTCATCAGTCTCTAATTCAGTCACTGTGAAGTTGGATGATTCTAATTACCTTCAATGGCAGTTTCAGTTGCAATTAATGCTCAAAGGCTATGGAATCATGGGGTTCATAGATGGCACCAATGTGTGTCCATCTCAGTTTTCTTCATCTAGGTCTTCTGATTCAGCACTTACCTCTTCAACCCCATAAATTGAAACTGATGAGTACAAGATTTGAAAGATGCATGACAGGGCTCTCATGCAACTTCTTACTGCAACGTTGTCATCATCTGCCATTTCTTGTGCCATAGGCAGTACTAGCTCAATGGATCTTTGGATTCGGCTTCAAGAACAATTCTCTACTATTAGTCTTACATCCATTTTCTAGATGAAAATTGATATTCAGAACATCAAAAAGGGCTCTAATTCTGTATCCATCTATCTTCAATGCATTAAAGCAGCATGGGATTTTCTTGCATCTGCATGAGTTGTCTTTCCCGATGAAGATATTGTGATCTTGGCTCTCAATGGTCTTTCTACAGAATATAACACCTTCAGATGCGATTTTACTCCTGGAATTCTTCAATGGTGGCAGTCGATCAAAGTATAAAGGGAAAGGGAAATTTAACAACAATCAAGGACAAAGATATTATAACTCTAAGCCTGTGGTACATGATTTTACTCCTGGAATTCTTGGGACTCCATCTTCTTACCATAATGGTGCATATTCTTCAAATGTTATCTGTCAGATTTGCTCTAAACAAGGTCATTCTGATGCAACTTGTAACTATAGAGATGTTGACCTTGTTGAGCCTTGTCAAATCTGTGACAAGAAAAACCATACTGCCAGAACTGGTTTCTTCAAGAATAAACCTCCCAATCAGGTCCTACACATGATAGCCATGAATACCACATACTCAAACTCCGTGCCATCCACTCACATGATGTCTCCTGCAAATGTCCAACTCTGTCCCTTTGGCCACCACGACACAATATTCACCTAAAGTTTGGCTCACAGATTCTGGGGCCACAAACCACATGACTACTGATATGAGGAATCTAACCTTGGCATCACCATATCGAGTTACTAAAACTATCCAGACTGCAAATGGGGAAGGTTTGCAAGTGTCTCACGTTGGCACATCTCTCTTAAAGACTTCTCATCATCCTTTGAAATTAAACTCAGTTCTTTATGTGCCTAGATGGTCTCATAATCTTTTATCTGTGCATCGATTATGTTTAGACAATAATTGTTGGTTAATATTTGATGCCTTCTCTTTTTGGATCTAGGACAAGGCCACAGTGAGAATTCTATTCCAGGGAGCATGCAATATGGACTCTATCCTATACCATCCCTTCTACCAAACCAATCTGCATCAAATTCAAAACTCATGGCTGCTTGGGAAAATTAGTCAATTCAACTCTTTGGCACAATCGACTAGGTCATCATTCCGACTTAGTTTCTTCTACAATGCTTAAGAAGTATAACATAGTTACTGTACATGATACAACTTCCACACTGTGTCAAAGTTGTTTAGAAGGGAAATTTAGCAAGTTACCCTTTCAGTCTGTTCAATCTAAGTTTGTGGTTCCTTTTGAGGTGATACATAGTGATTTGTGGGGTCTAGCACCTTGTCAATCTGTAGATGGTTATAAATACTATGTTCTGTTCACAGATGAATGTACTAGATTCAGTTGGATCTTTTCCTTAATAAGGAAATTAGATTTTTTCCCTACATTTGTCTCTTTCTATCATTATGTTTGCACTCAGTTTACAACCAAAATTAAGATCTTGCAAAGTGATGGAGGAGGAGAGTTTATAAGCAAAAAGTTTCAAACTTTTCTCATTGCACAAGGTGTCTTTCATCAGATTTCATGTCCCTATACCCCTGAACAAAATGGGATGGCTGAACGAAAGCATAGGTATATTGTAGAAATTGCCCTTACATTGTTGCAAACTGCTCATTTACCCTCATTGTTTTGGACTTATGCTTGTCATACTGCAACCTATTTGATCAATAGAATGCCCACTACTGTCCTTAAAAACAAATCCCCTTTTGAACTACTATATAAAGGTGTCCCTGAACTTTCTCACTTAAGGGTGTTCGACTGTTCTTGTTATCCTCTTCTTAAACCATATAATATCTCTAAACTGCAACCTAAAACCTCTCGATGCTTATTTTTTGGATATGCTCCTCATTATAAAGGCTACATTTGTTATCATTTAGAAACCAAAACAACCTATATTTCTAGACATGTCATGTTTAATGAACTTGAGTTTCCATTTCCATCACTACCAGTTTACCCGAAATCTAAAGTCATTGCTCCCACTCCATCACTTGACACTGCACCATTACCAACTCCAAACCTTCAGAATGTCCTTGTTTCACTAGTTTCAAATTCTAGAGTGCAAACTTCATCTTAATCTAGAGATACTCCATCTATTGGATCCCAATCACCTCAAGGGCATGCACAGTCACCTCCATCTCATTGTCAATCACCTCACATGCATACAGAGTCAATTCAAAGATCTATTGAGTCCACATATTTGTCCCACTCTTCTAGCTCCTATAAGACTGATACCCCAAGCACATCACAGTCTATTATTGCTACTCCATCTCCCTCTTTACCATCTCATGTGGCACTTGATTTCTGTCCTGAAACACTACAAGTTGTTCTTGAGATTCCACCTATGAATCTCCATCTGATGCAGACTCGATCCAAAAGTGGTATTGTGAAGCATAAAGCCCTATATGCATTAGTTTGTGATTCTGGAGAGGTTGATCTTACTACAACAGAGCCTGCAACATATAAGTCAGCTTTGAAAGAACCAGTGTGGCATAAGGCTATGTATGAAGAGATTGATTCTCAAGGAACCTGGAGTCTAGTGGATCTTCCTCATAATAAGAACCTTGTTGGCTGCAAGTGGGTATTTAAAATCAAGAGGAATTCTGATGGGACAGTTGCGAGATACAAAGCGAGACTTGTTGCAACAGGGTTTAATCAGGAGCATAGACTCGATTATGGGGAAACCTTCAGTCCAGTTGTTAAACCAACAACTGCCAGGTTAGTATTAGCTTTGACAGCTCATCATGATTGGCCTCTACATCAATTAGATGTCAAAAATGCATTTCTTCATGGCATTCTTCAAGAAGAAGTTTATATGTCCCAACTTCTGGGCTTTGAAGATCATAATCGTCCTCTTAAAGTCTGTAAATTCACAAGCTTTCTACCTAAGTTGGAGCTACATAATACATATGTTGATTCATCACTCTTTGTCAAGAGTTCTGGTTCTTCACTTGTGATTCTGTTGCTCTACATAGATGACATCATAATCACTAGAAATGACACTGAGTTGATTGCACAGGTTATTGTAGATTTAACAAAAGAATTTGATCTCAAAGATCTGGGGTCTCTCCATTATTTTCTTGGGATACAAATTACAAAAACAGATGAAGGGTTGTTTCTATCTTAAGAGAAGTATGTGAAAGATTCGTTGCAGAAAACTGAAATGTTTGATTCAAAACCATGTGCAACTCCTTGCTTACCTTATAACAGATTATTAAAGGATGATGGGGAACCTTTTAATAATCCTAGTCTCTATATAAGTATTGTTGGTGCTTTACAATACTTGGTTTTTACAAGGCTTGACATAGCCTTTTCAGTTCACCAAGTTTGTCAGTTTATGCAGTCTCCAATGGCTTCTCATTATTTGGTTGTGAAGAGAATCCTGAGGTATCTCAAAGGGACTAGGACACATGGAATTCGATATACATGAGGCAGTTTAACACTCAGATCCTTTAGTGATGCTGATTGGAGACCCTAATGATAAGCGTTCTACAATAGGTTTAGTTGTGTTTCTTGGTAACAATCCTATCTCTTGGGCTTCAAAGAAACAACAAACAATATCAAGATCGTCAACTGAAGCTGAATATCGAGCTCTTTCATCCATTGCTGCTGAATTGGATTGGCTACAACAATTGTTTCAAGTTCTGCAAGTTCAAATTCCTCACCCACCAGTTGTTTTTTGTGATAATTTTTCTGCAATCGCACTGTCCTTTAATCCAGTTCAACATCAGCGCACAAAACATATTGAAGTCGATGTTCATTTTGTGAGAGAACGGGTTGCAAGCAAGAAGCGTTTGGTTCAGTTTGTCTCTTCTTCTGAGCAGTTTGCTGACATACTTACCAAAGGTCTGCGTTCGCCATTGTTCAATACTCATTGCAACAATCTCATGCTTGGACCACCATGAGCTTGCGGGGGGATGTTAGAATATATAGGATATGGAGGGTGTGGATCATGACACTTGTCATTAGCCAAATAGATAAGGCAGCTAGGAGTGTGGTTGCTAGAATAATTAGTTAGGATTGTTGGTAAAGGATTGAGTTGGTTAAGACTGTTAGCTCAGTACTCATCTATATAGTAACTGTACCTTTGTAACCATTCAATTAATCAAGAAAATACAAGATACAATTCACTCACTCTCTCTCTCTCTCTAAACCTTCTCTGTTTCCTTCTTCCTCTTCCTCTGCGACCTCTCTGTTCTCTTTCTACATATTGCTTAAACAGCTTTGACATGATCTGAGTGATGTAGCGCATATTTTTAATACGATACACGATGATGTTACTTTTAATCAGTCAATAATTCGTTTATAAAATGGGATATATCTATGCAGGTTTGACATTAATGTATATGCGTACTGAGTGAATTAATAGAGGACCGATAACATGTGTCACGGGGTTAGGTGACAATAAATTTGCACCACGTAGCCTTGAAGCTCATAAGATTGTGACCTGATAAATCTATATTGTGCGATGAGTAAGTCTGTTTCCCATTATATAACAAATTGTAATGGTTGCATCTAATGCTACTATCGTGTATAAGTATAACGTCAGATGAAAGTTGCTTAATTGTCACCCTTTCGATAAATAGTAATGAACAGAATTAACCTCTTCCGGATTTACAATCGACAAGCTACCAAAGTTACAGTTTTATCGTATAATATATTTGTCTCGTCACTAATAACTTAATAAGCATAACAGCTAGCGATAGAAACGTGATTTGCATCTGGGAATATCATGATGGTTCCTTTAATTTGTTGCTTAATCAAACAACGGCTAAAATACATATGGACCGAATTAAATATACACATCACCATGCATGGACAATTTATACAAATAATGGCTACTTTTTCTGAAGAAATAATTTTGGCGGATCACTTCATGCGTAGAATGGACATATATACCGATTCCGACAAAAGTAAAAGAAGACATAATTAGTTAGAAAATTGATGTATTATTAATAAACACATATATTACGTGAAAACAACCATGCTGTTGTGGACTATTTTATCTGACAAACGGAGAGAGGGCCGGCGGCAGAGAAAGAGAGAAAAGAGAGATATGTGTTTGTAGAATTGTAGGGGAATTGTCTGTTTATCCCTCCTACATTGAACCTTTATTTATAATAATAAGATGATAGGATATTCCTTGATCCCCAAGGAATATCAGTTACAATAGGAAACGATAAACCCTAATCTAATCTAACCTAGGATTTACACAATCATACTTCGATTAGGAATGTTTCACAACACTCCCCCTTGAGTGTGTAAATACTCAAGGTAGATTTAGCATCATGCAGAAGTTGAGGAAGTCGACTCGTCAGTGCTGATTCCAAGGAACAATGCTTATTCTCAATAAGGTAGGAACTTGCATAAGTAGTAAGTCTCACTTAAAAACCCTAAGGCTATGGCAAAAACCCGAGTAGGGACAAAATCCATAGTCTAAGGAAAAATGCGTGAGAAAATGCAAAGTCAAAAGAAACGTCTAAATGACGTCATCAGGGATATGACCAGCCCAAGGTGGGTGCCTCGTTAAAACCTAGTTAGATAGCAAAAACCCAGTGGGAAAAATGCTCCTAATCGTAGGGAAAAAGAGTACATTAAGATCAAGCAAGTATCTACAGGATACTCCCCCTGAGTTTGACATAATTCCAAAGAGAAATAGCAAAGTTACAACTCAGAAAGTTTACGCATACCGATTCCATGAACAAGCTTCTGAAATGTCGTCTTCGGTAGTGATTTGGTGAAGAGGTCAGCCAGATTGTCTTGCGAACGGATTTGCGTGACTTCAATCTTCTGTTGCTCTTGTTGTTGATGTGAAAAGAAAAACTTTGACGCAATATGCTTGGTGTTGTCTCCTTTGATGTAACCCTTCTTGAGTTGTTCGATGCAAGCTGCGTTGTCTTCAAAAATCGTCGTCGGGACATCAACGGCGGGGTGAAGATCGCAGGAGCTTCGAATATGACCCACTACTGCTCTCAACCAAAAGCATTCCCGAGTTGCTTCATGTAAGGCGAGGATTTCAGCATGGTTAGACGAAGTGGCAACTAAGGTCTGTTTAGTTGACCTCCAAGATATTGCGGTGCCTCCAATGGTAAAGACATAACCCGTTTGAGAGCGCGCCTTGTGTGGATCAGATATGTATCCTGCGTCGGCATAACCAATAAGGCGAGAATCAACTCGAGGAGTACATTGTTCGACACCATTCGAGGATTCGTAGGGATAGAACAAGCCCAAATCCGTAGTACCCTTAAGGTAACGGAAGATGTCTTTTACGCCAGTCCAGTGTCTACGTGTAGGTGCATTACTGTATCTTGCCAAAAGATTAACAGCGAAGGAGATGTCGGCTCTAGTGCATTGAGCTAAGTACAATAAAGCGCCTATTGCACTTAGATAAGGAACTTCAGGCTCCAAAATCTCTTCATCATCCTCATTCGGACTGAAGGGATCTCGTTTTGCATCTAGTGTACGAACGACCATAGGAATACTCGAAGACTTCGCTTTATCCTCATTAAAGCGGCGCAACACCTTCTGGGTGTAGTTCGATTGATGTACTAGGATTCCATCCGAACAATGCTCTACCTCGAGACCGAGACAGTATCGAGTTTTACCTAGATCTTTCATCTCAAATTCCGACTTCAGGTGCGCGGCAGTTCTCGCGAGCTCTTCAGGAGTTCCGATGAGATTCATGTCATCGACATATACTGCAACAATCGCAAATTCGGAATGTGACTTCTTAATGAACACACAAGGGCATAATTCGTTGTTCACATATCCCTGACTAGTCAAATACTCACTCAGACGGTTATACCACATTCTTCCGAATTGTTTCAAGCCGTAGAGTGAACGCCTCAGCCAAATTGAGAGTGTGTTCCGAGGTTTGGAAATATTTGAACCAGTCAATGTAAGTCCTTCAGGAACTTTCATGTAAATTTCCGTATCAAGATCCCCATAGAGATACGCGGTTACTACGTCCATCAACTGCATATCCAGTTTTTCGGAAACTACCAAACTGATAAGGTAGCGAAAAGTAATCACATCCATAACAGGTGAATAAGTTTCGTCATAGTCAATCCCGGGGCGTTGTGAGAAACCTTGTGCAACAAGATGAGCTTTGTAACGCACAATTTCGTTCTTCTCATTACGCTTCTGAACGAAAACCCACTTGTAGCCAACGGGCTTCACATGTGGAGGAGTAGGAACTACAGGTTCAAACACCTTACGTTTTGCAAGAGAATCGAGTTCAACTTGGATTGCTTGTTTCCAGTTTAACCAATCAGCTCTACGTCGACATTCATCGACGGAACGCGGTTCAATGTCATCGCTCAACATGATCTCAGTAGCTACTGTAAATGCTAATGCATCGTCGACAATCATCTCATTTCTACGCCACACATCATCTAAGCTAGCATAATAGACCGAAATCTCACGATTCTTGGGAGGAGGATTCGTCTCTTCAAGGACGCTTCCATAATCTAGAATTTCCTCATGAGTTGGGTAGAATGAGTAAGCGATAGTCGGATTCACGGTAGGTTCTTCAGGACCTTGTGCCGTGGTTTTCCTCTTCCGGGGGTGTGAATCCTTTGAACCAAGGGGTCTGCCACGCTTTTGTGTAGGGGCATATGATTGGCTAGCCGCTAATGTACGTGGATCACCAGAATTGGTGTCCCGGGCTTCCAGGAGGGTAGTCCGTCGTACATTTGGTACATCTATCTTTGCAGGCATATTCGCAGCTGGAATGTGTGATCTTGTCACGCGTGCTAGATAGGTGAAAGCATCTGGCATGCTCTGAGCTATGCTCTGAAGATCTAATATGCGCTACACTTCAGTTTCAGACTGAGCGGTGCGGGGATCTAAATGAGACAAAGTGGGAGTCGTCCACGATAATTCGTGTCGTTCTTCGGGAACGTTGACGTTCTTATCTCCCCCTAACGACGGGAAGACTGTCTCATAGAAGTGACAATCCGCAAAACGAGCGGTAAACAGATCGCCTGTCAAAGGTTCTAAGTAACGAATAATCGAAGGAGAATCATATCCGACATAGATTCCCATCCTTCGCAGATGCGATATGTCGGGTTCGTATCCGGTCACCAATTGCAGGGCACTAAATGGTTGTGTAGCAACAGGCCTCAAGCGGACCAACTTTGCTGCATGCAATATTGTATGGCCCCAAGCAGCGATCGGGAGCTTGGTACGTATGACCAACGATCGAGCAATCATTTGTAAGCGCTTAATGAAAGCCTCTGCCAGGCCGTTCTGGATGTGAACATGGGGTACAGGATTATCCAATCGAATAGATTTGATCGGATAGATTTGATCGGATAATCAGGGTGGTGAGCCCTGAGCTTGATAACCTGAGCCAACAGTTTGGAGAATGCAGCGTTCCTTGTGGACAACAAGCACACGTGTGACCAACGTGTGGAAGCGTCAACCAAAACCATAAAGTATCTAAATGGTCCGTATGGAGGGTGAATCGGTCCACAAATGTCCCCATGAATCCGTTGTAGAAAAATGGGAGGATTCGAACAAATCTTGTCATAAGAAGGCTTAGTGATAAGCTTTCCCATTGAACATGTTTGACATGCGATTCCTTGGATCGAACCTAAACTGCGGGTTAGTGGATGCCCGTGTGAAGTTTTGAGGATACGGCGCATCGCTATTCGTCCAGGATGTCCTAAACGATCACGCCAAAGTGTAATTTCGTGCGCCGTCCCAGTAGTAGGGCCGGCCACATAGTGGCATTCTATAGGGCATATGGTCGTAGTATACAGACCACTCGGGTTACGCTCCATCTTCTCTAGAATACGCTTCTGGCCATATTTGTAGGAAGTTATGCACAGAAATTCAACTCCGTTTTCTACGTGGGTTTCAGCATGGTAATTGTTATCTCTAATATCCTTGAAACTTAGCAACGTTATTCCGGAACGTGGAGAATAGAGTGCCTCAGCAATGGTCAAGATTGTACCATTGGACAACATTATACATGCCTTACCGTATCCTTGTATCAGGTTGGATGGGCCTGAGAGGGTTGTCAGAGGTGCATTCTTAGGTATGAAGTTAGTGAAATAGATGCGTTCACGCAAAACTGTGTGCGTGGTTGCACTATCTGCCAGACAACTAACTTTCCCACTAGTCATACCTAGAATGAAAAATTAATTTGAATCGGTCACATGCATAAAAGTTTATAAAACAATTATCAATTCAAAATAATTTAATTTATTCAAGGATTAAAATTGAATATCCAAAATAAATCACCAACTAATAATCCAAAACATAAAGGAAAATTGTTCAAAAATCAACCAAAAACAAGGGGGGGTTCGGCCACTAGGTGGAATTCGGCCCTATTTGTCTTATTTTAACTAAAAATAAGTCTATGTCTAAGAGTCTAATCTTCCATAGGGGTGGTATCCTCTTGAAAATCAGAAACCTCCATTTTTGTAGTCTTCGGTTCGTCCACTTGCATGAAGTTTGATTCAACCTTCTTACGACGAGAATGATATTCATCTACAACCTTCTTGGGAGCACGGCAAACACGAGACCAATGGTCCTTTGAACCACAGCGATAGCACATATCGTCATCCATGGTTTTAAGTGCTTTGCCTTTATTCTTGAAGTTCGGGGCCTGAGGAGCGAGGTTTGAGCGCTTCGGGGCTTTGTTTCCTCCATTGGGTGGGCCTTGGCTTTGTTGACCTTGGTGGGATGGCTTCTGGCCGCCCCTACCTCGCCCCTTTTGGCGTCGTGGGTGCTGGTTAGTGCTATAATGTGCTTCAGGCACAGCAGTAGCCCAGTAGGTCGAGCTTGATGATTCTTCATCAACAGCTGGTTCTACTTTTCAGCAAGAAGTAAGACAGAGATCAAATCCGAGAACTTGGTGAACTTCTGAGCTCTATATTGTTGTTGTAGGACAATATTAGAAGCAGAGAAGGTCGAATAGGTCTTCTCCAGGAGATCCTGTTCAGTCAAAGTTTCATTGCAAAACTTGAGAAGTGATCGGATTCGACAAACTTCAGAATTATAGTCATTCACAGACTTAAAGTCTTGGAAGCGCAAGTGCTGCCAGTCGTGTCTTGCTTCAAGCAAGAATATGTCCTTTTGGTGATCAAAGCGATCAGCCAAAGCGATCAGCCAAAGCGACCCATAATGCACGTGGATCCTCTTCAGCAAGATACTCAGTTTGTAGAGCGTCATGGATATGTCTTCGGATGAAGATCATAGCAGTGGCTTTTTCAGCTTCCCCAACAGGTTTATCTGTTGCTTCTTCAATAGCCGGACGCAAGTTCTTTGCAGTGAGGTGGAGCTTCACATCTTGAACCCACTTGAGGTAGTTCCTTCCAGAAACCTCCAAAGCGGTGAAGTCAAGTTTGTTCAAATTTGACATGCTCCTATCACAAATAGATGGACAAGATGTGGTTAGTGTAATGGAGAAGAAAATCGATCCATTCACGTAGGAGTAGAACATACAGGTTCTAATAGACATGTATTGGTTTAATTTTGCATGAAAAACTGCGGGTTTTCATGGGTGAGTTTGTTTAAGTGAAAACTTCAGGTTTTCAAACAAGGCATGTTTATAAGAAGAAACTTCAGGTTTCAAAAATAATTATGAACTTCAGGTTCATATATTCCTGCAGGCAAACACAAATATATATGCAAACAAATATGCAACAAGTATATGCAAAAATATAGCTTTAGGTTTAGTATTATAATTGAATTAATTTATTTGGACTTCGGGCCAAATTAAAGTGTGGGTAAAATTATAAAAACCCATTTGGGCCTAAAAATAATTAGGCGAATAAAATTCGGGGCCCAAATAAAACAAACTAAGCCACGGGTGGCTTGAAAATTTTTGGTCCGTGTCACATCCCGACCCGGGGTCGACCACTTCCCGGGCCCGCTCCACTACCGTAGCACGATATTGTCCGCTTTGGGCCCCGACTACGCCCTCACGGTTTTGTTTCTGGGAACTCACACGAGAACTTCCCAGTGGGTCACCCATCATGGGAGTGCTCTCGCGCGCTACTCGCTTAACTTCGGAGTTCCGACGGAACCCGAAGCCAGTGAGCTCCCAAAAGGCCTCGCGCTAGGTAGGGATGGGAATATACATATAAGGATCACTCCCCTGGGCGATGTGGGATCTCACAGTCCGTGTGACCTAGGCCCAAATTTGGAATAGGGTTTTGTGTGGGGCTGCTGCAGGCAGACCAAAAAAAATTCAACTCGAGCTGCTGCAGGCAAGCCCAGAAAAAAAAAAAAAAAAAATTGTTTTGTTTTTTCGTTGGGCCGAGGAGCTGGGGCCCATAGGGCTCGGGTTTGATAGAAGCAGGACGACCCAGCGGTGCTGGGTGTGCTTGGCCGGGGAAGAAGGCCGGATTTTGATCCTCGGCGCCACTGCAAGTGGCTAAAAATTGGATGGGAAGACTCGGGGGTTATCTTCTAGGGTGTTTCGACGATTATTACAACATGGAGATATTAAAATCACAATATTTTAATAACCAAACCCTAAAAAAATTGAAATCGAATTTTCGAGAAAATTTCGATGAGATTCAGGTGAATCTCAGTTCAATTTGAGATGTGGGACGACTTCTGGTCGTCGGCGACATGAAACCGTGAAAGGTGTCGGCTTTGGTTGGTTTTGGAGCCTCGGAGCTTCTGGCTCCGTGGGTTTTCTGGAGAGAAAAAGGAGAGCTGCAGGCTCTCGGCTTGCGGCCTTGCAGGATGCAAAGGCATGGGTTCGAAGAACCCAGATGTTTCCCGATTCCAATGTTTCATATATAATTCAATTATAGGCATATAAAATTCAATTCAATATATATTTCAATGAATCACAGATTTACAGTGGTGCATATGCAAAATAATATTTTCAATGCATGTACATATGTAAGATTCAATTCATAACCAATATCAAATTCACATAATTTCAGCAATTATGGTTATGAGGCATACACAATTTATGTAGAATCTAAAATACGTAAAACGTAAAGTTGGGTCATGCATCATGGTGAATGGTCATGCTATCTGGGCTTGCGAAATATCGAGTTAAAAGCCGTTGTTTTGAAAGAACCTGATTGCGTGATGATATGGATGAACTGGTTTGATGCAGAAAAATTCTCCAACATCAGATTCCTAAGCGCAGCGGTAGGAGCGTGCTGATAACGTGTTGTGGACTATTTTATCTAACAAAGGGAGAGAGGGCCGGCGGCAGAGAAAGAAAGAAAAGAGAGATATGTGTTTGTAGAATTGTAGGGGAATTGTGTGTTTATCCCTCCTACATTGAACCTTTATTTATAATAATAAGATGATAGGATATTCCTTGATCCCCAAGGAATATCAGTTACAATAGGAAAGGATAAACCCTAATCTAATCTAACCTAGGATTTACACAATCATACTTCGATTAGGAATGTTTCACAACACATGCAACCTTTCTATTTAAAACAAGATTTTGTGGGGGAGGAGGAATCCTGTTTAATATTTGAAATTCCGTCTTGAAACTTCCAGCAGATTAGGACTCTCTGTGAATGTTAATTTTGAATCAATAAAAACTAAGGATCTTCACCTAATCCTTTGGTAGCATACTACTTTCTTTGCGTGCAGACTATGATTAGCCGAATAGTTTACTAGAAACACTAGCAACCTTGCACCTGATTAGAGAAAGGCTGCTATAGAAGGAATGTGTTTATTCGTAGGGCATGTGAAAAGTTCTTAGTACGTAGTCTATTAGATTTTGATGTATAATGATTAGATTTAGGAGAGATTTTTTAGTGTGATTAGGACAGCGGGTGGTGCGCCATATATCATTATACAATTAGAAGAAGTTTTTTTTTTTTTTTTTTTTTTTTTTTTTTTTTTTTTTTTTGAAAGAAGAAGTTTTTTTCAAATGTCCCTCCGATTGTATAATGACATATGATGTACTGCCCATTGTTCCAGTCACACTTCAAAATCAAGATTTAGAGCACTTAACTAAACAATAATTAGCTATAAAAGTGAAGAGGTCCAAGATAAGTAGGAAATATCTTATTCCATATATACCAAATGAAGCCCACATATAATGTGTTTAAATGGAAAGAATTTTAAAAAACAATATGTTGAAGAGAAAGACGTTTGAGAGATGCGAAAGCAAGAGGGAGAGGAGAGAAAGGTTTAATTTTTATTTTTTGTTTTCAAAAATTTAAAATTAGAGATATGTTATAATGGCTTGTGGGTGAGGGAAGAAAAAATAACAAAATTTGATTTGTTCAAAATTGTTGTAAACATTCGTAGTTTAAGTGTGATTGTGTAAATCTTAGATTTAGATTTGATTTTAGTTATCCTTTCCTATTGTATTTTGTATTCCTTGGGGAAGAAATTGTATCTTCTCTCCTTTTACTATATAGATAAAGGCACAATATAGGAGGGATAACAACACACATTCCCTAACAATTCTACAAACACATTCTGGATGCAAATTTTCTCCTCTTCGGTCTTGGACGATTTTGCACCTACAAAACAATTAACACCTTAGGTTAAGGCCAAAAGCCTCACGCGCCCACGGTGAATGGGGGGGGGGGGCTTTGGCCGAAGAACCTCCGATGCCAAAGTTAGAATTAGAGAGAAAAAGTGTTTAGAGTGTTTTTGCCAAAGGATTGAAATTAGGTTTTGTGAGAAAATGGGGTAGTATTTATAGGAGAGGAGGGGTGGCCGGCCTATCTAGGGTTTTTGTGGGAGATCTAGGTTTAATTAGCCTATTTATTGGCTCATTAAACCAAATAGGGAATGGATTTGTATTTATGAAAAAAGATCATAAGGAGTAATTGAATAATAGGCTTAAAAAGGAGAAAAGAGGAAGGAAATATGGGAAAAAAAGGGTGAAGTGGCCGGCCCCCTTTGGAGAAGGGAGGACCAGCCATTTAGGGTGAATTTTGGATTTAAAGGCTAAGTTAATTGGCCAATTAATGAGGAATAATCCCATTAATTTGCCAATTATCTCCATTTATGTGGGATAATTGGTGGATTTATGAGATAATTGCCTTAAATGTGGATGGATGAAATAATTCGGATTTGTTTACCTCTTATGGGCTCTTTTGACTTGGCCGACGATAATTACCGGCTGCTCGCGCGTAGGATTTCTGATACCCCTCAAGGGCATTCTTGTCTTCTTAATCCGAAAGTCCACGTGTCGCCTTGTGATTATTTTTGGCTCCACAAATGCCCCCACACCTGTTGGGCTGCTCGCAGAAAAGGGCAACGGGTGTAGAGACTTTCCCACTTTAGGAAACTTCAAGTTGCTTCCTATTTTGTTGATTTTCCTCTTGTAATAGGAAGATAAATCCCTTCAGGAAAAGGGAAGTAAATTTCCCCTAAAGCTTATTTAAGTCCACCTTAAGTGGATTATTAAATCAACCTTCAGAGAAGAATTTACTTCACCTTACAAGAGAGAAAGAGAGCTTAGAGGATATTTGTTCCCCCTCCTCTAGCAGTCTTCCACATCTTGCCCGTGTAAAGGATCGCTCCTCGCTGCTTCTAGGTAAGAAAAAATTAATTTTCTTGTCTTCCTTGAAATCTTTGTGGGTGAGGACCCGGGACTTGTGACCGATGATCCATGAAATCATGGAAATATATATATATTTTCCCCTTGCTTCTTCCTTGGCTTGGGCGCAGGGCGCTGGTGTCGTGAGAAAAAAGACCAGGCCGTGGGGCCTGGCTGGTTGCTGGGTCCTGCGGCAAAGGCATAAAAATTTTTTTTTTTTTTTTTTTTTTGCAACCTTCTAACGACGAATCTTTCTTGTACCTTTCTTCGCAGAGTCTTCTCCATCATGTCTTCTTCGGGCCCCAAGAATGATGACAGTGTGCCGCCGTTGTATCATCAAGGCGGGTCTTTGAGCAAGGTTGGTTACTTCAAGACTGCTCACTTCAAGATTAATTCTGATGACTCCTTTAGAGACTTCCTTGAGACCTACTGGCATGCCATTCCATCTGGAGTGCGTGTGAGGCGAGTCAAGGATGGTAGCAGTCATGAGCCATGTGATGAAGTTCGGAGGGCCATCAAATTCCATCCTTACTACTTCGTGTTGGGGTTCACCTTTCCCATGCCGCGTTTTTTTCAAGAAGTGCTCTGCTTCATGAGATGTGCGTCTGCTCAATGCTCTCCGAATGCGGTTCGAGTGATGGTGGGGTTCCACAACTTGAGCCAATTCTTTGATCTGGGACTAACCACCAACGAGTTCTGGCACTTCTTCGACATAGGTCGTGTTGATGGAGTTGGGCAGCTGCAGACTCGTCATAGGCTCTTTGATAATTCAAGCAAGGGTGACCATAACTGGGCCAAAGAGACCTTGGAGATAAGCGGCGAGTGGGAGTCCGATCACTCCCCCGAGCTGCGGGTGTCAACAATCTTTATATCTGGTAAGCAGGCTGCTTTGACTTCCTTCTCGGCTGCTTGATTTTGGCGTTAAACTGCTCTTCAATTTTCTTACTGCTTTCTACCATCCTTGTAGATTCAGAGTTTGGCTCAACTCCTAAGGTTTCTCCGGACATGAAGAAAGTGCATGTCGCTCTGGGCATTCCTTCCGAGTAGCGTGAGTGGTGCTGGCTGCTAAGTCCTCTTCGTAGGGAGAAAAATGGACTGCCCCCAAAGGAAGAAGTAAAACGGATCAAGGCAGCTGCATTGGCTCTTCCTATCACCGTAGTGGAGCCTGCTGCCAATGATAGTGGAAGAAAGAGGGCATTCACCTCCTGCACAAGAGCCGCCTGCTCAAAAGAAGCCACGGGTCGCTCGCGAGGGTTCATCCGCTGCTCAAGAGGGGCTTGATGTGAAGAGGCCAAAGACTTCCTCCGCTGCTCCCGGGGGTCCACCAGCTGCTCCCAAGCTTGTGATCGACTTGACTTCAAAAGAGACTGCCGGACCTGTGCCAGTGACACCTGCCGTTCCGAAGGCTGCTAGCTCGATTGCCGATAGGATTGCTCAACGTCAGGGTTCGTCAGTGCCGAAGTTTGTGCTGAAACGTCCGCCTGGGGTTAAGTCTGATTTTCCTTCAGAAAAGTTTGCGTCCGGAAAGAGTGTCACGACCTCCTCGTCTGCTAAGGTGACGCCAAACCCAGCTCCTCCCGCTACTGAGACCAAGCTGCCTTCGGAGAGAGGTGAGACTGCTTGTGCCAACGGTCTTGGTAAGTCCGCCAAGTCCAATTCCAAGGAAGCTGCTGAGATTTGTGCGTTTTTGAGACCAGACCTTCTTGAGGATATGGATGCGTGTGCTAAATTTGTTGACGGCGTCAAAAGGATTATTGGTCTAGGCTCCTTCGTGAAGCATACGCCTGAGTACCGGAGGGCTGCTTTGTTGACCATGATGCAAAAGACGGCGATCTTGGCTGCCGAGTCCATGGTTCTTGATCAAGAGGATATCAAGGCTGCCTAGGAGGTGGCGAAGTCTATGGCTGCTGAAGCTTATTCCTCGACCGAGAAAGCTAAAAATTTGGAGTCTGAGCTTGCTGCTTTGAAGGGGTCTAACGTCTCTGCCCCTACTTCTCTGCAACTTGAGACCGCTCGCCACGAGATCGCGAACTTGAAGGCTAGGCTTGATGCGACTCAAGTAAAATATGAAAGTGCAGAGAAGGAGATTGAACGTTACATACCTCAGATTCAAGATCTCGAACGCTCCATTTCTGAATCCTGCTCCGCTGCTTATGCCAAAGATGAAGAACTGATCGCTGCTTACAACCAGGTGATACACCTTCAGAAGATTGTTGACCGGCTTGAGCCTCAAGTGCTGGAGCTTCAAGGTGCCTTGAAGATCAACGAAAGTCTGAAAAAGGAGGTGGAGGAAATGCAGTGGGTCCGTGCTTGTCTGCTTGAGGAGATGGGGCAGCTGAAGAGCGAGAAGGCCGGGTTCGAGGCTTCGCTGACTCAGAATCAATCCGACTTCTACAAACTTGGTTATGTTGATCATTTCTTTGGGCGGCCGTCTGATTTTGAGTTTTCTGAAAAAGACTTTGAGACTTTCTTCATTTCTCCAGAAGACCTGCTCGCCTTTACTTTCGAGTCCTCCATTGGTGAAATAGTTGGAGATGGAAGTATCCCCGACGGGGCAGTCGGGAGTGAAGCGCCGGATGGTACCACTGCTGGAGCTGCCGTGGCTGCCGAAGGTATGACAATGGAGCAGTCGTCAGATGGCCAAGTTGCTGAAGAGTAGTCTTCTAGGTAGCCTTTAGGATTTATTTTTCCTTATCGCTTTTGCTTTGCTTGAACTCCTCCAACCTTTGTCAGTTGTTTATCAATTTTGCTAGAAAATTTAATAAACTTGTCTCCTTCGTTTTTCTCCATCTTTGCTTCTTTTGTTCATCCCTTAACCTTTGGACCTTATAGGCTGGTAGCGGGCGCGCCACTTTTTTATAAGCAGACAGGCCGCGTAGCCTACATGGTCGTAGGTGTTGGTGTAGAACTTTTCCTTGCAAAGTTATTAGCCCTAGGGTTGGCAGCCGGACGCCTTACTTACAGATGCAGACAAATCCACGTAACCACTAAGCTATTAACCTTTGTTTTTCTCCAATTCCATGGGTTGCGCAGCAAGTGTCACAACACTTTAGGACTTGGTACAAGTCATTGCAAAGTTGTTAACCGTAGGATCGGCAGCCGGATGCCTTGCTCACTGTAGCAGCCACATCCGCGTGATCACTAGGCTGTTAACCTTGGTTTTCCCCAATTCCGTAGGTTGCCCAGCTAGTGCCACAACACTTTAGGACTGGGTACAAGTCGTCGCAAAGTTGTTAACCGTAGGATCGGCAGCCGGATGCCTTACTCACTGTAGCAGCCACATCCGCGTGATCACTAGGTTGTTGACCTTGGTTTTCCCCAACTCCGTAGGTTGCGCAGCTAGTGTCACAACACTTTAGGATTTGGTACAGGTGAAGCTTATCGACTACGTAGCATGTCGGTAGTGGATAAAACTTCACATATGCCTGCCAGCTTGTTTAACCTTTCACAAGAATGTGCGGTTGTATAAGTCTAGTATGGCTTCACTGCTTAAAGGGCAAGCCGTAGGCAGTCTTCCGGGATCCGTAGGCTACCTTAGTATGCTCAGTACCAACTTTAGGGTTTCCAGGGATAATGTGCCCCCTCCGTCTCTAGGGCCCGGTTTCCCGCGGATTAGGCCAAGAGACCCAAAATCCTTCAATTAGCTAAGCCTTGAAAAAGACCATTGTGGCTACTTCTAGGAATTCCGGCGCAAGCCATCGTGCAGCTAGTTACACTAGGGCAACCAGGCTCATCCACGTCTGGATGTTCGGAGTGAAGAGTTTATCCTCCCGTGTTGGAGAGCAGATTGGTCCCTCGGGGGGCGCTATTCCTGCAGTGAGTCCCTAAAAAGGGCGCGAGCTTCTTTCGAAGCGCAGGAGTTGTCAGTTGCCGCAATGTAATCAAGTTGTAAAAGCGTTCCTTATTGAAAAACAAGTGAACAAATAACTTAATTGTAAAGATTGCGGAACAACTGGTAGTCCTCGGCTTGCGAGGGTTGTGCCCATCTGAGCTGCTTGAGCTTTTGGGCGTTGGTGGAGATCACACGTGGTACTTCTTCAAGTTGTAGGCGTTCCACTGTTTTTCGATCTCCTTGTCATTCATGGTGGCGAGGGTGTAGCTTCCCTTGCCGCCTACTCTGCTGATCTTGTAAGGTCCTTCCCAAATGGGGTCCATCTTCTTCGATCCCTCCCTTCGAGCAGTGATGAAGGCCTTCCTCAGAACTAGGTCTCCGGGTTGGAA
The DNA here is from genome assembly GCA_036320875.1 of Cotoneaster glaucophyllus. Classification (NCBI taxonomy): domain Eukaryota; kingdom Viridiplantae; phylum Streptophyta; class Magnoliopsida; order Rosales; family Rosaceae; genus Cotoneaster; species Cotoneaster glaucophyllus. The sequence goes on from CM070062.1 coordinate 18,103,792, forward strand.
TTGCCGTATTTTGGACCTTTTGTTGTAACTCGAGAGGAGCTGCTGTTGGTAAGACGATGGACTGAGGGATACCAAAGCGGCAAATGATGTTCCTCCAAATGAAGCGTTCTATGTCCGTCTAAGTTGTTGTCGTCATGGGCTCCACTTCTATCCACTTGGTGAAATAATAGGTCGCCACGATCATCATTCCTATGCCCCCGGCAGCGGGCGGCATGGGCCCAACCAGGTCGATCGCCCATTGCATGAACGGCCAGGGACTTGCTTGTGGATGTAGCTCGCTGGCAGGCAGGGCCGGTACAGGCTTGTAACGCTGGCAGCGGTCGCACTTTTGCACTAACTCCCGGGCATCCTGATGCATGGTGGGCCAGTAGTAGCCTGCGTTGAGAGCTTTTTGCGCCAAAGATCGTCTTCCAGAATCGTTCCCACAAACGCCTTCATGGATTGAACTTAGGACCTTCAAATCATCGGGAGGCGCCAAACATCGGAGGTGCGGTCCGGTGTAGGATCTTCGAACTAAAATGTCCTTCCACATGTAATAGCGCGCTGCTCGGGTTTGAAGTTTCCTTGACTCCAATCTTTCTGTAGGGAGCGTGTCGTTGACCAGGTAATTTATGATAGGACTTTGCCAATTTGGAGTTGCACTAACCTGCGTCACCTCGGCTACTGGCTCGGGCTCTATGCTCGACTTATCTAGGTACTCCACCGGAATTGAACGCTTGAGCTGGTGATCGAGGGCAGAGCCCAGGCCGGCTAGCGCGTCTGCATGAGCATTTTCTGTCCGCGGAACCTGAGTGAGCGTGTAGGTCTGAAATGCCCCCAGCTGCTCGCGTACCTTCTCCAGGTATTGCGCCATCCTTGGGTGTTTTGCCATATATTCCCCCGTGGTTTGGCTAGTAATTAGCTGAGAATCGGAATAGATCGCCAACTTCTTCACTGCCAAGTCTTTCGCCATTTGGAGGCCTGCCAGTAGGGCCTCGTACTCTGCTTCGTTGTTGGATTCTTTGAACCCTAAAGTGATCGCCTGCTCGAGCAATGAGCCATCTGGGGTAACGAGGACCACACCTGCTCCAGAGCCTTTATGATTGGATGCGCCATCGACGTGCAGATGACATATGTCGCCACTGAGGGAAGCGGGCGGAGCTAGGGTCTCGGCTGCTTTTGGGACATTGTCGGGCTCGTCTGCTGCGTCGCTTGGGCCAGGCGCGAACTCTGCTATGAAATCTGCCAAGGCTTGGGCCTTTATCGCCGTACGGGGTCGGAAGACTAAACCATATTGGCCTAGTTCGAGTGCCCACTTCATCACTCGTTGAGAAGCATCCGGACCATGCAGGATGGATCGTAGGGGGTACTGAGTCATGACGATGACTGTATGAGCTTGAAAGTACGGTCTGAGTTTCCGAGCTGCCACAACTAGAGCCAAAATTAATTTTTCGATCTTCGGATATCTTGTTCCGCATCGAGGAGAGCTTTTGAAGTGTAGAACACCGGTAGTTGGGCCCCTAGCTCTTCTCGTATGAGGGTAGAGCTCACCGCTACTTCGGAGACTGCCAAGTAGATGTACAAGTCCTCCGCAGCTTCCGGCTTGGACAGTAATGGAGGCGATGTGAGATACTTCTTTAGGTCCTGGAAGGCTTTTTCGCATTCTTCATCCCATTTGTCACGCTGCGCCCTTTTGATGGCTTTGAAGAAAGGCTTGCATCTATCGGTGGATCGCGATAGGAAACGGTTGAGGGCGGTTGCTCGTCCGGTTAAGCTTTGGATCTCCTTCAAGGTTGCGGGAGACTTCATTTCCAGCATTGCTCGGATCTGCTTGGGATGCGCCTCAATCCCTCGTTGGGTGACCAAGTACCCTAGGAATCGGCCTGAAGATACTCCAAATGTACATTTGGCAGGATTGAGCTTCATCTTGTATGCCCTAAGGATGTCAAATGTTTCCGCCAAGTTGCGGATGTGGTCTGACCGCTGCTTGCCTTTCACCATGATGTCGTCGACATAGACTTCCATGGTAATCCCGATCTGCTTTTTGAACATCATATTCACTAACCTTTGGTAGGTTGCACCTGCGTTTTTTAGGCCGAAAGGCATGACTTTGTAGCAGTATGTACCTCGCTCGATTACAAATGCGGTTTTCTCCTTGTCAGGTTCGTGCATGGCTATTTGGTTGTAGCCAGAGTATGCGTCCAGGAAGCTAAGCAGCTGGTTTCCAGAAGTCGAGTCCACCAACAGGTCGATTCGGGGGACCGGGTAAGGATCCTTCGGGCATGCTTTGTTGAGGTCGGTGTAATCTACGCAAACCCTCCATTTGCCTTTCTCATTCTTCATGACTAGCACGACGTTGGCGAGCCATGCGGAGTGTGCCACCTCTTCTATGAATCCGGCCTCCAGCACCTTGTCTATTTCGGCCTCGATGATTGCTACTCGCTCGGGCTCAAAGTGCCTTCTCTTCTGGATCACTGGTTTAGCAGCGGGGTCAACATGTAACTTGTGGCAAGCCACATTTGGGTCGATGCCAGGGCATGTCTGAGGGCGACCATGCAAAGATGTCTCGGTTCTTCTTGAGAAAGGCAGTGAGTTCTTTCTCGGTTGGGCTTAGGCGCGAGCCAATCCTAGCGGTCTTTTCCGGCTGCTGCGGATTGAGAATGATTTCTTCAGCGTCCTCTTCGGGTTTCCAGCCTATCCCGTCTGCTTGAGCGCCGTCTTCTCGATCCTCCTGCTGTAATTGCTATTTGGCAGCTTCGTCATCTTTTTGGACCTCGGTGACCTCCACGGGAGTGAAGGTCTTCCTCCTTGATTCTTTCAGCATTTGCACGGTGCATCGCCGGGATGCGGCCTGGTCGGACTTAATTTCTCCAACTCCTCCACCCAGGATACGGAAGCGGATTTTTTGGTACTTGACTGAAGTGACAGCATCTAGCTTGACCAACCAAGGCCTCCCAAGGATTCCGTTGTAAGGAGACGGGTCGCTCACGATCGTGAATGTTTGCTTCGAGACCACCGGCGATGTCTTCACATCAAGTGTGATTTGGCCGATTGCTGTTGAGGTGTGCCCATTGAATCCAGTGAGTACCTCTGCTCGCCGTGTTATCGTGCTCTCTAGGCCCATCTTCTGGATGACCGAGAATTAAAGTAGATTGACCGCACTTCCGTTGTCCACCATCATTCGGTCGATTATGGCATGGGCCATTTGGACTGATACCACTAGCGCGTCGTCATGCGGTAAGTCAACGCCTTCTGCGTCTTGCTCAGTGAAGCCGCTGATGGGCCCTGGTGATGCGCCGGCCGTCTGGACTTTTGAGATCAATAAGGCCTGCTGGATTTTCCTCTTTTTCGAGTTGTTGGTGGCCCCCAGGTGTTCGGATTCGGCAAAGATACCATTAATCCGAATTATCTTGGCAGGTGGCTCCTGCTCCCTTTCAGCGTTCCATCTAGGCTGCGCTGCTGGCTTGTCCAAATACCTATCGACTTTGCCTTCCTTCACAAGCTTCTCTAGATAATTCTTCCAGGTGTAGCAGTTTTCTGTTGTGTGACCTGGGCTTCGATGGAACGCGCAATATTTGGTGTGGTCCAGCTTGGAAGTATCTCCTCTTGGCTGCTTCGACGGCTTGAACCACGGCTCATCTTTTACGTCGCAGAGGATTTGATGGATCGGAATTGAAAAATTCAAGTAATTCCTGGTCGTCGAGCCGTCCTTAGGTCATGGGTCTGTCCCTCCGCTTGGCCTCCTGCCAGCTCTTGCTGGGCTGTTTTCCATCTTCTTTTCTTTGAGCTATCACCAATTCCTTTTGCGGCTGCCCGGGCATCTTTTCCGTTCGTCGAGCCTCGTCCCAGAGTGCATGCTTCTCTGCTAGGGCAAAGGAGTCTGTTAGAGTCAAGTCTTCTTTCATGATCATCTCTCCAAATAGGGGGTGATCTGCAGGGAGGCCTTTCTGAAAGGCTGCACTGGCTATCGAGTCATCACACCCCACGATCTTTGCCTTCTCCGCCTTAAACCTCTTCACGTAGTCGCGAAGTGATTCCCTCAGGTTCTTCTTTACGTTGAATAGGTGATCGGATTTTTTCTTGATCGAGCGGTAAGACGAGTATTCTTTGGTGAAGACCAAGGAAAGATCGTCAAAGCTCGAGACGGATCGTGGCGGCAAGGTGTGGAACCAATCTTGCGCTTCACCTTGCAAGGTGGTGGCGAATATTTTGCACATAAGGGCGTCATTACTCTGGTAGAGGACCATTGCACTTCGGTAATGCTTCAAGTGCTTTTCTGGATCTCCATCTCCTTTGAATGAGGTAAAGTGCGGCATGCTAAACTTGCGCGGGGGTTCCGTCTGCTCGATCTCATCCGTGAAGGGGGTTCGGCTTATCTTGGTCATCTCCCGCCGCAATGCTTCATCGGCCGTGTCGCCACGTCGGAACTCGCGCAGCCGTTCGTTAAAAAGCTTCTCCACCTCTTCTTGGATTTGTCTCCGGTGGGGCAGCGGAGTCCTGAGCTGTCCCAAGTCTTGGCCCATCGGCCTGGGCTGCTCATCCGGGCGCTCCACTTGTCGCTGCCTCGGTTGCCTAGCTGGTGAGGGATCTCTCCGTGGGCTGCCTATGGAACTTGAAGCGGATCGAGTGGTTGCTCGCCTTCGTGCGTCGTGCGGCATCCTTCGAGGTGATGTGGAATATGCTCCTTGCGGGCCTAGGCATGAATGAACGCTCTGCCTGGAAGGCTGCTCACGCGGTTCTTCGACATGTGGCCCCAACCTCGATTGTATACTTGCTCGCGGGCCTAACTTAGAGTGCACGCTCCTCCTCGCGCTAAGATGGGAGTCCACGTCATCTCGAGGGCCCAGCCGAGACTGCACATCGTCCGACTGCTCAGCCTGATTGATCGGCTGCTTGCCAGGACGTCGACGGAAAGGTTCCTCGTCTGCCCTCGTCCTACTTCAGGACGCCTCGTCCGGGGTGCGTTGGATCTCGGTGCGCTGCAAGAGTCGATTCACCAAGGTTGTCTATTGTGCTAGGGCGCTCGTCAACTCCATGACTTGTCGGGACAAGTATTGCTCGCCACTCAGATTGGATGAACTAGATAGGAAAACTCTTTCTCGAGCGGTGGACGGGTGGTTGGTTTCAGGCACGACTCGGGCTGCTTTGGACACCACTGAGGTAGGCCGGGCTGCAGGGGCAGGCTGAGCTACAGGAGCAGGCTGGGCTGCATGGGCAGGCTGGGCTGCATGGGCAGGCTTGGCTGCAAGAGCAGGCTGCTCAACATGAGGTGTGCGCGAGCGCGAGGCTCGGATTGTGGCGGTGGTACCATGGACCTCGCCGCGGGTGGTCACCGCGGTGGTTCCTATGGTGGAGCCTCGTGGTAGTGGCGCCATCTCCCCAAAAGCCATATTCAATCTCGTAGATCGCCGCGGTCGCACGCCTTGAATGTTTGAATTGTTGCTCATCGAATTTCCTTTGTGTGCGAGAGTCTTTTCTGAGCGTAAACTTCTCCTCTCAATGAAAGCACCAATTTATGGATGCAAATTTTCTCCTCTTCGGTCTTGGACGATTTTGCACCTACAAAATAATCAACACCTTAGGTTAAGGCCAAAAGCCTCACGTGCCCACGGTGAATGGGGGGGGGGCTTTGGCCGAAGAACCTCCGATGCCAAAGTTAGAATTAGAGAGAAAAAGTGTTTAGAGTGTTTTTGCCAAAGGATTGGAATTAGGTTTTGTGAGAAAATGGGGTAGTATTTATAGGAGAGGAGGGGTGGCCGGCCTATCTAGGGTTTTTGTGGGAGATCTAGGTTTAATTAGCCTATTTATTGGCTCATTAAACCAAATAGGGAATGGATTTGTATTTATGAAAAAAGGTCATAAGGAGTAATTGAATAATAGGCTTAAAAAGGAGAAAAGAGGAAGGAAATATGGGAAAAAAAGGGTGAAGTGGCCGGCCCCCTTTGGAGAAGGGAGGACCGGCCATTTAGGGTGAATTTTGGATTTAAAGGCTAAGTTAATTGGCCAATTAATGAGGAATAATCCCATTAATTTGCCAATTATCTCCATTTATGTGGGATAATTGGTGGATTTATGAGATAATTGCCTTAAATGTGGATGGATGAAATAATTCGGATTTGTTTACCTTTTATGGGCGTTTTTGACTTGACCGACGATAATTACCGGCTGCTCGCGCGTAGGATTTCTGATACCCCTCAAGGGCATTCTTGTCTTCTTAATCCGAAAGTCCACGTTTCGCCTTGTGATTATTTTTGGCTCCACACACATCTCTCTCAATCTCTCTCCCTCTACCGCCGGCCTTCTCTCTCCTTGCCCAATAAAATAGACCACAACACGTTATCAGCATGCTTCTACCGCTGTGCTTAGGAATCTTACATTAGAGAATTTTTCTACATCAAACCAGTTCATCCATATCATCATGCAATCAGGTTCTTTCAAAACAACATTTTTTTATCTCGATATTTTTGCAGCCTTGATAGCATGAACATTCACCATAATGCATGACCCAACTTTACGTTTTTCGAATTTTAGATTCTACATAAATTGTGTATGCATTATATTCATAATTATTGAATTATGTGAATTTGATATTTACCATGAATTGCATCAAATATATGTACATGCATCAAATTATTGAATTGCATATGCATCAAATCAAATTATATATGTCATATACGAATTGAATTACCATTCCTAAAAACATCCAATCTGGCCGAATGTACCATTCCTAAAACTTTTGAAGTGGTGTTTGTCCTTGAATTCTTGTCGGAGCACACATGTAAGCCACCTCCCTGAATTTCAATTTCGTTTTATACTAACATATTGTTAATGATTCAGGCACCCATTCTTGGATTTAAACCATTACTGGATCATTTCAAGTATCACCGTCCATTCAAAGATCAATTCCATGCCATGGGACCTAGGGGATTTTGAATGGAAGTATCGTCCGGCTGGAAGACGTTAAAGCAAACGCTTCTTGGGAGGCAACCCATGCAAATAAAGAAGACCTAGGAATCGCTCCAAAACCAGATTTGCGTTCCTAAACCCTCCTCTTTATTACTTTTACTTTGCCATGTTTGTCATGTTTGTCATGTTTTGTTTGTTGTTTGTTTGTTTGCTTATGTGTGAGTCTATGTTTGAAACAATGAGGACAATGTTTGGTTTAAGTGTGGGGGGTAAACAAGCTATTTTTGCATGAATTTTCGTGGGATTTTATCACCTATCACTTCTAATGTTGTTTCTCACTGTTTTTAAGTGTTTTTAGTGTGTTTTGAAATGTTTTAACAGAAAATTATGAACATTTGAAAAAAAAATCGAAAAAATGTTTTGAAAAACCCAAAGAGTCGTTTTTGTGTGTTTGTTTGTGTCTTAGGGTACCTTCCAACACAATGATGAGGATTTGGTTTTTAATTGCATGACTGTTAAAAAAAAAAGTTACAAACATGGATGGAAGTTTGATATGCTCTTGGGACTTGAGCTTAAACGTTATTTGGAGAGTTATTAATCTGTGATTTATTGTTTTCTAAAGTCGTTGCATGATCTCATTATTCTTTGCTTAGTTGCTACTTATAAGGCGTTTCATCATTTTAGTTCCAAATACTAGAACTCATGCCCGTTTCATTCAAAGCATAACATTGATTTGCATAACACATAGCAAGATGAAGTTGTTTAGTTAAACCAAGAGCCAAAAAGCCGTACCCTTTGCATATGTATTGTAGGTTTAACCCCTTTGAGCCTTAATTAGCCCATGTTCTTTGTTAACCCACATTATCCTTACCTAGCCTAGAATAGGACCATGCATACCCTTGTTCTTGAAGCATAGTGGAGAATAACTTATAGGGAATTCCTTTTGATGAACATTATGCAAAAAAACAAGTGTGGGGGAAGGGTTTTCAAAGTGTGTGTTTTGTGTGCCAAAGCAATAGGGCACGGGTAGAAAAAGAAAAGAAAAAAAGAATAGTTGTGAAAAGAAAGAAAAAGAGTTGAAAAATGAGTGAGAATGAGCTCACAAGTATTGGTTGTTGAAGAAAGGGTCCAAAAGTTTGAATCCGGCCCTAAGTGATGTGTGAATCTTCCCTTGTGTTTAAAGTTGATTTTTGCATTCAAAAGTGAATTCTAGGTGTCAATTTCATTACTTATTATAGCTTTAAGAACTTTTGTTTATCCTTAACCTTTCTTTGTTAGCCAATACCCTTAAGCCCCGTTTCAACCCTTAGACTTCTATCTTGAGTGTTGTGTGTTTCAATTTGTGGAGTTTGGAATTGGTATGAGCATATGGTATCCCTGGTTCTCGCGTCTAAGTAGTAGCATTCCGTTCATGAGATCATATTCATGTTAGATTAATAATTCTAGAAAATGCTTTCTTTGTTATAAACATATGTGAGTGCTAGTCTACATGTTTACATCAATCTTCTCACGTATACCTAGTGTAGGGAGTGTAGTCAGAAAATCTGTGAGAAAATAGAGAGTATCCGGTAAGGAATTGAGCAAATTCTCTAAGACATGTTACTACATTCAAAACATTGTTTTTAATTGACTAAATGCGAGCTAGTGAGTGGTGACTACGATTAAGTATGTGCTCGAGGGTAAGGATGACTAAAATCTGTGGGAGTAATGATTTTTAACATGTCATGGTGCATTGGAAATCCCTAAGGCAAATGTTGGAAGGTCTAGGTTGTGTTTTGTTTTGTTTTGTTTGTTTTGTTTTGCTCGAGAACTAGCAAAAGCTAAGTATGGGGGAATTTGATAGGAGCATATTTTTGCGACTTAGTTAGCTTGTTTCTTGGCATTTATTATTTAGTTATTAGTTATTTTAGTGTTTTAAGCTATTTTCGTGTGTTTGTAGGTTTAAAGGGCTAAAGAGGCAATAAAGTGCATTTTGGTGCATTTTGGAGCAGTTTTGGGCTTGGAATGGATAGCACATGCATGGAGCAAGGTGGATGGATGAAATTGAAGACCAAAAGAGGATAGGAATGTGCTAAAGAGATGTAGGAAATAAATTCAAGAAAAGGAAAACAAGAAAGCTCAGCAAGAAAGAAGGAATGTTAACCAAGTTTCCTTATTTTGTCCTTAAACTTTCCTAATCCTTTTCCACCTAAGTTCCAGCTGCAAGGAGGATCCCTAAATATATTAGGACACTTAAATACCTATTCTAGAAGGCCTAATCCCATTACAATAAGGTACCGCACCAAAACCTTCCATTTCCTTGTTGTGCAAGGCTTCCTTTGTCTCCTAGGACCTTTGCCGCACCTTGTTTCCCTTTCCCTCTGGGTTTCTGACTTCACTTACCCTTTTTCCTTGAGGATTTGGTGTACAAATCATTTTCCAAATTAAATTAGGTCGTGCTCCCTTGCCCTATAAATAAAGCCTTTTGCCCCAGCCTTCTAGACATCCATCCTTCACCATAACTCACCTACATCCATCCACCACCATAATTCACCACTCATCCATCATCACAACCCTTGTGCCGCAACAAAGAAGGAGAAGGAGGACCCTTGGACGTGCTGCCATTCAAGCTTGGATTCCTGGAACGTTTTTAGGTGTAATCATTCTTTTGTTTTCAATGTTTAAATTCAATTATCTTTGTTTTGCGAACATGAGGAGCTAAACTCGTTTTAGCTAGAGGAGAATTCAAAGCCATGAACATATTTTCAATATGAATTGATTACTTCCAGTTGTGATTTCATAAATCGTGAATGCAATTTACTTAACTGCTTGATTGATAACTTATTCTTGAATGTTGATTAAGAGGGCCCACTTAGTTTGCATGCATGAATTTGATGCTAGAATATAAGGGAGTTTCACCTAATCGTTATGACTTTATATTCATAAGTAGTAGAGGTTGCTAGTCACGATCGTGTTAAGTAAATTCCTTGCCGGAGTATCATACAGTTCATAGTTACGAATGCTTTGTCAATGCTTATGATTTTCACAGAGCTTAATGATCTTTGCTTGTATCTCTATTATGCAGTTCATGAAGGGAACTTAGGAAGAATAATTTGGTTGCCGATGTGTTGTTCGTCCAATTCAATGACTTAAGGAAAATCTGAGGGTTAATTTGTGCAATTCACGGTTAATCTGGGGCATTGAGGTTCGTGGTTTATCGGAAAAGCAACTGGAAATCGATTCGTATGCAAGTGTGTCATGTGTGGAGAAGGATCCTCTAGCTAGCCAATCACCATTCAATTTACCTCAATATCGTCCAAACCTTGTTTAACTTTACAATCTGCTTGTTTTTACCTTAATTTCATCCAAAACCCAATCCCCTTTACTTTGTTGTGTCAATTAGGTTAGAATCTGTCCAAACTTGTGTCTTTTAGTGTTTTGAGTCATAGTTGAATCTAAATTCGTCCAAATAACTTCTTAGTGTCCAGTTTGTGTCAATTTGCTTGTTTTGTGTTGTTTTGAGTCTTTTGAGTCTAGTTAAGTGTTTTTAAGTCTAGTTTTATGTTTTTGAGTCAGTTTTGAGTAGATTAGCAATCCCTCCTAATCCCTGGCCTAGAACGATCCCTACTTATACATATACTACAATTGTCAACAAGAGGGTTTAATTTGTGTGTTAAGCTTTTATCACATCACAAGCCTTGCTTTGTATCTAGATATTGAACCATCTGCATTCCTTTTGATTTTGTACACCCACTTACAACCAACAAGATTTTTATGCTGAGAAATAGGAACAAGAGACCATGTGTTTTGAGAGTGTAGAGCATCAATTTCCTCTTGCATTGCAAATTGCCACTCTGATATTTTTACAACTGCTTTGAATGTTTTTGGTTCTGTTGGTGTTGAATTTGCAGCTACTGATGCAGAATAGGTTGTTCTTTTGACAATTCCACTTTTTGATCTTGTCTGCATTGGATGCAGATTCATATGGATGGGAAGATCAACAGTGAGTTGTTCTTGTTGGAAATCAGGATCAACAACGGTAGGGAACTGTGTAAATTCATGTTGGTAAGTTTTTGTGGGTGGGGAGAGTGAGTGTGTATCTGAATTATGTAGTATGGGTGTTTGAATAGAATCGGAGGCATTACATAATTGTGTTTCCAAGAACTCTGAGGTTGTAGATGCAGTCAAGGATTCTGTGGCACTAGATGATGTTTGAAATTTATGTTTAAAATTTGACATTTTTTATAGAAATGTTCTTAAACTGCATATGCATTATTGCTATCTACTAAGTAAAGCACATTTTGATAATTAATTAACAAGTTGTCGAAGTTGTGAGGGTAATAATCCAATCATCAACAACTCCATTATTTGGTTTACAAAATTTGATTTAAAATTTAGACTTCTTAATATTAATCAATAATAAAACATTGTGACACGACAATTTTCTTATATTCATTAATTATTAGTGCAATTGTGTAATTAAAAGACATTATTAACTATAAAATGTCCACATGGCGATTGAATTGAGGACACAATTAATTAATAAAACCACTGAAACTACCTAATGAATGAGGTCCTTTCCGAATTCTCTTTGTGAGGATCCCGAAGATCCTCCAATTATATTTGTTTATCGTATATCGTGCAGTCAAAAATTATTATAAATTTTTTTATTTAAAATTGAATATAAACAGTATCTGACAAAAATTGATCACATGATATACAATAAACGGACACGATTTGAGGATCCCCAGAATCCTCACAAAGAGAATCCTAAGAGGATCCTCATTCCTACCCAATTGCAGACATTTGGCTAGTGCTACAAGATATTTTTTTAGTGTGCCTGAAATACAGGACAACATCATATATTATTATATTATTAAAAAACAATTAATATTTTTTTTTGTAATTATATAATAACATGTATTGCTTTGCCACACATGAAGAATTTATTTGCCATGAAAATCCGCAGTGCGACTGGACAATCAAAATTCTATAACAAAAGAACAAAATTTAGTATGTGGGACTTGTTAAAAGTTCTTTTTCTTTCTTTTTCTCGAGTATATCGATATTTTTACATTAGGAAGATGGGGAGTTTGGTTAAGTCATATAATGAACAATTTAATTTGATATCAAATTCACCATCCACGAGATTCGAACCTAAAATTTTTCACTTCCAAGTAAAGATGACTGTTAGAAGTTAAAACAGGTACTTTTGTAATGCAATGACGTAAATTCATTGTATGCTATCTTGACAAACACCCAACATGAAAACTACTACTACTACTACTACTAATAATAATAATAATAATGTTACTGTGTATTATTAATTATAACTTTATCATTATCATACAATTTTGGATTGCAAGTTTTGACGATTGGAGGGTAATTTTACATTTCTTGCAACTCAGACATTAAATCTTAACGTGTTGTATTTGTAACATCGTTAAACGTAAGGAAGATAAAAGTACATAACAATAACAACTAATTACATGACGTACACTAAAAATTAACTTACGTTTTTTTTTTTCTCGCAACAAGATGTTCATGGTGTACCAATCAACGTTGACAGTGTAATAAAACAAATATCATTCCATAACTTTACAATTATTGTGTAAAAGTAGACGACAACCTTTGACGATTATAATGTAAATTTATTATATAAAAAAGAGTAGCTCAGAAATTTCAAATATATATTATTTTCTTCAATAATTAAGGACAAAAATTCCAAGTGGAAAATCGTCATTTAAAATTGATTACAAACTTACAAGGGTGAAGTGTCAATTTAGTTACTGAAATATCACCTTAGTGAAAATTAGGTCCTTGAATTATTTTTTCTTCAAAATAAGTCCCTAAATTCATTAAAAATTGCTAATTTCATTCCTACAATTATATTCAAAGTTATTTTATCCAATTTTTTGTTAACTTAAGTCACTTGACACACTTTAAAGTGTAATACCGTCATTGTGAGATCCCACATCGCCCAGGGGAGCGATCCTTATATGTATATTCCCATCCCTACCTAGCGCGAGGCCTTTTGGGAGCTCACTGGCTTCGGGTTCCATGGGAACTCCGAAGTTAAGCGAGTAGCGCACGAGAGCACTCCCATGATGGGTGACCCATTGGGAAGTTCTCGTGTGAGTTCCCAGAAACAAAACCGTGAGGGCGTAGTCGGGGCCCAAAGCGGACAATATCGTGCTACGGTAGTGGAGCGGGCCCGGGAAGTGGTCGACCCCGGGTCGGGATGTGACAGTCATTTTCTCGCCTATAAACCCTTAACATTTCATATAGGTTGCAAATCTTATAACTAATTTACCCTGCAAAGTTAACTTACATTTTCTTATGAAAAACTACCAATTTACCCTCCAAAGTTAACTCCATACACTATTTCTTTTTGAAAAACTACCAATCTACCATCTAATATGTATCACATTAAGTAACGTGATTTAAATTGGTGGAAAATTGAATATAATAGCTTCGAATATAATATTAGGATGTAATTGACATATTTTTATAATTCAATGACTGATTTTTCAGAAGAACAAAAATAGTTTAGAGATTTAATTTTCACTGAAGTGATAATTCAAAGACTAAATTGGCAGTTCACCCAACTTACAAATCATATGCTAGCTCAGCTCTCACACCAATAGTAGTTATTGTACATCCTAAGAAATTGTTGAGAAGTGTCCAACATCAGCAATATGGTGCTTTTTCCAAACACTAGAATATAATTGTACTATGTCTAAATATACTTTTAAAATGACTAAATATGTATTTCATAACGGTCTTTTTGGAACCAACCTTTGGTAGAAATGCCAGTTAATCTTGAAAAAAATACTTCAAGTGAAGTGCAAGTGTTTTTGGAACTAAATAAAAACTTTCACCAAACACATATTTAGTCAATTTAAAAGCATTTCCAAACCAGCTTTTGATATCTCCATCTATTTACAATAAAGAGTTTTTGGTATATCCAGAATATTCCTACGTGATGTTATAGTCACTCAAATTATAATATATGTATTGTTCTTCTTAAGTCCACTCATATTATAACATGTAGAAATGTACTTCACGTCACAAATGTTATAGGAACACACAAAATATTCTCCTATTTGCAATTAGTATAGAATCCATGTCTCAAAAAACAATGCTGGACCTCCGTTAATTGAGATTGGGTTTTACAGATTTATGACTCGTTTGGAAGTGCATAATGACTAAAAGTGTTTTTGGTAAAAATGCTTTTGGAACCAATATTTGATAAAAATGCAAGTGAATCCTGAAAAAAACACTTTATTGCTTCATGCAAAAAAGCACATAACTGATACTTTTTCTAGGAAACACTTTAAATATTTTTTGAAACTCAAAAATATTTTCTCTAAAAGCTTTCAGTTATTTAAAAATAATTCCAAACAAGTCCTAGTCACTTCATATAGTCTCTTCTTCGTATTTCTTTTTGGATAAATCAGCTTATTAACTTCTGCATTGTCCGTGGAAATTTTTCATATCCTCCACATCTTATATTTTAAAATTTGCCACTGATTATTGAGATGCTGGGACTGATAAATTAAATAAATGTTGTTACACCACAAGCCAAAAAACCCTAATTTTGAAGATAATTCTTGTGGAGCCAAAAATAATCAAGAAGAATATAGAGGTGAGACGTGGATTCTAGGGTTAAAAGGACAAAATTACCCTCGAGGAACACCGAAACTCCTACACGCGAGCTGTAGACAACCATCCCTCAATCAAGTCAAAAGTGCCCAAAATAGGTATTTATTCAAAACCTATTTCATCCATCCTCATCAAATATTCTCCACAAGATAACCCCCAAATCATTCCTTTTTAATTATATTAATTATTCAATTAATTTACTAATTAGCTACAAATCATGAATCTCACCCAAAAAACCATCCAAGTGGCCTGTCCATCTCCTCCCAAAGGGGCCGTCCACACCCCTATATAAACACCCTCATTCTCTCCAAAACCTAAGTTCTACACTCTTACTAAATTCTCTAAATTCTCCAAATATTTTTCCTCAAAATTTTAACTTTGGCATCAGAGGTTCTTCGGTCAAAGCCCCCATTCATCGTGGGCGCATGAGGCTCTTGGCCTTGATCAAAGGTGTGATTTGTTTTGTAGGTGCAATTTTGTCCAAGAACAAGCAGGAAGAAATTTGCATCCACAAATTGGTGCGTTCATTGAGAGCTTGATTCACAAGCTCGAAGAAGACTCTCGCATTCAAAGTTTCTCGTTTCTCGTTTCTCGTTCATTCGTAAATTTTTCATACTTTTTTATTCCAAGAATTTTTTAATTCTTTGAATTGAGGAGAGGAAAAAAATACAATGACGAGAAATTCCAAAGATCTGGATCAAATGATGGAGGACGAGACGTAGCCTCACCATGACGATCCACGAGGCTCAAAGCGATGGCAAGATGATCAACTTTGTCACCAAGTAGCACCACCACCATGGCAGTGGGGAGTGAGTCAGCTCCATGTCAGCAAGCCCACGGTGAGCAGCGAGCAACGAGGCAACTACAAGCCTAGGGCCACACCACTTTGTAGCAACAAGCCCAGGCGCTAGAAGCAGTCCAAGCTGCTGCCCCAGCAGCATAAGCCCAAGCCTCGTCCACCTGGCGCACGACCCAATCTGCAGCCTACGCTACAAGGCAGCCGAGCCAGCCCAAGCCACTACTTAAGCAGCGCAAGCCCAAGCAGCTGCGGCAAAAAAAGTAGCTCAACGCGAGCCCAGCGCACTCCCGAGCTGAGCCCAGGCCCAACATGCACACACGCAGTAACCCAAGCTTAAGCAGCCCAAGCTAGTCCAAGACCGGTTCAACCATCTCGGCTCCAAATTTCTAGGCCAATGATAGAACTGGGGGTATTTTCACCCTATTTCTCCCGCCGATTTGACATTTCCCAACTCAAATCTCGTACCTGGAGTTTACTACACTTCTGTTACTAAATGAGACGTATTCCCTCCAAGCTCTTCCAACCTATATGGAGAATAACACTTGTCTCGACAAGTTATAGAGTTGACGAGCGCCCTTGCACAACAGATGACCTTGGTGAATCACCTATTGCAACACACCAAGATACAACGTGCCCTTGACAAGGTGTCCTGAGGTAGGACAAGGGCAGACGAAGAACCTCTCCAGCAGCGTCCTGGCAAGCAGTTACTTGACCAACGACGAACCGAGCGTTCCTACGGTGTACACTCTTGGCTGGGCCCCTAAGATAGCGTATACTCTTGTCTTAGCACGCGGAGGAGCGTGCACTCTTAGTTAGGCCCACAGATGAATATACACTCACGGTTGGGGCCACACTCCGAGAATCAACATGAGAAACCTTTTAGGCGAAGTGTCCATTCCTGGTAACGCCCGCAAGGAGTATCATCCACCTCACATCGGAGTAGACAACACATATGATGGAAATAAGAAATCTCTCAATCCAGCTCAAGTTCAATTAGTAGCCTGCAAGTTACCCGCTCACCTGCTAGGAACATACCACATGCACAGCAGTCGCGACATAGACGAGCCAAACATATGGAAGAGTAACCTAGACCAGTAGGTCACGACCAGGGGCAGTCGAGAGCTCCGCTACCCCCAATAAAGGCAAATTCAAGACGAAGTTGAAAGACTCATGACCTAGCGATTGTGCGACTTCCAGAGCAACGAAGCTACTGACAAGGCGATCCGATGAGACATAAGCGGGTCATCTTTCAATGACAAGATCGAGCAGACGAGACTATCCCACATAGATTGTCAAATACAAAGATTACTTTTGTTCCAACAAAGGTAGTAGCTTAGCCTAATGGTGCGCCAGAGGCAAACGAGTACCAGAATGACACACCAGTCCAACTACCAAGAACTGGGGGCAGGCCTTGTTCTCAACACTCTAGACAATTCAATACTAAAGCAGCGCATCACCAGTGGCCAAGCATCACAGACCTAGTGGTCCAATTCCTCCTGTTGCTCATAACTTGGCAAAAGCCAGCCCTAGCTCTACTTTCATAGCCATGCTTACCTGCTCCACGGCTCCCGGCAACCATTGATCTATCACCATGGCTCATAACTGTGCCAATCTTGCACCACGACTCCCAGTCGTGCCGATCTTGCCTTGTGGCTCGAGTCAACCAAGCCTTAAAAGGGCACACAACGAAACACCTAACGGTGGCGCAATAATTCTAAGAGCAGTTCACTGCACTTACACCCTTACGCGAGTTCCACAAGCAGTTCGAAGTCTCAAGCAATTCGCCAAACAAGACCTCGCAGGCTGAAGATTATTTCAGTTGTCCAGCAGTCCAACTTTCTTCAGCTGCACTCACAACAACGACTTCCATGTTCTCCAGTGCGAGAGGGTAAACCAATCCCCAGACACCCATATGGGTAAACTCTCCAATGCGAGAGGATAAACTAATTGCTCTCCAGTGCGAGAGGGTAAACCAATTCCCTGACACTCATATGGGAAAGCTCTCCGGTGCGAGAGGGTAAATTAATTGCTCTCCAATGCGAGAGGATAAACTAATTGCTCTCCAGTGCGAAATGGGTAACCAATTCCCCGACACCCATATGGGCCTGCTGTTTAGTGCGAGAGGTTAAACTAACTGCTCTCTAGTGCGAAAGGGTAAACAAATTCCCTAACACCCATAAGGGTTTGCTCTCTAGTGTGAGAGGTTAAACTAATTGCTCTCCAGTGTGAGACGGTAAACCAATTCCCGGACACCCATATAAGTAAGCTTTTCAGTACAAGAGGGTAAACTAATTCCCCGACACCCATTTGGGTAAACTCTCCAGTGCGAGAAGGCCACATAGCTCACAAGATCGAATGCTTGAAGACCAATTAAGTAGCAAATGGTCAGGGGGCAGCAACCACTTTGCACTCAACAGTTCGCTCATCCGACACTTCATCTTCAGCAGTTCCGATCTTAGCAGCTCCATCCTTGACTACTCCATCTATGGCTGTTGAGAAATCAACTCAAGCAGTTTCCTCATTTTTAGCAAGCAGCTCAGACGTGGCAGCCCATGCCACGCCACTTCATCAGCTCATGCCGAGCCAGTCCTTGGCTTCAATCAAACCGAACAGCACAAGCAATGTCCCATGCCACACCATCTCTTTGGCCCATGCCAAGCCGACTCCTAGCCTTTGCCAGCCGACGTGCCGCACCACCAAGACGGCTGCCCCGTGGCAGCACCACCCAAGAAGAATACAAGGAGAATTAAGTTTTTCTTACACGGTGCGGCACAAAGAAGACAAAGAAATCAACGGAAAATGGTTCTTTTCACGGGCAAGCAAAGAAGAGTGCTAGGGGAAGGGGAACAAATATCCTCTAGTCTTCTCTCTTTCTTGTAGGGACAAATAATTGCCCTCCGAAGTTGATTAATCCCCTACTTAAGGTAGGCTTGGAGGTGATTTATTTCCCTTTCTTAGAAGAATCTAATTTCATGTCCAAGCGAGAATTTGCATCAATGTCACATCCCGGGCCCGCTCCACCACCGTAGCACGATATTGTCCGCTTTAGGCCCCGATTACGCCCTCACGGTTTTGTTTTTGGGAACTCACACGAGAACTTCCCAGTGGGTCACCCATCATGGGAGTGCTCTCGCGCGCTACTCGCTTTACTTCGGAGTTCCCATGGAACCCGAAGCCAGTGAGCTCCCAAAAGGCCTCGCTCTAGGTAGGGATGGGAATATACATATAAGGATCACTCCCCTGAGCGATGTGGGATCTCACAATCAAAGTTGGAGATCTCTACACCAGCTGCCCTTTCCTATGAGTAGCCCAGTAGGTGTAGAGGCATTTGTGGAGCCAAAAATAATCAAGAAGAATATAGAGGTGACACGGATTCTAGGGTGAAAATGATAAAATTACCCTCGAGGAACACCGAAACTTTTACGCACGAGCAATGGACAACCATCCCGCAATCAAGTCAAAAGTGCCCAAAATAGGTATTTAGTCAAAACCTATTTCATCCATCCTCATCAAATATTCTCCACAAGGTAACCCCCAAATCATTCCTTTTTAATTATATTAATTAGCTAATTAATTGATTTATTATTCAATTAATTTACTAATTAGCTACAAATCATGAATCTCACCCAAAAAAACATCTAAGTGGCCGGTCCATCTCCTCCCGAAGGGGCCGGCCACATCCCTATAAACACCCTCATTCTCTGCAAAACCTAAGTTCTACACTCTTCCTAAATTCTCTAAATTCTCCAAACACTTTTCCCCAAAATTCTAACTTTGACATCGGAGGTTCTTTGGCCAAATTCCCCCCCCCCCCCCCCCCCAAACCCAATTCATCGTGGGCGCGTGACCCTTTTGGTCTTAACCAAAGGTGTTATTTGTTTTGTAGGTGCAATTCCACAATTGTATTCACACACTTATTTTTACCTCTTATACACACACTTATTTTTACCTCTTATACACCCTTGTTCATTTTTACCGTTGATCTTCTTCAATTCATTTGATCCAACATCCGAAATTTAGAAGAAATATGTGAAAAGTAAAAATAAGAGTGTGGATATTATTATTCTGTTTTAATACGTCCATTTGAATACTTCAACTGATAAACATTTTTAGGAGAAACATGTGATTCATGTGATTGATAGCAAATTAATTACTGGCTCGGTGGCACAAACAGCTAATTAGATGTTTATTAGTAGTTGACAGTGCTATAACACCTAAAGTTACTTAACGTTGAAGTTAAGTTGTTCATGGTTTATACAAAAAATATTGTTATTATAGTTTGCTTAGAAACAGAGGACTTGTCATTCTTAAGCTAGACCAGAATAACTGGAGAAAAACTTGTGTGGAGCTTTGTTTGCTATTAGACTTTGCTGAGTGGTACTACAATCTAATCAGAGCTCGTCACGTGACAAATCATAAATATTATCTTTTATATTTAAAACTCTCATAATTATATTTCCTATTAATTGAATACACCATAGATTAATCTAAGATTTCATTTATCCTCTAATCTCCTCTGTCTCCCATTTTTCTTCCCAAATTTTCTCTACGAGCTTCCTCCCCACTTTGTGCCTTTCCTTCCTTCACAAGAATAATGGGAAAAAAATTAAGGAGAAATTAGGTTCTCATCCCTCTTTCTTTTATTTCATTGATTAAAACCTTATTTCTTTGCAATTTTTTTATCACGGTCCTTAGGTTTTAATAAATGTCATTATTTCAATAATAAAATATTTGTATATTAGCATAATTAAATAAATTTCTAAAATATATTAATTTAGTATTAGAAATGTTACATTTGGTATATTTATATTTATGGCTTTATTTTGTATCATATATTTTTATTTTTAGTTTGTACCTAATTTTAATTTGCAACCCTTTTTTAAATTTGTACTAAATTTCCTTTTAGTTTTAAATTGTACCCATATATTAATTTCTTTTTGTGCCCTTTTCTTTAAAAGATTTATTTGTAGCGTGCACAGACTGCCAATGCGCCATGAAGCGCGCTACCAGATTTAGCGCCCTGGGAAAGCTGTTCCTCAGGGAAGAAGCAATCTGCAGGTGTTAATAGTGTAAATAGTTTAAACCAAAGAGGGAATAATAGGATAGCTAGGGAGAAAGGAGGGGAAGACCAAGCCACAAAGGGTTATTCCCTTGAAACCTAGTGAAGAAGCCTTCACTTACCCAAGGAGGGAGAGAAACCATTAGAAGGGGATTCAGATTAATAAAGATGAGGAAATAGAGAAAACATAGTGAAAGAGAACCACCCAAGAAGAAGCCCAAAAAGTTCCATTTAGCTCAGAAGCATACTTCAAGCCCCAAGCATCACCATCCATGCAACCTTAGTAATTTCCATAGCTTTGCATCAAACATCCCAGTCATTAGAAACCTTACCCAGATTATCCAGCAAAGAATGGCATGCAATCATGCAAATCTCTTCTCTCTTATGAAACTGATAATCTTCTAGCTTCCACACCACGCTTCACTTGAGCAAGTCATTATCTTGATCTTTCATGATATATTCGAGTCGTTGATGTTATCGAGGTATTTTCTAAGACAAGCTATCTCTTTTGAGATATCCTAGGACTTGTTGCGAATCCGCACAAAGGGAGACAAGAGGACGTTCTCAAAGCCCAAGTTAGCCTTGACCTAAAAGTCCCCCAACAAAGTACAACTAGTTTTACATATTGCATAAATACGATTCACCCTCTTGCTTTCACAAGTGCAATCTATTTGCACTTGACAGCTTGATTATCCATCTTCAACATGATGGCAGAAGTGGGAAAGAGAAGAAACTGAATACTCCTACGGCAAAACATAAACGTACCAAAGGGAGAATTTGGGAATGAAAAAAGGGGGGAAAGAAGAAAAAAAACATTAAATTAATCTCATATTTTTTACTAATTAGTAAGAAAAATAATTATGAGAATTTTAAATATAAAAGAATGATAAAGCTCACATTTAAGACCTATCACGTGACAAGTTTTGATTGGATTGTACTGCCACTTAGCAAAATTCAATGACAAGAGAAGCCCCATACAAGTTTTTCTTGAATAGAGAAAATAACTAAGTCGGTAACAATATTATTTCGAATACGGGTTTCACACAATTCTTTTATATTCTGCACACATTTATTTATTAATTTATTTAATTTAACGATCATAATCTTTTTTTCAATTTAATGTTAATTTCACCAAGTGAATTCCCCTCGCCTGGCCATTCGAGCTGTGATAATCTTACTTACTAAATAAATTAAATGGTTAATAAGAGCAACATATTGACTCTCAATTCTTTGTCATGTATATACTGTCACATCCCGGCCCAGGCCGCCACCACATTCCGGGCTCGACTCCACCATAGCACGATATTGTCCGCTTTGGGCCCTGACCACGCCCTCACGGATTTGTTTCTGGGAACTCACACGAGAACTTCCCAATGGGTCACCCATCATGGGATTGCTCTCGCGCACTACTCGCTTAACTTCGGAGTTCCTACGGAACCCGAAGCCAGTGAGCTCCCAAAAGGCCTTGTGCTAGGTAGAGATGTGAATATACATATAAGGCTTACAGGATCCATACCCCTGGGCGATGTGGGATCTTACAATCCACCCCCCTTAGGGGCCCGACGTCCTCGTTGGCACACTTCCGGCCAGGGATTGGCTTTGATACCAAATTGTCACATCCCGGCCCAGGCCGCCACCACATCCCGGGCTCGACTCCACCGTAGCACAATATTGTCAGCTTTGGGCCCCGACCACGCCCTCACGGATTTGTTTCTGGGAACTCACACGAGAACTTTCCAGTGGGTCACCCATCATGGGATTGCTCTCGCGCGCTACTCACTTAACTTCGGAGTTCCTACGGAACCCGAAGCCAGTGAGCTCCCAGAAGGCCTCGTGCTAGGTAGAGATGGGAATATACATATAAGGCTTACAGGATCCATACCCCTGAGCAATGTGGGATCTTACATATACACACATTATTTTATACATTATTTTTTCTATTCGTAGGCACATTTTTTTTTTGTCAAAATAACGTGTCACATTTCGGGTATAACATGTTATTGAAACACCTCATTATAAGGCTCCTTAACGACTACCTAGTACCATAGATTCATTTATTTTATTTTTATGTCGGGTATCATTTGAATTTATATATAAATTCAAAAACAATTTTACAATTATATAAAACAAATTTAAACAAAGTAATATCAAATTACACAAAAGACCCTCTAGTTTGAGCAATTTTCAACAGAGTCTCATAGTTTCAAATTTAACATTTGGTCCTCAAGTTTAGTGTTTTGGGTCCAGTCACTAACCCGCAAGCAATTGAAGACATGAACTTGTGCAACAGATGTCTTGTGTGGGGACATTTCAACATTTGAAATGCATTGACCAAAATCTAGTAGGATCCTGTGTGATAACTGAATTGGTTGATAAGTGGGCATTATATTAGTGCTGACTAGGACATATATGTGTGGTTAAAAGGATAAGGTTGTTAGTAGTAAGCTTACGGAGGAAGCTAACTAGCTACTATATTAGGAAGGGTTGTAAACAAAAAGGGGGTTGTTGTAATTGTTGTCAATTGTAATAGAAATTGCTACTCCTACACAGAAGTCAAGACACAAAGTTAGGGTTCTATCATTGGTACCACAGCCAGTGCCTTAGATCCTGCTTGATCTTTCTTCGTGTATGACCTGACTCGGTTCCAGATGCACTATGGAAACGCGAGTGAAAAAGCTTGAGTCCTTGTTTGCTGATTTCCAGCACGAGTTCAAAGATTCCAGAAATGAATTTCAAGAATCGGAACTGAATTTCGAGCTACCCAGGAGATGATCTTGCAACAATTGCAGACGTTATCGACAAGGGGTAGTGGGTCCGTCGGTGAATCATCGAAGGGAACACATTCCGATTACAATTTGTTGACTGGAGTGAATCCTCAATCTGGGCCTCAGTTTTTCTATTAAGAATCGATTTCGTCGCCTCGACAGCCATTTACCAAGATCGATTTTCCCAGATTTGGTGATGGCAATGAACCCTTGGGGTGGATCTACAAAGCAGAATACTATTTTGATTTCTTCGGCGTCAAAGATTTCAAGAAAGTGAAAATGGCATCATTCCATCTGGATGGCGAACCTTTACAATGGTTCCAATGGGCTAATTGTATCATAACATACCCTGGGTGCGAAGATTTCACACAAGCTCTTTGTCAAGAATTTGGTCCGTCAGAGTTCGACGATTCGGCAAAAAGCTTGGTTAAACTTTGCCAAACGGGATCTCTGCGGCATTACATCTTGCAGTTTCGAAGACTGGCGAATCGTACAAGGGAAGTTACCTCATCTCTTTTGTGATCTTGTTTTATTGGTGGTCTAAAGTCAGAGCTGCGTCATGACGTCAAAATTCTGAAGCCCAAAGACGTTCTTGAGGCCACTGCTTATGCTCAACAGATCGATGCCAAGTTGTCTGAATTAAAGGTCAAATATTTTCCTCGTTCATCTGTCAATTCTTCATTTGGTCCACCATTGCAACATATTACTGATACTTCTGTGGGAAATAACAACGTAAAACATGAGAATATGAGAAAATTGACCCTAGAAGAGGTCGAATATTGTCGAAAACATGGTCTTTGCTTCCATTGTAAGGAAAATTTTGTTAGAGGCCACACTTATGAGAAGAAACAAATTTTATTGATTGATGTTCAATATGATAATGATAATGAAGCCTCTGACACTGAGAGTTTAGAACCTGAGATTACAGCTTCTGCCCTTTTTGGTACCCCACCTCCTAGGTCAATTAAAACCATGAAGGTTTTTGGTAGTATTAAGAATTGTCCTGTGGTAATACTTATCGATTCTGGTAGTTCCCACAACTTCGTGGATTCTGTGTTGGTCAAGAAAATCAATGGAAAGTTGAATACAGGCCACTCTTTTAGTGTTAAGATTGGGGATGGGGGAAAAGTTAATACTACATGTTCTTTAGGGGCTGTTTCACTCAAGATTCAAGACTATCAGTGTACTACCGATTTATATGCCATGGCCTTGGGAGGTTGTGATGTGGTGTTAGGAGTTCAATGGCTCAAGACATTAGGTCCAGTTCTTTGGGATTTTGATAAACTGTACATAAAGTTTAGGAAGGGCAATACCACGTTCTGTCTTTCAAGTCCAGAAGCACCGAGTGAACATATTCAGGATGTTTCTATCTTTCACATGGAAAAGTTGCTTCACCAAGAATCTCATCAGTTGGAACAACTTCTGCAAAATAATGAGGTAGTTTTTCTTGCTCCTACTTGTTTGTCTCCTCAGAGATCACATGACCACAAAATTCCCTTGATAGAGGGTAGTAAACCACCTAGTATGAGACCTTACAGATATGGTCCTTTACAGAAAACAGAAATTGAAAAGTGTGTCTGAGAATTATTAGATGCGGGGTTTATTAGGGTCAGTAATAGTCCTTATTCTTCTCCAGTTATTCTAGTAAGGAAAAAGGATGACACTTGGAGAATGTGTATGGATTATAGAGGCCTTAATCTCATTACTATTAAGGACAAATTTCCCATTCCACTAATTGATGAGTTGCTGGATGAGTTGTATGGTGCTCATTTTTTCTCTAAGCTAGACCTCTGATCCGGCTACCATCAAATTTGAATGCACCCAAGTGATATTGAGAAGACTGCATTTTGAACTCATGATGGGCATTATGAGTTTTTAGTTATGCCCTTTGGGTTAACCAATGCCCTGGCCACATTCCAATGTCCTATGAACAAGATTTTCAGACCTTATCTGAGGAAATTTATCCTCGTATTTTTTTATGACATATTAGTGTATAGCAAGTCTTGGGAGTCTCATTTGGAGCATCTGGGAGTGGTTTTTCGACTTTTACAAGTCCATACCTTGTTTGTCAAGAAAACGAAGTGTGCATTTAGTCAAACCCAAGTCGAGTATCTAGGCCATATAGTGTCTAAAGAAGGGGTTGTAGCTGATCCTTCTAAATTGGAGGCTATTGCTACGTGGCGTATTCCCACGTCCATTAAAGCATTGAGAGGATTTTTTGGATTAACAGGCTACTACAAGAAATTTATTCCTGGTTTCAGCAAGATTGTTAGTCATCTCACAGTACTCACCAAGAAAGAAAATTTTAAGTGGTCTGATTCAGCAAATGCAGCAATCAATGAATTGAAACAGGCTATGTTGTCTCCACAAGTCTTAGCCCTCCTAGATTTTTCCCAACCTTTCATTATCGAAAGTGATGCATCAGGCTTTGGAATTGGAGTTGTTCTCCAGCAAGGTGGCAAACCTATTGCCTTTACTAGTAAGGCACTCAGGGTAAGGAGCCAAAATTTGTCTACTTATGAAAGAGAGATGATGGCTATCACACATGTCATTAAAAAATGGCAGTTATACTTGGTCGGGATGCACTTCATCATCAAAACAGATCATCATAGTCTGAAATTCTTTCTGCAAAATAAGGCCAATACTCCATTTCAGCAAAAATGGGTGTCTAAATTGCTTGGTTTTGATTACGAGATTCAATACAAGCAAGGATGTGATAATCAGGTGGCAGATGCACTTTCCAGAAGTCCTATTGCTGAAGTTTCTCAACATTCTAGCATAAAATTAGCTGCCATTTCCTACCCATATCTCAGTTGGTTAGATGATTTACGACGGCACACTAAACAAGTTGCTTGGATAATGGAAAAGACTTAGGAAGTTCTACATCCGTCTGATTCTACATTACTGAGTTCTCTGAAGTTTAAAGTTGAGAATGGGTTTCTACGATACAAAGGGTGAATTGTCTAAAGTCCAACCAGTCCTTGGCGACAGAAAGTCTTTGAAGAACATCACAATAGTCAGATTGTTGGTCATGATGGATTTTTGAAGACATATAAGCGGCTTTCCAGATCCTTTTCTTGGGTTGGCATGAAAAATGACATTAAGGATAGGGTTGCCAACTGTCAGATATGCCAACAGCACAAGTATGAGACCTTAGCTCCTACAGGATTGCTTTAGCCCCTGCCTATTCCTTCACGGGTATGGACTGACATATCTATGGATTTCATCATTGGTCTTCCCTCATGTTGAGGTTAAACTGTCATTTGGGTAGTGGTGGATTGATTATCCAAATACGCACCATTGGCTTTATCTCATCCTTATACTGCAACTTCGGTGGCAAACTTATTTGTGGAGCATATTCTTAAACTTCATGGCATGGCTGCGTCTATTGTTTGTGATAGAGATCCGGTCTTTATGAGCAAGTTTTGGAAAGAATTTTTTACCTTGCAAGGATCCTTACTATGTTTTAGCTCGAGTTATCACCCATAATCTGATGGTCAAACAAAGGTGGTAAATCAATGTTTAGAAACTTACTTGCAGTGCTTTTGTAGTCTGCAACCAAAAAAATGGACTCTTTGGTTACCGTGGGTAGAGTGGAGCTTTAATACAGCCTATCACTTTGCTACTAATCTCTGTCCTTATGAAGTGGTATATGGTCAGCCACCCACTGAGCTTCCAGCGTATGCAGCTAGTACTACTAAAATGGAAATGGTGGATCGATGTTTGTTGGAAAGAAATCGAGTTTTATCCCTCTTGAAGGCCAATTTAGCAGCACCACAAAATCGAATGACAGTACAAGCTAATAAGCACTGAACTAAAAAGGATTTTGAGGTGGGTGACTTAGTGTCTCTGCAGCTGGTACCTTATCAGCATATGTCATTGGCCTCTAACCCGTTTCACAAGTTGCAGCCTCGGTTTTACGGTCCTTTTGAAGTGTTAGCAAAGGTGGGTTCTGTTGCTTATAGGTTGACACTCCCAGACAACTCTAAGCTTTATCCAGTGTTCCATGTTTATTGTCTTAAGAAACATTTAGGGGTTGCTATTCAACCTACGATTCAACTACCTCTGCTAACTGATGATGGTATTTTACAAGATGCTCTTGTGGCTATTTTGGGCAGATGAATAATGAAGAAGGGTACAATTGCAGTTACGGAAATGTTGGTTCATTGGCAAAATCATACTCCAGAATAAGCTACATAGGAGACTTACTTAGACTTGAAGCTGCGTTTTCTAGGAGTTGCTCAGCTTTTAATACATTATATTTTGCAAAAATTTTTTCTGTTTTTCAAGTCTTGTATACAAGCCTTGTTTTGAGATGGGGGTATTGGTAGGATCCTGTGTGATAACTGAATTGGTTGATAAGTGGGCATTATATTAGTGCTGATTAGGACAGATATGTGTGGTTAAAAGGATAAGCTTGTTAGTAGTAAGCTTACGGAGGACGCTAACTAGCTACTATATTAGGAAGGGTTGTAAACAAAAAAGGGGTTGTTGTAATTGTTGTCAATTGTAATAGAAATTGCTGGTACTGCTACACAGAAGTCAAGATGCAAAGTTAGGGTTCTATCAAAATCACCAACTTTTCCAATTCTTTGGAGCGAACGTGGGAGTTAAACAATCAGTGGACTTTGTCGATAAACCTATGCCCAAAACACATCCTCATGTTAATGCATCAGATCTTCATCTTCAGTTTTACTGAAGTTGATGATTAGAAGAAATTTTTAAGTGTGCTTAGAACGGATTTATACACTAATTATCAAAATATATTTGGTTGAATTTTTTTCTTCTTTCCAACTAATTATATTATTACCCTTAGTGCATAGGGCCGTATTTTCAACACATTGAAGAATCTCTTGGTGATTAGGGTCTACATTGAAGAAATAAGCAAACTACGAGTTTAAAGTTAAAATTTAAAAAATTGAAACTACAGTTAACAAAGTGAAAAACTGTTACAACTAATTCGCAAACTGTACACCACGTTATCAGTAGGTGTGTACATCACCGAGTAAATTGGATAGGCATTGTCAATAGACTTAACTATGAACTTTCCGTTGGGCTTATAGCCATTGTTCTAAAAATCCCCGCCTAGCACCGCCTAGGCGCTAGGCGGTTGGCCACCGCCCCGATTAATGCCTAGGCGTTTGAAAATTAAGAAAGGAAGCCTAGACCTACTGAGGCGCCCGCCTAGACCGCCTAGGCACCCGCGTTGCTCACCCAGACCTGCCTAGGTTACGACTCACGTAGATAGAAAATAGATAACTTTCATTTTGCATTTTATTTTTTCCAATAAATTGTAAGAGACTTGTTGAATACTTAAATGAATACATATTATATGCATGTTCTCCATGTTTTCGTTATGTTCCAATACCTCCTAATACATATGTCATTCTATTTTGTAGTTTATAATGAAATTATATATATTTTAAGTATAAATAGACACTTATTTACACGAAATATAATAGATTTACTTAAATCCGCCTAGGCGCCCTCCTAGTCCCTGCTTAGCCACCTAGGCGCTAGGCCCCAGCTCGCCGCCCGACTAGCGCCTAGCATCTTTTAGAACCTTGCTTATAGCATATATTATATGACCTGACAAGCGCCTTGGGCCTCAAGCATCCACAACTTATTTTTTTTCAGAATTAATATTTTGACTTTTTTTTTGTTACAATTTAATTTTTATATATGAAAGGACCGATTTTCCTACATAAGTCCATCACGTGAAGGGAAGAAGGCAATAGATTATTAAAAAAAAAAATAACACTTTGGATTTTGTACAATTTTCTTATGAAGTTCGTTAAAATTTAAGATTACGAAATATTAGCGAATAAACTCATGAAGAAACTAATACCGCGCGCGTACGAGCTTATTTATGTCCAAGGACATTGCAATATGCAAGACTCGATCAAGATCCAAGACTCCAAGTCAGTGAATTTTAATTGCTTCCAAATCAAGGGGAGATATTCATCAGGGAGAGTTGTAAAAATGCATGGTAAATATGGAGAGTTGCCATATAAGGGGAGTGTTGTAAAAATGCATGGTAAATATGGATGTCCATTATGAAATTCAATTGTGGATGCCACATATGAGGGATGTCCACTATGTAGTGGGTGTAGTAGGTAAAGGCTTAATGAGTGTAGTAGGTGAAGGCATTACATGAATGTGGTAGGTTTTGATTTAACATCTTGCCTATTCATTTGCTTATATAAGGAAGGCCAAATTTAAAGAAGAAAGGACAACATCAAAGAGAGGAAGAAGAGATGAGAGAATAGAGAAGGTTATCTTTGTACTCCTATTATTCTAGACTCTAAATGAAAGAACCATTGTTGCTTCGAGGACGTACTTCAATCACACTGACTGTAGAGGAAGCTTGTAAATATTGTGTCTTATTTCATTTATTCCATTGCACACATACCACCGATTTTACAACACGTTATCAGCATGAGAAGCTCTCGTGTTAGTGGAAAGCACAGCGTCATAAATCCGGCGAAGCATTACCTACCTCTCACCTCTATCACCTAGAATCTCACTATTAAGAAAATCTTTTCATTTCATTTTCAAATCTCTGTACTACTGATTTTCTTGAAGCAACTATATATCTTGTTGTATGACTGTATATCATCCTTTGCAAAAGCAAAAGGGTACAGACTCAAAATCCGTTGAAAATCTGACAACCATAAAATTCCAACAGTACGATCGTCACAGATGTTTAAAACACCAATTCAGTTTCAAATTCCGCAGAAAACAGGACAGCCATCTTATGAGTATCGAAACTCCTTTTTCAGTAGCTCGAATCGAAATTATTTCTTCACGAAAGTTGTTTGGTATCCTCTTATCCGTGTCATAATAAAATTTGAGCTAAATCTAACAGTTTGAACTTCTCATAAGTTGCAGGCACTATTCTTGACTCCAAAAATTATGGGAATCGTTTCGACTCTTTCGAAACTCACCGGAGGAACACAAATTGAGACTTATTGTTACTTTCACTTCTTGGGTAACTAAAAGACTTAAGAGTTGTAAAAATAAAATAAAATAAAATAAAAGGGATGAAACAAAAGGAAGTGGCAAACAAAGAAAAAGAAAAGAAAAGAAAAAATGATGGAGACTTAATCATCACCCATTCTATTATTGCTTTATTTATGTGAATGATGCAGGTTTAAAGTCCTTTCACAAGTTCCATTTACTTAAAAGAAATTTATTTACAGTTTGTGGAATTATCGCATTTTGCTTTAAGTTTTGATTTATTTAATGGTGTTGAATTAAAGCTCTTGTCACAAGCTTTATTTACTTAAAAACAATTTATTTATCATGGCTGGAATTACCGCCTATTGCTTTAATTTATTTATTGTACTTTTTTTTTGTTACAATGAATATATATAGGACCCGAAGATCCTTGAAAAGATTAGAACATGCAGTTTCTTGATCCTCATCATATAAAATAATTGGACCCGAAGTTCCATCATGTAAAAAGATCGGACCTAAATTTCCTTGATCATCATCATACAAAAAGATCGGGCATGAAGTCCCTTGATCGTTAAGATCATATATGAAGTTTCTTGGTGAGTACCGCAGTGCCACAACTTAATTGTAATAAAGGTCATAAGAGTATCAGTCCACATACTATTAAATAAGGAACAAAAGTTCCTTGATTCATGTAAATCATGATATAATCCATGCATATTTGCTGGAGAGTTTACATCTCAAAGTTTTGATGATTATTGCATGTCACTGGGGCATTGATGTTGAACACCATGTTCCTCATGTCCATACTCAAAATGGTTTAGCAAAAGCACTTATTAAGCGGATAAAATTGATTACATGTGCTCTGCTCATGAAAACGAAATTCCAGTTTTCTACATGGGGACATGCCATTTTACATGAGGCATTATTAGTTCAGTTGAGACCTATTGTGAACCATCAATACTTCTCAGTACAACACGTGTTTGGGCACCAGCCAAACATTACACATTTACGTGTTTTTGGTTGTGTTATCTATGTGCCTATTGCACTGCCACAATGTACTAAAATGAGGCATCATCGCAGATTGAGAATTTATGTTGGATTTGATTCACCATCTATCATTCAATATTTGGAACCCTTGACTGGGGATATGTTTATTGCGCAGTTTGCAGACTATCATTTTGATAAGACAATTTTCTCGCCGTTAGGGGGAGAAAAGACCGTTCCAGAAAAACGACGAGAATTGTCGTGGGATGTACCCACTTTGTCTTATTTGGACTCACGAAGCGATCAATGTGAAAATGAAGTGAGAATAATTGAATGATGCAACGATGTGCCAATCAAATGCCAGATGCATTTAATGATGCAACGAAGGTGATAAAATCACATATACTTGCTGTAAATGTGCCTACAAGAATTGATGTCACTGTTGGACAAAATAATGCGGCTGCAAATGATTTATCTGTTGCACACCTGAAGCATGTTAGACCCTCAGACTCAAAAGATTTAATCCTTTGAAAGAAGAAGAATAGGGCACTACTAAACTATTGCTTAAGGATTCAAATTGCTTGAAATATGCCCTGGAAGGATAAAACATAAATTATGTACTTAATACCAATGGATGGTATAAATTACCTTAGTGAGTAGTATCATTATGATATTGTTGCAACACATTAAATCTCTTGCAATAGTTGTTGATATTAGATTGGAACTCTTGAAGAGTCTAGAAAAATTATAAAATGTTGAAAGGAATATTGTCTTAAGCTGCAGATCGAACAATATGCCAACACGAATCTTATCCATGATGTTTATGATATTAAAGAACCATATAGATTGAAGATTATAAGTTGAATACTCAAATGATTAACCAATATTCAGACACTAAGAAGAATCATTTATCTTCGTGATGGTCCATAGGTACCACATCTTAGTGAAGTATATGCTTTATTGTATTGAGCACAACACTATTCTAGTCCGTTAAAAGGTTCATTGATTTATATTCTTGGAACTAGAATATTTCATAGGTTCATTGATTTATATTCATAGAACTAGAATATTTGATAGGTTCATTGATTTATATTCTTGGAGCTAGAATATTTCATCGTTTCCTTATTTATTTATTGATTATGGAACTAGAAGTTTTCATGGGTTTCTATATCTAACAAGCTAGAATAATAAAATTTCAAGCATAGGGGAGGAAATTTTTATACATACATTATTTGGCAAAACCCCAGAAGGAGAAGGCACTAGAGACAAATCATATGAAGCCTCAAGTACTTGGCAGGACCTCAAAAGGAAGATGAACTGGAGATTGATCATGTGACGCCTTAGTACTTGACAGAACTCCAGAAAAAAAAAGCCATCGGAGGTTGATTATTTGGAGCCTTAATACTTGGTAAAACTCTAGAAAACGAAGGCAATTGGTACTTTTGGAATGAAGCCACAAACATCTGATGGTCACTTTTGAATCCGACTTTCGGATTCCTGCAGCTGGTTAAGCTTTCTTTTCATACTCGTTGAGTAATTATTTGCAAGCATGTGCAACTCTCTATTCTCATGCTTGAGCCCTCTGATCTCTTGTCTAAGAATTATCACCTCAACCATTAATGATTCGACTTGCCAAGTTCGAGCAAGTAGACATTGGCCTATATTGGATACAGAGCTCACACATTGAACACTGAAAGCCAGAGAGTCTAGAATAACCAATTCATTGGGCCATTTTGAAGGTATCATGTTATCCTTGGGAGTGAGAAGATTTCTAGCTACCACTATAGTGGTTACGTTATTCTTCAACACAGAGCCCCCAACTATAAAAGGACCATTAGCAGATAAGAATGATCAGTGTTATATATTATCTTGAGGAGACATGTCTACATTTTCCTCAACATTCAAATTAAAACGGCAGTCAGATAGGCAAGCCATTTTTAGAAATGATGAAGGAAAATGATGTCAGATAAATTGAAATATCAAAAGTGCAAAAAGGAAAAATTTCTATAGGCAGCAACTTTCTGAGCATGCTTTTGAACACAATTGATGCCTCTATAAAAGAAGAGGCAACATGGCCACTTGTTCAAAAATCTAAGAGGCGCCACTCTCTGAATTTCAAAAGCCAGATTTTCCTGAATGAAGTTCATTGGCTCTTTTCAGACGCAATCTCAACTTTTCGGACATCATCGGCAACTTTGTCAAAGATCTCTGTCAAAGTTGAAACCCGTGAATTTTACATTTCCAATTACACCATTGTTGTAACATATTTTTTTTTTCTCTTGTCCTTTTCTTTGACCTTGTTCTTACTTGTAAGACAAGGAGAAAGAAAGCAATTAGTTGGAACCTGAAATCAAACTTTCAGTCAGGAACCGGCTGCCTGGGTCCTTTCCCTGATTGCTTACCAAGCATTGTTCTCGAGTAGTCACCTTCAATTGTTGTTAGGTCTCAGATTTCCTAAGCAAACACCTCTGACCAGTTGATATGATTTTGGCTCTTTACACTGAAAATGCTAAGCATGGTTGAGTCGCAGAGAAGCGATGTTTTGAATGATCATTCAAAGGTAAAGGTTGCGCACCATTTCTGCTATGCAAGAGACTAAAGCAGAATGATCAATGATAAGCCCACAAAAATTCAAGGATTGCATTGACACGCATCAGCCTAAAGACTTTGAAATCAAGGGAGATATTCATCAGGGAGAGTATCCAAAACAGATCAAGATTTTAACGAGGCAACCAATATTGACATATTGCCATATAAGGGGAGTGTTGTAAAAATGCATGGTAAATATGGATGTCCATTATGAAATTCAAGTGTGGGTGCCACATATGAAGGATGTCCACTATGTAGTTGGTATAGTAGTTAAAGGCTTAATAGGTGTAGTAGGTGAACGCATTAAGTGAGTGTGGTATGTTTTGATTTAACATATTGCCTATTCATTTTCCTATATAAGGAAGGCCAAATCGTAAGAAGAAAATACAACATCAAAGAGAGGAAGAAGAGATGAGATAATAGAGAGAGTTATCTTTGTACTCCTATTATTCCAGACTCTAAATAAAAGCACCACTACTGCCCTGAAGACGTACTTCAGTCACACTGATTATAGAGGAACCTCGTAAATATTGTGTCTTATTTCTTTTCTTTTTTTCCACTGCACACATACCATCGATTTTACAACATTTCCTAATTTCACTAAACTCCAATCCATCACTAATTTGAAGAACCTTGTTGTGAAACACTAGTCATATGATTTTTGGCTACTAAGTCAAGTCAAGACTTGTACTTATTTTTATGCATATCCATCAATTATTCCTCATATTTTTTTTATAAGATGCTAGCATTTATATGATGCTGCCTGATGTGTCGATATTATGCTATATATTTTATGTTAATCTTAGTATTGATTTATTGGTTATTTTGGTGAAATTTTGATACTTTGATTATATTTCCAATGTAGGGCGTTCCACTTCCTCTTGAGCAAAAAGTTATCAAACAGACGAACTTTGGAGTAATTCCAATTAGAGTAATTCCACTTCGTGAGTTCCTCAGCTTGTTCATGCCGAAGTTTCAGATTTTTTCTACCTAGCGGTTAATTTATGGCAATGAAATAAAGGAGCAGTGCGCAGTGCTATCAAACTAACATTTTCGGCTTATTTGGCTTTTTCACGTCCAAGATGATGTCTTTTGAGTTCGAGGTCTTCTGGAGATATGTTCATGACATCCTATGCTTTAAAATGAGTCATCTTGGGCCCGATTTGAAGGTGTTTTGGTTTAGAAACCTGCGATTCTTTGTGGCTATCTTGATTTTTCAAAGTTAGAATAGGAATGTATTTCCTAGTTATCTTATTTTATTATGTTTCCTAGTTTTATTCTAAGACATTTTATAGTAATGATTTTATTTTGTAGTAGTATAAATAAGGTTATTTAGCCATTAAGGTTCTCTACGCATCAATTTAGAGAACTCGGCTTAAAAGAGCTTTTGAAGATTCAACTTTATGTATAAGGTGTTTTCATCCATGTTCTTAATAAATTTTGCTTTATGAGTTTGTAACTAATTTCTTTTACTAAGGCGAGGCCACAGGCCTTAGCAAGAATATGTAGTTTCTTTTCAATTTACTTATGATATTATGCATGCATGTTTTGAATTATTAATCACTGCTACTTTCTTGATATGACTGTTAACTACCACCTTCAAAACTGGAGATAAAAACACACAAAAAAACTTGCAAGAGTACAAGGTAGTTGTAGTAAGAATGCTCATGCAAGGTCGTTCCCACAGAGATTATTTAAAACAATTTATGACCAAACCTTAATTAATTATTTAAAACAAAGTTTGAAAAAAGTTGATTTTGGAAATTAAAATAATAAAAACAAATTTAATTAAAAATATTAAAGAAATCAGCAAAGTTAAAATAAACTAAAATAAAATGGTTTTGAAAACCAATTTGTAAAAACACTAGGGTTCCTCCATACCGTAACAATCCTACTTTGTTCTTCCAATCACTTATGAACATATTTTGAAAGTTAGGTTTTCCTAAAGTATGTGCTACTTGGAACTCCAACCTAGAATGTATATCAAACATGTAACCTATTCGAACGTTCAGATCGAATGTGAACATGAAATACTCATTAAGTTTTATGAAAACCCTTTGAAAGACCATGCAACCCTCAAGACATGGTCTTCATAATTATTAACCACAAGAAGCCAATGCCAATTTCAGGGAACCTTCTAACCAAAATTGCATCAAACTACTTTTCTAAATATCCTAATGGTGGTCTCGCCCTAGCAAAAGAAATTAGTTACAGACAAGCATAAAACAAAATATTATTAAGAACATGGATAGAAAACACCTTGTAGATAAAATTGAATTGTCAAAAACTTTCAAAGTCAAGTTCTCTAAATTGATGTGCAGAAAACCCTAAAGGCTAAATACCCTTATTTGTACTACTACGAAATAAAATTCTTACTAAAAAGGTCTTAGAATAAAAATAGGAAACATAATAAAACAAGATAACTAGGAAATACATTTCTATTCATAACTTTGGGAAATTTGGACACAAAAAAAGAATCCCACGTTTCTAAACCAAAACACCTTCAAATCGGGCCCAAGATGACTCATTTTAAAGCTTGGGATGTCCTAAACATATCTTCAAAAGGCCCTCGAACCCAAAAGACACCATCTTTGACGCCAAAAAGCCCAAATAAGCCCAAAATATTACTTTGACAGCACAGTGCGCTGCTCCTTTATTTCATCGTCATAAATTAACCGCTCAGTAGAAAAATCTGAAACTTCGATACAACCAAGCTGAGGGACTCACGAACATCCTCTAATTAGAACTACTCCAAAATTCGTCTGTTTGGTCACTTTTTACTCAAGAGTAAGTGAAATGTCCTACATTGGAAATATAAATAAAATTATCAAAATTTCACCAAAATAACCAATAAATTAATACTAAGATTAGAGTAAAATATATAGCATAATATCGACTCATCACGCAACATCATAGAACTGATCGCATCTTGTAACAAAAATATGAGGAATAATTGATGGATATGTAGACTTGAACTTGGCCATCTAATTGTGTGTAAAAATGAGTACAAGTCTTGAGTTGACTTAGTAACCAGAAATCATATGAATGGTGTTTCGCAACAAGGTTTTTCAAAGAGCCTATACCACATCGAACTTTAATGATCTGAACCGTCTATTTTTCAAGTTGCACATCATAGGTCATCGTTGCACAGAAAAGTATCATTTACCTTACACTTGGATTAGTCATATCAAATATCATCAAAAATTTATAATTACATTCTTTAAGGGAAGAGTTACAGCTTCTCTTATTTCCCGTCCTTCAGAGTCTTCGCATGCAAAGCGTGGTGGAACTCTAGCAGAATTAGAAAACATAGAGCAAATGGAATACACTTGCCTGAATTAGAAATTGAGGAATTTAGAGAACTAGAAGAAATTTCAATGTATCTTAGGAAACAAAGTGTTTGTCAATTTCTTTGAAGTCAATTAGATGCTTCAAATCCTCTATCCCTTAGTGTAGATAATATCGTTTGTTTAACAAAAGAAAATTAGATGCCTCAAATATTTCCGATTTGGCTAATATTTTGCAAAGATGATCTATGAAATGCAACTTCAAAAAGAAACGGCTTGGATAGTTAAAATTCGATGTGGTGTGGGCCCAACAACTAATCTCCATTTTTTTATAAAAAAAAAAAGATGAAAATCCCTTATCTTAAAGACTTCCTATATACATTAATGATTACGATCGTCTAGTCATGTATATTTACGCTGGAGGCTGAGTCTGACCACTTGACGATTAATGCCATGGTATTTGTCCCCCAATTAATCTTCATTTTTATTTGTACCTTTTCTGTGTCGGGCTACTGGTGAGTCTCCTTTCACTTCTAATTCATGTTTTTTTATTCTTTGTCATGTTTTTTTATTGCTTTGCTAAGACTACTAATCCCATGTTTGATGCAAGCTGGACTAAACTTAAATGAGACTAAGTCAGACACGTTCCGACTAAGTACTTCGCTAGGTTGTCCTAGTGAGACCCCCTAAAACATATGGGATTCCTAATCCCGTATCCAACTTCGTTTGCACGTCTTTGTCGCCTACAACTCCGACTCCCTTACCCATGCCTAGATCTCAAACCCATTGCCTAAATCTCAAAATCCAACATCTAAAATTCAAAACAAATGCAAAACCTCCAAAAGCACCTGCAGATGAATCCTCCACACAAATTCAAAACAAAAAGGCAGAATCACCAAAAAAATTCGAGATTTTCCTAGAAAATCAATGAAGGCGCTGGGTGGAGAGCTCCGATAAATCATGTGCGTGAATCTCTACATAAAGAAAATAGGGGGAAAGTGGACGAGGGAGAGTGGAGGAAGAGAATGGGTGGAGGAAAATAGGGAGACATATACGGAGAGGAAGATAATTCTAGAAAAATGGTGAAACGGGATAAAAAGAGGGAGAGGAGAGGGAGAGCCTGGCGGAGGAAAAGAGGAATGGGTTAAGATGATTTTAGAAAAAAAAATAGAAAAGATATTGGCTATTATATAGAGAGATGATTCTAGGCAAAAAATGATAAATCACTAATAAAATATTAATAAATATAGATTAAATAATATAATATTTGAGTCTTTTAGTTATCCTGCTTCTTAGTCCGACACTATACCAAACGCTTCACTAAGTTAGTCCTGCTTAGTCTAGTCTAAGCCAGTCTAGCTCAGTCCCTTAAACTAGTCCAGTTCGAATTAATCCGGTGCAACAAACGCACTCTAAATGGACAATGAAAGAGGCAAGCGAGACTAAGGATTAATTTAAGTAGCAGTTGAGAACTTGAGATACGAATATAGTTTGGGGATACGAGTCTTAACCTGCATAGATTTTGGACTTTAAGATCTACTATTTAATTGTGGCCTAATCATATTCTCTGGAGATTTATTTGTCCCATCGCTCCATCCTCCCAGCTGGGACTAATTAATAGTCCTTGCAGAACAGTCAGACAAAAACGAAATATCCATTGTTCACGGTGAACTTGGTGCAAAACTATTGTACCAGTAAGGATCATTAGTCAGTCGGTAGCAACATACTTTGGACTATTGGTTGTGTTAGGATTTTTGTTGGGAGTGTCAATTCTCCATTTTAAAACTGGCTTTCTGATGCTATATATTTTATTTTTGGGTAAATTACACAAAATTACATCAATTATTGGTCGAACTACAATCTCATACCTCATGTTTTAAACATTGCAATGTCATATATCAACTTATGAATTCGTTACAATGTCAAACCTCTGTTAAATTTTTTGTTAATTTTGCTGTTAAATGATGACGTGGTAGGAACAGAACCCACCCTTTTGCTTAATTATTAAAATAAATTATTAATTTTTTGTTTAACAATTAAATTAATATAAAAAATTCAAATTAAATTTTATTTAACAATTAAAATTAATTTAGAAAAAAAAAAAGCAAACTTTCTCCTCATTTCTCCCAGAAATTGTCCCCTTCGTCCTCCCCTAGCTCCCTCCTCCATCCCCTTCTTCCTTGTCTTTAAACACAACCAAATTTGGACTACTGGATCTAACCAGAGTGTACACCCAAAGCAAATTTAAGTGGGGGAAAACACTTGTAGGAAATTTTGAGTAGAATTTCATTGTCCTACATTGGTCACCACCAAAAGGTTCCCTCACTTTATAAGGTTTTGTTCCTTATAGAAAGTGATTGGAGTGATGGACCTTGAAGAATAAAATTGGGCTCACCCTTGGGGTTGGACTTTGGGGTGTACTAATTAATTGATAATTAATTATGGTGAAAGAACGCAGAAAGCAAACACCCCTTTGAGAAGATGCATCCCTTGTCCATACCTGATGCGAGGCATAATCATATTATATATACATGCATCTGCATGGCATCTAGAACACAAAAAATATCAAATTCTTCTTCTACATTCCTAAACCTTCTTACTGAGAGAACCATAAAGAAATTCACCAGAAGTCAGTTTTCCAGTGCTCGAATTCTAATTTGATCGTTGAATCCTGGTGAAGCAGATGTCCATATAACTACAAGCACTAAGTAGGGGTGAAATATCTGTTTCAAAGACATTGCGGTACGCAAGCCTCGATCATCAGTTTATCTGTTTAATATTATTTCGTTGTTCATATTCTGTTAGGTTAATTGTTCGCATTTATTATTTAGGGTTTTTATCACAAATGGTCCCTGAAATTGACCCACCCAATCAAGATAGTCACTGAAATTGAAAATCAATCAATGTAGTCCCTGAAAATAGTTGTTGCAAATCAATGTGGTCATTCAATCACAATTCTGTTAAAATTTTTGTTAAGTGTTGATGTGGCACATAAATGAATCCCAGAAATTTAATTAAATATTATTATGTGAATAAAAAATATTTAAATAATAAAAACAATTGTTATTTTTTATAATTAAAAAATTAACAAAGAAGAAGAAGAAGGAGATGACTGAACACTCCCCTCCTATTCACATAAATGATGGAATTGGAAGGAGAAATCCCAAGCTCCTAGTCCGACCATCTGCGTTCGCTTTCGAAGCCATTTAACACCTGAAATAATTCCCACACTAACTAATTGCCACAGAAAACGAAATCCAAAAAATGCAAATACTCTCTAATTACAATAAAAAAACACAAAACTTGAGTTTTTGGTTTCCCAAATGAGATCCAACAAAGATCAGAGCTT
Organism: Cotoneaster glaucophyllus; assembly: GCA_036320875.1. NCBI lineage: Eukaryota > Viridiplantae > Streptophyta > Magnoliopsida > Rosales > Rosaceae > Cotoneaster > Cotoneaster glaucophyllus. Next base: position 18,144,113 of record CM070062.1, read on the forward strand.
TACTGTGCTGAGGTTCAGATTAAATTTATCAAACACCAAGGATCAATCTCGACTTAACGCAAAAGGAAAAAGCGAGAAGAGGGTCAAGATTTATCCAACGTATCAGAGGAAAAAGAGGGGGAAAAGCAAAAGAAAAAAGAGAAAATCTTCACTCTTTTTTCTACGTTCGAATGATGAGGGTGAGAAATTGATATTATGAGAGAGAGAGAGAGAGAGAGAGAGAGAGAGAGAGAGAGTGAAGGTGGAGGATTCATTGGTGGTGATGGAGACGCGACGCAAAGCCTTTGAAAAAACCTCAAAGAGCTTTAAAATCTGGTGATTGAGGGCGATGAGATCCTTTTCTGAATTGTGGATTTATGAGTTTGCTGTGACTTTCATATGGGGAACTGGATTTTCTCTTTCCAATTTCATCATTTCTGTGAATATTTCTGTGAATAAAAGGGGAAGAAGATGATGAACAATGTTCAATCATCTCCTTCTTTTTTTTTAATTAAGATTTTAATTATAAAAATAACGATTGTTTTTAATTATTTAAATATTTTTTATTCACATATTAATATTTAATTAAATTTGTGGGACCCATTTATGTGCCACATTAACACTTAACAGAAATTTTAATAGAATTGTGACGGAAGGACCACATTGATTTGCAACAACCATTTTCAGGGACTACATTGATTGATTTTCAATTTCAGGGACCATCTTAATTAGGTGAGTCAATTTCAAGGATCATTTGTGATAAAAACCCTATTATTTATTATCATCTATAAATTTATCATTGATTGTTGATTTTTATCCAACACGACCAGACTCCACCTTACAAATTTGGGTACGTTGCAATGGTTGATGTAATCGAGGCTGTGGGCGAGGTCGGTGGCGATCTGTATCTGGGAAAGCCACGATGACAGGATGATGTAGCTGCTGGAAAAGGGGCACCGAAGAGCTTGATAAGGCTGGAGTGGTGTGATTTGTAGATGAAGGAAAGGCGGCGCTGGAGGACGAGGAAAGAGATGGGGTGGCGGGATTTGCGCTGGAAGATGATGGCGTTTTTGGAGCGAAGAGAGCAGCACTAGGAGGAGGAGGTGGATGAGGAGGAAAGGTGGCGGTGGGGGAGGAAGTTGGAGGTGGCAGAGTGGTCTCATGGAGGTCGTAGATTTGGGGGTTCTCGGTGATGAAGCTTTGCAGGATAGTTGTGGTGTAGTCACTGGGGTGTCTACAACTTGAATGCTTCATTGGCAAATCTGGAGGAAAAAGTTTTTTTTTAAGAATTAATTTTAATTGTTAAATAAAAAATCATTTCAATAATTTATTATTAATTAACCCCGCTCTTGCCATGTCATCATTTAACAACCAAAATAATAGAAAATTTAACAGATGTCTGATATTGCAACGAATTCATAAGTTGAGGTATGACATTGCAATGTTTAAAACATGATGTATGTGATTGTGATTTGACCCATAATTTTGTATTGTCAATTGATGTTATGATGAAACGTGAATTAGTTTGGTAAAACCATAATTATTTCAATTTCTTACATTAAATTTAAAGTTGGCTTTTTAGCCGAAATGGTCCCATAGATTTGCATAACATATCACTTTGGTCCCTGAGATTAAAAATCAATAGAAATGGTCTATGAAATTGTCCACCATCCAATATTTTGGTCTTTCTGTTAAAAACTCTATTAAGTGGTCCCGGAGCTCATACCGAAAACTGAGATTTTTGGCCGGAAGTTTGGGCAATTTTTAAAGCTCCGTAACTCAATTATTTCTTAACCAAATTCGACCCATAATATATCAAAATGAAGATAGGAAAGTGTTGAATAGATTGTACCTATTTGGAAGCCCATTGGTTGCTGGAGATGGCCGAAAAATAGCCTGAAAGGTCATTGGTCCGCAGGAAAATTGGAAAACTCGCCGAAAACTAGGTAAAATTTAAACGTTCATAACTTCTTTAATACTCAACGAAATCAAGTGATTCAAAAACAAAAATCATACTTCTCGACGAAACAAAGAGAATGATACCTTTCTCAATGGCTAAATCATCGTGGTTTGGCCGAAAAATGGCTCAAAATTGACTAACAAGATGAGACCAAGATAGCCACTTTCGAACAATTGGCCAAACCACGGCGAGTTAGCTGTTGAGAAAGGAACTTCTCTTTGTCTCGTCGAGAAGTATGATTTTTAGTTTTGAATCACTCGATTTTGTTTAGTATTGAAGAAGTTATGAACATTTAAAGTTTACCCAGTTTCCGACGAGTTTTTCCAATTTTCCTGCAGACTAGTTACCTTGCAGGATATTTTTCAACCAAACCACAACGTGTTATCCATCGAGAAAGGTACCCTTCTCTTCGTCTTGCTGAGAAGTATGATTTTCGTTTTTGAATCACTCAATTTTCGTTGCGTATTGAAGAAGTTATGAACGTTTTAAGTTTACCCAGTTTATGGCGAGTTTTCCAGTTTTTCCGCCTACCAGTCATTTGTTAGGCTATTTTTCCGCCAAACCAAGGTGAGTTAGCCATCAAGAAAGGTACCATTCTCTTAATCTTGTCGAGAAGTATCATTTTTGTTTTTGAATTACTCGATTTCGTTGAGTATTGAAGAAGTTATGAATGTTTAAAGTTTACCCAGTTTCTGGCGAGTTTTCCAGTTTTCTCTCAGACTAGTCACCTTTTAGGCTATTTTTCGACCATCTCTGGCAACCATTGAGCTTCCAAATAGGTATAATCTTGTTCAACACTTTCCTATCTTCATTTTGATATATTATGGCTCGAATTTGGTTAAAAAACGATTGAGTTACGAAGCTTTGAAAATTGCCCAAACTTTCGACCAAAAATCTCAGTTTTGGGTATGAACTTCGTGACCACTTACCGAAGTTTTTAATGGAATGACCAAAATAATGGATGGTGGACAATCTCAGGGACCATTTCTATTGATTTTCAATCTCATGGACCATTTTGGCTAAAAAGCCTTTAAAGTTTGGTACAAGAACAATACACTATATAATTAAATTATATCTAATGTAAGAGTAAATTGTAGCAATGGTCTCTCAACTTTAATCAAATTGAAAAAATGGTCCCTCAACTAAAAATACATTACCATTAGTCCCTCAACTCATTAAAATGTGTAGCTATGGTCATTTTCGTCAACTTCGTCGGAATTTTGTCAAAATAAATTATGTTGGAATGACCATTGCTACAATTGGGGTCCCTCAACTCATCAAAACGTGTAGATATTGTCCTTTTCATCAACTTCGTCAGAATTTTGTCGAAATGAGTTATATTGGAAGGACTATTGCCACAATTGGGTTAAAGTTTGAGGGATCATTGCTCCAATTGGGTTAAAGTTGAGGGACCATTTCTCATTAAAGTTGAGGGATCAATGGTAATGGATTTTTAGTTGAGGGACCATGGTTGCACGTTTTGATGAGTTGAGAGACCAATGGTAATGAATTTTTAGTTGAGGGACTATTGCTCCAATTGAGTTAAAGTTAAGGGATCATTGCTACTATTGGATATTAAACAATAGAAAAGTAGGGAATCAGAGAACTTGAGAATAGGTAAGTAAAGAATGAACCACATTGTTGATCACAAGTCGTTTTGATGAAATGCTTCCTTATCATAGATGAGAATACAAGGTATACTAATCATTTTCATTCTTGATATACACTTTGTTTACTAGCACACAAGAAATGAAAAAATAAGTAGATTTCACGTTTATAATATGTCTCATTCCTAATTTTAACAAGGTATCATTATTTTTCTTTTTTGGTCGAACAACAAGGTATCATTATTAGGAGGGTATATTTATCCATACCTAAAAAATTCAGATATCATTCACACATTATATCATTCTTATTTTTGAGAGCGTAAGTAAACGTGCTCGAATAGTATTTTATTACTAATTTTAAGGCGAATATCATTTTATTTTTTTATTTCTTTGGTGAGAGTATATACAGTAAAAAATAAAATGATTTTATTTGTTCTCATGCACATTTCTGATAAGTAAACATAAAATACTATAATTTGGATGGAAAAAGATAATCAATATACAATAATGTTTGTGTGTGTGTTTTCGTAAATTATTTTATTGATTTAAAATGCCCAATGCTTGCAAAATATTTTGCTTTGGGTGCAGATAAGAGGCTTAAGGGGAAGGGATATAAACTTAGACATGGGTGTAAGGTCAAATATTGACTACTATTAGAGTTATGTCTTCATCCGTTCACTTCTAATTAATATCGGGATATTGCAACGAGTCGGTGGAATTACAATTTTAAGTTATACCAAGGTGAGTGAGCGTGAAGTAATGGATTGAAGAGAAATACTTTAATTATCAGAGCAATCTAATATTTACAGAGAAGTGTATAATATTGAAAGACTTGAAACGGGTCTAAAAGAATTGAGACTGTATCATCAATGCATAGTATTATCAAATCACTTATGTTATACTACATGAATTAATATCATCACTTGACATCTTACAAACTTAAAAACAAAAAATTGTGGTGATAGGTTACAAACAAAAATATTTGGTGGCTATAGGGTTTGGGAAGGGTGGCAAGGAAAGACGTAAAATGAGTCAATGGCAATAAAAAAAAGTACAGTTTATAGTTTGTACGTCGAAGGTCATTATCGTTTAATATGTAGAGTCCATAAAGCTACTCAGAATGTATCGATGGTTGGTGGCATGGCCTAGAATCCCGCTAACTTATTTTTATCTTTTGGCTTTTGCTCTTTTAGATCACATGTGTCACACCATTCATACGTGTACGTGTGTGCGCATCATTGGACATTGGACATGAATTTGTATGATGAGCTACTCAGAGTAAAAGGAAATTTGTTGGTTTGGTGTATGAAGAAATACTGGTCTGTCTCACTTTGGTCCAATGTCAATACATAGATTAAATTGAAGGAAAATTTTCATCTTGAAATAATGCTTATTAATTGGTTTGGCATTAAATTAGGTTGTACTATTGCTCTACCATGCCAAGTTTTGGTAACTTAAAACTAAGTTGGTTAATCGAGATTTGCATCAAGTCGTATTGAATTTATGATTAAGTTCATCTTACATCCACATCAACCTACTACTCTTAAAGTAAAAAATAATATTGGTCTCCACATGAACAAAGGTATATATAATCTTAGGGCGTGTTTGTTTGACCTTCTTAGGGGGGACTGGACTGGACTACACTAAGTGGGATTATAGTCTGATGTTTGGTAGGGGCAAGGATTAGGTTTAATGGGACTAGCCCTCACTCGCACGGATTAAACCCCTCGCTAGGAGTTCTTAGCGAACCACCCCAAAAACGTCCGGATTCGTAAGACCTCCTCCCTCACGTCGTCCTCCTCCTCTTGCGAGAAAGAACTTGGGTCATCGTCCTCCTCCCTCACGTCGTCCTCCTCATCCTCATCTCTGCGTCCTGCTCGCAGTCAGCTGCATCCTGGTCGCCCTCATCTACATCCTGCTCCTCATCTGCTCCTCTCGTCGTCCGCTCCCTCGTCTTCGCGTAAAAGATCTGCTCGCGATTTGGGTGGTAAGCTTCGATTGTTCGATTTTTTTCGTCGATTTGGGTGGATTTTTTTCGTCGATTTTGGGTTTGAGCTTTATTTGATTCTGCAGTGTGTGTGTGTGTGTGTGTGTGTGTGTGGATTTTTTTCGTCGATTTTGGGTTTGATTTTGTTGTTTTGGAATTTGGGGTTTGAAATTTGGAATTTGGGGTTTTCATAAAGCAGTGTGTGTGTGTATGTATGTATGCAGTAGAAATTTGGAATCTGGGGTTTGGAATTTGGGGTTTTCATAAAGCTTGGAATTAGGGGCTTGAAATTGAGATTAGAAATTTGGAATTTGGGGTTTGAAATTTGGAATTTGGGACTTCAAATTTGGAATTTGGGGTTCGGAATTTGGGGTTTGAAATTTGGAATTTGGGGTTTTCATAAAGCTGTGTGTGTGTGTGTGTGTGTGTGTATGTATGTATGCAGTGTGTGTGTATGCAGGGTGCGTGTATGCAGTGTGTGTATGTATGCAGGGTGTGTGTGTGTGTGTATGCAGGGTGTGTGTGAGTGTATGTATGCAGGGTGTGTGTGTATGTATGCAGTGTGTGTGTGTGTATATGCAGGGTGTGTGTGTGTGTCTGCAGGGTGTGTGTGTGTGTGTGTGTGTGTGTGTGTGTGTATGCAGTGTGTGTGTGTGTGTGTGTGTGTGTGTATGTATGTATGCAGGGTGTGTGTGTATGTATGCAGTGTGTGTGTGTGTGTGTGTGTGTGTGTGTGTGTATGCAGGGTGTGTGTGTGTGTGTGTATGTATGTATGCAGTGTGTGTGTGTGTGTGTGTGTGTGTGTGTGTATGCAGTGTGTGTGTGTGTGTGTGTGTGTGTGTGTGTGTGTGTGTGTGTGTGTGTGTATGTATGCAGTGTGTGTGTGTGTGAGTGCTCAGTGTGTGTGAGTGCTCAGTGTGTGTGTGTGTGCTCAGTGTGTGTGTGTGTGTGTGCTCAGTGTGTGTGTGAGACTGTGTGTGAGTGTGTATGTTCGTGTGTGTGAGTGTGTTGCTGTGAGTGATGAGTGTGTGTGTGAATGTGTGTGTGCTCAGTGTGTGTGAATGTATGTGCTCAGTGTGTTTGTGTGAGTGTGTGTGTGTGTGAGTGTGTGTGTGTGTGTTAGTGTGTGTGTGTGTGTGACTGTGTGAGTGTGTGTGCTCAGTGTGTGCTCAGTGTGTGTGAATGTATGTGCTCAGTGTGTGTGTGTGTTAGTGTGCTGAGTGTGTGTACTGAGTGTGTGTGTGTGTGACTGTGTGTGTGTGTGTGTGTGTGTGTGTGTGACTGTGTGAGTGTATGTGCTCAGTGTGTGTGCTCAGTGTGTGTGAATGTATGTGCTCAGTGTGTGTGTGTGTGTTAGTGTGCTCAGTGTGTGTGTGTGAGTGTGTGTGTGTGTGTGACTGTGTGAGTGTATGTGCTCAGTGTGTGTGCTCAGTGTGTGTGAATGTATGTGCTCAGTGTGTGTGTGTGTGTTAGTGTGCTCAGTGTGTGTGCTCAGTGTGTGTGTGTGAGTGTGTGTGTGTGTGTGTGACTGTGTGAGTGTATGTGCTCAGTGTGTGTGCTCAGTGTGTGTGTGTGTGTTAGTGTGCTCAGTGTGTGTGTGTGAGTGTGTCCGTGTATGTCCATGCTCAGTGTGTATGTTCGTGTGTGTGTGTTAGTGTGACTGTGAGTATGTGTGTGAGTGTGTATGTTAGTATGTGTGTGTGAGTGTGAATGTGAGTATGTGTGTGAATGTATGTCCGTGTGTTAGTATGTGTGTGTGAGTGTGAATGTGAGTATGTGTGTGAATGTATGTCCGTGTGTGAGTGTGTATGTCCGTGTGTGTGTGTTAGTGTGAGTGTGAGTATGTGTGTGAGTGTGTTGCTGAGTATGTGTGTGAGTGTATGTCCGTGGGGTTGATGCTGAATTGCAATATTCTGTGGTTGTTGGTTGCAGAGAAGAGGAGCATAAACGGAAGGCTAAGGCTAAGGCTACTGCATTACAGGTGTCCTTTAATTTCCGTCTTCACATGCAATGCCTAGCAATGATAGCAATGCTCATACTAGTGTTCTTAGACACATGTTTATAGATGTATAAGAGTAGAACATTTTGAATATGATGCCTCGGGTTAATGATAACTTTTTTTTTTCAACACCACCTGTATATTTGTTGCCTCAGGTTAATGATAACTTCTTTTTTTTTTCAACACCACCTGTATATTTGTTGCCTCGGGTTAATGATAACTTTTTTTTTTCCAACACCACCCGTATATTTGATGCCTCGGATTGTGACTTCGCTAGTTACTTTGATCTAGTTCATTTCGTATAATGTCCTTAATTTTATTTTCGTTTTTTTTTTTGTTTGGATAGATATGGATCGAAGGAAGCTTTTATTGATCTTATTGTTAGAGATGTCTTATTTAGAGACAATTTGCATTTGCACGATTCTTGTGTTGATGATGCTACGTGGCAAACAGAGACATGTTGAACGACCCACATTGACTAACCGTTCACTTATTAGACGAGAGATTAGTTTGTGTTATCTGAATGGTATAATAGGGAATACTGATACTGAATGTGTCAACGAATTGAGAATGGATAGAAGGACTTTTGGCATATTATGTGACTTACTTCGTCAAGATGGGAGGGTAAAAACGGATGGTTTGGTGTCTGTAGAGGAGCAGGTGTGTATGACTTTACAAATACTAGCACATCATACTAAGAATCGTAGTGTTGGAGTTAGATTTTATAGGTCGGGAGAGACTATAAGTAGGTATTTCAATAGCGTATTGCAAGGAATTTTGCGATTACAAGGTATCCTACTAAAAGTCCCTCAACCTGTGCCTATTGATTCTACAGATCCTAGGTGGCGATGTTTTAAGGTACGATGAGAATTTTTTTTCATTTTCCCTAAGCTTTAACTCTTCATTCCCTTTGTATAAATTAACAAAAACCTTTTTTTTTTTTTTTTTTTTTTTTTAAGAATTGCTTGGGAGCATTAGATGGAACACACATTGATGTGCATGTACCTGAAATTGACAAACCAAGATACCGAACAAGAAAGGGTCGAGTCACAACTAATGTGTTAGGTGTGTGTTCAGGAGATATGCAGTTCATATATGTGTTTCCGGGGTGGGAGGGTTCCGCATCGGACTCTAGAGTGCTACATGATGCAATTACTAGGCCTAATGGTTTTAAGGTACCAGCGGGTAAGACTATTACTTAGTCTCAACTTTGTAAGTTAGGTATAGTTCTGTTTGTCAACTACAAAACACTAATAAGGTCTGTTTTTTTTTTCATTAGGTTATTATTACCTTGTAGATGGTGGTTATACAAATGGTGAAGGATTCCTTGCACCCTATAGAGGAATACCTTATCATTTATCTGAATGGGAAGGACGAACACCTTCTAATAAGGAAGAATATTTTAACATGAAGCATTCTAAGGCAAGGAATGTAATTGAACGCTGTTTTGGCTTGCTAAAAGGAAGGTGGTCGATACTAAGGAGTCCATCTTTCTATCCGATAAGGACACAAGGTCGAATAATTACCGCTTGTTGCCTACTACACAATCTTATTAGGCAAGAGATGTCTGTAGATCCAATGGAGAATTTGCCAATAATAGAAGATGGACAAAATACAGAAGAAGGTGAATATGTTGGTAGTGTTCAAACATCTGACCAGTGGACTGCAAAGAGGAATGACATGGCTCAGGAAATGTATAATGAGTGGAGAGCAATTAGGAACCAGCAACCAAACTAGCTATATGTGTTAATGATAACATTTTATTTTAGTATTCCTTTTTATCATGCATTTGTTAGATATTAGCACAATGATTGGATGGTATGCAAATTAATTGGATATTATGCAAGTTGATTGGATATTATGCAAGTTGATTGGATATTATGCAAATTGATTATTTGTATGGTATTTTCCTTCATTAAAAAAATTTTTGTTTAGGTATGGATAACAAAAATATTTTGAATGCTACTCAAGAGTCAAAAGGAAGAAGGCGTAAATGGGAAGCATTTGAGGAAGAAGTATTACTAGGAGTTCTTGAGGATTTTGTTGCTCGGAAGCAACGGTGTGACATCGGTGCTTTCAAACAAGGTACTTTGGTTGAAATAGCAAAAGCTGTCAATGTTTTATGTCCTCATTCAAATATAAAGGCAAATCCACATATTGAGTCCAAGTTGAAGAAATGGAAAAAAACATATAGTATGGTCGTTGACATGATAAACAGAAGTGGATTTGCATGGAATGATGTCAAAAAGTGCGTTGAAGTTGACAGTGATGACTCATGGCAAACTTATGTGCAGGTTCATATCCTATTTTATTTATACATTAGTTATATTCTTGCTGCTATATTTGTTACGCATGCTAAATTTTAGTTTTGCTATGTTGATATAATCTTAGAGAAATAAAGAAGCCGATGGATGGAGAAGCAAACCTTTTCCACTGTTTGATAGATTTGCATATATATTTGGAAAAGATCGGGCTACGGGTAATGTAGCCGAAACCCCTGCTCAAATGGTGGAGGAACAAAGTCATGATCATGTTGGTGAAAGTGATATTGGAGGTGAAAATTTTGTTTCTTCAATGAACCAACAAAGCCAACAAAGCACCCCATCTGAAAATAGCCAAAGAAAGAGGAAAAGAGCTGTGGGAAGTTCAAGTGATGGAACCGAGGCAATTATCAGTGGACTGAAAGATTTTTATGTTGAAAGTGGGAAGAGGATGCAAATGGTAACTGAAGCTTTAGTTCAAGGTTCTGGAGATCATACTGACATAGCTAATGAACTTGAAGCAATGGGTCTCTCTCCTATGGATCAAATTGATGCATTGTCTCTTATTTTGGATAAACCAAAAAATGTGGGAGTGTTCAGGGCAATCAAACCGGAACTCAAGAAAATGTTCGTCCAAAGGCTTTTAAGAGACAACGCAAGCGGATGAGGATTTTGGCTAATGTTAACATGGATGTACTTTATTAACTTGGATGTATTTTATTAATGTTAACATGGCTAATGTTAACATGGATGTATTTTATTAATCATACAATCTTATGTTATGGCTTATAACTTAGCTTTGCACTAGTATTTTGGCTTATGTTAACTAGCCATTTTGTAAATTATGGAGATCTATTTTGGCTAATGTTAACTAATGTTAACTAGGATTTTCTAAATTATGGAGATCTTCTTATGTACTTGTATTTGTTGAAGTTGCATGTATTGGGCACTATTATTTTTCTTCTGTTGGGTGATAGAGTTTAAACCAAGCTACATTTGCAAATTAAACCCAATTCTATTAGAAGGTAATAGAAACAAAACAATTGTCAATTTTTTTTAAGATTCATAATATACATGGCAAAAATATGCTCCAATTAACCCATATTATGAGATTTGTAGCATTACTCTATTACACAATGGCAAAAATTTGTAGTCCTAGTCTAAGCAAACACAAATCTGGTGAACAGTACTGTTTTTCTTATCCTGCTTCTTAGTCCGAGACTGCACCAAACGCTTCACTAAGTTAGTCCAGCTTAGTCCAGTCTAAGCCAGTCCCGCTTAGTCCCGGCAGCTAGTCCAGTCTGAGACAGTCCGGCGCAACAAACGCACCCTTACTATCTTAGTCAAGCAGGTTTGTTCCGATCTAATCAGGTTATTTGTATTTGACGTTAGTTTGTTCAAGTTATTAATTATATGGCTTAATGTCAAATAATGATTTAGCCTTGCTAACTTCCTATTAGGACTTCATACACAACTAATTAAGCTTTCATACCATCTTTCAAAGCTAGGTTAATCCAAGAGCATAAGGTAAGAAATAGGACCTAATTAACATCGTATATGTATAAGCAAACAGGCACAGAAGTTAACTATAGAGATGCACGTCTTTAATTAATATGGCCAATTGAAAAAAAAAAGGAAAAAAAAAAGGAGAAATTAGATTCTTATTCCTTCTTTTGCTACTCTATTGATTAAAACCTTATTACTTTTCAATTTTTTATTAAGGTTCTTGGGTATTAATAACATCATTAATTATTTAAATAATAAAATATTTTGTATTTCTAAATATATTCATTTAGTGTTAAAAATGTTACAATTAGTATATTTATATTTATGGCTAAATGTTTTATCATATATTTGTATTTTCAGTTTGTACCCCATTTTTAATTTGCAACCCTTTTTTAATTTGTACCAATTATTTTTTGCAGTTTTAATTTGTACCCATATATTAATTTCTTTTTGTGTCCATATTTTTTAAAGTTTTATTTGTATTTATACCCATATTTTTTATATTTATTTGTACCCATTTTTTATTTTGCTAAATGTACCCATGCTAATTATATGTATTTATTTTATTTTTAAAATATATCAATAGTTATTTTTTTAAATATGTTAATAACTATATAGGTACATTATTTTCTTGCTATAATTTTTTGAAGAACAATATTACTCTACTATTTATTTTTAAGCATTTATTATATTTTAAAAATATTATTTGAATTTATTTAAATTTCATAATTTGTGGGACATTAAATGCATAAATGCATGAGTTAAATCTCTTAAATGATGTTAAGGACATTGATCAAAATATTTAAATAAATAAGGTTTCAGTCTAACAAGTAGGTTGATTAAGGACCGAAATCAAAATGATCCAAAAAAAAAACTTTCATGATCGCTTGAACACAACAAAACCTAGCATGTTTTCATTCAACAAAGCAAGAGAGTCAAAACATACAATTTTCCCACAAGTCGGCATGCAATTATCCCTACCAATACTTATTAGTACTTGTGGATGCAAATTTCCGTCTTCTCCTTCTTGGACAAAATTGCACCTACAAAACAATTAACACCTTAGGTCAAGGCCAAGAGCCTCACGCGCCCATGATGAATGGGGAGGGGGACCTTTCGCCGAAGAACCTCCGATTCCAAAGTTAGAATTTTGAGAGAAAGAGTGTTTAGAGAATTTTGGGATTTTTGTGAGTGTTGGAATTGTGTTTTGGAGAAAATGTGTGGCCTTTTATAGGGGAATGGCCGGCCTCTTTGGATGAGAGAGGACCGGCCCCTAGCTCCTTTTGTGGGCTAGGTTCTTGATTTGATGATTTTGGGGTGTTATGGGATTAATTGGCTAGTTATTTGGCAAATTGAATAATTGCCTAATTAACTAGCTAATTAGTGTGATTAAAGGGGAAAATATGATGGAGTTTATATGGTATGGCCGGCCTTGTTGTATTTTTTGGGTAGGATGGATGATTTAATTGACAATTAGGGGATTAATTAGGCAATTAATCCATTAATTAGTCAATTATTATTATTTTTAAAAGGGAATGTTTTGGGATTATGGAATGAATAAATTATTTAGCTAATTGATTAGCTAAATAATAAAGTAAGGAATATATGGAATGAAATAGGTTTTGGGAATTACCTTGTAGGAGGAATGAAATAGGTTTTAAATTGTTACCTATTTTGGGCACTTTTGACTTGGTTGAGGGATGATTGTCCACTGCTCGTAAGTAGGAAATCCGATGTGCCTCGAGGGTAATTTTGTCCTATTTTGTCCAAAAAATCCACGTGCCGCCTTGTGACTATTTTTGGCTCCATAAATGCCCCCACACCTGTTGGGCTGCTCGCAGGAAAGGGCAGCAGGTGTAGAGATCTTCTTGCTTTAGGAAACATAGGCTTGTTTCCTATTTTGATGTAGATTCCCTCTTTAATTGGAAATTAGGTCCTTTTAGGAAAGGGAAATAAATTTCTCTCAAAACCTATTTAAGTCCACCTTAAGTGGGTTATTAAATCAACTTTGGAGAGCGATTTATTCTACCCTACAAGAGAAAGAGAGCTCAGAGGATATTTGCTCCCCCTCCTCTAGCAATCTTCTATATCTTGCCCGTGCAAAAGACCGTCTTTCGTTGATTTCTTCGTCTTCTCCGTGCCGCACCGATGTAAGAAAAGTTTAATTTTTCTTGTCTTCTTCTTGGATAGTGTTGTCGCGGGGCAACCATCGGGGTGGTGCGGCACGTCGGCTGGCAGGGGCCAGGAGTCGGCTCGGCATGGGCCGAGGACGTGTTGTGGCAAGGGCCACTGCTTGGGTAACTTGGCTTGGCTAGAGCCAAGGATTAGCTTGGCATAGGCCGAGGGAGTGGCGTAGTTTGGGCTACCACGTCTGGGCTACTTGCCAAAAATGAGGAAACTGCTTGAGTTTGATTTCTCAGCTATCGTAGATGGAGCAGTCAAGGATGGAGTTGCCAAGATCGGAGCTACTGAAGATGAAGTGCCGGATAAGCAAACTGTTAAGTGCAAAAGTGGTTGCTGCCCCTGACCATTTGATGCCTAGTTGATCTTCTAGCATTCGATCTTTTGAGCTATGTGGCCTTTTCGCACTGGAGAGCTTACCCAGATGGGTGTCGGAGAATTAGTTTACCCTCTCACACTTGAGAGCAATTAGTTTACCCTCTCGCACTGGAGAGCAATTAGTTTATCCTCTCACACTGGAGAGCAGACCCATATGGGTGTCGGGGAATTGGTTTACCCTCTCGCACTGGAGAGCAATTAGTCTATCCTTTCGCACTAGAGAGTTTACCCAGATAGGTGTCGGGGAATTAGTTTACCCTTTCGCACTGGAGAGCATGCAAGTCGTTGTTGTGAATGCAGCTGAAGAAAGCTGGACTGCTGGACAACTGAAATAATCCTCAACCTGCGAGGTCTTGTTTGGCAAACTGCTTGAGACTTCGAACTGCTTGTGGAACCCACATAAGGGTGTAAGCGCAGTAAGCTGGTCCCATAATTATTGCGCCATCATTATGTGTTTCGTCGTGTGCCCTTTTGAGGTTTGGTTGGCGCAAACCACATGGAAAGATAGGCACAGCTGGGAGCTGTGGTGCAAGATTGGCATAGTTATGAGCCATGGTGATAGATCAATGACTGCTGGGAGCCGTAGGGCAGGTAGGCATGGCTGTGAAAGCAGAGCTGGGCTAGCTTGGACCAGGTTGTGCACAGCTGGAGGAATTGAACCACTAAGTTCGTGATGCTCAGCCACTGGAAATATGCTGCTTTAGTATTGAATCATCTAGAGTGTTGAGAATAAGACCTGCCCCCCGGTTCTTGGTAGTTAGGCTAGTGAGCCCTTCTGGTACTCGTCTGCCCCCGGCGCGCCATTGGGCTGAGCTGCTGCGTTTGTCGAACAAAAGTAGTCTTTAGATCCGGTAATCTACGTGGGGTAGTCCCGTCTGCTCGATCTTGTCATTGAAAGATGACTCGTTTATGTTGGTCATGTCTCATCGAAGCGCCTTATCATTAGCTTCATTGCGCGGGAAATCACGCAATTGCTTCGTCAGGAGTCTTTCTACTTCTACCTAAATTTGCCTTTGTTGGGGGTGGCAGATCTCTCGGCTGCCCCCGATCGTGACCTGCTGGTCTAGGCTGCTCTTCCATGTGTTCGGCTTGTCTATGTCGCGGCTGCGGTGGGTGTGGTATATTCCTAGCAGGCGAGCGGGTAACTCGCAGGCTGCTGGTTGAGTTTGAGCCGAATTGAGTACTGATTCTCTCCATCTGTTGTGCTGCCTACTCCGATGTGAGGTGGAGGGTGCTCCTTGCAGGCCTTGCCGCGAATGAACACTTCGCCTGGAAGGTTGCTCATGTTGATTATCGGAGTGTGGCCTCAATCGCGAGTGTATATTTTTAATGGGCCTAACTGAGAATGCACGCTCCTCCACGCGCTAAGACGGGAGTATACGCTATCTCGGGGGCCCAGTCAGGAGTGTACTCTGTTAGATCGCTGGGTTCGTGATTGGTCAAGTGGTTGCTGGAGAGGTTCTTCGTCTGCCCTTGTCCTGCTTTGGGACACCTCGTTTGGGGTACATTGCATGTTGGTGAGTTGCAAGAGCTGGTTCACCAAGGTCGTCAGCTGTGTTAGGGCGCTCTTCAACTCTATAACTTGTCGAGATATGTGTTGTTCGCCATTTGGATTTGAAGAGCTTGGAAGGAATGTGCCTCCTTGAGCAGTGGAAGGGTGGTAGACTCCGGGCACGAGATTTGAGTTGGAAAATGTCAAATTTGCAGGGAAATGCGGTGAAAATGCCCCCGGTTCGATCGTAGGCCCAGAAATTTGAAGCCTGGACGGTTGAACTAATCTTGGACCGATTTGGGCTGCTTGGAAGGCCACGGAAGCATGATGGGCCGCAGGAGTGGGCTGCTCGATGGAAGCAGGCTGGGCCACAAGGGTGGGTTGCTCGGCGGGAGCAGGCTAGGCCTCGGAAGTGGGCTGCTCGGCGGGAGCATGCTGGGCCACAGGAGTGGGTTGCTGGGCGGGAGCAGGCTGGGCCACAGGAGTGGGCTGCTCGACGTGTGGCGCACGTGAGTGCGAGGCTTGGGCTCGGCACGGCAACACGTTGGGCTCGCGTTGGATTTCAGCGGCACAGGCCGGTTTGCCTTGGGCTTGGAATGACATGGCTTGGGCCGTAGCTTTGGTGCCATGGACCTCGCCGCGGGTGGTTTCCATGGTGGACCCTCGTAGTGGTGGTGGTGCTCCACTTATTGTCACATTTAGCATCATGGATCGCCGCGGTCCCATCTCTTTTATATTGGAATTTTCACTTGTTGAATTTTCTAAATTTCTAGCCATTGTACTTCTCTTTTCCGTTTTATCAAAGAATCTTTGCAAATAAAAATTCTAATAATAAGAACGTATGAAAAAATACAAGTGGACTAGAAAATAGAGAAAAAACCTTTTTATGCGAGAGTCTTCTACGAGTGTGGGACTCAACTCTCAATGAAAGCACCAATTTGTGGATGCAAATTTCCGCCTTCTCCTTCTTGGACAAAATTGCACCTACAAAACAATTAACACCTTAGGTCAAGGCCAAGAGCCTCACTCGCCCATGATGAATGGGGGGCCTTTGGCCGAAGAACCTCCGATGCCAAAGTTAGAATTTTGAGAGAAAGAGTGTTTACAGAATTTTGGGATATTTGCAAGAGTGTTGGAATTGTGTTTTGGAGAAAATGTGTGGCCTTTTATAGGGGAATGGCCGGCCTCTTTGGATGAGAGAGGACCGGCCCCTAGCTCCTTTTGTGGGCTAGGTTCTTGATTTATTGATTTTGGGGAGTTATGGGATTAATTGGCTAGTTAATTGGCAAATTGAATAATTGCCTAATTAACTAGCTAATTAGTGTGATTAAAGGGGAAAATATGATGGAGTTTATATGGTATGGCCAGCCTTGATGTATTTTTTGGGTAGGATGGATGATTTAATTGACAATTAGGGGATTAATTAGGCAATTAATCCATTAATTAGTCAATTATTATTATTTTTAAATGGGAAGGTTTTGGGATTATGGAATGAATAAATTATTTAGCTAATTGATTAGCTAAATAATAAAGTAAGGAATATATGGAATGAAATAGGTTTTGGGAATTACCTTGTAGGAGGAATTTGATGAAATAGGTTTTAAATTGTTACCTATTTTGGGCACTTTTGACTTGGTTGAGGGATGATTGTCCACTGCTCGCACGTAGGAAATCCGATGTGCTTCAAAGGTAATTTTGTCCTATTTTGTCAAAAAATTCACGTGTCACCTTGTGATTATTTTTGGTTCCACGGTACTCAACTCCTTCTCCGTTAACCTGTTTTCATTACAACTTCTTTTATTTTTCCCCTCTCTGATGACGAGACAAAGATGCAAATCTTACGTTTCTCTCTATATGATTCCATTTTTGTTTTTTTTCAAAAAAAACAAAAACAAAAACAAATCCATTCCCTTTTGACTACTTAAAAGTAGGGCAGCTCTCTCTCTCTCTCTCTCTCTCTCTCTCTCTCTGGCGAGCGAGTCGTGATCATGTACATGAACCCTTGAGTGATAGTGATATGAGGTTTGATAAGTTGAGACATGGGGCTCGATATCCACAAACAAACCGACAAGCCACGTGACACGAAGATTAATTGATGATGATTATATGGTGGACCAACTTGAATATCATCTTACAAGATAAAAATAAAAAATAAAAAATAAAAAATAAAAAATAAATAAAAAGTGAGAATTATTATTGCGTTTCGAAAGAGATAATGATCAGTACTAAGACTAGCAGTAGTACTCAACTCACAGTCACCACCCTTCGCCATGTATATATGCTTCTAGACATGAACAGTGAAAAAATTAATAGTAGACATCGTGATTAAGCGAAGATAATGGTACTTTGACAATGCCACCCCACTCAAAACTCCAAAACAAACTTTATTTATCTAACATACATGTTTAAATATACTACTGTGCTTGTAAATAGATATTTCTCTGACTTGGACGGACTGATAATTAACATTCTTAAATGATATTATATATTATATGATATTGGGTTGTTCCGTTATATAGGACCGTTCGACACGTGGCACAGCGTGTCGGAGGATGACAACGATGATGAGTATTGTCGATCGAAATTCCACAGGTCGATCGAGCTGTTGTTGTAGTCGTGTGTGGCATGGTAGGTGTTGGATGAAGACAACGATCCTCGTAGGGTACTTGGTAACTGGAGTTCATGATCATGATCATCGTTGTCATAAGGGTCAGTGATATTGAAACAAGCTAACTGCCTAGAGGTCTCTGTTTGTCCATTGAGTTGTGAAGCCACAAGGCGGTCGAGAGCTGCCCAGTTGGTGATTCCTGAGTCCATGTGGTGTGCATGGTAATCCATATTTTGGTGATGATCAGTGCAAGGACTCACCGGGTTGTTATTATTCTCTGTGACCATCATCCCCTCATGAATGTTTGGTTGGTAACAATCCTGGCTGCTTGTAGAGTTTGGGCTGGCTAGGGTCGGAAGTTTCAAAAACTTCTCATGGAAGCCATTGTGATTACTAGTATTACTAATGCCTGTGTTGATTGGTTGGAGATTAAATCTTGTGCTATTATTGTTAATGTAGGCTTCATTTTCTTCTTCCTTGCATGTCCTCCCCATGTATTGAAGTATTTGCACCAAAGCTCCCTCGGGACACGAATCAAACAGTGATTGGCCACTTCTTGTTTCTGTTGTGATGGATGTAGTAGTACTCAAGATTGGGCTGCTCAAAATTTTGTGGAGGTTTTTCTTCTTGAAAATTCGGCAAACCACCCATCCCTCCTCTTGTGCTGCATCTCCCACAACAGTGGGTACCTGATCATATGAATAAAACATACATAAGCATCTTTTGCTGTCAGATAGATGGTTGGATTTCCAGTTTTTGAACCACACAATTCATTACTCGTAGTAGTCTAGAAAACAAGGAACATCGACTTGAGAAAAAAATGAACATGTGAAAATCATTTCTCATTAAAAATAATTGTAGGGGTACTGAAAATGGCTTACATTAGTGATATTGCAATTGCTAGTATTATTGTCGTCGAGTCTATATTCATGCATGATCCAATCAGACTTTTGGCCATGGGGAGCTCGGCCTTTGTAGAACACAAGAGTCTTCCTCATACCGATCCGCCTGCAGTTGCTACATATCACTTTATCACGGCCAGTTGCCTTCCAGAATCCGGCAGCAGTTGCACGATTTGTTCGTGTTCCAGTCGGGTACTTCTTGTCTTTATGGCTGAAGAAATACCAATCATTCTGTGGTGTAGTTCCTATCTTACACTTCTCTGCAAAAATTCCATTAAAAACGTTGGTTCATATGAATAAGCAATTAGTTTCAAATATAAAATGGCTACATAGATGTATACGTCTTATTATATATATATATATATACACACACACACACACATATATATATATATATATGTATATATGTACCTTGTATATCCCATGGCTCAAGCTTATTGAGATCGACTTCACGTATGACATCGAGATCAATCCTCTGATTTGAGACCTTCTTCTTCAAATAGTACTGCAAGAGTTCCTCTTCGGTTGGATGAAACCTGAAACCAGGAGGGACTTGAGATTGCCCATTTACTGATATGCTCATGTTTTCAGGCGCCATTTTGATTAACAAATATTAAAGGTTTCTGAAATCTTTTTTTGAAGAATCCAAAAGAATATAAAGTAGTTAAAACGATGCGATGGAGTAATACTGAAGGAGAGAGAGAGAGAGAGAGAGAGAGAGAGAGAGAGAGAGAGAGGAGGTAATAACAACAAAGTTGGTGTACGCAAAGAACAATGTGGGGAGGACTATATATATACGTTGTTGGGCGAGGAGGGTGAGAATATACATGAAAAAAATTCAAGCTTTTGGTTCTCATGGGACGTGTACAGATGATTTTTTCAAAGTGTAGGGTTTGTTTGACTATGTTATGAGAAGAACCTCTCACCTTGCATTACACAGAAGTGGAAAGACGTGGGGTCCATGGATGTGGGCATCAACAACTGGTCCCACATATAGTAAATGTTGGAAACTAGCTATAGTGTAGGGCGCAAGCTCACATCCACAACTGAGACCTCGTAAACAGCCATGCACCATTCTCTCTCTCTCTCTCTCTCTCCCCTGCCCCCTTTTTCTTTTGTGCAACCACCGCGACAAAGATAGTGGGGTATGTACGTAGGGATTGCTCTTTCATGGCCCATTAGAAGATAAAGATAAAAATGTGACATGAAGAAATGACATCAGCTTAGCTTCTAGAGAAAACCCTTCAATTTGTATAATTAATAGAAATAGTCCATGAGATTAAAAATCAATAGAAATGGTCTACGAGATTTGATTTGTATAATCAATAGAAATGGTTCCTGAGATTGAAAATCAATAGAAATGGTATCTGAGATTGTCCACCATCCATAATTTTAGTCATTCGTTTAAAACTTTTTGAGCAATTTTCAAAGCTTTGTAATTCAATCGTTTCTTAACCAAATTCGACCCATAATATATCAAAATGAAGATAGGAAAGTGTAGAACAAGATTATACCTATTTGGAAGCCCAATGGTTGCCGGAGATGGCTGGAAAATAGTCTGAAAGGTGACTGGTCCGCGGAAAAACTGGAAAACTCGTCCGAAACTTGGTAAATTTTCAACGTTCATAATGTGGAGCCA
This sequence comes from Cotoneaster glaucophyllus, assembly GCA_036320875.1. Taxonomy (NCBI): domain Eukaryota; kingdom Viridiplantae; phylum Streptophyta; class Magnoliopsida; order Rosales; family Rosaceae; genus Cotoneaster; species Cotoneaster glaucophyllus. Next base: position 18,164,612 of record CM070062.1, read on the forward strand.
AAAATAATCACAAGGCGACACGTGGATCTTTGGATAAAAGAGGACCAAAATACCCTTGAGGCATATCAGGATTCCTACGCGCGAGCAACGGGCAATCATCTCTCAACCAAATCAAAAATGCTCCGAAAAAGGTAACAATTCAAGATTCATCTCATCAAACTCCTTTTACAAGGTAACCTCCAAAATATTCATTCCAAAATTATGTTAATTGGTTAATTAATGGATTAATTACCCAATTAATCCATTAAATACCAATTAAATCATCCAATTAACCACAAAATATATCCAATTTAACCCCAAAACTAGTCAAAGGCCGGCCATCCCCTTTGCTCTTTACCTTTTCTATCTTTTCCCTCTTTATTACCCCAATTAAGCTAGCTAGTCAATTTTATAACCCCCCCCCCCCCCCCATTTATTTCCTTCATGTTTAATTAGCCAATAAATTGGCTAATTAAAGCAAAAGTTCAACCAAAAACCCATTTATTAGCCGGCCACTTTCTCTCCAAAGTGGACCGGCCTAGCCCTATAAATAGACTCCCATTTTCACCAAACACTCATGTCAACTCTCTTGCAAAAATCCCAAAATTCTCTAAACACTCTTTCTCTCTAAATTCTAACTTTGGCTTCGGAGGTTCTTCGGCCAAAGTCCCCCCATTCATCATGGGCGCGTGGGTCTTTTGGCCTTGACCCTAAGGTGTTAATTGTTTTGTAGGTGCAATTTTGTCCAAGAAGAAGGAGGCGGAAATTTGCATCCACAAATTGGTGCTTTCATTGAGAGTTGAAATCCATACTCGTAGAAGACTCTCGTGTAAAAAGGTTTTTTCTCTATTTTCTAGTCCACTTGTTTTTTTTTCATACGTTCTTATTATTAGAATTTTTTATTTGCAAAGATTCTTTGATAAAACGGAAAAGAGAAGTACAATGGCTAGAAATTTAGAAAATTCAACAAGTGAAAATTCCAATATAAAAGAGATGGGACCGCGGCGATCCACGAGGCTAAATGTGACAATAAGTGGAGCGGCACCACCACTATGAGGCTCCACCATGGCAACCACCGCAGTGGCCACTACGGAAACCACCCGCGGCGAGGTCCATGGCACCAGAGCTATGGCCCAAGCCATGTCATTCCAAGCCCAAGGCAAATCGGCTCGTGCTGCCGAAAACCAACACGAACCCAATACGTTGCCGAGACAAGCCCAAGCCTCGCACTCACGTGCGCCACACGTCAAGCAGCCCACTTCCTTGGCCCAGCCTGCTCCCACCGAGCAGCCCACTTTCGTGGCCCAGCCTGCTTCCCTTAGCAGCCTACTCCCTCCAAGCAGCCTGCTCTCGTGGCCTAGCCTGCTCCCTTGGCTTCCCGAGCAGCCCAAGTCGGCCCAAGACTATCTCAACCATTCGGACCTACCATCGAGCTGGAGGCATTTTCACCACACTTCTATGCGGATTTGACATTTCCCAATTCAAATCTCGCGCCCAGAGCCTACTAAACTTCCACTGCTTAAGGAGGCATATTCCTTCCAAGCTCTTCCAATCCAAATGGTGAACCTTGCTTGTCTTGGCAAGTCATAGAGTTGACGAGCACCCTTGCACAACAGACGACCTTGATGAATCAGCTCTTGTAGCACACCGAGATGCAATGAACCCCTAACAAGGTGTCCCGAAGTAGGACGAGGGCAGACGAAGAACCTCTCCAGCAGCATCCCGGCAAGCAACCACTTGAACAGTTACAAACTGAGCGTTCTAACGGAGTACACTCCCGACTAGGCCCTCGAGATAACGTATACTCCCGTCTTAGCGCGTGGAGGAGCGTGCACTCTCAGTTAGGCCCACAAACAAATATACACTCACAGCTGGGGCCACACTTCTACAATCAACATGAGCAACCTTCCAAGCGAAGTGGCTCGCAAGGAGCATTTTTCACCTCACGTCGGAGTAGGTAGCACAGCGGACGGAGAGAAGTAGACGCTCATTCTGGCTCAAATTCAACCAGCAGCCTACGAGTTACTCGTTCGCCTGCCAGGAACATACCATACTCACCGCAGTCGCAGCATAAACGAGTCGAACACATGGAAGAGCAGCCTAGACCAGAAGGTCACAATCGGGGGCAATTGAGAGCTCTGCCACCCTAACAAATGCAAATTCAGGAAGAAGTAGAAAGGCTCTTGACCAAGCTATTGGGCGATTTCCTGCGTAATGAAACTATTGGCAAGGCGCTCCGATGAGACATGACCAACATAAGCGAGTCATCTTTCAATGACAAGATAGAGCAGACGAGACTACCCCACATAGATTGCCGGATATAAAGACTACTTATGTTCTGACAAACGCAGCAGCTTAGCCTAATAGCGCGCTGGGGGCAGACGAGTACCAAAAAGACACATCAGCCCAACTTCCAAGAACAGGGGGCAGACCTTGTTCTCAACACGCCAGACAATTCCTCCTGCTGCGCACAACCGTGCCTACCTACTCCACGGCTCCCGGCAGCCATCAATCTTGCACCATAGCTCCCAGCCATACCGATCTTGCCATGTGCATCATGTCAACCAAACCTCAAAAAGGCACACGACGAAACATCTAATGATGGCACAATAAATCTGGGAGCAACTCATTGTGCTTACACCCTTACGCGGGTTCCACAAGCAGTTCAAAGTCTCAAGCAGGTCGCCAAACATGACCTCGCAGGCTAAGGATTATTTCGGTTGTCCAGCAGACCAGTTTTCCTCAGCTGCACTCACGACAACAACTTCCATGCTCTCCAGTGCAAGAGGATAAATTAATTGATCTCCAGTGCGAGAGGGTAAACCAATTTCCCGACACCCATATGGGTTTGCTCTCTAGTACGAGAGGATAAACTAATTGCTCTCCAGTGCGAGAGGGTAAACCAATTCCCCGACACCCATATGGGAGTACTCTCCAGTGCGAGAGGATAAACTAATTGCTCTCTAGTGCAAGAGGGTAAACTAATTCCCAGATACCCATCTGGGTAAGCTCTCCAGTGCGAGAGGATAAACTAATTGCTCTCTAGTGCGAGAGGGTAAACCAATTCCCCGACACCCATATGGGTCTGCTCTCCAATGCGAGAGGATAAACTAATTGCTCTCCAATGCGAGAGGGTAAACTAATTCCCCGGCACCCATTCGGGTAAGCTCTCCAGTGCGAGAGGATAAACTAATTGCTCTCCAATGTGAGAGGGTAAAACAATTGCTCTCCAGTGCGAGAAGGCCATATAGCTCAAAAGATCGAATGCTTAAAGACTAATTAGGCAGCGAATAGTCAGGGGGCAGCAGCCACTTTGCACTCAACAGTTCGCTCATCCAACACTTCATCTTAGCAGCTTAGATCTCGGCAGCTCCATCCTTGACTGCTCCGTCTACGGCAGCTGAGAAATCAAACTCAAGCAGTTTCCTCATTTTTTGGCAAGCAACCTAGACGTGGCAGCCCAAACCGTTGCCCATGCCACGCCATTTCCTCGGCCCATGCCGAGCCAATCCTCGGCTTCAATAAAGCCAAGCAGCACAAGCAATGGCTCTTGCCACACCACCTCATTGGCCCATGCCAAGCCGATTCCTGGCCCCTGCCAGTCGACGTGCCACACCACCCCAACGGTTGCCTCGTGGCAGCATCTCCCAAGAAGAAGACAAGGAAAATTAAGTTTTTCCTACATCGGTGTGGCGCGAAGAAGACAAAGAAATCAACGGAAGACGGTTCTTTGCATGGGCAAGCAAAGAAGAATGCTAGGGGAGGGGGAACAAATATCCTCTAGCTTTCTCTCTTTCTTGTAGGGATAAATCATTGCCCTCCAAAGTTGATTTAATCCCCTACTTAAGGTAGGCTTAAATAGGCTTTGGAGGTGATTTATTTCCCTTTCCTAGAAGAATATAATTCCAAGTCCAAGAGAGAATCAACATCAAAGTTTGAGATCTCTACACTTGCTGCCCTTTCCTGCGAGCAGCCCAGCAGGTGTGGGGGCATTTGTGGAGCCAAAAATAATCACAAGGCGACACGTGGATCTTTGGATAAAAGAGGACAAAAATACCCTTGAGGCATATCAGGATTCTTACGCGCGAGCAGCGGACAATCATCTCTCAACCAAATCAAAAATGCTCCAAAAAAGGTAACAATTCAAGATTCATCTCATCAAACCCCTTTTACAAGGTAACCTCCAAAATATTCATTCCAAAATTATGTTAATTGATTAATTAATGGATTAATTACCCAATTAATCCATTAAATACCAATTAAATCATCCAATTAACCACAAAATATATCCAATTTAACCCCAAAACTAGTCAAAGGCCGGTCATCCCCTTTGCTCTTTACCTTTTCTATCTTTTCCCTCTTTATTACCCCAATTAAGCTAGCTAATCAATTCTATAACCCCCCATTTATTTCCTTCATGTTTAATTAGCCAATAAGTTGGCTAATTCAACCAAAAATTCAACCAAAAACCCATTTATTGGCCGGCCACTTTCTCTCCAACATGGACTGGCCTAGCCCTATAAATAGGCTCCCATTTTCACCAAACACTCATGCCAACTCTCTTGCAAAAATCCCAAAATTCTCTAAACACTTTTTCTCTCTAAATTCTAACTTTGGCTTCGGAGGTTCTTCGGCCAAAGTCCCCCCCATTCATCATGGGTGCGTGAGGCTTTTGGCCTTGACCCTAAGGTGTTAATTGTTTAGTAGGTGCAATTTTGTCCAAGAAGAAGGAGGCGGAAATTTGCATCCACACATAACTTCTTCAATACTCAATGAAATCGAGTGATTCAAAAACGAAAATCATACTTCTCAACGAGACAAAGAGAATGATATCTTTATCTACTACTAACTCGCCGTGGTTTGGTCCGACAAAGGCTCGAAAGTGGCTAACCATTTTTGAGTTAGCCAATTTCGAGCGGTTTGTCGGCCAAACCACGACATGTTAGCCATTGAGAAAGATATTATTCTCTTCTTCTCGTCGAGTAGTATGATTTTCATTTTTGAATCACTTGATTTCGTTGAGTATTGAAGAAGTTATGAACATTTAAAGTTTACACAGTTTCCGACGAGTTTTCCCGCGAACCAGCCACTTTCGAGCAAACTACAGCGAGTTAGCCATCGAGAAAGATACCACTCTCTTCATCTCATCAAGAAGTATGATTTTCATTTTTGATTCACTCAATTTCATTGAGTATTGAAGAAGTTACGAATATTTAAAGTTTACCCAGTTTCTGATGGGTTTTCCTGTTTTTCCCCGCACCAGTCACCTTTCAAGCTATTTTTTGGACATCTCTGGCAATCATTGGACTTCCAAATAGGTATAATCTTATTCTACACTTTCGTATCTTCATTTTGATATATTATGGATCGAATTTGGTTAAGAATCGATTGAGTTACGAAGTTTTGAAAATTGCCTAAAGAGTTTTTAACGGAATGACCAAAATCATGGATTGTGGACAATCTCAGGGACCATTTCTATTGATTTTCAATTTCAGGGACCATTTATATTGATTATGCAAATCTCAAGGATCATTTTGTGTAATAAGCCATTTGTAAATGTCATATTGTACCGTGCAAACGGCCCTTAGCTCAAAGCTGCTTTAGTTTTCATATAAACCAATTATACTTATGTATTCACTAATTAGTACTAAGTACTCACTTTTCGATTAAAATCTAATAAAAAATGTCATGTGTTTCTTATTTTTTAAAGTTCAAGATAAATGCATAAGATGTCCGTTATTTTTAAAACAATCAAACATGCTAAAATATCATTGGACATAAGTAAAAATAGAGTACTCGCTAGTGAGTAACCAAGTATTATCCTTTATAAGTGGTTTGTGGTTGCTCTTGAGTAAGGTTAGGAAGTGCAACTGTCCATAACCCCTATTCAATGGGTCTCAAAGTTTTTATTGTTAATATGTATAGATGTAAATATTTAATATTAGAGTTTTTTTATACAATGATATATTTACACTGAATGATGAAGAATAAATTAGTTGGGAACTCACCATTTTCGATATTTGAACCTAAAGCCACCCATTCACAAATAAAAAAAATATCACTAAATTGTAGTAAGGGATACTTTGTATCCAGTCCTTAGTTGCTAGAGATCTTTGACTGAAATCCTGTTATTTTTTATGTTTTGATCTAGGTCCCTGAAATTGTCCACATCAGCATTTTACTGTTAATATATTTCCATGTCATCTTTCTTTTTATTTTACTAAAATAGTTAATTATTGTATTTTATTTTTATTTATATTGAAATAGTTAATTATTGCATTTATCTTTTTTATCCGAGGCTGCGTTTTCAATGCCTCAAAACGGCTCAGTTTATTTCTTCCCTTTCTTGACGCATCCATTCCACAAAAAACACATCAGTTGATTGTACCCCTCATGAATAAATCCTTGATTTCTTCCCTTTCTTGAATAAATCCTTGCATTTCTTCCGTTTTCAATGCCTCAAAACGGCTCAGTTGATTTCTTCCCACTCAGTTGATTTCTTCCCTTTTTGATTTCGTAACTGCAAATTCCACAATAATCTCACTAAGTTTCTGATTTTCGTAACTGCAAATTCCACTATAATCTCACACCCATTTTCAAATTCATCATTATTATCTTTGATATGAATCCTCAAATTCAATTTTCGGCAAGATTTGAGTCAAAATCATATTTTTCCCGCGAGCATTCGAACGAACGCAATTTTTTGCAGGAGGACTTGCAGACCCAACGACCCTCACGAGCTAAAATTCGAGGTATTGTTCCATTTTTTGAAATTACACCCATACTGATTGATGTTAGAACGGAGTGTGTTCATAAAATTCGAGCTAATTGATTTTTTTGTTCCATGATTTCAGCACGTACCGTATGGTTTTGCATTGTTTTTCTGGTGTACACCAAGTGTTTGACGAAATGTTTGAATGAGAATTTTTGCATATGAAAATCTTCCATGCATAGCAAGTGTTTATAAAAATGCCTGTACCGTTTGTTTACATATTTTGTGGTGCTTAAATAACTATTGGGTGGGGTACAATTCAATTGCATTGTATTCCATGTTTTACATTCAAAATGTACTCCCTCATGCTGCCGTTTCTGAACCCGGATCTGCAGGGCGAGAAGGAGAAGAGTTTTCCGCCTGTCGTCGAAGCGTTTCGCAAGAAGATTCTGGAAGCTGATAGCATTTTCTTTGCTTCTTCTGAGTACAATTACTCCATCTCAGGTAGGCATCATTCTTACTGCTTTTCCTGAGTATATACCCTCATACTCCCGAAAATGAGATTGTACCCCTCATGCAAGTGTACCTTCAACAATGGAAGGAAAAGTTCTCTGAACTAAAAAAATGTAGCCAATGCAAACAGTATTGTGCCCCATGCTCTGTAGCTCAACTTCTAAATTTCTGAATAGAAACGAACCAAATTTGAATACATTGGCTACATTAGATTGTACCCCTCATGCAAGTGTATTTCAAATTAGATTGTACCCCTCATGCATTGTACCCCCATGCTCTGTAGCTCAACTTCTAAATTTCTAAATAGAAACGAACCAAATTTGAATACATTGGCTACATTAGAATGTGCCCCTCATGCAAGTGTATCACTAATTAGATTGTACCCCACTATAGCACCTTCCATCTGAAAAAGATAAAAGAAAGTGGATACAACATTAACCCAAAGCATTCTAGCTTGACATGAAAAGTGCAATAAATTTCCCAAAAGGAAAACAAGAAAGATGAATTAAACCATGTCCAATTATTAGTTGTTGTTTGTACCCCCCTTCATCCCCAACATTGAGAATGTACCCCTCATGCAAATTCCTATAGTTGACATGGAAAGGATTTGTAAAAAGAATAATGTGCAGAAACCAATTCCTATATTTGCGAGTACCACTGTAAAACATGGAATACAATGCAATTGAATTGTACCCCACCCAATAGTTTTTTAAGCACCACAAAATATGTAAACAAACGGTACATGCATTTTTATAAACACTTGCTATGCATGGAAGATTTTCATATATAAAAATTCTCATTCAAACATTTCGTCAAACACTTGGTGTACACCAGAAAAACACTGCAAAACCATAAGGTACGTGCTGAAATCATTGAACAAATAAATCAATTAGCTCGAATTTTATGAACACACTCCGTTCTAACATCAATCAGTATGCGTGTAATTTCAAAAAATGGAACAATACCTCGAATTTTAGCTCGTGAGGGTCGTTGGGTCTGCAAGTCCCCCTGCAAAAAATTGCGTTCGTTCGAATGCTCGCGGGAAAAATATGATTTTGACTCAAATCTTGACGAAAATTGAATTTGAGGATTCATATCAAAGATAATAATGATGAATTTGAAAATGGGTGTGAGATTATAGTGGAATTTGCAGTTACGAAAATCAGAAACTTAGGGAGACTATTGTGGAATTTGCAGTTACGAAATCAAAAAGGGAAGAAATCAACTGAGCCGTTTTGAGGCATTGAAAACGGAAGAAATGCAAGGATTTATTCAAGAAAGGGAAGAAGTCAAGGATTTATTCATGAGGGGTACAATCAACTGATGTGTTTTTTGTGGAATGGATGCGTCAAGAAAGGGAAGAAATAAACTGAGCCGTTTTGAGGCATTGAAAACTCAGCCTCGGATAAAAAAGATAAATGCAATAATTAACTATTTCAATATAAATAAAAATAAAATACAATAATTAACTATTTTAGTAAAATAAAAAGAAAGATGACATGGAAATATATTAACAGTAAAATGCTGATGTGGACAATTCCAGGGACCTAGATCAAAACATAAAAAATAACAGGATTTTAATCAAAGATCTCTACCAACTAGGGACCGGAGCCTAATTATTCCTTGTAGTAATCTCAAACTAGTCATTTATTAATAGAACAATTAAAAAAAATTAACTATAATATACGCCTCTCTCTTTCACAAACCTAGCGTGCATTTAACATTCCTTATTCTTTTTTATCTTCCATTCTCTCTTTTTTAATCTTGTTTTTCACATATCTATGAAGCTCTCAACTCTAACTTTAGTTATGCGAAAAATAAGAAACTAATAACTATGTTATTCGATTGAAGTTGTTGAAAAATTACTTGCGGTCTACTATGACATAGAAAAGATTAAATGGATGGCCATCTTGGAGAAGGATATTTGTTGGAAATGCTTGATTCAAAAATTTGATTGATGATTTTGCCTCTAGGAATACTAAAAGAATAAATTTTTATAAATATATGCTTATATATTTATATTAGTCGAACTATTATGATTTAAGCCTTGAAAAGAGACATATCTACGGAGACAGACAATTTGTACTTTTTATTTTTCTTGAGAAAATAATGGTCAAAAAATGCCCCAATTTAATCTTTCGCCCTAGGCCACTAAAAACTCAAGAACTCCCTCACATAGGGCGTCTTGAAGGCCAAAAAAGATATTATATCTATTCAAGGGGTATAGTGAAATTCTGCTGTGTAAGATATATGTGTTTCGACAAAAAAATGAATCATATTGAAGATCATTTAATTAGTCATGCTTAAATATTAAATATGAAAGGTTCATAATGAGGTTTATAAGTATGATTACACGGTCTTTAAGTGGCTTAATTTGTTGTATAAATATTTTTGAGAAATACTAAAGAGATTCTCTTAAAGTGGTGCTTTCCATGGATTCTCCAACGCATCATGTTTTTGGCAAAAGTTTTATAATGTTGGAGCGAGAATTGTGCTAAAAACATAAGATGATGGTGAGTCCTATTTTTTTAGAGTCTCCTTAGCACAAGTGAGAATTAAGAAAATGAGCATCCCATTATGACACGTGCACAGTTAAACTCAAGTTATAGAAGTTAAGACTACATTATTGCCTTGTCATAAAGGCGCATCAAAATTTTAGTTTTACCTGTTTAATTAGGTTGTTATTTGTTTGTTAGCCTTCTAATTAGTTGGTTAAACCAGTGCGCATGTGCTATGAATTATCATTTATAATGTTATTCATTGTTATTTCTATCCATATTAGAGAATATGAAGTGTTAAGTCTCTTCACTTATGAGTTAAATGCTCATGTTAACATTGTATTATAATATAGACTATTGGCGTGTCCAAACACAACCCGCTTATTTGTTTCTTCATCTACTCAAACATGGCAGCACAGGTATGAGAGCCTTGAGATATACAGAAATTAACCAGCTCATGCTTAAACTAGTTAAACTGCTATTTCAATTTGAGCTTGAATATCAAAATTTCAAGCTTGATTCATGGTTCAAGCTCTCAACTAATTATAATTAAGTAGACATCAAGTACGAAACTAACCAACTAAGGAACATTACATTTGTATTTTACTGTTAAGACGTACTGCAATTAATGGGACTCTTAGATCTTCGAAAGATAATGCAATCATCAAACAAATGACCGAATAAAAAACATGTGGTATATTTAATTATAAGGGTAAATATTCTATACGTATTAGTCGTGTAGTTGAAGGTTGTTAAGTACAGTTGCATAAATAGTTAATTCTACACCTGCTCTGTTTGTTTGTTTGTTTGTTTTTTTTTTCCTGTTTTTCTTGTTTGTTAATTCATGTACTCACTCTCTTCCGACGATTATTCATATATTTTTCCCCATATTATTTGAGCTTACAGGTACACGTGCATGATAATTAAACATCCACTGTGGTATACGTACATGCATATTAGTCTATTCTGTAATAACAAATGTGCTAAGTTATTGCTAGTGGCCAAATATATTATAGATATACATGTATATGATGATAACAAGCAATAAAGTTGGAAACAAACGTTGGTTGCTATAAAATTGCTCATATATATTACAAGTTTTATATTGAGGAATTGAATTTACATGAGTTCATATTGTTTCACATAAAAGATAGGGTTTACAAAAAAAGTCATGGATCTATTCCAGTTCGCATGATTTATTAACTGAAGGGTAGTCAACTGATCAAAATTAACGTTTAAAAAAAAAACGATACACCACATAAAAAGTATTTCAAGTACACATAAAACGTCTCCAACTTAACAATCCCAAATCAGGTTTCCACGGAAAAACTGTTTTTTCACCCAAAAAATTCTTTAAACCCTAAAATCCCTAAATGGTCACTACAATTTAAAACATGATTCAATTCCTTTATCACACTACTAGAAAATATTATTTTGCCGACAAATTTTAAGCCGACAAAACAAAAATTTATCGGTACAAAAGCCCTCTTCCGATGAATGTTTTAATTTGTCGGCTAAACACTCACGCTATAACCAATTTATAGTGCCAATCTTAGCCGACGAAAATTCAGACCTTACCCGATAAAACAATTGCAGACGATTTCTTTTTTATCGTTAGAGGTTCTTAAAAAAAGAGCGGTATTAACTCCCTCCTGTTTTCAAAATGAAAAATATTTCATGTTTATCTGTGAACTGAAAACCTTTTTGTTCACTGTTTTCTCTCTTCCCTCTCAAACACATCGTAATTAACAATCCCCTTTTCGTTCGCTCACACCCCAAATCGATTCAATTTTTGTTCTCTAGTTACTTGCTCTTCGGTCGCTCCACTCCAAATCGATTCAATTTTTGTTCTCAAGTTCCCAACCCAGACCTAATTCCTAACCCTCAAATCGATTCAGTTTCGATTTCAAATCGATTCAGTCGCTCACACTACGATGAGGTGTGCCTTTTGTTTCTCTCTCTGAGCTACGACCGACTCTCTCTCTTTCTAAGCTCTGACTGCTAACAAGGACCGTCATGCCAGATTCTCTTTCGCACAATACCTTTATTGGATTTTGGATTTGGGTTTCTTTTCAATCTCGTTTAACTGACTCTTAAATTTTGTGTTGGTGTTAGGTTTTCTTATATTGAGTTTCTGGTGAAGCAATTTTCAGGTATGTTATTTTTCTCAGAGAATTAGTGTTGGATGAGTCGAATTGGGTGATGCTTGGTTAACAAAAAAGAAGAGAGTGGCTTGCACTTGTTAGTTGAATGTTGGATATGGCCTATTTAACCCCAATATTAATTGACATTTGGAACTAATTGAATATATCTATGGAGTTTGTCATTTGGATCCATCTTACTGCTGTACTCTGGCTTTAAATGAGATCATGTTCATTTGAATCTAATCAGTTTTTACAAGCAATAATGTAAAATTTACAGGTCTTTCTAGTTCATGATCTTCATTTAACACTCAACATCCCAAGTAGTTTAACAATTTTACGGCTTCATTTGATCAGCAGCAGAAGTATGTTTATTTTACTTAAACTGATTCTGATTAACAATCCATGCTTACAGATTGAGAACTTGGAATGTGATATCCATGAAAAGAGAAGGAAAATGAGGGTTTTGGAACAGCGGATTAAAGAAAGTGGTGAGGCTTCACTAATGCATCTATGGTTGGGATGCAGCAAGTAGTTTTGCGTTCTCATCATCTTAATTATTCTTGTTCATAAGTAGTTTTACAATTTTGTTTCACTATTTGCAACAAGTAGTTGAAACTATGTTTTAATTACTTATAATTTCTGCAAAAGACTGTTAAGAGTCTGATGACCTAGTGCAATGAGAAGGGATTTGAGTTGGAAGTGAGTGCATTCTTTATATATCAGTTTTTTATGGACACAAAATGGGCAATGTTTCATTCCTAAACTTCTCCCATCACTTTAGCTGTCATCTGTGTTTGGGGCTATAACATTTGCTCAGTACATCCTAATTGTCGTGGAACTCATCCTTTAACTATACCTTTCATGCAGATAAATCAGATAATCGTATTCTCCCAGAGCAATTGCAAAATAGGGTTAGAATGCCTTCTTAATTCCTTTTGAGCATTATAACTTTTTCTTCCATTCAACTGATTCATTTTAAGCTCTGTTTTGTATCAGTGCAGGCTTTCATCCTTTAGTATATTGCTCAGCTTTCTGTGTATTTGCAGGTGCATATATGGTGTGATGCTACATGGCAATCAATTTTGAGGAATGACAGATAATTTTATTGTGTGACAGTTGCTTTTGTATAAGCACTCTAGATGTACATTTGAAATTTATCAATCAATAAAATATTATTTCTAACAATTTTGTGTATTGTATTTTGATATGCATATGTAGTTTCTGAGTATTATAGCATTTTTTTTATAAATTAAATTTTTCCCGACAAAGCCAATTTTGTCAAGAGGGAAGACTATGCCGAGGAAATATCCATGGTGACGAACACATTTTGTTGGCTAAAAAGTTTTATTTGTCGGCTTAAAAGCATTGTACCGACAAAAGTATTCGTCGGGAAAGATGGAAATGCCGAGAAAAAAGAGTTTGTCGGGAAAAGTTGAACTTAGCCGACGAAATACCATAATTCGTCGGGAAAACTCTTAGGCGACATGCTTTAGGTGACAAAATGGCCGACAAATTTTTTCGTCTGGAAAGACTCTTTGCCGACAAATTTTAACTTTTGCCGACAAACTAACTTTGTCGGTAAAGTTGAAATTTCTAGTAGTGTCACCCGTATTTATGTCATGATCGTTATAAGTAATTGATTTTCAATCTTGTATTCCAGCGATTTATTTTGTTCAAAAGAAGAACAAATAAAAAAATAAAAAAAAAGGTTTAACTTTGACATTAACAGTAGTGGTGCTGAAATAAACTGTACTTTTAATATATCTTATTACGAGGTATTCGCTGATTCTTCCTCTGAACTTGCAAGGAGTTTCAATTTCTGACATGAACTTTAATTTTAGTCGATTACCTCCTAAATTTTTATAATTGACCAATTTCTCTCATGTACTTTAATTTTAGCCAATTACCTATGAACTTTTGTAATTAGCCAATTTATTCTTGAACTTTAGCCCATTAACATCTTATTGACTTTTTTTTTTTTTGGGGAGCGGGGGGGGGGGGGGGGGGGGGGGGGGGGGGGGGGGGGGGGCGGGGTTGGGTTTCAAGTTTGAAGAGAAATCAATGAAATACTACATCTTATTACGTAACTTTTTTTCCCGTACTTTTGTAACGAAATATATGGTGACACATTCACTTGAATTCCTCTAGTGGACAGGCCAACCAAAATTTCGTGGGAAGGTTTGTATTGCATGATATCCTAAATCATTATGCTCAGTCATTGTACAATCAGATCTTGATGGATACTTCCCATCGTCTCTCTTTCTATCGCCTCTGCCATTTAATACGAACATGCTCCTCTCCACTAAACCCAAATGGATCTGCTAATGATTTTTATCAAAATTTCAATATTACGCTTTTATTATTTAATAAGAAACTAGTTTTGTTCACAGCGTTTCTCCACATGCGAAATGTCTGTTTTTAATCACGCATGCTACATGCATGCGTATTACAATTTTTTAGGATTAATCGTTGGAGTCATTCATATTTAAAAAAGTATGCATGGTAGTGATATAATCGATACGAATTATGAAAATAGTCAAATTTTTATAATTTATAGATAATATTTTGTACATAGTGAGTTTCCAATAGAAAATGGTACACTGTGCTTTCTCTATACGGGTTTGGACATATTACTGTGGTAAAGTAGCTTCGCAAGTCTGTACCTTTTTTTTTTTTTACTATAACAATACACGTCCACTTTATTGTAGATAATAATGGGATATCTCATAACAGTGCAGAAAAAATAAGGAGGTTTGAAGGTTTTCTGAAAAGAATTGTGAGGCAGTTCGAGAGAGAAGAGAGAGAGAACGAGAGGAAAACTAACTTCAATACAAGGAAAGTGAATTACAAGATACCACTCCCAATGCCTAACTAATTTCCTTTCATAGTAGGCTAACTAATGCTAGAATTACCACATTACCCTTTCGTACAAATCCCACCTATTTCTAACCAACTTGATCCATATCACCACCTTATAACAACCAATGCATAATCACCTTATAACAACCAATGCCACATGTATGCTATAGCCATTAATATCAAGTATAAAAATTTCATAGACCAATACACCCTCCTACCCCTAAGAAGTCTTTGATCGTCCTCATTTCCTGTATTCGACTTGATATTTGCACTCTTATATGGAGAGGCTATTTAGGCCATCTCTAATCGAATGAGGGTCAAATGACTCGTTTTAGTCCTATAGCACTAAAAGAAATTAATATTTTAATGAACAGTGTCAAGCCATATTTCTTATCATCCCCAACTGAGGGGCCTGAGGGTCATAGGCCAAACGTAGCCCTGTGACAAAAAACAATCTCCAACCGATGGGCCAAAGGGCCTAGGCCAAACGTAATTTATTATATTAATTTAAAAACTACAACAATTTAAATTTAAAAACTACAGTAACTTAAATTTAAAGTTTATAATCATCATCATCATCATCCGTCATTGTAGGATTATAGTCAGAGGTAAACAACTCCCGTCGGGCCATAATTTCCCTCTTTTTCCTATCAAAATAGGCTTTACTCATTGGAGTGGTCACATCCCGACCCAGGGTCCACCACATCCCGGGCCCGCTCCACCACTGTAGCACGATATTGTCCGCTTTGGGCCCCGACTACGCCCTCACGGTTTTGTTTCTGGGAACTCACACGAGAACTTCCCAGTGGGTCACCCATCATGGGAGTGCTCTCGAGCGCTACTCGCTTAACTTCGGAGTTCCCATGGAACTTGAAGCCAGTGAGCTCCCAAAAGGCCTCGCGCTAGGTAGGGATGGGAATATACATATAAGGATCACTCCCCTGGGCGATGTGGGATCTCACAATCCACCCCCATTAGGGGCCCGACGTCCTCGTCGGCACACCACGGCCAGGGTTAGGCTCTGATACCAAATGGTCACATCCCGACCCGGGGTCCACCACATCCCGGGCCCGCTCCACCACTGTAGCACGATATTGTCCGCTTTGGGCCCCGACTACGCCCTCACGGTTTTGTTTCTGGGAACTCACACGAGAACTTCCCAGTGGGTCACCCATCATGGGAGTGCTCTCGAGCGCTACTCGCTTAACTTCGGAGTTCCCATGGAACTCGAAGCCAGTGAGCTCCCAAAAGGCCTCGCGCTAGGTAGGGATGGGAATATACATATAAGGATCACTCCCCTGGGCGATGTGGGATCTCACAGGAGTGTAATCTGAAGTGTTCCTTTGCATATTTCTATCATCCATCTCTTATTGTATTTGTTTGGCCCGTTCTTCGTGATCACTCTTAAAAGGACAACTAGGCCCCTATATACTAATTGATTTGACAAAGTTGGCCATTGGGTTTTTATAAATACATATATATATATATATATATATATATATACACATATTGCTTAAGGAGAGGGATCCCCATTTTTTTCAAAAAATGGGGATTAGGTGTGGGGTATAGACGTGGGTAACATGATACACGATAAGCAGAATATTAATGTAATAATTTTATAACCCTAAAAAAAATACTATAATAATTATCTCTACTAATTAATGAAACCCTCTTTGTCAACCAAAAGAGGGTGAAAAGACAAATTAGTCTTCTTTCACATGAAAAAAAAAGATGGGCAATAATGTAATTTCACAGATCCAAATTTTACAGTTTTTTATTGAAGCCTCACTACATGTGATGTTAAAATACCTCCAATATTAAAAAAAAAAAAAAAAAAAAAAAACCAAAAACCAAAAACCTTCCACGTTCTCTCTCTCCCTCTCTTCTTCTCATTTTCTAAAAAAATGTCTTCATACACACAAAGTGTGTGCCCATATGCTAGTATGTATTAATTTAACAATTTTATACCCTTAAAAACTATAATAATTATATATATATATATATATATATTAAATTAACTATAATAATTATAATAATTATATATACTATAATAATTATACCCCCAAAATATTAACTATAATAATTATATATATATATATATATATATATATATTAAATTTTAAATTAAATTGTATACCCCTACAAACTATAATAATTATGCATACAAAATAAATAGATTTAAATCTACTTAATAAATATATATATAGTATACCATTGAACTTGATGGGATACGAATTATACGAAACTAATTTCAACGGTCCAACTGTCAAACTTGTTTGTATATGCTTCGAGATCGCATACGCCAAAAATTGAAAAAAACAAACATTCAGAGATCAAGTAACGGGACAAAACATTTCGACGGTTATAAACGAAAAATCACGATTTAACGGTTATTTTAACTTCGATTTTGATGGTTTTTTACAACTACACTCTTTGACCCTATATGAATACAATGAATGAATTCGATCTTCAATTTAAAACATTTACACTAGTGGATACCACAAAATCTTATGTTATACTTAATGAAAGTATGAATAAACTCTTAAGTGTTAGTGAATCTAGTGTTTTGATGTGATACACATTCTACGAAACAAGTTTCAACGATCCAACCGTCAAACTTGTTTGTATATGCTTCGAGATCGCATATGCCAAAAATTGAAAAAAAACAAACATTCAGAGATCAAGTAACGGGACAAAACATTTCGATGGTTATAAACAAAAAATCACAATTTAACGGTTATTTTAACTCTGATTTTGATGATTTTTTACAACTATACTCTTTGACCCTATATGAATACAATGAATGAATTCGATCTTCAATTTAAAACATTTACACTAGTGGATACCACAAAATCTTATGTTATACTTAATGAAAGTATGAATAAACTCTTAAGTGTTAGTGAATCTACTGTTTTGATGAGATACGCATTCTATGAAACTAGTTTCAACGATCCAACCATCAAACTTGTTTGTATATGCTTCGAGATCGCATACGCCAAAAATTGAAAAAAACAAACATTCAGAGATCAAGTAACGGGACAAAACATTTCGACGATTATAAACGAAAAATCACGATTTAATGGTTATTTAACTCCGATTTTGATGATTTTTTTACAACTACACTCCTTGACCCTATATGAATACAATGAATGAATTTGATCTTCAATTTAAAATATTTACACTGGTGGATATCAGAAAATCTTATGTTATACTTAATGGAAGTATAAATAAACTATAATAATTATATATATTAATTTAACAATTTTATACCCCTAAAAACTATAATAATTATATAATATAAATATATAAAATTAAATTTAAAAAATTGATGACCATTGGATCGGTTGAGATTTAATCTCAGTCGTCCATTGTAGGCTATCATTCTCTTCTCTCTCGACTCAAATCATTCTCTTTGTATCTCTCGATCATCGTCAACCTCAAGCGGCGACGCCTCACCGAAACACCTTCCTCACCTCAGTCTTAGTGACCTCACCGGCTCACCCTCCTCGTCGTCCTCGACCTCACCCAGACTGTCACCCACCCTTCTCTTCTCTCTCATTAACTCAGAGACTCAAATCATTCTCTTTGTCTCTCTCGATCGACCTCACGCGGCGCCTCACCGAGTCACCCTCACCTCAGTCTCAGTGACCTCACCGACTCACCCTCCCCGTTGTCCTCGTCCTCACCCAGACTGTCACCCTCACTCAGTCAGTCCTTACTCCTCTCACCTAAATCGCGACTTCACCGGTTCACCGTTCACCCACTGTCCAAACTCCATACCAGTGGCAGTACCGGCTCCTAAATCGAGCTCTAGGTCGCTCAGTCCGCACTCCTCCTCACTGCAATAAACTTAAGGGTTTCTGAATTAGGGCTTTTGGAATTAGGAATTTCTGAAATCTGCTGATCTAATAGTATTTGCTCAATTTGTGAATATATTGTTTTGCTCGGTTTGTTGTACTGAATTTGCTGATCTATTGCTCAGTTTGTGTATTTGCTATAAATGATAATCACAGGAATTAGGAATTTCTGAAATTAAGGTTTCTAAATTGGAGAAGGTTAATTTGCTTCATGATTTATTTGCTAAGTTTGTTGTGTTGATCTATTTGCTCTAAATAATAATCACACGTTATTACTATGGATTTTTCATTATTCGTGTATCTTCCTTTTGTGTTAACATTTATAGAAATCATATATTCCATTGCCACCGGTCATGAGATATGACACGATATAATCAAAAGGATAAAATCTCTTTTTTTTTTGGCCAAGCAATAGAAGAATTAGGGGAGGGGGATTTCAAAAGTAAGATTTTAAGTGTAACGGTAAACGCTCTTATTTTAAGAAATATTTGTAATAAATTAGTAGTGTATGAATTTTGTTTTATTAGGCTCTTATTTTCGAGTATAGATGTAGTACTTAAATAACAAATGTGTTTTAATGTTTTGAAATAATATTTATGTGACAATGTGTGGTATATGCAAATTTAAGGAAAAAAAATATTTTTCTTAACGGGTCATAACGGGTCGGGACACTTTACCCGTTGGGTAAAGTGACCTGACCTGTTAAAGACCCGTTAAGATAACGGGTGTGATACGACACGACCCGTTAAAATAATAGGTGTTACACGAAAACGACACGAACACAACTGACACGACTTGTTTGCCAGGCCTAGTTTGGACTAAAACACCTGTTAGTCAAACTCGTGCCCAGCAGCTCCTAAGATAACAGAGCAGCAATCATTGCCCCTTTCCATGGCTGCCAATAGTCTGAGCTCTCTGCAAATCTTAATCCTTACATGTTTACTGCTTACCTTGGTTATTTAGTAACGCAAGAGATTATACATTTTGGTTAGATTTTTACTCTTTAATCTCCTCCAATTGGTTCCTGAAAATTGTAATTTTTCATGAAATTTCCATTTTCCCCTGCATTTTCTTAGGAATCAAACAGTTGGGTACCTTGTTTCTTTCATTACATGTTTGATCGGGTATTATTTGATTAAAGATCGTATTTTTATTGATGGGTTGTCAGGTCATAGGCCACAAGTTTGCAATTCTTCGCCGTGGATGCCGTCGTTGAGGGTTGCTCGGCTTGCGAGGAGCTCAGATGTGGTGGTGAGCTCAGATGCGAGGAGCTCGAAATTCCACGGTATAGAAGATGAAGATGGCAACTAAGTTGTTGCTTCTCGGCTCAAAATTCTTGTTATGAACTAATTAATGAATTAGCAACCATCGGTGGGTCGTAATCGAATTCTGGGATTTATGGGGTGGGTGGGGTTGTCGGTGCAAAGATATAGAGCAAGGAGAGAGAGAGAGAGAGAGAGAGAGAGAGAGAGAGAGGAAGATCCATGCGGGGATGGAGTGTTGGCTGGCTGGCCGGCCGGCCCCACTGGCCTGTTTTCAGATTTTTTGGTCGGGTGGGGTTCACAAATCTTGGAGGCAGATTGTCTACCCTCTCAATACCATCTCATTCTCATCATCCCCTCTTAGTGCGGTCACGGTTAAACCACGTTAACATTTTATATCATTTTATATTTTTGTCTAATCTTTATAAAAAAAATTAATATACAATATTGACGTGGCTTAACCGTGACGGCACAATATAGGAGGGGATGAGAAGGAGATGGTTTTGGAAGGGCAGACAATCTGCCTTCACAAATCTTTTAACCTATCTTTCAATTGAAGACAATTTTCGTATCAAAACGGACTATTTTTAATTTTATAACTCTTTGACCGGATCAATTAAAAATGACCTTACTTGGCTTCAATAGACTCTTAGAATTTTATACACCCAAAATCTTGGATACCCAGTACATATAATTCTAATAAATAAATATGTAAAGAAAAACAAGACAAAATTGACAGGAGTCCCACATGTATGGGATGGTGGATTGATACGCTGTTAGAGGAGAATTTATAAATATATCGAACTTGAGGAAAAAAAATGAAGACGTGTACCTGGTTTTCTTGGGGTACACATTCACATGAAAAAAAGAGGAAAATGCAGTTTTAACTTCAATTATAATCTTACAATATAATTTGCACAACACTAAAACTCATTATAATAAGATGGAAAATGCATATGCATGAAAATAAAACCCCAGATTAAAAAAAAAGAAAAAGAAAAGAAAAGAGGAATTGGGTTCTCAGCTCTCTTTTTGCTACTTCATTGGAAAAATCTTATTCTTTTTCAATTTTTGATCAAGATTCTTAAGTTTTAATAAACGTTATTAATTATTTCAATAATAAAACATTTTTTTATTTCTAAATATATTCATTTAGTGTTAGAAATGGTATATTTGGTATATTTATATTTATGGCTAAATTTTTGTAGAAATGATATATTCAATAATAATATTTGAAACATTACAACCTAAAATACACAAACTATAAGATATCTTCCTAGTGGTTACAATGAAACAGAAAATCAATTATATCCTAATAAAGGCTAATACCAACATAACAGCTAAAACAATAATGTATAGTACTTGAAGACCCTTAACTATGTTAACCCCTAACACTCCCCTGCAAACTTGACTTCGGAGAGGTGACAAGTTTGGGAATAAGACGTGAAAAACGGTCAATTGATAATCCTTTGGTGAAGACATCGGCAAGTTGAAACGTGGATGGAATAAATTGAACCTTGTGACTGCCAGAAGCAACTCGTTCACGGACAAAATGATAATCAATCCCAATATGTTTTGTGCGAGCATGAAACACAGGATTAGTGCATCCATAGGCAAGGGCTCGATATTCGGCTTCTGCACTGGAACGAGAAACTGTTGGCTGTTTCTTAGCACTCCATGAGATGAGATTGGGTCCCAAAAATATGCAGTAGCCAGATGGGGACAACCGTGTATCAAGACATCCTGCCCAATCGGCATCGGAATAGGCAATTAAGAAGGAACAATCGGGAGACCTACGAATAGGGAGACCAAAACCCAAAGTACCTTTGAGGTAACGTAATATCCGCTTAACAAATTCAAAATGAACATCACTGGGAGATCCCATAAACTGAGCAACATGTTGAACCGCATATGAGATATCGGGACGGGTCATGGTAAAGTATTGAAGGGCACCAACAATGTGTCTATAAAGTGTAAGATCAACAAGTTTAGTACCATCAGTACGAGAAAGTGTACCTTTCGAAGCCATGGATGTGGAAACAGGTTTACAGTCCAAAAGATTGACGCGTTTAAGGAGATCAATTTTATATTTGTTCTGAGTAAGATGGAGAGAATCTGTGTGATAATTAACCTCCACGCCAAGAAAATAATGCAAATGCCCCAAATCTTTGATGTCAAATTCTGCTCCCAGTGTGCGAATAAAGGTGTAAATATGAGAAGAATCACTGCCGGTGAGAATAATATCATCCACATACAATAATAAAATCAAAACACGAGAATTATCCTGATAAACAAACATGGAGGTGTCAGCCCGACTTTGACATAAACCAAACTGTACAAGGAAATAACTAAAACGTTGAAACCATGCCTGTGGAGCCTGCTTGAGATCGTAGATGGCCTTATGAAGTTTGCACACATGGTGAGGGCAATCAGGATCAACAAATCATGGGGGTTGTCGCATGTAAACTTCTTCAGATAGAGAGCCATGCAAGAATGCATTTTTGACATCGAGTTGCCAAATGGACCATCGAAAAGAAACAGCCAGACAAAGAATGGTGCGAATCGTTGTAGGCTTGACGACAGGGCTGAAAGTATCAAAATAATCAATACTAGACTATTGGTGGAACCTTTTGGCGACGAGACATGCCTTGTACCGTTCAAGCGTGCCATCAGATCACCGCTTAATTTTGAAAACCCATTTCAACCAACCATATTGATTGAATTATGGGGAGGGACCAAAGACCAGGTACCCTGATGAATAAGTGCATTATATTCTTCGAGCATGGTCTGTTTCCATTCGGGATATTGAGATGCTTGTGTGTAGCAAGTAGGTTCAACATTCATGTCCACTAAGGTAGCAAAAGCATGAGGAACGGGATACCGTGTAGTGAAGTTGGCCTGGTATTTAGGATTGAGCTTTAAAATGCCAATTTTTAACGAGTAACTACGGGACTGCGAGGTGGTGGAGCAACGTCGGAAGAACGTGGCTGTTTAGGCGGCATAATGTGATCAGGGATATGTGGGACAGACGGGACAGCTGCAAGTGCTATCAGGTGGACTGCATATGCTATCGAGTTTGCAAGTTGACTGCAGCTGCTGTTAGTAAGAGGACAACTAGATGCAGATGGCTCAGTAGGAGAATGACAGCTGGATGAGGCAGTGCAAGTGGCTGAATGAGGCACTACTTGCTACAGTGGCATTGGCCGAGTGTCAAGTGTTGGAGCAGGTGACTGAGAATCTTGAGTAGGCAACAACCCTACAGGAACGATGGTGAGCGGTGGAGAGGAAACAGATAGAGGGGCATCAACATAATAAAATTGATCTTCATGAAAAATAACATGTCATGAAATATAGAGTTGTCCAGTAGGTGGATGGAAGCACCGATACCCAGGAAGTTTATCATTGTAACCAACAAAAACACACTGGAGAGAGCGAGGTTGTAATTTGTTAGACACATAATCTCCAAGATATGGATAACACAAGCACCCAAAAATTTGAAGCTTTTTATAGTCTGGGAAATAACCAAATAAGGATTGGTATGGTGAGATACCATGAAGAATAGGTGTAGGAAGTCTATTAATTAAATAAACTATCATGCAAAAAGATTCAGCCCATAAGGTGTGAGGTATGTGAGCAGTATGTAAAAGAGTACGACCCATATCAGCAATATGACGATGTTTGCGCTCAGCCAATCCATTCTGCTGGGGTGTATGAGGACAAGAAAAACGATGCACTATTCCATTAGTAGCACAAAAATGCTTAAATTGCAGGTGGTCATATTCCTTGCCTCCATCACTCTGGAATTATTTAATAGACAAAGAAAATTGATTTTGAACATACATAACAAAAGCAGAAATTTTTTCAAAAACTTGGGACTTCAGATGCATGGGAAAATCCACGTATATCGAGTGGAATAATCCATAAACAAGACATAATAGCGATAACCAGATTCGGAAAGAACATGAGACATCCACACATCCGAATGAATTAAATCAAACGGTGTAAGAGAACGATGTTCATGAGGCGAAAAGGAAAGTTTTATTGATTTAGACAAGGCACAATGGCTACAATTTGAATGCAATAAACGAGAAGGAGAACCTAACAATGACTTAGAAACTAATTAATCAAGCACTCTATTGGAAGGATGACCAAGACAATGATGCCAAAGAAACGAAGACATGACAACGGAAGAAAAAGTTGTCTTAGGCCCAGTCAGGAGTGTAGGAAAGATGGGATAAAGGCCATCTTTACATAGGCCCTGAAAAAGAAGAACACCAGTTTGTAGGTCACGAATGTGATAACCCCAAGTAAATTAAGTAATAGTGTATACTGAGCAACTGATAAAAGATTTTTATGAAGAGAATGAACGCGAAGAATCTCAGAGAGACGAAAAACATAAGTGCCAGAAGAAAACAAAACGTTACCAGACTGAGTGATAAGGAGGGTGTCACCATTACCAATAACAACATTATCACTTGGTGAATAAGAGGCACCAGGAGGGGAGGGGGAACAACGTAGCATCAGGTGTCATGTGATTTGTAGCACCGGAGTCCCAATACCAGCTAGGATCGGAAGAGGAAGCAACATGCATGCCGGCAAAGGGACGAGATTTAGGACATTTGGCTTGAATATGTCCAAATTGGTGGCAATGCCAACACTAGACCAGCAGACGAGGTGGAAGAGGACCCAGAAGACCTTGAGCATTGAAGGCAGGTCACTGTGGACGGTAGAAGTTTTGTGCAGGCCCATTAAAGGGACGGATGGATGGCCTTGGGCCAGAGGGATCACGAGCATCTGGTAATTAGGTCCCAGACCACGAAGTACATAAGTAACCAATTTAGAATTGGACACAAGTTCTTAGATAACAGTGAGTTCATCAACCAAACTTTTAGCCTGAGCAAGGTAGTCAAAAATAGTTTTGGAGCCTTTGGTGCGAGAGAAGAGACGAAATTTCAATTGAACAGCATTGGCTAGTGATTGCTGCGAGAAATTTTGCTGGAGACAGTCCCATATATCTTTCGAGCTGGAGAACACAATGACTTGAGGAAGAACAGCTTCACACAGTGTTGCACAAAGAATACTAATAAGGCTTTGATCTGTTTGGAACCAAGATATGTATTCAGGATTGGGTGTCAATTGTTGAGTTGGATCTCCTTAGCCTGTAACTAGCTATATAAGATGAGATATGTGCAGATGCAAGGGGTGAATGAAGATTTGATTGTATTAGTATTCTTGTTAGTATATCTTGCATTTGAGTAAAGGTTGAAGTGGGTTCTATCATTGGTATCAGAGCCAGTCTTGATCCCTCAATTCCTCAATGATAGAACCCACTTCAACCTTTACTCAAATGCAAGATATACTAACAAGAATACTAATACAATCAAATCTTCATTCACCCCTTGCATCTGCACATATCTCATCTTATATAGCTAGTTACAGGCTAAGGAGATCCAACTCAACAATTGACACCTGGCTAACTAAGTGATGCCACTTGGCATCCTAACAATGACGCACTACCTGAAGCCATTGCAGAGAAAAAAAAAACTTCAGGTTCTAGATACCATGTAGAAACTGTATATTCAATAATAATATTTGAAATATTACAACCTATATTTAGACACAAACTATAAGATATCTTCCTAATGGTTACAATGAAACAGAAAATAAATTATATCCTAATAAAGGCTAATAACAACATAACAGCTAAAACAATAATGTATAGTCCTTGAAGACCCTTAACTATGGTAACCCCCTAACATTTATCATATATTTTTGTTTTTAGTTTGTACCCTATTTTAATTTGCAACCCTATTTTAATTTGTGCCAATTTTCTTTTTAGCTTTAATTTGTACCCTTATATTAATTTCTTTTTATGCCCATATTCATAAAGTTTTATTTGTATTTGTACCCATATTTTTTAATTTATTTGTACCCATTTTTAATTTTGCTAAATGTACCCATGCTAGTTATATGTATTTATTTTATGTTTTAAAATATATTAATAGTTATTTTTTAAAATATGTTAATAATTATAAGGTTACATAAGTGGAAGAAACCGGAGAAGCATTGGCTTAAATGTGATTTCGATGGGGCATGGGTGGAGAATGAAGGAATCGGCGGGGTGGGAGTTATTGTTCGTAACCATTTGGGTAAGTTTGTGGTGGCAATGGCTATGCAAATCCTTGGAGTGAGCTCACCCCTGCATGCAGAGATGGAAGCAGCAAGGGCGGTGGTGCAGTTTGCTCAAAAAATGGGAAGCCAATATGGTTGAGTTTGAAGGTGATGCAAGTTTGGTTATTGCGGCTTTGAATTTGGATGAGGTATCAGATTTTTCTCCTTTGGGTGGGGCATGTGATAAATGATGCACGACACTTTCTTCGAGCATTCCCACGGATTAAACTCTCTCGAGTTCGTAGAGAAGGCAACATGATGGCTCATCGATTAGCGAGATGTGGGTTATCTTTGCTTCATCAAGTTTCATGGTTTTAGGAATCCCCTGATGTAATAAGTGATTTATAATCGAGGATAGTAATTTTATTTAATGTTTGTGTAGGACGCACTTTTTTCCTCAGATCGGGTTGATATCCACGGCTAGGTTTTTATTGAGGCCTACTGTTGTGCACCCTATCCTATGATATGTAAGTGTTTCGATTTTATGAATCAATGGATATCGAACTTTCACAATCAAAAAAAAAAATTGATGTGGATATATTATTTCTTGCTATAATTATGTGAAGAACAATATTACTCTAATATTTATTTTTAAGTATTTATTATATTTTAAAAATATTATTTGAATTTGTTTAAATTTCATAATTTGTGGGACGCATAAATGTATGAGATAAATCTTTTAAATTATGTTAAGGACTTTAATTAAAATATTTAAACAAATAAAGTTTCAGTCTAACAATTAAATTGATTAAGGACCAAAACCAAAATGATTCTAAAAAACAACAACAACAATAACAACAACTGAATGCCTTTTACCCGTTAACTCACTAGTTGAGCAATTTTGGCTTTTGGTTGGAAATATTGACCCGCCTCCACAAAGGCACTTTAACAAACGTTTTCTACAATTCAATTGAGGGGGGACACAGGCTAAAGACAAAACAAGAAAACAAATTCCACGCTTATAACTATTTTCTCAATGCAAATTTTGTAAAGGATAGTGCTATTGGAACATCTATTTTATCTCTCGCACAGTTTTTTTTAATTTTTTTTCCATTAATATTCTCCAATTCATTCGATTTAATGCCTAAAATTCAAATGGTATATGTGAGAAATAAAAATAAATGGTGGATAGCATTACCTTTGCAAACTGCAGGTTCTGATAGAATAGGTTATTAGATACTAACCGGCATTTATTTTTATGAGGTTTTGATACCCATATATTTTACTTCCTTTTCAAAATTTGCTATTGCGGTTGGGAGAAAGTAATTTGTTGAATAATTTGTTGAACACAGATATATTGTATATATTAAGGAACGTTCTTTGTCGTTAGAGCATATATATAATCATAAGATGGAACGCATGCAGGTTTTGAGAAATAGTGACGCAATTATCTAATTCTGCGCCTCTTTCAATTTTAGTTACTTGATTAGACTAATTAATTAAAAAATATGAATTATTCACCATCCTGATCATTTTAAGTGTGGAATGGTTTGAAGCGCGTTTTCCTTGCTCTTGAATAGCAAGAGTCATTGATTATCGGTAATGGAAGGACAATTTCTTTGTGATTTTGATTAGTGGTTGGATGAACTTAATATTAGTCCTTTTTTAGCTCTGGTCATTTTTTTTTTGTAACTCTTCCTTGGGTTTCAAATGTTATTCACGCTCTAAGTTATTCTTTAATAGATTATTTTGTGAAATTATTTTCGTCAATAGTGCAACAGGTTTTACACCTTCCTCACACTTTAACTATGAAAGATGACAAGATGATATGGGAGCCATCTTCTATCATCCAATTTTCATTTTCTTCTAGTTATGATATTCTTCAAAGTAAAGTAAACATATTGATTATGCTTCGGCGGCTATATGACAATATTTCATCCCGCTCCTCAAACTTTCTATTTTGATTTGTTGGCATTTTTAATGATAAACTTCTCACTGACGCTATATATATTCGGTAACGAGTATTATTATTTGTTGTTTATGTCATGATTCTAAAGAATTTGTTGCCCATCTTTTCTTCCATTGTTCGTCATCAATGAAATTTTGAACATGGTTGGCTTGTCAAATTGGTACTTTTCTACCCTTTTCAGATTTTTTTACTTTGTTTTAGGACGCATTTGTGCATAAGCCTTTTTTCGTTATTTACGCAGTATTTGGTTTTTGAGGGCGTTTTTATTAATGCTACTATTTAGAAAGCATGCAATAATATATATATATATATATATATATATATATATATATATTTTAATACAAATTAAAACACGACATATTTACACTAAAGGATTGTGTTGGAATTAAATTGCGCACTACCGTGAAGGGTGGAGATGCACAAACTCGAATAACTTGTAAAACAACAAATAATCGTAAGTAGCCAAGGACCGAAGGGAGGGTGTCGGCTAAAGGCTCTCTAAAAGTCAAGTTAGCAAGCAAATATAAAAGAGTCAAGCAGTAGGTAAGAGAATAAGTGTGTGATAATTACATTATCAAATATGAACCCTATAAGAGTTTATTTATACCAGTTGTGGTAGGGACCTTTTAGGATAAGCAATCTTTACTAAACCAGGATAATCCTAAAGGATATATAGGAGTAGATATTGCATCCTCTTAGGAATATGCTTACTTGCGGTGCACGTCGATCCTTAAATTGTGGGATTTCCGAGAATAGTCAATCTCAGCGAAGTACATCTCTCACTACTCCAAAATAGGATGATGATGACATCGCTGCTTCGTTTATTCAGCTCTGCGATAGAAATTGTTAAGTCCATTCTAAGGTACTCATATTCCAATTTGTCTTACTTCGAGTCATAAAAAATCATAGTCTTACAATTGCTCCTAACGACGCACCTAAAGGGACTTTTCCTCTTGATGGTGGATACTTATCCAAAGATCTGCATTTCAGAATAAATCAGACATGCTGCTTTAAAATCTTTCTGACACATTGCAACTTGAGTTTGTAACCCACGAACCATGACGTTTTTTATTCAAACGTACGGCCTTGAAAGTTATTGCGTGAAGACAGAAATGATGAGAGATGTCATGTTTTTTGTGCATAATAAACATGAGGTGGCTTTCTGCATTATCAAATGACTTTGGCTTTCGGACACACGAATCTCGAGGTGAGATGTTCCAAATTCAACGACGAGATCACTCAGCATCTCCTATCCAAGTACCTTAGACTTGGTCTTATTTTTCCAAAGCCTTTTCTTCAGAATTTCAAACCAAAGCATGGATCCCCTTCCGTTCTTCAGTTCTCATCCATTCCCTACTTTGAGTCTTTGACGATTAGGATATGCGGCAAAGAAATTTTCCTCATCTTCATTTACCATTGTCAAGAAATATTAAGTGAAGTAGGGATAAGCCATAACATTTCAATAGTATGCATTCTTTCCCTTAACGGGTTCTTTAGCCTCCACATTTTGCTTCATAACCAAAAGTGACATCATCCTGCAATAAGGTAGTGAACAAATCTTTTTCTCGATCCAACAACTTTGATCCAATTCTGGCCATGCATTCTGGTTTGTCAGGATCAAGACTTATGTAGACAACATCCTCGTTCTCTTTGGATTCCAAAATACTACGTCCTGAGGGTTAAGGTCAACGTCGAATTTCTTGTAGCTCGTTTCTTGGCCTTGGACTGTGATTGCTAAGTGGGCTTTTCCTTCGGACATGAGAATCACATTCAAACTTTCCATAGCGCAGTAGCAGGTTGCAGATCACCCTTGATTCCTTTATCCCCCCCAGGCGTGAAATATTAGAGTAGTTAGTCATATGATGACGGGATCACCCTTATTTTTTAATGCAGTTTCGGCCCAAGTTAGCATTATGCGGGGTTGGGCAATCCATGATATCAAAAGTTAATAGGAAATTGTAAAGTTATGCCTCAACCGCGAATTTCATCGTTCCGAGTGATGGAACCAGAATGTCATCAAAGGTATGTAAAGTAGTCTTACTCTAGAAGATGTCGTCCAAAAGTCTCATCCTCTCCACTGCTTCTTTAAAAGGGATGTATGGATGCATTATCTATTGGCACTCGGCTAACTATAACATTTGAAATTTGACTTTGTATTACCAAGGCATCGTCATGGAGGGAGTGCAAATCTTGCAAATCTCATTCGAAGAATATCAAGATGTTGGAATCGATCGAAAAAGGGTTTATTGATCTTTAGTAGGTCTCCTAGATCTAGTCCATGGCAGGAGAAACTTTACTAATAAAGGCATCATTGTTCTTCAAAGTAGTGGAAACGCCTTGAAGTTGATTGCTTCCACCTTGGGTAATGGTACCAACATTTATGGAGTTACCTTCTACAAACATGATGTGGTAGAGTGATTTAGTCAAGGGAATATGAGTTCAATCTCAATGCAATTTTTGGAATAAAATTTGTGCATTGCCGCATACTGAGGAGTTGGGTGAATCCGAATGCCTACAAAAGAACAAAGAACCACAATTAACATAAGGTGACGGTGGGGGACCAACCAAAGGCTCTCCATCCGACAGTCAAGTTAATAAGCAATATTAGACTCAAGCCCTGGGCAAGAGAATGAGCAAAGAACACGTTATGTGCGATAGTTGCATTATCAAAATTATGCTCTAGATTAGCGTATGTATATTAGTCAGAAGATATGTTTTTTAGGATATGGAATCCATATTAAACCAGGAGAATCCAAGAGGATATCTAGGATGATATATTTTTTTGTCACATCCCGGCCCAGGCCCCCACCACATCCCGGGCTCGACTTCGCCGTAGCACGATATTGTCCGCTTTGGGCCCCGACCACACCTTCACGGTTTTGTTTCTGGGAACTCACGCGAGCAAAACTTCTAAGTGGGTCACCCATCCTGGGAATGCTCTGGCCCATTCTCGCTTAACTTCAGAGTTCTTACGGAACCCCAAGCCAATGAGCTCCCAAAAGGCCTCATGCTAAAGAAGGTGGGCATGTACATATAAGGCATAGAGGATCCACTCCCTTAGACGATGTGGGATCTAACATTTTCCTATGAAGAATGCATTTCTGCATGGTGATCTACAAGAAGATATATACATGAAGCAACCACAAGGCTTTGTAGATGCTACATATCCAAATCATGTTTGCACGTTAATTAAGTCCTTGTATGGGCTTAAACAAGCTCCAAGGGCTTGGAACAAAAAGTTCATAGAGATATTGCCTTCACTAGGATTCCCTGTATCACAATCAGATACAAGTTTGTTTGTTAAGCAAGATGGTGCATATGTCATTATTCTACTCTTGTATATGGATGACATAATCCTTACTGGATCTAGCTCTATGAAAGTTCAAGATACTATCAATCAGCTCAGTGAATGTTTTGAATTGAAAGATATGGGAAAGCTAACTTATTTTCTAGGCCTACATATCCAGTATAAGTCAAATGGAGAACTATTTGTTTCTCAAGCGAAATATGCCAAATAATTGATTGAAAAGGCTGGGATGGAAAACTATAAACCATCTCCAACACCTTCAAAGCCACATACTCAATTACTTGTATCAGAAGGAACACCTCTTGCAGATCCTAGTTTCTATAGAAGCATGGTTGGAGCTCTTCAATACCTCACATTCACTAGACTTGACATTGCATACTCCGTCAATATGGTATATTAGTTTATGAACAGTCCTACTGATGCACATTTATGTCCAGTGAAAAGAATTCCCAGATATTTGTAGGGTACAATTGAGTTTGACTCACTTTTATGTTATATGTCACTATAATTCATGAATATTCGGATGCTGATTCAGCAGCTGATATTAACACAAGGCGTTCAATTACTGGATATGTAGTTTTCATTGGTGATAATCCCATATCATGGCAATTAAAGAAACAACCCTCAATATCAAGAAGCTCAACTGAGGCTGAGTATAAGGCATTAGCTAATTGCACTACTGATATATGTTGGATTTGCAATATTCTCAGAGATTTTCATGGATTCTTAGACTGTCGACCTTCACCACATTGTGACAATATCTCTGCATTAGCATTGAGTATAAATCATGTCTTCCATTCCAAGATTAAACATATGGACATAGATTATCATTTTGTCCGAGAACGAGTGCAGAAGAAGGATGTTATAGTTCATTTCATTCCTACAGAAATCCAGATAGTTGCTGTTCTCACAAAAGGTTTACACAGTCCAACCTTCTTTAAACACTGCTGCAATCTCAAGCTCGGACATCCTTGCTGAGATTGTGGGGGAGTAACAACCATTAAAACTGAATATGTCATCTGTCATTCTCTGATTGGGTTAGTTAGATTGTTAGTTGTGTAATGAGTTAGTTAGATTTGTGATGAGGTGTATTGCCACATTAGCCTAGATTGTTACTATTAGCTATACATATATACCCCTTATAATGATTCATTTCTCAATTAATGAAACAGTTCAGATTCTCTTTCTTTCTTTCTCTCTCTCTCTCTCTCTTACTTCACATTCTCTCTCTAAAATTCTCTTTAATCTTTCTCTATAATTTCTTAGTTGTTCATCAATGGCAACATATCAGTACTGTTAGTAGATTTCATATAAATTCATAATTCTTAAATTTTATTTAGTTTATCTCTATAAAAAATTTATGTTTCAAAATAATCAACCTCACTAATAGGTTTATTATGTTGATGTCTTTGTTTTATGTGTTTATATTTGCAGGTTACAAATATAGGCTCATCGTTTTGAAATTCAAGGTAAGAAAATTCAAAAAGAGAATAATTAATTTCTTAAATAAATTCTGAGAAAAAGAAATGATAATATAAATTTAAATTAAAAGGGCAAAATTGGAATGACAACTGAAAAAAATGATCAAAGAACAAAAGGATATATGCTGATGTGAAGTACCTATTGAACTATTTTTAATAGTGGCTCACAAAATTTGACTTCTATCGAGTTTTCTCTTTAAATTAAACTCTTTACATGTCAATATTGGATGTGAAGCTGAAATAAAATTGGCATGATTGCAACTATCACTATTTGTATCCTAAAATACAAGTATTTGCTTGAATTAAAACATGGGAAGTGTTATTGACACTTCAAAAATCTCATTCTACACTCCTCACAAGTGTATTTTTTTTCCAAATATAAAAAGTTTGGAGTGCAGAATGAAATTTTTGGAGTGCCAATAACAATTCCCTTAAAACATTTAGGAATGCTTTAGGATATATGTGGGAGCTATGAGTGGATTAATATATACAATAGTAACTCTCGTAATTTTCGCTAAAAAAAATGGTTAACTATAATACACCATGCTCTTTATATAAAGGGATTTTCATTTTTTTTTAAATGGGGATTAGGTGAAACCACTTCTATTTATATAGGGGTGAATTTTGTGACAGCCAAGTCTACTGAAGTAGTCCTGCTAGGATTATACTTTCTCTACACCCGCCTGGATATTTTTTATGTTGACCCCCATTTTGCCGAAAACTTTATCTCCATTTGGTCCCGACCTCTTTGACTTGAAATAAGATTCTTAACCTAACCCCTTTATTTACTAAATTTTGATTCTTAAAATGATTCGAATCTTATTATAACTCATCCTAATTCTTAGCCACTTTAAATCATCTAGGACTCGACCAAGCCACGCCTAAATTTGATACCTTAGTAATCCCAACTAAGATTCGGTCCAATTGTTCCTTCCTGGGCTAAGAAAGCCAATTAGCCTGAAAGATCGCCATTGGGTCGAAAATCCCGGCTTTCCATCTTAATTTATTTTTTCTCGGCCCAAATCTAATATTTCAAGCCCAAACAGCTAGTGATATAGACATAGATTGTGACATAATAAATCTATATTGTGATCGATGCGATCACCAAGTATGAGTAAGTCTTTTTTTCCCAATATAAACAAATTGTAATGGTTCCATCTAATGCTACTATCATGTATAAGTATAACGTTAGATGAAAGATGCTTAATTGTTAGCTTTTGATAAATGGTAATGAACTGTACTAATTTCTCCCGGAAATAAATTAAGGGGTGTGCTATTCACACACCATATTTTACTTCTCGCACACCCCTTGATAATTTCTGTCTGTTGATCTTCTTCAATTCATCCAATTCGACGATCGAAAATTAAAAAGGTGTGTGAGAAGTAAAATAGGGTCTATAGATATCACACTCCAAAATTAAAAGCCATTACAATCGGCAAGCTCCCGAATTTACATTTTTGACGTATAATATATTTGTCTCATCACCAATAACTTAATAAGCATAACAGCTAGTGATAGAAACGTGATTTGCATCTTGGAATGAGTATCATGATCATAATGGCTCGTTTAATTTGTTGATTAGTCAAACAACGGCTAAAATATATATATATATGGACCAAACTACATCACCATGCATGGACAAATTATATTAGTAATGGCTGCTTTTTCGCGAAGAAATAATTTTGGCCGGTCACTTTTTGTGTCGAATGGGCATATATATATATTAACGATTCCGACAAAAATAAAAGAGGAAATAACTAATTAAAATGTTGATTATTATTAATATACATATATTACGTGAAAACAACCATGCAACCTTCTATTTAAAAGAAGATTTGTGCGGGGGAGGAATCCTGTTTAATTGTTGAAATTCCGTCACGAAACTTCATGCAGATTAGGACTTTCTGTGAACGTTAATTTAATCACTAATAACTAAGGATCTTCACCTAATCCTTTGGTAGCATGCTACTTTGTTTGCGTGCAGAATATGATTAGCCGAATAGTTTTACTAGAAACACTAGCCAACAAGCAAACTAGGGTTGGCAGCATCTAGTTAGAGAAAGGCTTGCTACAGAAGAAATGTGTTAATTTGTCGTAGGGAATGTGAAAAATTCTTAGTACGTAGTCTAATTTAACTTTGTCTGATGTATAATGATTAGATTTAGAGCATTTAACTTAAAACTAGTAAGCTAAAAAAGTGAAGAGGTCCAAGATGAGTAGGAAATATCTTATCCTAGAGAAGGAAGTTTAAAAAATATACTAGATGAAGCCCACATATTATGTGTTTAAATGTAAAAAAAATTAAAAAAAAAATGTGGAAGAGAGAGAAGTTTGAGAGAAATGTGAGGGAGAACCTGAAAGAGGTTTAAATTTTTATTTTTTATTTTTAAAAGTTAAAATTAGAGATATGTTATAATGACATGTGGGCAAAGAAAGAACAAAAAATATTAAAATTTAGTTTGTATGAAATTATAACACTGTCGATGATTTTATTTTGTGATAGAAGACTAAATTATCTTTTTATTCTCTATTGATAGACAAAGAAATTTTGTTAATTGGTAGTTTTAAATTTAAAACTAACGAACGTGGAGGAGTGAAATGGGTTTAGGGTAAGTGATAAATAGCTAGATCACCTTGTAACCTTTCTTTGGATGAGCATCCCCCATAATTTGAGTGACCCCTGACCCTAATTAGATTTCTTTTCCTTAAGAAGCATGATATATATTAAACTGTGATAGGAACTCACAAACAGCAGATATGATTAATGTTAATTATATCTCTTTCCTTTGGGTGGTGGGGTGGGCATATATATATATATATATATATATATATATATATATATATATATATATAGGTATAGGATTAAGTGACAAACATTTTGACAAATATTTTTATATTTCTTCTTAGCCTTCAAATTTTATAACATCCAATGGTCCTAATTAAGAGTGATGTGGAGACTTTTAATCATTAAATAATATAGTTGATGATGTAGATTATTAACTAATATAATAAATAAACAAATAAAGATTAAAACTTAAAATGAATAAAAACTGGGTATTTCACTAAAAAGGTAAAAACCCTAGAAGCCTATTTGACTCTTGTGAGTTCACCAAGGCCCGGATGAAACGGTCCATCTGTTTTGACCCTTTAAAAGTTGTAATAATTTTTTATCGTTGAATGAAATTTGAAAGGTCCGGATCACTTGATCTGACGGCCTTGGTGGAAGAGATCCGAAGAGGATCTCTTTCTGTTAATAAATATTGGATTACTCAAATTTAATCACTTCATGTAGTCTCTTTTTCGTATTCCTCTTAGGATAAATAAGCTTATTTTTTTAACACATGATATTATTTATACTAATGAGGTGATTAGGATAAATAAGCTTATTTCTTTTTCATATCTTCCACATCCTATATTTTAAAATGAAGGAGAGTCTCTCAAAATGAGACTTTTCATGGACTCTTCGTCACCTCATCTTTTTTATACAATGTTTAATAATGTTGGAACTAGAAATGTGCCAAAAAAAGAAGGTGGTGGAGAGTCCATGGAAAGTCTATTTTTGAGAGAGTCTTCTTAGCATTTCTCTTTTAAAATCTACCATGACTTATAGAGATGTTGGGATTGATAAATTAAGTAAATGTTGTTACACAAAAGCCAAAGAACCCTATAATTTTAAGGATAGTGTTATTCACACTCCACTTTTATCTCTCATAAATCAATTTTTATCTTTTTTATTATTGATATTCTTCAATTCATTCGATCCAATAGCCATAAACTAAGAAAGTTGTGAGAGAAAAAATAAATGTGCGTTTAGCACTACCCAATTTTAATATGTCCCTATGAACACATCAACTGATTAACAATTTTAGGAGAAACGTGTGATTCATTTGATTGATATAAAATTGCTGGCACGGTGGTACAATAGCTAACAAGAGGTTAGTAGTTGACAGTGCTAGAACACCTAAAGATACTTGACGTTGAAATTAAGTTGTCTTTTGGTTTAATACAAATAATTTATTATTATTGCTTAGAAATAGAGGAAGTCTCATTCTTAAGCTAGACTACAATATAACTGAGTGATCAACAATATTATTTCGGGAAATGAGTTTCACACAATTTTTTTTTTTTTATTCTGCACACTTTTTTTATTAGTTTTTTTTTAACTTATTTAACTTAACCACCATAATTTTTTTGCCAGTTTAGTGTTAATTTCACCAAGTAGATTTCTCTCGTTGTACCATTAATCGAGCTGTGATTATCTTACTTATTATAATAAATGAAATGGCAAATAAGAGCAGTATATTGACTCTCTATTCTTTATCATGTATATACACACATAATTTTATGACTTTTTTTTATTCGTAACGTGTCACATTTCGTTATTGTTTTTCCATTCTTATATATTGTAACATGTCATTGTAAGGTTCCTTAACGACTAGTCATCACCATTGATTCATTTATTTTATTTTTATGTCGGGTGTCATTTGAATTTATATAAAACAAAAAACAACTTTTCAATTATATAAAATAATTCAAACAAAGTAAGGTCAAATTGCACAAAAGACCCTCTAGTTTGAGCAATTTTCTTCCAAGTATTCATAGTTAACATTTGGTCCTCAAGTTTAGTGGTTTGGGTCCACTCGCTAAGCCACTAGAAATTGAAGACATAAGGTCATCTCCAATCGAGGGCTGGCCAGATGGCTCGTTTTAGCCCTCTGGCCCTCCAAGATACTCCAAGATATTAATATTTTAATGAACAGTACATGGTCATATTTGACTCCGTCTTCAACTGAGGGCCAAAGGGCCAGATGCCTCGTTTTAGCCCTGTCACAAAAAACTGTCTTCAACCGAGGGCCAAACATAATTTATTATTTAAAAACTACAACTTAAATTCAAATCCACCTTAAATTTAAATTTGGTTAATGTTATTTAATGTTGTTTCATATTGTTTAATGTTGTTTCATTATACTTAATTTAATTTCATGTTGTATAATGGCCTAGGAAGTTATAGAAAAAAAATAGAATTGAAAAAAAAATATGAAACAAATTTTGTGAAATAGAAGTTATAGGGAAAAAATGGAATTTTAAAAAAATAAGAAACAAATTTTGTCGAATAGAAGTTATAGGAAAAAAATGGAATTTAAAAAAAAATATGAAACAAATTTTGTAAAATAGAAGTTATATGAAAAAAAATATGAATCAAATTTTGTAAAATAGAAGTTATAAGAAAAAAAAATTGAATTTAAAAAAAAAATTTGAAACAAATTTTGTAAAATAGAAGTTATAGAAAAAATAGAAAAAAGGGTTAGATTCATAAAAAAAATACAAAAATTGAATACAACGGCTAGCTGACTGGCTAGCTGTTGTATTCAAAATTTTCATATTATTAGTGTCGGTTATAACCGACACGATTCCTGTGATGCTGTTATATTCAAATTGCTATTGATGTCGGTTATAACCAACACTATTGAAATAATCTAAATTATTCCTGTCGGTTATAACCGACATGAAATCCAACAAAAAAAAAATTATGGCCAGCCCGGGGCTGGGTGGGTGGCCGGAAGTGGCCAGCCCTTTAGCCCTTTGGCCCTTTGGGAATCCGTGGGGCCCTTTCAGATTTGAGAGCCCTCTGGCCTAGCCCTCGGTTGGACACATTTTTGGGGCTATTTTCGGCCCTCTGGACCCTTCGGTTGGAGATGGCCTAAACTTGTGCAACAGATGTCTTATTACACTTGGTTGTAATTTTTTTTTTTAAGTTTCCAATTAATCATATTATTACACTTGATGTATCAGATCCTGTACTGGACATGTTGAAAAATCTCTTACAATTAGGGCTTTAATTAAAAAAATAAGCAAACTACAAGCTTAAAGTGAAAATTTGTTACAACTAATTCACAAACTTTACACCACGATATGAGTATGTGTGTACATCACTGAGTAAATTGGATTGGTCTTGTGAATGGACTTAACTATGGACCTTTTGTTAGGCTTATAGCATATCTATTAAATGATCTTGACAAGGGCCTTGGGCCTTAAGCACCCCCAATTTATTTTTATTTTTCGGAATTAATATTTTAACTATTTTTTTTTTATTACAATTTGAATTTTAAGGAACCAATTGACACACCCCGACCCGGAAAGTCCACTTGGACTCCGAACCGAGTTGTGCTGGCCGACACCTAGAGGGTGACGAAGCCATAAAGTGTAGTGTAGTGGAAAAAGAATGTGAATAAATTTAAACCTAAAAGTGCCTAAACAAAAGAGTGCGCTGGTGAGCGGGATTGCACCCATTTCATACGTTAAGGTAGAGTATAAAAACATTACAGTAATTAGGGTGAGGGTTATACCACTAAAGATAACCATCTCTTGAGATTTGCCAAAACCCTCGTTTACACGTAAGCACAACTACTAAACCTGGAGGGGCGAAAAACAAAGGTGAGTGGGTTAGCAAAACAATGCTTATAAGAAAACCTTTATTTTCGAATATACTAACCCCTCGCCGTAAAACAAGTATAGTTTCCGTAAAACATATTACGTAAGTATGTAATAAAAATACAACATCAATATAACCAGAAATATGACAACTCATGATATATCAAATGCCACAGTAATAATCATGTGATAATCAAGTATAATCAATTGCTCATCAATCCATGCTAGCACACGAGTCGGAATTGCTTAATGCAATTCTACCCGACAGGACTGGGTGTAATCAATACGCTCTAGTACTACGATCACTTGAAGACTGGTGCAGAAGCACGATCATATACAAGTCGGATTGCCTAATGCAATCTACCCGACAGGACTGGCACCTAACTTGGATCCAAGGCGAGCGAATGGTGCGGATGTGAACATACATGTGAAGCACTGGCCCTGGCCCTGGGCGGAGTACTAACATCGGGGTGCAGCAAGATGAGCATGTAAAAATATGTATGAATGTCATGATAGTAATATCCCAACCATATAACAGCATTTATCACATTTAATGTCACAATAAAGATACTTGCTAATATAAGCGTAAAAGTGAAGTAAATACGCATTCATGGAAACTATAATTATATATAGGTATAAAAACAAACTGCCCACTCACTTTGAGTCCCAACTACAATTCTCTAGCACGAATATCAAGACGTCACGAACAAACATCGCCTAGAACAAATATCAAATCACAACTCAGGATTCTTATCGATAGAACATGCAGCTAACATAAAACTCATCCCCAAGGACGTTTTAGAATGATTTGAAACCCATTGACTAAAAGCCAACCGTCGGTCAAAGGTCGACGGTAGGGTCCACAAACCTAAGTAATTCGATCCGGAAGATCCATACCTCGACTTTCTGGTCCGTAACTTCCATAAATACACAAAAAACTTCTAGAACAACATCCTAAAGTTTCGGAACGATCCAACGGTTAGATCTCCGCCAATTGCAAATTCAAGTGGAGGTCGACACTTTATTTTATGAACTAACAATTCCAATTCGGGAAGATCCGTATGTCAGATTCCCGATCCGTCAGTTCCTAATATCCTTACATATTACATACTATAAGGTACTAAGGTTTGGTGACGATCTAACAGTCAGATCGTCAATTCATGCAAGGACCTGTGGCGGCGAACTAGGTGGTCAACTACGAAACTACATTAAAACATTGTAATTTCACTAAACAGATGTCAAATATGGAATCGGGGCTTCAAAATTAGCCTAAGATGGTCAGGTGGGATCTCAGCCCACGCCCCGCCACACGGGCTGTCAACCGTGGTGGCTGACCGCCACGGTTCGCCGGAAAATTTCACTATTTCTAAAAATTCTCAAATTTCACAAAAATGAAGATCTCAATGAGAGGAACAATTTTTATACCTGCCACGAAGTCCAAAAGTGGACGAAAGATGGTCAATTTTGCCCACAAAGCTGGCGGGTGCCTAAAACTTCCTAGCGTCGATCCGTTGTCTACGGTGGTCCAACGGGGTCAAGGTTGGTTGGTATTTGCTCCTGGGATGATGGGCTACAAAGCCCAAGTGATGGCATCGGCCATCGCTTTGCCGATTCGCCAAAAAATTGAAAAAGGTGGCCAGAGCTCTGTTGATTTTCGTCGACTTTCGTGGCCTCAAACCTCCACATACCGTGGTTAATCAAGGTGGTTCTTGGGTGGGTTTTGTAGAGGGGAATGAGAGCTTCAAGATGGTGGTGGTGGGGTTGAAAAACTCCATCGAAGTTGCCTGGAATCGGCCTTGGAAGATGTGTTTTATGTCAGCTGCATGTTCTATCGATAAGAATCCTGAGTTGTGATTTGATATTTGTTCTAGGTGATGTTTGTTCATGATGTCTTGATATTCGTGCTAGAGAATTGTAGTTGGGACACCAAGTGAGTGGGCAGTTTGTTTTTATACCTATATATAATTATAGTTTCCATGAATGCGTATTTACTTCACTTTTACGCTTATATTGGCAAGTATCTTTATTGTGATATTAAATGTGATAAATGCTGCTATATGGTTGGGATATTACTGTCATGACATTCATACATATTTGTACATGCTCATCTTGCTGCACCCCGGTGTTAGTACTCTGCCCAGGGCCAGGGCCAGTGCTTCACGTGTATGTTCACATCCGCACCATTCGCTCGCCTTAGATCCAAGTTAGGTGCCAGTCCTGTCGGGTAGATTGCATTAGGCAATCCGACTTGTATGTGACCGAGCTTCTGCACCAGTCTTCTCGTGATCGTAGTATTAGAGCGTATTGATCGGGTAGAATTGCATTAAGCAATTCCGACTCGTGTGCTAGCTAAGGTTGATGAGCAATTGATTATACTTGATTATCACATGATTATTACTGTGGCATTTGATATATCATGACTTGGCATATTTCTGGTTATATTGCTCTTGTATTTTTATTACATACTTACGTAGTATGTTTTACGGAAACTATACTTGTTTTACGGCGAGGGGTTAGTATATTCTAAAATAAAGGTTTTCTTATAAGCATTGTTTTGCTGACCCACTCAACTTTATTTTTCGCCCCTCCAGGTTTAGTAGCTGTGCTTACGTGTAAAGGAGGGTTTTGGCAAATCTTAGGAGATGGTTATCTTTAGTGGTATAACCCTCACCCTAATTACTGTACTATTCTTATGCTCTACCATAACGTGTGAAATGGGTGCAATCCCGCTCACCCGCACACTCTTTTGTTTAGGCACTTTCAGGTTTAAATTTATTCACATTCTTTTTCCACTACACTACAATTTATGGTTTCGTCACCCTTCTGCCAGCACAACTCGGTTCGGAGTCCAAGTGGACTTTCTGGGTTGGGGTGTGTCAGTTTGGTATCAGAGCCAAGTTTCGATCCTGGGACCTGTGGGTTATGGGCCCACCACGCTTCCGCTGCGCCACTCTGATACCAAATTGTCACGTCCCAACCCGGGCCCCGACAACATCCCAGTCTCGACTATGCTGTAGCATGATATTGTCCGCTTTGGGCCCCTACCACGCCCTCACGGTTTTGTTTCTGGGAACTCACACGAGAACTTCCTAGTGGGTCACCCATCATGGGATTGCTCTCGCGCGCTACTCGCTTAACTTCAGAGTTCCAATGGAACCCGAAGCCAGTGAGCTCCCAAAAGGCCTCGTGCTAGGTAGAGATGAGAATATACATATAAGGCTTACAGGATCCACACCCCTGAGCGATGTGGGATCTTACACCAATTTCCCTATATAAGTACATCACGTGAAGGAAAGAAGGCATTGGATTATTACCAAAAAAAAAAAAATCACTTTGGATTTTGTAAATTTTTTCTATAAAGTTTGCTAAAATTGAAAGTTTTTTCAATTAGATTATTGAATATTGGCAAATAAACGCATGAGGAAATTAATACCACGTGTGTAGGAGCGATATTATGTCCAAGGGAATTGCAATATGCAAGCCTCAATAAAGATCCAAGTCAGTGAATTTTAATTGCTTTCGATTTTTATGTTGTTGTATTCTACATTTAATTTAAAATACAATATTGTAGAGTCTAAAATAATCCCGAAAAATTTAGAGGCGATACGTGAATTTTTGCTTAAGAAATAGAAAATTGCCTTCATTAAATGAGCAAGTTCCTCAGATACTCCCCGCGCAGTTAACACCCTTGAAGGTCCATGCAGCTGAATACGACGGCACACAGCTCGCATGC
Organism: Cotoneaster glaucophyllus; assembly: GCA_036320875.1. Classification (NCBI taxonomy): domain Eukaryota; kingdom Viridiplantae; phylum Streptophyta; class Magnoliopsida; order Rosales; family Rosaceae; genus Cotoneaster; species Cotoneaster glaucophyllus. The sequence goes on from CM070062.1 coordinate 18,207,470, forward strand.
CCTTGTCATGGAAAAGTCAAAGTATTAAAGATAACGATTAATTACCCAAATCCTATCTTTAATACATTCCTAATTGAAGATTCAAGTAAGTAATCTCCATTTAAATCAATTAAGGATAATTACTTCATTATCTCAAGATATTATTTCATATTTAAAATCTTAAGAATATTTCTCCATAAAACCTTGGCAATTAGGATTCTGCCATGTGGAGGGTAAAACCCTAACACCACGGCCGGCCACTCCCATATATATACCTTAAATTCTACTAAATTTCAGTAAGCTTTTGCTACCCCTAAAAGCCCTAAATACTTACTATTTTTTAGAGAGAATCCATTGGCCTATCCACCCCTCCCCCACTTCGTGGGCTCTTGAGGCTTAAGCCCTTGATCAAAGGTGTTGATTGTTTTGCAAGTGAATTTTCGTCAAAACTAGAGACGGAATAAATTTGCATCGACAAATATGCTTTTATTATTAATTGTCTATTGTTCCCTAAGTATACAGTGGTCCCAAAATTATGTCACTTAAGCGATGATAAATCTTAGTACGAATCTCGAATCAAAATCGGCTTTGTCACTTACAACCATATTTATATTAGCTTCATGGTAATCTGATTAGGGGGAATTGAATTGAGGAAGAGTTGCCATAGGTTGGAATCATAATCAAATTTCTATTGAAAATGTTTACTAAACTATCTGGAATTGGAGTGAGAATATTGCAGATTCCAAATTAGTTGTTTCCTAATTCACCTTAATCGGATAAAAACAGTTTGATTACTAAAATACAGTTCTCCTTGTACAGCATGAAGAGTGTTGTAACAACCACTATTGACTCCATCTCCTTCAATTTCACTTCGCCCACCTTCTCCCAAACCCTCTAAAAAAAAACCGATATAGTTTGCCTCGCCGCATATGGTTCTTAAACCCCAGAATAAACCCATCTGCGATCAACAGAGCAACACTAACGAAGTAGACTACCCATCTTCCCGTATGCCCGAACAACTGCTCTAAGACCCCACTTCGAAACTGCAACTTGAAAATTCAAAATGTTTCCAGTTCATCCTTTTCATCTTTGCTCTCAGGGTACTCCATGATTTTTTTCGTTTCTGGATTCTAGGTTTTGTTTAAAATTGAGAATTAACGTGTGGGTGCTATTAAATTTTGAGAAATGAGTTGTGAGATGATTGGAAATGGAATTTTGTTGCATTTTTGGTATGTGGGGTTTCTTGATTCTTATATGAGAATTCAAAGTTCATGTTTTTCATTTGTAACCTTGGATTTCGTATGCAATTTTCTTGCATGATCTTCCCAACTCTCAAGACTTCCTCTTCATCTTTCATGATGAAGGATCATCTGAGGAGTCACACATAGAATTAAAGTCTAATCTAATAAGTATTCTATTGCCAAGGAACGTCATAGGAGGGTGGTTACAAAACCCATCAGATTCCAAGATTAAGAAGGCTAATAATGCTGAAAACTGCTATGTTTTTTGGGTTTCTCTATTTATTTCATGTACTAGTTTATGTTCCTTTTATTGTATAAATAACTTGTACTTGAGATGCGAAGCAACGCTACTCAACTTATGATGTAGAATTCTACGCAATCGTTCAGGCTTTTGCGATACTGGAGGCACTACTTAATTCAAAGAGAGTTCATTCTTTTCTCTGATCATGAAGCTTCGAAGTATATTAATGGAGAGCACCGGCTAAATCCCCGACATGCTAAATGGGTGGCTTATCTACAAGAATTCACTACTGTCATTCGTCACAAATCCGGCAGTCAAAATAAAGTAGCTGATGCATTAAGTAGGAGGACTTTTTTGTTGACATCTATGCAAGCCACGGTGACTGCGTTTGAAGCACTCAAGGAGCAGTATGCGGACGATCCTGATCTTGGAAAAATTTGGGCTGATTGTCAAGCTGGGAATAATTCCAAGTTCATGTTGCAAGAAGGATATTTATTTTTTGGCAACCGACTATGCATACCAACGACTTCTCTACGCCATATTATAATCTCTGAACTGCATGATGGAGGTCTTGGAGGACACTTTGGATGAGATAAGACTTTGGGGCTAGTAAATGAAAAATTTTATTGGCCAAAGATGCACAGGGACGTTGCAAGACATGTGGAGAGGTGTAGAGTTTGTCATGTGGCCAAGAGTAAGTCCCAAAATGTTGGTTTGTATGAGCCATTACCAGTTCCTAATGCACCTTGGGAGGATGTTTCTATGGATTTTGTCTTGGGGTTACCAAGGACCAGACGAGGTGTTGGTTCCATATTCGTAGTGGTGGACAGATTTTCCAAGATGGCTCACTTCATCGCGTGCAACAAGACTTTTGATGCAACTCATGTGGCTGGATTATACTTCAAAGAGGTCGTCAAACTCTATGGCATACCTAAGACTATCACGTCTGATCGCGATCCCAAATTTATCAGTCACTTTTGGAGAACATTATGGCAAAAATTGGGCACCTGCCACCAATTTAGCAGCTCTCATCACCCTCAATCCGACGATCAAACTGAGGTGGTAAACCGCTCGCTTGGAAACCTCTTGAGGAGTTTAGTGGGAAAGAAAAAACATAATTGGGACCTCACTTTCTCGCAAGCTGAATTTGCCTACAATAGCTCCAAGGATAGATCAACGGGAAAGTGTCCCTTTAAGATAGTTTATGGGCTAACTCCAAATGGACCCCTTGATCTTAGTCCTTTGCCAATCACTAGTAAATTTAGTGGAGATGCTTCTGACATGGCAGCTCACATCAAGGAGTTACATTCTCAAGTTCGAAAAAAGCTTGACGAAAGTAACAAGAAGTACAAGTTTGCAGCCGACAAGCATCGAAGATCTTCAGAGTTTCAAGAAGGAGATTTGGTATGGGTTAATCTCAGCAAAGAAAGGTTTCCGAGGGGGAAGTTTGGCAAACTACGAGATCGGACTTACGGTCCTTGTCGAATACTAAAGCGTCTTGGAGCAAACGCTTACCAAATAGAGCTTCCTGCGGATATGCAGGTGTCAACAACATTTAATGTGGCTGACTTGCAACCATACTATGTGGATGTCCAAGAGCAAGAATTGGACTCGATGGCGAGTCATTTTCAACTTGGAGGGACTGATGAAGGATCATCTGAGGAGTCACACATAGAATTAAAGTCTAAAGGGGCATCATCTAATGAGTATTCTATTGTCAAAGGAACGTCCTAGGAGGGTGGTTACAAAACCCATCAGATTCCAAGGTTAAGAAGGTTAATAATGTTGAAAACTGCTATGTCTATTGGGTTTCTCTATTTATTTCATGAACTAGTTTATGTTCCTTTTATTGTATAAATAACTTGTACTTGGGATGCGGGAGGACAAGTCTGAATTGAATGAAATTACTACTATCGAGTTAGCTGTCAAGCTTCTCTTTATTCCAAGTTTGTATTTTGTTCTACCTTTTCCAATTCTCTACAGCCCTAAGAGGACTTTATTACAGTTGTAATGAGGTTAATGATGATAGGCTAATGAAGAAAAGGTTATGGAAAAACAAAGATTTAAGAAACTAGTAGAGCACTCCTAATTTTCCGTTTAGAGAGAAATTCAAATAACTGGAAAGCAATTAGAACTTAAGCACAACTTTACAATTTTTTTTTTCTTCTTCTTTTCTTCTTGCCGCATATAGGTTATTTTTTTTTCAAACATTTTATTTTTATGGCACAACTTTCTTTTTCAACTTTTTTTTTTTTCACTTCACTATTTTTGCTTCATTAACCAATAACCATGAACAATGTTGAACTCTCTTTTTTTTTTATTTTATTTTTATATAAAATTGCTCTACAAAATCCTTAGAAAAGGGTATGAAAATTTTACATGAGACTAGGTAGGTAATATTTAGGTTTAAGAACAAAAAGGCTTATATAAAGGCTCAACGGGGCTAACTAAGGAAAATAATAACAAGGGTTGGCTAGAAAGGCTCAAACGAAAGAAAGAAAAAAAAATGCCTAAATCACTTCCAATATTTTACATGAATTGATGAATGCAACGAGAGGTATAAAGCAAGTTCTAGAGATATATGTAAAAATGAGATCATGCGCACAAGAATAAATGAAATTGATGCATAGTGGTTCAATCTATAAAATAGGCTCAAAAGCTCACAAGGGTCACATAAACTCACTAGATTCACAAATGAAGCGTTAAATCATGCTCTAGTTTCACATCAACAAGGCTATGTGCATTTGTTTTTCAAGGATGATCATAAAAAAAATATGGTTAAAACAAAGACAATGTAAAGCTTAAATTTCTTGAAAGTTATGAGAAAATAAAGACCAAATCTTATCAGTGAATTGGAAAGTAGCCAAAAAGAACAAGACTCAAAGAAAAAGAAAATGTTTTTGGATTTTTCAGAAATTTATATTTATTTTGTATTTTTACAAATAAAGCAAAATGATTGAGAAAACAAATGAAGATAAGAATAACGGAAATAGACAACAAACGTATATAAAAAAAATGCGTAAGCTCTTGGACAAAGAAACTTCCCGGGTTTAAAGGAGACACGCAAGCGAAGATGTACATGGAATCCACCCCCAAACTTGAATTTTGTAGTGGCATCAAAGCTGAGTGATTCCAATTTCTGCAAAAATACAAAATAATGGGTAAGCTAAACAAGAGATTGAGGAAAATAACTTATTATTGAAAACAAAAACTAACAATTAACATTAAAGCAAAACCAACTAAAAGATGTAACAATCCAATTAAGTAATAGAATCAAATTCGATCCCCGGCAACGGCGCCAGAAACTTGTTGCGAAAAATTAGATAACCGAAATTAGGCTCAGTAAGTCTCGAATTTTTGTGCTCGCAAGTATACAAATCAAATGACAGTATAGCATATAAGCACGGATATCGTCCCACAGAGATCGAATTGATTCTAAAAATCTTACTAATTAAATCGAAACAAATTATAGTGGATAAGCTTTAACTGAAAAGATAGAAGTTTTGAATTAAGCTAAAAATGAAATATGACTAATAAAATGCATGAAATAATAAAATAAAAACATGAGAAAATAAAACCTAGGACCTCTGAATTCACCGTAACCAATTCTACTTAATTCCCTTAATATGTTATGCTCAAGTAGTTCCCCAATATTGATGATCGATTTTCCCTAAATTATTCGACGGCCATGGCATCTGGTTACATCAAAAGTATCCTTACATGTTATCCCTCTATGGCATCTAGATGGATTTAAACAAGTAAGAACCCATTAAGCTCTATGGAAATTGTTGGAAAATCACACAAACCCTAATTGTATGGCATCTACAAGTAGGAGGTTATGGTATCAATTGCAAGAAGCTAAACCCAAGTTAAGTATGGCATCTACTCTAACTTGCATCAAATCAACCTAATTTAAACCTAGATGGTGATCAAGCATCTAAATAAAAATCAAGAAAATTACGAATAGCAAAAGATACTCAATAAAGATGAAAAACTTGATAATAACAATGCCACAAGGCAATTAAGTATTCATGATCAGGCTACATCGTAGCCCTAGCAAAAAGAACTCCAAAGTAGCTTTCCTCTTTGCCGCAACCTTGCCGTAGCCCCACTTTGTGAAATGTGATTTTGTTCTGGTGGCTTTTTTTTCGTGTATCACAATGGAGAATCAATCTCCACATATAAAACCTACGGCAAAGGTTACTAAAGGCTAATTAAAATGACCATTAATCATAGCTTAATGGACTTTCAAGTCGTTATTAAAGAAAAGAAAAATAAACAGAAATAATAAAACTAAGAATTAAGTTCTCTCCTAAAGTCTATTGAATAGTATCCCCATGTCCATTTGATTTCTAAAACCGTTGCAGTCTCATCTTCTTATTGTAACGCATATGCCTTGGTGCAGTTAATTAGCCTCTTGCTCCACTGGAATTACTCTAGACACCCAAAAAGCTCATTTTTCACTTCTTTTTCACGTAACTCCTATATTGAATGCCTATAAATTAAAACAATATAAATTAGTGCATTTAACCCATTCATATATACAAAATCAAAAGGAAATATATGATAAAAATATATGAAAATATGCACCCATCAGCCTACTAAGTCAAAACAAGACTTGTGCTCACTTTTACGCACAATTAGATGACCAAATTCAAGTCTACAAATCCATCAATTATTCAACATGTTGATGCAATGAGTCTACAACGGTGCGCACGGCTTCAATTTGTTGTGACAATCAAGGTACAAGCTTGGCTTTGAAGATGAAAGTGTATAAATCATCATTGTTGTGGGCACTATTACACTAAAAACAGTGAGGAAAAGGTCATTTTCAAGTGTAATAGTGACAACAAAAAGTGTTTGTCTCCAATTTTCTATTAGCAACACGAGTGTTACCTCAACATTTAATAGCTACCATGAGCCACCATTAATAGTGGCTATTACTTATGAGGGGATATATGATGATTAGAGAAATCTTGATATTTTTTAGAGTATTAAGAATACACAAGGTTTGATCATATATACATAAAAAAAATAGACAAGAAATCAAAAGAACGCATATAATGAAAAGTAGAAAATTAGATATGCGATATCATGCATCCAATAAGGCAAAGTCATCCAATAAGGAAAATCAATGAAGAAAAATATGATGTGTAGTATTATTGTCATAATTTAATTAAGATTAATTGCAATACTTACATTCTCACGACCACATTTTTGAGGTTATAAGTCTATATAGGGTGGCCCTTCACTGCTCATCGGAATTAAAACGCAAAATGAATACTGAAAAGCTCCTGCGTTAGTCCAAAAATGGTGAGGACGGATCATGGTTTAAAATTAGGTGATAGATTTTATAACATCGATGCAAAGGAAATATGGGGCGTGGCCCTTATAATAAATTTAAAAAGAAATACAACCCAAATATTGAAACACAGAAAAGGGACTTAAGTTACATATTACACATATATCTACCTCACTACATGACCATTCCAGACTTCAAATTTCACGATGACAACTCCTTCCAACTACTAGACACACTCCACTGATCAGAACTTGCCACCGACGAGTTCCCTCCGGTGCCGCACTTAGCCACCGTCCTCACGCTTTCAATCAAAGCCTCAGTGCGAGCCTCCTGCGACAAAATCTCAGAGAGCTGCTCTGGACTTATCACCAACTTCACCTTCCAAACCCCACTACTATTGTACCTCGGAAAAACTTCAGGGTCTGCCGCTCTCTTGCCTTGGCTGTCACACGTCATGCGATACGGTGTACAAACGGCGCCGTTAGGGTTTGCATCAATATCATGATTCTTTGGGGTTTTGTAGGGGTTGAGAGGTAGGAGATAGTAAAGCTCTTTGGGATGAAGCTCTTCGTTGTGGAGAAGAGGTTGGGCGAAGAGGTCAGGGCTGCGGAAGATGGCATGGCCTGGGAACTCATTGGTTATGGAGTTAGCTGTGATGGGGGCAAAGAGCTCCATTATTCCCCCACTGGATGTCACCACTTTCACCATCTCTTCTGCCTCTTCAAACCCTTTAAACACACAATTTCCCATTTCTTATACAAGAGATTATTCGGTGTATCGGATATACCAGAAAATATGGAAGAGGGATCAATTGGGGTGAGATAAAAGAGATTATGGGGATTTTAGTATATAAGGGGGGTGTTTAATTGTTGAGAGTTTTTGTTTGTTTTCCATGGCCTAGACCTAAGGTAAGCAAAGACAGCCGGCATAAGATATTCTTTAACTTATTTACAATCCAAAAAGGAATGTATTATGTAACTGATGTGAGGGGGTTTTATAGTGGGATGACCCCCCACCTTTTCTTAAAGACAACATTGGTGCTTAATTTACACAATATTATTTGCTAAGTAACACTATTCCATCACACAAAGAAAAGAATCTTGTCATATGAACATGATTAAGCAATCTTAGCCCTTTAAATCATATATATGGTTAATTAATCAATTGTGATAAATGGAATGAGTGGAGGATCATTTCATGGTTACATATTAATTTGCGGAAAGTAAGATATATCAACTCAGATTTATTTTTGATATTCTTTGTTTAGGTAAAGTATAAGTCATGGACTTCTTTTTGTATGTAAGATGACAAGGCAACCAACAGAGGGAGTTCTTAGTGCTAGAAAAATTCATTACCAATGTATTCTGTGGAGGGCTAAACAAAAGAAGAAGAAAAACAGTATATTTTCGTTCGGGTAATATTGAGGTGTTGGCCATTTTTATTGTAATTGCATGTCAAACGTTTGAGGAAAATATATGTTGACTAATTGACCGTAATATTGGTGGGTGGATCATCATGATCATGGTTGGTTTTTTTTTTTGGTCAAATGATCATGGTTGATTATCAGTGAATCTCGAGCAGCATGTCTCTCTACTTTCTTGCTTTGCTTTTACCAAGTGGACCCCACTTTTCGACGTCTACTCTCTGTTAGGAGAAGGTCATGGGTGCGGGTCACCGTTGACGGTGAACCCCAATGTTTTGTGTTAGAGGGGGTGCGACACAATGGGGTCCGGGTAGTGGGAAAATCAAGAGGAAAACTAACGAAAAGAGCTTGAAAACTTTGAGTTTTAATGATAAGGACAAAATAAAGGGTAAAGTGAATAGTACCATATTTGACTTTTTAGTGTAAAAATATGGTTTTTCGTTAAAGTGAACAGTATTACGGACTTTTCGTTAAAACCCCCAACATATCAAGAGGGTAGTGGGGTAGGGATGTTTTTGTGTGTGCGCGCTATATAGCCACTTGATCCAATCTCTGGACAAAAAACAATTTCTCCTTTGTTAATGAAACGTATGTCACTTATCACAATAAGCATATTTCTTTGAATTTTTATCATAAATGATCTCTTATATTTTGTCAACTCATCAATTTGATATTTTATGTTTTAAACTCATCAATTTTGTCCTTCATGCGTGGAGCTTACAAAACCAATGGTGAAGCACCACATGGATAACAAAAAATTCATGTTAAAAAAAATAGTTTGGAGAACTAAATAAACAAAATGAAAAAGTAATATTCATAATAATAAATAAATAGGTAATGTTATGGAGACAAAATTTGTAAATAAAATCTTGTAACTAAATGACATGCAAGTTGATAATTGAATTATTATTTAAGTGTTATTAACGTGCTTATTTCTAATGATGACACATCATTTAATTTGCAAATTAGACTACAAATGTAATCTATCTAGCATTACTCAAAATATAATACTACAAAAACAAAAACCAAGCCCCCATCTCCGCCACCTCTCCTCCCCCACCCCGACAGCACCTACCCATCCCAGGCCCCAACTGCACCGCCTATCTTTTTGTAATTAGTCACGAAAAGAATCCTAATTTAGTTTCATTTCTGATTATCCATATTAAAATGTTTGTCTCCAACAGTAAGGATAATAAGGTCTGGTTATAGTGTAAAGAAGTGGGTGGGATTTTGGTATTGCATCATGTGGTTCATTGCTTTGGTGCTGCTGATATGAAGGTAAAGAATGAGAAAATGTTTCTTATTGGAAATCAAGTTTAATTCTCTTTTGCTGATCTGTTTATTGGTTAGAAATTTTGAATATAGGTAGATGGCGCGATGGTGCTAAAACTGATTTTGATCCAAAAAAGTTTGTTAACATCTATGAATTCAGATATTTCGAATAAATACTTGGTCGAAGGAAAAAGAACACAATGTGCTTTTGTGTCTATTATAGCATATTGTCGAAAACTCCCCCTAGATCAATAATTTTGCTACATAAGTGACTCCCCAAAGGTTATTTTTAGGTGTGTATAATGAAATGAAATAAAATCACTAATTAATATGAAAATCCGCCACACGTGAAGGGGCGTGTGAGGATGTGGATATAAGTATCACATCGGAGAAAAGAGAAACCTTGCAAGGGCTTATAACAGGTTGGGCTACCTCCTTTATTGCCAATTAGTTTTATGGTGGGGTAGTGTTATTCACACACCCATTTTTACTTCTCACACATCTCTTTCAATTTTCAACCTTCAGATTGAACGAAGTGAAGAATATCAATTGCCAAAAATTCACAAGGTGTGTGAAAAGTAAAAATGAGTGTGTGGATAGCACTACCCTTTGTGATGGAACCTCAAATTTATTCATGGTATCATAGTAGCTTGCCCCATATATAAAGTCCAACAGACACACATGCTCTACGTCACCCAATTCGTGCTGCTTACACGGTAGAAATAAAATATAGAGAAAGAGGTAACAAGAGAGAAAAATGAGGAGAAATCCAAGTGTATTATTCCATTCATTAGAATCCCTTTATATAGGCACAGGGTGTCACATCCCGACCCGGGGTCCACCACATCCCGGGCCCGCTCCACTACCGTAGCACGATATTGTCCGCTTTGGGCCCCGAGTACGCCCTCACGGTTTTGTTTCTGGGAACTCACACGAGAACTTCCTAGTGGGTCACCCATCATGGGAGTGCTCTCGCGCGCTACTCGCTTAACTTCGGAGTTCCCATGGAACCCGAAGCCAGTGAGCTCCCAAAAGGCCTCGCGCTAGGTAGGGATGGGAATATACATATAAGGATCACTCCCCTGGGCGATGTGGGATCTCACACAGGATTTCCACTATTTACATTAATGAGGAACTAAACTATTGACATATTACATGTTAGCCTAGAAATTAACATCCACATAGTAAATGATATCTACAACATAGTGATGCTTTTCTTTATTTATGAATAAAAGTCTTAGGTTTGAATTCGTGAAATGTAAGTTAAATACCAATTTATTCCCACTTCTTTTTAGCATTAATATACCATTGATTAAAAAAAAAGTGTAGAAATCACTCTTCTTGGTTACTACCTCTTCTCATCACTCAATCTAACACAAATCAAATCAAGCTAATCATAATATTCGGATATAATTTATGCACACTACTCTTCTATTTTTTTAGTTATTAGATTCAAATAAATAAACCTAAGAGTGTGCAAAAATGACTACCCTATTTCCTGATACAAAACCAATTATTCCCCAAAGAAAAAGAAAAACCTGACTTATTTTCCATTAAATAAAATAAATAAATAAAAATAAAAATAAACCTTCTATATAAAGGCACACACTCGATTTCCCCATAAAAGGAAGCTCTTTTTACTGGTCATGCCACTGGACTTGCCCGTTGAATGTATTTGGTCAGCAATGTAATTGATGACACTAAACTTAATGATTCTCCTCGTTTTATAATTTGAACATTATTATGCATGTGAGTCGAATAACTGATATATAAGCGTTGACCAAGAATCCCTTCTCCACCACCACACCATGCACATACAACTTTCGGTGTTCTCTCACTCGATTACATTTTGAAATTAATCACTTTTTTTTTGGGTGATGATGGAATTATTCCGTTGGTGGTTTGGTATTCTAAGCAAGCCAAAAGAATTTTTCAGAAAGTGAAATGGCAATTGCCTGAAACTTTATGATTCTGTTAAAACCCTGAGAAAGATCCAAGGAAAAGTAATTGCCCACAATAACAACAAATTAAAGTGAGTAACATTACTGTGCTCAGCATGGGTTCCCAATTGGAAGGATATCAGATCAACCTTCTTTCATAAGTTTTAACTATTTTGGCTCTTTGATCACTCTGGAAAGCTATAGTTAATTATATGTGCGTATTTCAGTTTACTCTAAAAGTTATAAAGCTTGTGTGGCGTGCATGCCGAGTAATTATGAACTAACTACGCCTTTTTTGTGAATGCAGTCATGCCAACTTGTGACCGAGCTCGTTCGGGCGAGTAGAATAGGTGTGGTGGTGGTGTCGAATGCACTGCTGACTTCTACACTTCAGTGACTACGGCCGAGGAAGGAACATGTGTCGACCTTGGGTTTTAGAACATGAAGTCAAGATTGCTTAAATCACTGCGAAGTTTAGGATCTTCTGTAACGAGTTCAACTGCATGGCTATATTAGTGAGAATATAGGTGCACGGAATTGGTATGAGGCTGTAAGGGCAAAGACATTCGAAAGAGATGAGCGTTTCAATGATGAACGTGATTTGGCCGTCTAAATGTTGAACTACGAAATGCACCTGAAAGTAACCAATCATAGAACACTTCACTTCGCTGGGAAGTTAATGAAATGGCCTCTTTGGGTGAAAGAGTCAAGAATTATTCGCATACCAAGACTTGGATAGATAATCGACCAACCTAGAAGCAGTGCTATTTACTTGGCCAAACTGAAGGTACTCCTACGTTGTTCGATTCTACGGCGTCAATGCTCTTTATATATCCAAATTGAAGATGTGTTGACGGGGGGAGGGGGTTTAGGATGGTTAGATTTTTTTTCCAGGGGTGTGAGTAAGGTTTCGTGTAGAATAAGGGTTCCGCGTAGAGCGTTTGAGTTGTTTATTGAGTTGAAGGGGCTCTCTACGTTACAAATCCTCTTTTATTTATAGGGATGAATTATGTGATGGCCAAGTCTACCAAATGGTATAATTCAGATAATATTCCAATTCTTCAACATATTTTCTGAATATACTTGAAATTATTCTCAGTCGAAACTCTATCGCCGCCAAGCCTCACCGTCTTTGACTAAGACTCTGAATCTAGGTTGATTATGCGATTGATTTAACGTTTATCTGAAAACCAGCCTTGGTCATTGTTCTAAAAATCGGCCTAAGCGGCCGCCTAGACGACGCCAAGGTGCTGGGCGGTGGAGCCCCGCCCTGATTTTAGGCAAGGCGTTTGGAAAAATAGGCTGGCCTAGGTGACTCCTAGGCGGAGAGCTAGGCGGCACCTAGGCAATCCTAGGCGGGTTTATATATATATATATATATATATATATATTAATTGTGTGTTTTTTCTTTTTTGGTTTCATGGTGGTATACTTATGGAAATGATATACCTAATTTGCAAATGATGGATTTACTACAAGTTCATCCAATAGTGAAACGAATTGTAGCCCTTTTGGGGGGGATACATACAAAGAAAAGAAATAAACTAGATACAACAAGGTTAAATAATTTAGTCTATGTCTAATCCAATGCAAGGATCATGATTCATGAACAAGAAGAATTTAGTCTATCATCCAAATCCTCCTCATTGTGATTATATGCTTACGGTTTTTTTAATATTGAACTTTTTGGATGTATATAATTTGTGTATTCTTCTACTTCTATTTTTGCATTTTATCATTCTTTTATTATCAATACAAGTATAGTTTTTTTTTTTTAAGGTGTAAATAGACACTTATTTACAAGATATATAATAAATTTACATAAATCCGCCTAGGCCCCGCCTAGCCGCCTGGGTGCTAGGCCCCTGCCCGTCGCTCGACTAGCGCCTAGCGATTTTTAGAACCTTGGTATTGGTCTTTAATATTTCTCTCATCCAATAGTTTAGAGTATATGGGTTGAGTGTGTGCAAAATCGGGTTCAAACAATTTCACAATGGGATCGATGACACTCTAAAAAACAGACATATATACTCATTTCTCATATAACACTGTATATTAAAAAATAATTTGCATGTTTTCCTTTGTATAGAAAATATAGGAAAAGTGCCTATCAACTATTTGTAGCGCCAATAACAACTCTCCTGATAAATACGCATGATTTATCATAGTTAAGTTAAGTTCATGCGGCTTCCATAATAGCAATAAAACTGGCATCCGGCATAGGCCGGGATGGGCACGGTGCAGTTCGGTCCGGTTCCAACCTCAAATTGGAACCAGGACCGTGAAATATCAATGGTTTGGTTGAATGAAATTCCACTTAAATTTATTACTAAAAATGTACGTTTCGGTTCACGCTGATTCTATTTCGTTACATGCTGGTTTACACTTCAGAATACTAAATAATTTAAATACTAAATCAAAATAGTATTCAAAATTTGCATTTTTTTCTTCTCTTGATTAATATGATAATGCTCTAAGTTTGAAAAGATATAATATCGACATAATAAATTGCACCGACTGAAATGCCAATAAACAAGAAAAAACAATATTAATCAGCTTTTAGCTTTGAGGACCAGAAAGCAGTATTTATCAACTTATCGTTTTCCTTTTCTGATATATCATCTTATGAGCTCAGCCTCCATAACTACCGGATGAAAACAAAGTGAAATTCATAACAAAGAAGCAATTAAGCATAATTCGCAATAGTCCTCGCACTGCATCATATTTCAGTCATGCACATCAAATAATCACATAGAACTTACAACGAATGATGAAATTGCTTATGTTCTTTGAATAACTGAACATTCATCTGGTGATACATGTATGCAATTATTAAATTTAATTAATTATTTATATTCACGGTTTGGTTCAGTTCTGAGCAGTTCTGTCAACATGAAAATCAAAACTGATCAGAATGTTTCATTCTGATTCTTGTGCCCAAGTTGACTTTTTTTCTTGTCAACATGATTTTTTCGGTTCATTTTGTCACTGTTCGATTCGATTTCACAATAGCATGGTTTTTATGCCCATCCTATTTTTCTTGTTCAAGATCGGGAAGTACTTGATTTGGACTTTGAAGAAGGAATTTTGAAAGCATGGATTTATAAAACGGCAATCTACCGTAGCCTTCTTTCTTTTTCTTTTTTTTTTCCTTTCAGATAATGGAATTGTAATTGTGGAGGAAAAAATAATCACAAGGCGACACGAGAATCTTTGGATAAAAAAGACAAAGATACCCTTGAGGCACATCGTGATTCCTACGCGCGAGCAGCGGACAATCATTTTTCAACCAAGTCAAAAGTGCCCAAAATAGGTAACAATTCAAACTTATTTCATCCATCCACATCAAATCCTTCCTACAAGGTAATTCCCAAAAACATTCCTTTTAAATTATATTAATTGGCTAATTAATGGGTTTATTACCTAAATAATCAATTAATTGTCAATTAAACTATCCATTACTACCAAAAAATACCCAAAAGGCCGGTCACCTTCTCTCCCAAAGGGACCGGCCATGCCTTATATATTCTACCAAATTTTTCCCTTTTATCATATTAATTAGCTAGTTAATTAGGCAATTATTCTATTTGCTAATTAATTAGCTAATTATTTCCATAACTCCCAAATTAACACAAATCAAGAACCTAGCCCACAATGGGAGCTAGGTGGCCGGTCCTTTCTCACCCAAGGAGGTCGACCACACCCCTATAAAAGGCCTCACATTCTATCCAAAACACACTTCAATTCTCTTGCTAAAATTCTCTAAAAATCTCAAACACTTTTCCCTCAAAATTCTAACTTTGGCATCGGAGGTTCTTCGGCCAAAGCCCCCCCCCCCCCCCATTCATCATGGGCGCGTGAGGCTCTTGGCCTTGACCTAAGGTGTTATTTGTTTTGTAGGTGCAATTTTGTCCAAGAAGAAGGAGGAAGAAATTTGCATCCACAAATTGGTGCTATCGTTGAGAGTTAAGTCCCACACTCGTAGAAGACTCTCGCATCCAAGGTTTTCTATTTTCTTGTTCATTTGTAGATTTTTCGTACGTTCTTATTATTAGAATTTTTTATTTGCAAAAATTCTTTGATAAAACGTAAAAGAAAAATACAATGGCTAGAAATTTAGAAACTTCAACAAATGAAAATTCCAATATTCAAGAGATGGGACCGCGGCGATCCACGAGGCTAAATGTGACAATAAGTGGAGCAGCACCACCACCACGAGTTTCCACCACAAGAACCACCGCGGTGGCTACCACGGTATCCACCCACGGCGAGGTCCATGGCGCCATCACCACGACCCGAGCCGTGCCATCCAAGGTCATGGCCCAAGCCAATGTACTCCAAGCCCAACACGAGCCCAATACGTTGCCGAGCCGATCCCGAGCCTCGCACCCACGTGTGTGCCACACGCCAAGCAGCCCACTTCCATGGCCCAGCCTGCTCCCGCAGAGCAGCCCACACTCATGGTCTAGCCTGCTCCCGCCGAGCAGCCCACCCTCGTGGCCCAGCATGCTCCCACCAAGCAGCCCACTCCCGTGGTTCAACCTGCACCCGTCGAGCAACCCACTCTGAAGGTCCAGCCTGCTCCCGCCAAGCAGCCCACTCCCGTGGCCCAACCTGCTATCGTGGCCCATCCTGCTCTCGTGGCCCATCCTGCTCTCGTGGCCTTTCAAGCAGCCCAAGTCGGCCCAGGACTATCTCAACCATCTGGACCTACCATCAAGCCGGGGGCATGCTCACCATATTTCTCCGCGAATTTGGCATTTCCCAACTCAAATCTCGCGCCCGGAGTCTACTACCCTTCCACTGCTCAAGGAGGCATATTCCTTCCAAGCTCTTCCAATCCAAATGGCGAACAATACTTGTCTCGACAAGTCATAGAGTTGACCAACGCCCTGCCATAGCTGACGACCTTGGTGAACCAGCTCTTGCAGCGCACCAAGATGCAACGTGTCTCAAACGATGTGTCCCGAAGAAGGACAACGGCAGACGAAGAACCTTTCCAGCAGCGTCCTGGCAAGCAGCCACTCGACCAGCCACGAACCGAGCGTTTGGGTAGAGTAAACTTCCGATGGAGCCCCCGAGATAGCGTATACTCCCGTCTTAGCGCAAGGAGGAGTGTGCATTATCGGTTAGGCCCACGAACGAGCATACACTCACGGTTGAGACCACACTCCGATGAACAACATAGACAACCTTTCAGGCGAAGTGTTCATTCGCGGCTAGGACTGCAAGGAGCATCATCCACCTAGCATCGGAGTAGGCAGCACGACGGACGAAGAGAAGTAGTCTCCCAATCCAGCTCAAGCTCAACCAGCAGCCTACGAAGAATTCTCTCGACTGCTAGGAACGAACCACATGCACCGCAGCCATGGCATAGACGAGCCGAGCACGTAGAAGAACAGCCTAGGTCACGACTGGGGGCAGCCAAAAGCTCCACCACCCTAACAAAGGCAAATTCAGGAAGAAATAGAGAGAATCTTGACCAAGCGATTGCGTGATGTCCAACGCAATAAGGTCACCGACGAGGCACTACGACGGGATATGACCAACATAAGCAGGTCACCATTCACTGATGAGATCGAGCATGTAGAGCCTCCACACGAGTTTAGCATGCCACATTTCACATCCTTCAAATGAGATGGAGACCTGAAGAGACACTTGAAGCACTACCGAAGCGCAATGATCTTCTATCGAAACAACAATGATCTCATGTGCAAGATATTCGCCACTACTCTACAAGGCGAGGCGCAAGATTGGTTCTACACCCTGCCGCCATAATCTATTTGGAGTTTTGATGAACTTTCTTTGGTTTTCACCAAAGTATATTCATTATATCGCTCGATCAAGAAGAAGTCCGACCACTTGTTCAACGTCAAGAAGAACCCAAAGGAGTCGCTTCGTGACTATGTGAAGAGGTTCAAAGCAGAGAAGGCAAAGATAGTCAGATACAATGACTCGATGGCTAGAGCAGCCTTTTGAAAAGGACTTCCAGCAGACTACCCGCTGTTCGAAAAATTGAAAGCACGCACTTTGGGATGAAGCTTGCTGATCTAGATTTAAGGACCAGAAGGAGTACCTGACATCACATCCCAACTATCCAAACCGGAAGCAGCGGATGACCTATTCAAATATTTGATGGTATCCGAAACAACAATAAGCTCTACCATCATACGAGAAAAGTTGGGGGGCCCGACTACCTGTATTCCACAATTTAAAAGCTCTCCTCGATGCTACCAAAAATTCAAAAGTTAACTTTGGCGATAGTTGTTGCAACTTGAAAGCTCAAGTTTTACCTTCATAAGCACGCAGTCGTCCTCATGACGCACTATTCCGCTCAATTCAGACGCACGATGATAAAGGCACAGACATTGGCGGATACAAAGTTTTCTGACGAGCGCAACAACTCAGCCCAAAAGGCGCGCCAAGGGCATACGAACATTGGAATGACACATTCGGAATCAAGCTTTGTCCTGGTCGCCCCAAAAGATTCTACATATGAGCAACATGTATCGGCAGTTGAGCACCACCTCCTGTTGCGCGTCACACGGCCCTAGCCGACCATTGCTCCATAATTCAGCTTTAGAGTGGCCCAATACCGGCAGTTGAGCATCTCCTGCTATGTGTAATATGGCCCCATCTCTACGTCTCCCTACCGCGCCTTTACGCCTAGCCTAGGTAACGCAACAGAGCGGCCCAATGACGCCCCGAAGGTAGCCGAGCACACCTTAGCCGTACCTACTCCCTCAATGGAGATTTTTGGCATTTGCATGTCGACGGCGCATCCAACTACAAAGGCACGGGAGCAGGCGTCGTCCCTGTCACCCTAAACAGCTCAGTGCTGGAGCAGGCGATCACTCTAGGCTTCAAAGCATCCAACAACGAAGCAAAGTACAAGGTCTTACTAGCAGGCCTCCGAACGGCAAAAGACTTGGCGGTGAAGAAGCTTGCAATTCATTTTAATTCCCAGCTAATCACCAGCCAGACTATTGGGGACTACATAGCGAAATATCCAAGGGCACAATACCTAGAGAAGGTACGCAAGCAACTTGAAGCATTTCAGACTTACACTCTCACTCAAGTTTCGCGGGCAGACAATGCCCACATAGATGGGGTAGCCGGCTTAGGCTCCACCCTAGACCACCAACTCAAACACTCTATTCCAATAGAGTATCTAGACCAGCCAAACATAGAAGTGGAGCCAGCAGTCGAAGTGTCACAGGTTAATACAACTCTACATTGGCAAGATTTCACTATAGACTATCTGGTCAATGACACATTCACCATGAAAAGATTAGAGTCTAGAAAGCTCCAAATAAGGGCAGCACGTTACTGCATATAGAATGACATTCTCATCCAAAGATCCTACACCAGACCACATCTCCGCTGCCCAACGCCTCCCGACGACTTAAAAGTTCTATGCTCAATCCACGAATGCGTTTGTGGAAACCACTCTAGAGGCCGATCCTTAGCACAAAAGGCTCTTCACACAGGCTATTATTGGCCTACCATGCACCAAGATGCTAAGGAGTTAGTACAAAGGTGCTACCGCTGCCAACGTTACAAGCCGGTACCAGTATTACATGCTAACGAGCTATACCCGCAGACGAGTCTTTGGCCGTTTATGCAACGGGCAATCAACTTGGTAAGACCTAAGCCGCCTGTTACTGGGGGCAAATGCATGATAATCATGGCAACCGACTACTTCACCAAATGGGTAGCAGCAGAGCCCATGATGACCACGACTCAGACAGACATAGAAGGCTTCATATGGACGAACATCATTTGCTGATTTGGCATCCCTTAATCCATCATCACCGACAATAGCCCGCAATTCGTGGGCAAAGATTTGGCGAACTTCTTCCAAAGATATGGCATCAAGCAGCACATGTCCACGCCGAGATGTCCTTAAGATAATGGGCAGCTCAAAGCATCCAACAAGACGATCCTCAACTACCTCAAGAAATCCCTCACCAACAAGAAGGGAAAATGGCTAGACGAACTCCTCGGATGTCTATGGGCATATCACACCACCAAAAGATGAGCAACTGGTGAAACTCCTTTCTCTTTGGCATTTGGCTCAGAAGCAATCATTCATCCCAATGTCATCAAGTCAAGTATCATCGCTCTACTACCAAGCATTGAGCAGAACAATAAGAAGATGACCACAAGCTTAGATCTGATAGAGGAGAAGCGAGAGCATACCATCACCCGTATCGCAGCAGACCAGCAGCAGCTCCTCTCCAGCTAAAACAAAAGGCCAAGATCCGGCAATTCTAGCCCGAAGATCTAGTCCAAAGAAAAGCCTTCATCACTGCCCGCAGTGAAGACTCCAAAATGATGGATCCCATTTGGGAAGGTCCGTACAATATCAGCAGAGTAGGCAGCAAGAATAATTACACCTTCGCCACCATGAAACGACAAAAAGATCGAAAAGCAGTGGAACGCCTACAATCTGAGTAAGTACCATGTGTGACCTCCCGCTACATCAAAGCCCCAAGACTCAAGCAGCTCGACGGGCACCACCTCACAAGCTGAGGACTATCCAGTTGTTATGCAGTTCCTACCTTACAGCTAAGTTCTCGTTCGTTTCACTCGTTTTTCAATGAGGAATTCAGAAGTAATCATAACTTGGCTTGGCTGCATGTTTACAATAATTGGTCACTCCTGTATTCAAAAGACAACAGCGCCCTTCTTAGGGATTCACCGCAGAAATTGCACCGCCCCCGAAGGACCAACCATGCTCTCTAGTGCGAGAGGGTAAATTAATTTTCCGACACCCACATGGGTTTACTCTCCAAGCGGGAGGATAAACTCTACACTCCGAATATCCAGACGTGGATGAGCCTGGCTGCCCTAGTATAACTAAATGCACGACGGCTTGCGCCGGGATTCCTAGAAGTAGCCACAATGATTTTTTTCAAGGTTTAGCTAATTGAAGGATTTTGGGTCTTTTCGCCTAATCCGCGGGGAACCTGGCCCTAGAGACGGATGGGGCACATTACGCAAGACATCCGATGGACGGCTGCCCTGGAACCCTAAAGCTGCTATCGAGTGCACCAAGGTAGCCTACGGTTTCCGGAAGACTGCCTACGGCTTGCCATTCGAGCAGTAAAGTTGCGCTAGACTTATACAACCACACATTCTTGTGAAAGGTTAAACAAGCTAGCGTGCATATACGAAGTTTTATCCACTGCCAACATGTTACATAGTCGATAAGCTTCACATCTGCCAAGCGCAGAACGACCTGCACCAAGTCCTAAAGTGTTGTGATACTTGCTACGCAACCTACGGAATTGGAGAAGCCCAAGGTTAACAGCCAAGTGGTCACACGGACTTGTCTGCTTCTGTAAGTTAGGCGTCCGGCTGCCGACCCTATGGCTAACAACTTTGCAAAGTTCTACACCAACATCTACGGCTGCATAAGCTACGCGGCCTGTCTGCTTATAAAAAAGTAGCACGCCTGCCACTGGTCTATAAAGTCTAAAGGCTAGGGCATGAACAAAAGAAGTGAAGATGGAGAAAAGCGAAGGAAACAAGTTTATTAAATTTTCTAGCAAATTGAAAAACAACTAGCAAAGACCAAAGGAGTTCAAGCAAAGCAAAAAGCAACGAGGGAAAAAAAATGCTAAAGACTACCTAGAAGACTACTCTTCAGTAGCTTGGACATTCCACGACTACTCGGTCGCCACACCTTCAGCAGCCGCGACATTCTCAGCAGCGGCACCATCCGGCGCTTCACCCCCAGCTGCTACAGCCTGGGCACAAACATCTCCGACTACTTCACCAATGGAGGTCTCAAAAGTAAAGGTGAACAAGTCTTCCGGAGAAATAGAGAAGGTCTCGAAACCTCGAGCCCATCATTCTCACCCATCAGCTGCTCATTCTCCTCGAGCAGACCAACACGGACGCGTTGCAGCTCATCCACTTCCTTCTTCAGACTTTCGTTGATCTTCAGTACACCTTGAAGTTCCAACATTTGGGGTTCAAGCCTATCGACGATTCTCTGGAAGTGGATCACTTGATTATATGCAGTAATCAACTCTTCATCCTTTGCATAAGCAGCGAAACGAAGCTTAGAAACTGCAAACTCAAGATCTTGAATCTGAGGTATGTAACATCCAATCTCCTTCTCTGCACTTCATACTTAACTTGGATCGCGTCAAGCCTAGTCTTCTCTTGGCAAGCGGTCTAAAGTTGCAGAGAAATAAGGGCAGAAATATTAGACCCCTTCAAAGCAACGAGCTCATAATCCAACCTCTTACTCTCCTCGGCCGAGGAATAAGCTTCAACTGCCATAGTCTTCGCTACCTCATTGGCAGCCTTGCTATATCTGCATCATAGCAAGCAAATCAGTCATTCTATATTGTGTCGAATGCTTCACAAAGGAACTTGGGCAAGCAAACCTTTATAACGCCATCAACAAACTTGGCACAAGCGTCCATATCTTCAAGCAGATTTGGTTTCAAGAGCACACAGATTTCAGCAGCCTCTCTAGACGCAAGCTTAGCAGATTTCTCACAGCTGCCCACGCGAGCAGTCTCTTCCTTCCCAGCAGGCGAATCAGTCTCAGTAGCAGAGAAAGTGGGCCTTGGCGCCACTTTAGCAATGGAGTCCACCTTATTGCTCTTTATAATAACAAGCTTCTCCAAAGGTGAACCAGACTTGGCTCCCAACGGACATCTTAGTACAGACTTCGGCACTGGGGGCATGAAAGGATCTTTACGCTAAGCAATTATATCAGTAATCGTACAAGCTATTCTCGACATGGCAGGCGCCACATGCTTAGATCTAGCAGCCTCATTTTTCTTCTCATTAGAAGAAGTCAGGCCAATCACAAGCCTCTTGGCAGCAGACGGGTCCTCATGAGCAGCGGAGGAAGTCTTCAATTTTTTCCCAACCAGCATCTCTTAAGCAGGCGGGGAAGATCTCTTCTTTCCATCTTCATTCATAGTAAGCTCCACGACAGTGATCAGACGAGCCAATGCATCCGCCTTGATCCTCTTTACCTCTTCTTTCGGGAACAGCCCACCTTTCTCCCGGCGAAGAAGATTAAGCAGCCAACGTAATTCACGGTATTCAGCAAGGGGGCTCAACCCATATTGGCTTTTCCCTCATTTTTCTCTCAAACCAGTAGGCAGGAGGCCTGCAAGCTCATCATTTTAGCAAGCAGAAGGCTTACATGCCAAGCAGTCCAGCAGCTCATGAGGCCCGCAACTTCCTCGTTTCTCTCAAAAACCGGCCTAGCTCACGTCAGGTCCAAAGCCCAAAGGACATGAGTCATGTGGCTCACCTAGCACTGCGCCCCATCGCCTCAATCCGCGACCCCAGCCGCACAAGCTGCCCATGGCTCTAGCCAAGTTGAGCAGCCTAAAGCAGTGGTCTCTGCCACAACACCTCCTCGGCCTATGCCGAGCCGACTCCTGGCCCATGCCAGCCGACGTGCCGCAACACCTTGACGGTTGCCCCGCGACAACAATATCCAAGAAGTAGACAAGGAAAATTAATTTTTTTCTTACATCGGTGCGGCACAGAGAAGATGAAGAAAGCAACGAAAGATGGTCATTTGCACGGGCAAGATGTAAAAGATTGCTAGAGGAGGGCGAACAAATATCCTCTAAGCTCTCTCCAAAGTTGATTTAATAACCAACTTAAGGTGGACTTAAATAGGCTTTGAGAGAAATTTATCTCCCTTTCCTAGAAGGACCTAATTTCAATTAAAGAGGGAATCTACACCAAAATATGAAACAAGCCTATGTTTCCTAAAGCAAGAAGATCTTTACACCTGCTGCCCTTTCCTAGGAGCAGCCCAACATGTGTGGGGGCATTTGTGGAGCCAAAAATCACAAGGCGACACGTGGATCTTTGGATGAAAAAGACAAAGATACCCTTGAGGCACATCGTGATTCCTACGCGCGAGCAGCGGGCAATCATTTTTCAACCAAGTCAAAAGTGCCTTAACAATTCAAAACCTATTTCATCCACCCACATCAAATCCTACCTACAAGGTAATTCCCAAAAATTCCTTTTAAATTATATTATTTGGCTAATTAATGGGTTTATTACCTAAATAATCCATTAATTGTCAATTAAACTATCCATTATTACCAAAAAATACCCAAAAGGCCGGTCACCTTCTCTCCCAAAGGGACCGGCCATGCCTTATATATTCTACCAAATTTTCCCCTTTTATCATATTAATTAGCTAGTTAATTAGGCAATTATTCTATTTGCTAATTAATTAGCTAATTATTTCCATAACTCCCAAACTAACACAAATCAAGAACCTAGCCCACAATGGGAGCTAGGTGGCCCGTCCTCTCTCACCCAAGGAGGCCGGCCACACCTCTATAAAAGGCCTCACATTCTCTCCAAAACTCACTTCAATTCTCTTGCTAAAATTCTCTAAAATTCTCAAACACTTTTCCCTCAAAATTCTAACTTTGGCATCAGAGGTTCTTCGGCCAAAGCCGCCCCCCCCCCCCCCCCATTCATCATGGGCGCGTGAGGCTCTTGGCCTTGACCTAAGGTGTTATTTGTTTTATAGGTGCAATTTTGTCCAAGAAGGAGGAAGAAATTTACATCCACAGTAATGATTTAAGTTCTAGGTTTGGGGTGGCGACATATTTGAAATATTTTGAAGTTTGAAAGCATGGGAGTGGCTTTAATCATTTTCCCCCAAGATATAATCACGATACATGTACTCTTTGAAACTGCCTTTGCATTTTCCTGAACGGAAGAGGATCTTTTCCAAATTCACTTTGTGAGGATCTTAGGGATTCTCATATCCTAACCGTTCATCGTATATCATGTAATCAATTTTCGTCAGATACTATTTGTGTTTAATTTTAAATAAAAAAGTCAAATGATTTCTGACCGCACGATACACGATGAATGACTAAGATGTGGAGATCCCTATGATCCCCACAAAATGGATCCGGATGGGACCCAATTCCTTCATTAGCACTGCCTAGACGTGGCCTCAAACAAGATTGTCATAATTTCTTGATCCTAGATTTATGTACTAAAAAATGAGAATGATTTGAGATTACATGAATTTTGCTTTCTAAATACTACAACGCTTTTGAAGCTTGGATGGGTTGTTATTACTTCTAGAGTGGGTTAGTTACAATTACCGTACTAAAACCTCTGTATAGTACCATTATCATACTAAATTCTCGATATACCATAAAATTCAAAGGAAAACTAATGAAAAGTCCTAAAAAAACTTCTCTTTTAACGAAAAGTCCTTTTTTACCTTTAACTGACACTATTCACTATACCTTTAAAAATGACTTTTCATTAAAAGTGAACAGTACCGGGACCTTTTTATCCGGGACCTTTTTATTAAACCTCCCAAAATTCAATTGGTATAGTACAATAATTGTACGTACCAATTTGAAAATGGGCTCCCATTTTGGCCCAATCTGATTTTCAGCCCAAAACAGTTTTTTTTTTTTTTTTTTTGTTTTTTTTTTTGCTTCGTTTTCTTTTAAGCAACTAGCCCACAATACTAAAGTTAGCATTCACTTGACGTTTAATCAATAATCAGTAGAATTGAATAATCATTTGGAAATTCGTTGGGTTTTGGCGTGAGAGAGCCATTTTAGGGACCTTCAGGTGTATCAAATTAGGTTTTTTCTTTTTGTGTTTAGTATTTGGTAGTATATAGTGTGTACTTATATAATTATTTATGTAGATAATTAAATATAAAATATATGTTTGGTACGGTATAGTAATTTGGATATTAATGCTATAGCAAATATCTTTGGTTCGGTACAATTGACGTACTATTACCGTTTGACACAAAATCAATATAGTATGATATGATAGTGGTATGATACAGTAAAATGGCAAAAAATTACCATAAGTACTTTTGATTTTCCATGGAGTATTTATTTTTGAGAAAAATTTAGTTACATGGTCATTTTTAGTCTTTTTGTTTCAAAATTGTCACTCGGTGATTCAGAATTCTTTGGGTTGATAAGTCGTTGGATACGCCTATTATGGAGATCATTGTTGTTACTGACCCTACTTCTTTTCTACCAAGCACTAAGGTCTCATACCTTATATGTATGGAAAAATGGGTTATCCCTTCTATTTTTTTCCACTTTGGAATAAGGGGTGTTTCTAGTTCTATAAGTGCTTGAAATATTTTTTCCAGAGTTGGCTAAAGAGATTCTAGAGATGTCTCTTCCCATTGATGAGAAAATGACATGTTAGTTTGAGAAGCTTCTACATCTGAAGTTTTTTTTTTTCGTTTTCTAATGGCTATGAAATAGTTTGTCGTCGATTTCCTATTTAAAATTGGGCCTCTATTATTTGGCACTATTGTTTGTCGTCACTAGTCTATTTCAGTTTGAAGGATTCATTTTAATAAGCTCCCAACGAAGGATCAACTTCACCAAATGGGCATTCCTCTAGTTTTAATCTGCCAACTATGTTGCAATAATTCTGAACCTACTGAGCACTTGTTTTTTAGTTGTGAATTTGCACAATGTGCTTGATTTTTGCTTGCGACTCAATTTGGCACTATTCTTCAGCTTATAAGCTCTTTCTTGGATTTATGACTTGTTTGTGTGTCAAAGCGGTTTTTTCCACAGCTTCACAATGTCTGACTAGCGTTAGGTTTTTCTTATAAATGGTGTTTGTACCATACTTGACATCTCGAAACTACCAAGCACCGGTCAACTTCATACCTCCAAGGATCCACTTAGGGGCCCATGTTGAGGCACCCTTGCCGAAGCATAAGAGTTTTCCTTCAACCAAGAGGCCAATCACATCATGACACATGTCAACGTCAAAATAAAGCTCATAGAGTCCCACATCGACTGCGGACAAAAGATGGAGACTCTTATCAACTATAAAAGAAGATCATTCTCCTACAATCAATCCCTAATGTCATTATTGTACTTAAACTACTCATTAGAACTCACTAATGATGATTATGCTTGAACCTATGTATTTGTGTGAACCTTTCACTATTGATGAGAACTCCTCTACTCCGTGGACTAGGGTGAACCACAAACATCTTGTGTTTGCTTTCCTGTCTCTATCTCTTTACATATTTATCCTCACTAGTGACCGGAGCAATCGAGCAAAGGTCACAAACTTGACACTTTACGTTGTTCTAAAGTCTTAACTGATTTTGTGCATCAACATTTGGCGCCGTATGTGGGGACGACATTTATTCTTACTCTCACCAGCTTCGTCAAGCTAGTTTCCATTGTTCTTACACTCTCTTTTGATCAGGCATCCCTCTCCAACATGGGGAGGGAAGGAAGCCACAACACGCAGAACGACTCCCCCGTCATGCCTAGTGTGAGGCAGGCAAAGAAATGAAAGAAAGAAGGTTGCTCTTCAAGCTAAGGTCGAAGAGCTTGAAGCTCAAAATAACAAAATTATGATCAGGAATGAGATCTTCCAAAAACAGTATGATAAGTTTTTCGAGATGCTCTATGAGGCTAGACAGCCTCAGCTTCATGAGCATTTCACCCCCGTGACTATAGATCACTACATGGCTACCCGCCAAAGCAAAGGTTCACATGTCTTCAACATGGGCACTCTTAATGAGGAACAATCTTCTCACCAAGATATTGATCAACATGAGACTTCTCTCAACCTAGCTATTTCAAATCAAAGCAAGAGAAATGGAGGAAGACATCTCTTTGCAAACGGAATGGAATGGTCAAGAGCTATTTACCATGACTGTCAAGACTTCTTGAGACAGTGTCAACAAAAACCTATCCACATAGGTTGAATGATCAATGACCAATGATCATCGAAAGACATGTTCCCTTACTGCAACCCAGGCCAACCCCAATCCAATAAATGATCAAGCCTTAGGGTAACAAAAAAGCGTATGAGACTTAGGGGACTTTCAACAAGCACATTCTGACAACCAATATGTTGAGTCCAAAGAAAGGACACATGTCCTTGACCGATCTTCCAAACTTTTAAGAAATGATGGAAAACTACAAAAGAAAGCTTCAATGGCGCCTGACTCTACTCATGACCACCTTATCCTACAGCTCATTGAGGAAGTGAACAAGTTAAAGGCTGAGCGTCATGCTAGGATACCTGACTGGAATCAACCAAGGCCAGGCCTTCTGACAAGGAGGATCATTTACATCCCTCTACGAGGAGAAATAAAACAGAAGCTTGGCTTGCAATCGTATACAGGGAGTGAATATCCAATTGAACATATCCACCTCTTTGAATCTACCATGACATATTGAAGATACAATGATGAGGAACAATGTCTCATTTTTCCATTTACGTGTAGCTCTTAATTGGTATCGTCGTCTTCAACCTGATACGGTAGATTCTTCCGCTGAGTGAAGGAGACTTTTTGTGGCTCAACACATGTTCCAAGATGATCACTTACACTGCTGATGAGTTATACACCATCCGTAAAAAATCAGAAGAGACATTGCGTGAATATGTCGATCGCTGCAACCACGAGTACTCTCATTGCGTTGAGGCAGATGATAAAACAGCCCTCAGGGCCTTCACAGCAGGCATGCATGAATGCTTCTTCAAGTACATGATCAATGTTAACACTTGAAAGACTTACTCTGAGGTGATGATGCAAGCTTATAATCATGCCTTTGTCGAGGCAATGACATACCAAGGGAACCCTCATAAGGTAAACTATTACCAACAAGTGGGAAGCGAATGTCAAGTTTTACCAAGTGAGAAGATTTTGGCCATCCAAACACTCATTGCATCCCATCCTGCCTCACTTAGCAACCCGCCATGTGACCAAGCTTATTCGTCTTTTGGCAAGAGGAAGAATTTTTACTCTGAGCAAGCTTATTACAACAAGAGGAATAAGGGTTCGTATCAAGACAATCAGGGGTGAACGTACCTTCAACTATTATGACCATGGGGTAAAGCATCATTTTTTAAAAGTGGAAGACTGGGTACTGAAGAAAATGCTATTATAGAAAGGCATACGGATTACAAATGTTTCGGCTTTCAATCGTTTGACATCCTTTGAAACACAAGCCATTCGGCAAATATTTAATGAAGAGGCAATTCAAAAAACTTCGCCTAAGTCTTTTGCATTCCTAACACTTGAACATTTGGTCTAACTCTGACCTACCTCTATACTCTAACTTAGAGCTTCAGCATACGTACTTTAACATCAAATAAGTGAAACTAAGTGGTATAACCAACACGGTTCACATATCCAAACAATGGATTCCTTCATGCATAGTAAAACATTCATAAACAACATGCATGTCATGAACATCACTCATGTCATAAGCATCACTCATGTCAATCAACATAAACTTCATACCCTCCAAAACATTCATATGTAAGCCAACTAAGCTACAAAAGGCTGTCAACATACATTTTTTTCCTTTTGGCACGTGTTACTATGTACCTCGACAACTTGCCATTCTTTCCACCAACCAGGTGATGAAGGCACTCATCTTTGTATCACCAACCAGGTGATAAAGAGTACAACCAATACTCTAAGAAACAATTTTGAGTTTTGGTAACTTGCCACTATTCTTACCAACCAGATGATGAAGGAACTCACCTTTATATCACCAACCAGGTGATGAAGAGCACAACCAGTACTTTAATAACAATGTTGAGAGTTGGCAACTTGCCACTCTTTTTACCAACTAGGTGATGAAGGAACTCACTTTCGTATCACCAACCGGGTGATGAAAGAACTTACCTTTTTTTCACCAACTAGGGAAGAACAGTACAACCTGTACTTGTGGATTCTTAGCATTTATAAGCAGTCAAAAATTTTCAAGCCTTACAACTCAGAAAAGGCAAAAACTCAACAAAGTCTCCACATTCTTGCTCAAGAGTGTGGAAACAAAATTGTATTATATGGTTCAACAAACGTTTAACAACTACAACACGTAGATTGTCTTCTACACTCTTACTCAAGAGTGTGGAAGCAAAATCGTATTATATGGTTCAACAAACCTCTACCAAATACAACATGTAGATTGCCTTTATTTATATGTTTCCTCTGAACTTTCAACTACTACAACATGTAGATTGCCTTCCACACTCTTGCTCAAGAGTGTGGAAGCAAAATCTATTTATGTGGTCTTTTCCACATTTTTTACTAGTTAAAAAAAATCCGAAATTAATTAATTAATAATTATTTCGATAATTGTTAATTATTTAATTAATTGTTAATTATTAATTAAGTAATTAATTAATTATTAACTATGACATGACATGTGGAGAAGGCCAACAAAGCTTCAACACATAAGAGATAACTACAATATGTAGATTGCCTTCCACACTCATGCTCAAGAGTGTGGAAGCAAAATCAATTTATGGAGTCCTATAAAATGCTTCCCACACTTTGAAGGGTAGAGCGTCCCACATCCTTAAAGGAAAGGAGCTTCCCACACACTTGAATAAATAAAGCTTCCCACACTTTGAAGGGTTGAGCTTCCCACACCATTGAAGGGAGGGAGCTTCCCACATTTTGAGGGAACTAAGCTTCCCACACTTTGAAGGGAGGAAGCTTCCCACATTTTGAAGAGTTGAGCTTCCCACACCCTTGAAGGGAGAGAGCTTCCAACACCCAAGGGAGAGAGTTTCCCATACCCTTGAAGGGAGAGAGCTTCTCACACCCAAAGGAGAGAGCTTCCCACACCCTTGAAGGGAAAAAACCTTCACACACTTTGAGGGAGGAAGCCTCCCACACCTTGAAAGGAGTAAGCTTCACACTTTCCCATACCCTTGAATTGAATAAGATCAACGAACATAAATTATCAAAGGGTGTGTGAGAAGTGTGTGTGGATAGCACACCCTTTTTATAATGACTCAAGAATATCAAGCCACCTCCTTCAGCTATCTTCTTCGCTTGGAAACTTGGGGGACTCCCACTATATGCTACTACACTTCGGTACTTAGAAGTTTCGTGAATACTCAGTGACTTGGATTTTTCAAGTCCACAACTGAGAAGTTTTCCTCACTCAGGAACTTAAGGGAGCACTGTTTGTACCATACTTGACCAATCCCGAAACTACCAAGAACGGGTCAACTTCATACCTTCAAGGATCCACAGTGGGGTTCATGCTGAGGCACCCCTGCCGAAGCATAAGAGTTTCCCTCTAACCAGGAGGCCAATCATAACACAACACATGTCAACGTCAGAATAAAGCTCATAGAGTCCCACATCGACCGCGAACAAAAGCTAGAGACTCTCCTTAACTATAAAAGAAGACCATTCTCCTACAATGAATTCCTAATGTCATTATTGTACTTAAACTACTCATTTGAACTCACTAATGATGATTATTCTTGAACCTATGTATTTGTGTAAACCCTTCACTATTAATGAGAACTCCTCTACTCCGTGGACGTAACCAAACTTAGGGTGAACCACATACATCTTGTGTTTGCTTCCCTATCTCTATTTCTTTACATATTTATCCTCACTGGTGACTGGAGCAACTGAGAGAAGGTCACAAACTTGACACTTTACGTTGTTCCAAAGTCTTCAATGATTTTGTCCATCAACAAATGACTATTTGGAAGATGTAGAATAAAGTGAAGTTTGAAAGTAAGCCTCCTTCCATTTCACACCTTTGTCATTCTACTTTGGCCTAGATCAGACTGCTTGGAGTTTCCACTTTTGGTCATATACGTGGTATTTTTGATAAGCAACTTATATTTTCTCTTGGAATCTCGACTAAGTTCATGTTCTTTTGCATTTTCCTCCATTTCATTATGTCAAAGTGAATACGGATGGCCTTAGTAAAAGTAATCCGGATCCTGGTGCTTAAGGTAGAATTTTCTGAGTTTCTACAGTTATTTCTTGGTTCTTTCTCTCAGAGCTTAGGACATCATACTTTTTCAATGCGGAGCTTCATGCTGTCATCCTTGCTATGAAATTAGCTCATGTAAAGTGACTCTTCTATTGTGATATTTTGCCTTGCTTATGATTTTTTTTCTCTTCCTTGGTCGCTCCGTACTCATTGGAAAAATTCTATTTCTGGTTGCAACATATGGTTTTCATTCTCATATATTTCAAGAAGGGAATGAAGTTGCTAACAAATTAGTCAATTTAGGGTTTCTTTTATCTTCACTTCTTTGGCATGTCGGTCCTCTTACAAAGATTCTTACTTTTCTGCATTCAAATTTCTTATATATTCGGGCCTACATGTTTGTCTCCCCTTCTTGATATGTGATTTTCTTTTTTACATAATCCTTTTTGGATTTTTCTTTTTTGTTTTGCAACTTGTCCTGTAGGTTCTTACCTTTTAAGTTTCATTTTAGAAATGTTTGGTTCTCTGTCTCTGCTCCTTTTCTTGTATTTTCTTTATTAAGAAGGGTATGATTTAATTATGTTGCCCTTCTTTTTCTGTATTTTATTTTTCTTGCTTTATAAAAAGTAAGATTTATGCCCATGATTAAGGATAACTTTTTTCTCATATCAAGAAAATAATCTCATACAGTCAAGGTTCTCCAAAACAATAACATGATATAGATGTTATACGTTGGTCAATCTTTAAATTGTGACCGTTTGTATATTATAAAATTAAAGAAATTATAGAAAAAGAATAGGGACGGTGGTGATATCTACTCTCAACTAAAAGAGACCAATCAAAACGATTGATGGTTGTTAGGAACCTCCATGAACCATAGTAATATAATTGGCCAAAACCCTGATATCTTTATCTTGGAAAATTTCAGAATACAACCCACCTTTCCCTTTATTAGAGATAATATTGTAAAGGATAAAACTTAGAGCTGTTATATTTGGCTGTTATAGTTTGGTTTATCTGTTTTGGATTCTTTAGTTAGTTAGGTGAGCTGTCCTCACTATTTGATCAGATGGTTTGTATATAAACAAAACTATGTAATCTTATTCATTAAGTAATGAAATGATAACTTTTCTATTATGGTATCCATCGCCTTTGTCTAAAGACTCTCTCCACTGATCCCCTTCGCTTCTTCACCGCCTCTGATCCTCCTCATTTCTTCACCGACGAACGGTTCTTCGTCTTCTTCCCCTTTTCAAACCCTAGATCTCAGCCATGGCAGCAAATTCCTCTGCTTCAGATTCTGAAATTCATCTATCTCCGGTCACAAATCCGTGCCCTAACTCCTCTCAATCGCTGATTTCTTCAATCACGATCCAGAATATTGGCTCTTTGGTTCCAATCAAGCTTACCACCACAAATTATCTTACCTGGAGTGCTCTCTTCGCTCCAATTTTTCGCCGATACAATCTCACCGGTATCGTTGATGGCTCGGTGGCTGCTCCGCCCAAATTTCTTTGCGATTCATCTGGAAATCGCACATCTACGTTGAATCCTGAGTTTGTGACCTGGTATGAAAATGATCAGAATATCTTGATCTGGATCAACTCTACTCTCTCCGATTCTCTGATTCCCTACACAGTTGGTGTTACATCTTCTCGGGAATTATGGTCCAAACTCGAATCAAGACTTGCGACGGCTTCGCAATCTCACATCCATGAACTCAGATCTCGTCTTCGTACTATCACAAAAGGTGATTCTACCGCTGCTGTTTATCTTCAACAAATTGAAGAAATCGCTGATGCTCTTGCCAGCGCCGGTGCTCCGGTTGAGGATTCTGAATTGATCTCTGTAACACTTCATGGATTGCCTCCTGACTATGATTCCTTCATTGATGCTGTTCAATTTCGTCTTGGATCGACTACGATTGATGAATTACATGGCCTCCTCCTCAGTAAGGAAATTCAACTCAACAACCGCAAGCAAA
This sequence comes from Cotoneaster glaucophyllus, assembly GCA_036320875.1. Lineage (NCBI taxonomy): Eukaryota > Viridiplantae > Streptophyta > Magnoliopsida > Rosales > Rosaceae > Cotoneaster > Cotoneaster glaucophyllus. The sequence goes on from CM070062.1 coordinate 18,240,609, forward strand.
CCTCCTCACCTTCCATCCAAGCCTTTCACTCATCCACTGGTATTCTTCCTACACCAACTACTCCTCCAACTTCTCAGGTGTATGTTGCACAAAACTTCAGCAATCCAAATCAAGGCCGTGGCATGGATCGAAATTTCTCTATCTCCAGAAATTTCCAAAATCGAGGTACGGATAGGAATTTCTCAAATTACAAGGGCAACAATCAGAGGAACAACTTCTCTCGTCAGAACAATCCACGTCATAATCGTGGTTCGAGATCCAATTTCAACAACTCTGGCAGAAGAATCTCCTGTCAAATTTGCAAACAATTTGACCATGAAGCTATTGATTGTCCTCATCGTCTGAATCCCAACTATGGCACCAAATCTCAAATGGCGTTATGTGCAAATACATCCAACACTGCTCCCACTTGGATTCTTGATTCTGGTGCAAGCTCGCACATGACCAATTCCTATGCCAATCTGCAGAATCCTGAGTCCTACAATGGTCCTGAGCAAGTATACATCGGAGATGGAAAAGGTTTAACTATTCTCCACTCTGGCTCTTCATCTATATCTACTTCCGCTCATAATTTTGATCTCAAAAATGTTTTACATGTGCCTGCACTCAAACAAGATTTGCTCTCTGCAAATAAATTCATTCTTGATAATTCATGTTCTGTTCATCTCTATCCTTTTCACTTTACTGTGAAGGATCTTTCTTCGGAGAAGACGCTTTTTAAAGGCTCTGTGAAAGATGGCTTTTATCCCTTTCATGCTTCTTCTCCAATTGTTGGTCATCCTCAGGCTTTTGCAACAACATCCAAAGCTTCTCAGGATGTGTGGCATCAGCGTCTCGGCCATCCTACTTTCCAAATACTAAATAAAATTGTTTCCAAAGCTTGTATTCGCATTTCTGATAGAATAAACAAGTCCCAGTGTTCAAGCTGTGTTTTGGGAAAATGTTCTAAGCTTCCTTTCAAATCTGTCTCTTGTAATACAAGCAAACCTTTGGAACTATTACATACTGATGTATGGGGGCCCTCATCTACTCTCTCTGTACATGGTTTCAGATATTATATCATCTTTATTGATGATTTTACCATGTATTGCTGGTTTTTTCCTCTTCAATATAAATCTGAAGTTTTTGCTACATTTACTCAGTTCAAGCTTATGGTTGAAAATCTGTTATCCACCAAGATTATTACTGTCAGGTCAGACAATGGTGGTGAATTCACAAGCAATCAGTTCTCTAATTTTCTAAGAGAACATGGCATCTCTCATCAACTCAGCTGCCCTCACACCCCAGAACAAAATGGCTGTGCTGAGAGGAAGCACAGACATCTTGTTGAAACTGCCAGAACTCTTCTTGCAGCCTCTAAAGTTCCCTATATCTACTGGGTTGAGGCTTTCTCTACAGCTATCTACTTGATCAACAGAATGCCTACTGCACTCAAATGCTCACCTTGGGAAGCTCTATTTCATCGCCCTCCAGATTACTCCACTCTTAGAATTTTCGGCTGCCAATGCTTTCCCTGGTTAAAGCCATACATCAAATCCAAGCTTGATCCGAAGAGTACATCCTGTGTGTTTATGGGTTATAGCCTCCAACATAAAGGCTACAAGTGTCTGGATGTTCTAAGTAAGAAGATGTACATCTCTAGACACGTTGTTTTCAATGAGCAAGCCTTTCCATTTCACCAGATATCCACCTCTCCAAGTCCTTCTTCCACAGTACCTTCATTCAATACCTCAATCCCATCCACCCTAACCTTTACTTCTAGAAGTCCACCACTGCAAACCAATAATTCATCTGCCCCATCTTCACCCATATCCCAATCAATTCCCCCATCTCCCACTTTACCATCTAGTTCCCCACTTTCCCAACCACTCCCTCCTTCTACTCTTCCATCCAACACACACCCTATGCAAACCAGATCAAAATCTGGTATTTCCAAGCCTAAAGCCTATACAGCCACTAAACATCCAATTCCTCCCCATATTTCACAAGACTACATCCCTTCTACCTACATTCAAGCATCCAAATATCCTCAATGGCGGCAAGCTATGCAGGAGGAACTTAATGCCCTCCTCAGCACTGGAACCTGGTCTTTAGTTCCCTCTCACCCCTATCAGAATTTGGTGGGTTGTAAGTGGGTTTTTCGTATCAAACGGAAACCTGATGGCTCTATAGACAGGTTCAAAGCCCGTCTAGTTGCAAAGGGATTCCATCAGCAACAAGGCTTGGACTACACAGAAACATTCAGCCCTGTAGCCAAACCTGTTACAATTCGATTGCTTCTCACTTTAGCATCAAAGTTCAACTGGTTTCTCTACCAACTTGACGTGAGCAATGCCTTTCTCCATGGCAATCTTACTGAGTCTGTTTTCATGATTCAACCTCCAGGTTTTGAGGACCCCTCCAAAGCCAGTTATGTGTGCAAACTGCACAAATCCCTGTATGGCCTCAAACAGGCTCCTCGGGCCTGGTATGAAAAATTGCACACAACCTTATCCTCACTTGGCTTTCTTGGATCTCAAAACGATCACTCTCTGTTTGTCAAGAAGACTCCTGATCTTGTCTTCATCTTGGTCTATGTTGATGACATTCTTGTCACGGGTCCCAATCCCCAAGCCTGCACAGACACCATCTCTCAGCTCAGTGATCTCTTTCCAATTAAGGACTTGGGTCCATTACACTTCTTTCTTGGAATTGAAGTAAAACGGTCCTCCTCGGGCATCTTTATCTCCCAAACTAAATACATCCTGGATTTACTCAAGAAAGCACATATGGATGGTGCTAAGCCCTGTGTTACTCCCCTAAGTACTTCCCAATTGGATCATACTTCTCCACTACTCACTAATCCCACCGAGTACAGATCTTTGGTGGGTGGACTCCAATATCTAACCTGGTCCAGACCTGACTTGTCCTTTGCAGTCAACTTAGTCTGCCAATTCATGCAGAATCCTCGAGAATCACATCTTCAAGCAGTCAAGCGCATATTGAGGTATCTCAAAGGCACCATTGACCTTGGCCTTTGGTTTCCTAAATGTGCCAAACCTCTCAGCATCAATGCATTCTCAGATGCTGATTGGGCAGGCTGTCATTTAGATCGACGATCAACTGGTGGGTTTTGTGTTTTTCTGGGAGATTCTATTATCAGTTGGAGCGCAAAGAAACAACATACAGTGGCTCGCTTCTCCACTGAGGCAGAGTACAGATCCCTTGCAAATACAGCTGCAGAGATCACATGGATCTGCAAATTATTGGTTGATATTGGATTGGTTCTTCCTTGCTCCCCTACACTATGGTGTGACAATATTTCCGCCATATCTTTAGCCAAAAATCCAATTTTTCATGCCCGGACCAAACATGTGGAAATTGATTACCACTATATTCGGGAAAAGGTGTTATCTAATGCAATCTCAGTTCAATTTGTTTGCTCACATGACCAACTAGCTGATATCTGCACCAAATCCTTGCCCAAAACCAGATTTCTCTGTCTCCGGGACAAACTATCACTTCATCTACCTCAGTTCAGTTTGAGGGGGAATATTAGAGATAATATTGTAAAGGATAAAACTTAGAGCTGTTATATTTGGCTGTTATAGTTTGGTTTATCTGTTTTGGATTCTTTAGTTAGTTAGGTGAGCTGTCCTCACTATTTGATCAGATGGTTTGTATATAAACAAAACTATGTAATCTTATTCATTAAGTAATGAAATGATAACTTTTCTATTACCCTTAAGATGGGATTTGAGGACACACGTTTGTTATACACATTTTGACACCTATTTATAAGGCTCATTTTATAATGTACTTTAATAATCCGAACCGTTTATATTTTAATCCATTAAGATGAGATTTGAGGACACACGTTTGTTATACACATTTTGACACCTATTTATAAGGCTCATTTTATAATGTACTTTAATAATCTGAAACCGTCTATATTTTAATCCATTCTCAATAAATCATTCTATAAAAAATTAGACAAAGCCAAACTATTAAGACATTCGTTTATAGTGAATAAAATAGATGAATACAATTTTACAAATAAACATTAAGTTTAATTCAACGGTCATGTTTTCAGATTTTGGTGATTTTTGGTAGACATAATTTTTTAGGTAAGATGTAAAAGATAAATGGTTCGAACCTTAGAAATATATTAGGAAGTGAGCCTACAAAATATGTATCAAAAGCATGTGTCCTTGAATTTTAACAGTATATATAATTAAAAATAAAAATAAATAAATAAAAACCTCCAGCTTCTGTTTATCTTGTTGCCTACAGTAGCTGTAGGTTAACTAACCAACTTCAACCTATCTTAATGTTTAATATACTCCTATATAAGTATATTGAAACAATACTCTATACTTTCATATAAAGCAAATATATTACGTTTTACATATGCATATTTATTTTAATTCCAACAGAAAAACAAATAACTTTCTAATTTATTATATCACTAGTTTCATTATTTTGTTCTATAAAATTGGGAACATATTATATTGGGTAAATTGCATTTTACCCCTTCAGGTTTGGGGTCGATTTCAATTCCTTACAACATCTTTAAAACATTTCAATTTCGTACATTTACTTATCATTTTATTTCAATTTCATACATCCGTTAAAAAATCTGTTAAGTAAACCGTTAAGTGATGACATGACAAATATGAGATCCACATTTGTGCTAACGTGGCTGCCAAATTTGTGCCACGTGGCAAAAAAAATATTTTTTTATGCATTTAAAATATAATAATATTTACCCTATTTAACTTAAAAAATAAAAAAATAAAACCAAGCAAACCCAGAAACCCATCTTCTCCCGACCCCCCTCACCTTCGTCGAGCCCAAACCCCTCCATCTCCGATGCTCTTCAACGCCACCATGACCAACCATGTCCTCCTCACACTCCTCATCCACCTACTCGCCGCAACCTGGGCCCACTCTGACCACCCTTCCTTCTCTCCCCAGAGACCCACCTTTTTCACTGCTTCATGCGTTCTTCTCCGTCACATAATCCTTCACATCAAATCTGAAACAAACCCACCAACCCATAAACCAAATCACAAAGAATCACAAAAAAAAAATGAAAAAATTGCAAGGGGTTGAGTGGCGGCGGGGGGGGGGGGGGGGGGGGGGGGGGGGGGGGGGGAGGGGGCTGAGGGAAGGGAAGGAGTTGGAAGCGGGGCTCTATAAATGGTTTGGACAGAAGGATTTGGGTTCCAGTTCGGCGTCGTCTTCGGCGGTGGGTCTCGGCCAAAGGAGGGGAGGTGAAGTGAGAGGAGGAGAGCGAGAAGGTGGGTTGGGGAGGTGAAGAGGGAGGAGTGGTCCGGGGGATGCAATGGTGATGAGGAAGGGTTGCAGTTGTGATGGGGAAAGGGGTGCCTGCTGCTCCTCGTGTGATTTGGGTAAGGAAGACGAAGGGGATTTTGGGTTTTTTTTTTTTTTTTACTTTTCTTTAATTAATTATTTTAATATTTTATTAATTGTTTATGCCACATGGCACACGTTTGTCAGGCACGTCAGCAAAAATGTGGATCTCATATTTGCCACGTCATCAGTTAACAGTTTACTTAACAGATTTTCTAACGGATGTATGAAATTGAAATGTTTTGAAGATGTTGTATGAGGTTGCAATCAACCCCAAACTCGAAAAGGTAAAATATAATTTACCCTATTATATTAAATGGAATGTCAACTTTAAATTCACAAGTTTGTCCATCACTTCATCAATCTAATTGACCGGAGAGATAAGCCACCCTTCACATTTTTAAGCAACTTATCAATTGAATTTTGACTTTGATCCATTTTATGTTGGTATGGATCCTATCTCATTTCAATTTGAGCCTTAGAGTTTCGTGTATTCACGAGTAGGCTTACATATTATATTTTCATATGAGTAGATTGTTGTAGGCCTATTTGATTGAACGATCTAGGGTTTTGAGAGAGAGAGAGAGGGGGCCGGCCATAATTAGAGAGAAGAGAGATTGATTTAATTGTGAGGTGTGTTTGATTCACCCCATTGTGCCTTTATTTATAGTAGTAGGACAGGTAAAAACCTTCCCCTTAAGGATTACAACATTTAATAGGTAATCTACTCCTACTAGAAATATAAGATACATTCCCATCTTCTCTAGGATTTACAAAATCACATTCCTATTCTAAATGTGACAGCAACACTCCCGTTTGAGTGTGTAAATACTCAACAAACCATCGCATCAGATCTTCAGCAAATAAGGTAGAATAGTTGATGAAGTCATCGGCACAACGGGTGATCGCAAGTCTCAAATTTAATTTGAAGTATGCATTTGTAAAAACTCACAAAAACCTCGCTATGGTAAAACTCAAGATAGGCAAAACCCATAGACTAAGGAGAAAAGTAAGAAAATATGCATAATGTCTAAAACAATAGTCAAACTGGATGACTATAGTGAACTCAACGGAATATGATCATCCCAGGATGGGTGCCTCATTAAAACCTCGTTAGGTAGCAAAAACCCAATGGGAAAAATGCTCCTAATCGTAGAAAAAAGAGTACATTAAGATCATGCAAGTATGCTTCTAGATACTCCCCTGAGTTAGACATAACTTCTAAATAAGAGAACTACAAGCGATTCAACTCAGATAATTTACGCATACCGATTCCTTGGACGAGCTTTCAGAAAGTAGACTTGGGCAACGACTTGGTGAAGAGAGATCGGCCAAGTTATCCTAGAAACGGATTTGCTTAACTTCAATGTTCTGATGCTGCTGCTACTAATGTGAGTAAAAGAACTTCGGCGCTATGTGCTTGGTGTTGTCTCCCTTGATGTATCCCATCTTCAACTGCTCGATACATGTTGCATTGTCTTCAAAGATCGTCGTAGGAAGGTCAACGACTGATGTAAGACCATTAGTGCTTCAAATATGTTCCATAACTTCTCTCAACCAAAAGCACTCACGTGAAGCTTCATGCAGGGCGAGAATCTCAGCATGGTTAGACGAAGTCGCGACTAGCGTTTGCTTGGTAGACCTCCAAGATATAGCGGTGTCTCCAACAGTAAAGACATAACCCGTTTGAGAACGTGCTCTATGTGGGTCAGACAGATATCCAACATCTACGTAACCAATAAGGCAAAAATCAATTCGAGAACCATAGAGGGCTGCAACACTCGGAGATTCACGGGTATAAGCAAGCCCAAATCCGTAGTACCCTTGAGGTAGTGGAAAATGTCTTTCACCCAATTGCACTTAGGTTAGACCTGGCATTCATGTCATGTTTCTCATGTTCATGTCGTTTTCGTGTCATACGCGATAGCTTAACGGGTCGTATCGTGTAATACCCGTTAACGTAAACAGGTAATACGACCCGACCCGAAATCAACCCATTAATATTATTAGGTAATATGACCCGACTTGTTACCCGTTAAGAAAAATATATTTTAAATCAATAAAATGAAATGAAAAACATAATTTGACCAAAAAAATGTAAAACATAATACTAAATTAGTATATACATACTTAATTTCATAGTTGACCCCTTCATGAAAGTTGTAAAGCTTTTCATTACAAGTGATTAATTTTATTAATTTTGCACTCAAATAAAAAAACACTATTCATGAGATTTGGAGGGTTTTAAAAATCTAAACGACCATGTAACCATCGTCTAAGTGTTGAGGATGCAATTATGAACGTTTATTATGCTTTCACATCTTTCAGACTTATACATTAATGATTATGAATTTTGTTTAATTTGAACTCCCTTAAAAATACTATTCATGAGGATGCGACTACGAACGTTTGCATATTTTTTTCATATTTTTTGCACATGTAAATTAATTATTATAATTTTTTTAATGTGTTTGGTATTTTTAAATTACTTGATATTTTTATTTTTAATGTGTTTTATAATTTTTAATCTCAATCTTTGCCTATAATATACCAATGTTCTAAAAATCCCCGCCTAGCGCCGCCTAGGCCCCGCCTAGGCGCTAGGCGGCTGGTCACCGCCCCGATTAATGCCTAGGCGTTTGAAAATTAAGAAAAGGCGCCTAGACCAGCTGAGGCGCCCGCCTAGACCGCCTAGGCACCCGCCTAGCCCGTCCAAACCCGCCTAGGCACCTGCCTAGGTTGCGACTCACTTAGACAGAAAATAGATAACTTTCAATTTGCATTTAATTTTTTTAATAAATTGTAAGAGACTTGTTGAATACTTAAATGAGCACATACTATATGCTTGTTCCTCATGTTTTCATTATGTTCCAATACTTCATAATACATATGTCATTCTATTTTGTAGTTTATGATGAAATTATATATATTAAGAGTATAAACAGACACTTATTTACACGAAATATAATGGATTTACTTAAATCCGCCTAGTCCGCCTAGGCGCCCGCCTAGACCCCGCCTAGCCGCCTAGGCGCTAGGCCCCAGCTCGCCGCCCGACTAGCGCCTAGCGTCTTTTAGAACCTTGTAATATACTATAAAAATAAATAAATAAATAAATAAAACTTAAATTATAAAATTTATATAGAATAATAATTAATAAAGAATATATACATATTCATTATATCTATTGTATTTTATAGTAAGTTTTTTTTAGTAGTTTAAAAAATTAAAATCATCAAAATAATTTTTTCTTATATGTCGAAACAGGTTACCCGCGTGTCATTCTCGTGTAAACCTGTTAAGGTTAATATCGTGTGACCCGATTAGTTATCGTGTTGACCCAAAACCCGTTATTTTCGTGTCGTTTACGTGTCGTGTTAACGGGTCGTGTAAGAAGTTGCCAGGTCTAACTTAGGTAAGGAACTTCGAGTTCCAAAATCTCTTCCTCATCCTCCTTTGGACGGAAGAGTTCTCGTTTAGCATCTAGAGTCCGAACGACCATGGGTGTGCTCGAAGGCTTCGCTTTATCCTCATTAAAACGTCGCAACATCTTTTGGGTGTAGTTCGATTGATGTACTATGATTCCATCCGAACAATGCTCAATCTTCAGGCAGAGGCAGTATCGAGTTTTCCCAAGATCATTCATCTCAAATTTTGATTTCAAGTGTGCAGTAATTTCCTCAAGCTTTGCGGGAGTCCCGATGAGGTTCATGTCATCGACATAAACTGCAACGATTGCAAATCCGGAATGTGACTTCTTTATGAACACGCATGGGCATAATTCGTTGTTCACATAACCCTGACTCGTTAAATATTCACTCAAACAGTTATACCACAGTCGTCCGGATTGTTTCAATCCGTAGAGTGACCTCCTCAACCTAAGTGAGAGAGTGTTTCGTGGTCTAGAACTATTTGAACCAGTCAATGGAAGTCCTTCTGGAACTTTCATGTATATTTCCGTATCCAGATCCCCATAGAGATACGCGGTTACCACGTCCATAAGCTGCATATTCAGTTTTTCGGATACCAAACTGATTAGGTAGCGAAACTTTATAACCTCCATTACGGGGGAATACGTCTCCTCGTAATCAATTCCAGGGCACTGAGAGAAGCCTTGCGCTACGAGGCCTGGCTTGTATCGCATTATTTCATTCTTCTCATTACACTTCCTCACAAAAACCCACTTGTAGCCAACAGGCTTCATGCGTGGTGGTGTAGGAACGATAGGTCCAAACACTTTACGTTTCGCGAGCGAATCGAGTTCGACCTGGATTGCTTGTTTCCAGTTTAACCAATCGGTTCTACGTCGACATTCATCGACAGAACGTGGTTCAATGTCATCGATAAGCATGATGTCAATAGCTACTGAGTACGCGAATGCATCGTCGACGATCATCTTATTCCTATTCCAAACCTCATCCAATACTGTGTAGTGGACCGAAATCTCGTGATTCTCGGGAGACCGGCATGTTTCGTCTGAAGCATCACCGTAATCTAGAATAACCTCATGCGTTGGAATGGATGAGTGGGCGATGGTCGGATTCAAACTAGGGTCACTAGTTGGTGTCATTTTCCTCTTCCGAGGTTGTGAATCCTTTAAACAAATGAGTCTGCCGCACTTCAGGGTCGGAGCAGATGATTGGCTAGCCGCCAATGTACCTTGTCGCGGGGAGGGTGTGGCCTCCCCACCTTCGGGGGCGGTCCGGCCTTCCCAGGCGGGTTGTTGACGTACACGGGGTACATCTATCTTTGCAGTTGTGTTTGCAGTTGGTATATGTGATCTTGTCACCTTTGCTAGATCATTAAAAGCATCCAACATGCTTTGAGCAATGCTATGAAGATCTATAATTTGACGCACCTCAGTTTCAGACTGGGCAGTAGAGGGATCTAAATGAGACATAGTGGAAGCATACCACAACAATTTGCAGCGTTCTACGGGAATGTTAGCATGCTTATCTCCCCCTAACGATACGAAGACTGTCTCATCAAAGTGACAATCCACAAAACGTGCGATAAAAAGATCTCCTGTCAAGGGTTCTAAGTAGCGAACAATTGATGGCGAATCATAACCGACGAAGATTCCCATTTTTCTCTGAGGACCCATTATGGTACGTAGTGGCGGCGCTATTGGAACATAAATGGTTCACCCAAACACCCTTAAATGCTAGACATCGAGCTCGTATCCAGTGACCAACTGTAATGGTGAATATGGTTGGGTAGCGATAGGCCTCATACAGACCAATATAGCTGCGTGCAATATTGCATAGCCCCAGGCAGATACCAGCAGTTTGGTTCTCATAACCAAAGTCCGAGCTACCATTTGAAGGCGCTTTATGAAAGCTTCTGCCTGGCCATTTTGGGTGTGAACATGGGGCAAAGGATGTTCCACATCAATCCCTACTGACATGCAATAATCATCAAAAGTCTGTGACGTAAACTCTCCAGCGTTATCCAGTCGAATCGACTTAATCGGATAATCAGGGTGGTGAGCCCTTAGCTTAATGATTTGAGCTAGGAGTTTAGCAACGCGGCGTTGCGTGTGGATAACAAGCAAACATGTGACCATCTTGTCGATGCATCACCCAACACCATAAAATATTTAAATGGTCCGTATGTTCGTTGGATAGGTCCACAAATGTCCCATTGAATCCTCTGAAGAAATTTAGGGGGGTCGTGAATAATCTTTGTGTGGGAGGGTTGAGTATTCAACTTCCCTATAGAACATGCTTTGCATGGCGGGAGTCCAACATAGGGATGTAACTTGTGCCCGTGAGAAGATTTGAGGATATGGCGCATCATGTCACGTCCAGGATGTCCCAAACGATCATGGCAACGCAACAAAGTATCCTGGAACTCAGGCATAAGGCCGGCCACACTATGGGCTTCTATACCGCAAATGGTTATGATGTACAACCCACTCGGCTGACGTTCCAACTTCTCATGAATATGATTCTGGCCATATTCGTACGAAGTCATACAAAGAAATTCAGAACCATGATCTTCAGCGATTTCAAGATGATATTTATTATCTCGAATATCTCTAAAACTCAGCAACGTTCTTCCGAAACGTGGAGAATAGAGTGCCTCCTTAATGGTCAAGATTGTACCATTAGATAACATGATACGTGCCTTACCGTATCCTTCAATCAGGTTGGATAAGCCTGAGAGAGTTGCCAAATGAGCTTTCTTAGGTATTAAGTTAGTAAAATAGTGTCGTTCACGCAAGATGGTGTGCATGGTTGCACTATCTGCCAGACAACTAACTTCCCCACTAGACATACCTAGAAATAAATTGATTAAATTGGTCACATGCATAAATATAAGTCCATTCATTCAATTAAGCAATTCGAGAAAATAATATCCATTCAAATATCAATCCATAATTCAAAACAAACCAAAACCAAACAAATTATTCCAAATACTTAGAAAAAATTGTTCAAAATTAAACCATAAACCTAGAAAATAGGGGGTAGGGGCCGGCCACTCCTAGTGGGTTTGGCCACTAGGGGTAAACACCTTAAAAACATGTCTAATTTTATTCATCCATAGGCGTTGATGCCTCTTGAAAATCTGATATCTTCATTGATGTAGTTGCATCTTTCGGATGATCCATATATGCAAAGTTAGACTCACGACGGGAATGATACTTAGCAATAGCCTCAGGGGAAGCTTGGCATATGCGTGACCAATGATCATTTGATCCACAATGATAGCACATGTCCAATTCAGTAGAAGCAGCCTGAATGGGAGTTTTGCCCATATTTTTGAAGTTTGGGACCTTAGGGGTGAGTGGTGGACGCTGCTGGGTCACAATTCTTCCCTTAGGTATGGCACTCTGTTGACCTTAGGCCCGTGGTTGGGCTTGTCCCCCATTGCCATGACCACGATGACTCTGTCATCGTTTATGGCTGCGAGAATTAAGCGCATGCGCTTCAGGCGCGGCGTTTGAGCCAGTGGGTCAAGCTTGATGATTCTTCATCAAAAGCTGGTTCTGCTTTTCAGCGAGAAGTAAAACAGAGATCAAATCCGAAAACTTGGTGAATTTATGTGCCCTATATTGTTGCTACAGGACAATATTGGTGGCATGGAAGGTCGAATAGGTCTTCACCAGGAGATCTGATTCGGTTAGTTCCACTTTGCAGAATTTCAATAAAGAACGGATTCTACAAACTTCAGAGTTGTATTCATTCGCGGACTAAAAGTCTTGGAAGCGAAGATGATGCCAGTCGTGTCTTTCTGGTGATTGAAACGGTCAGCCAGAGCAAGCCAGAGCAAGCCAGAGCAAGCCAGAGGGTGTGTGGGTCCTCCTCAGCGAGATACTCAGTCTACAGTGTATCCTAGATGTGTCTTCGAATGAAGATCATTGCAGTAACCTTCTGAGCTTCGTCAACGGGTTTGTCGGTGATGGGTGTCTCGATGGTGGCTCTAATACCCTTTGCAGTTAGATGGAGCTTCACGTCTTGAACCCACTTCAGATAGTTTCTTCCAAAGACGTCTAGAGCGGCAAAATTGAGCTTGTTCAAGTTCGACGTATCCCTAAAACAGAGGGAAACAAACGTGAGTAGTCATATGGTAAGCCATAGACGTATATCGTAGAACATACAAGTTCTATAGACATGTATTGGTTTAATTTATGCATGAAAACTACAGGTTTCATGTGGTATGTTTTGAATGCAAATGTTAGGTTTCAAAGGCACTAAATTTGAAACTATAGGTTCAATTTAGGTTTTTATGAACAATTAGTTCATAATGAAAGGTTCATGCAAGAAACACATAATGCAATATACTAATTTGAATATAGTGGATTTGAGGTTCTTCGGGAACTCAAGTGTGAGAGTTTCGTTACTACGAAAGTATGTGACGGTTCAAAGTATAAAAAATAAATTATTGAATCGTTAATGTTCAAAAGTGATCTTCATGTCAATAAATTTGGATTCATTATCAGATTAATAGACTGCATGTCACTTTTAATTAATTCAATAAATCAGGCCATACGGGGTCGATTGTAGAAGCTAAATAATATTAAAATAATATTATTGGATCGAAAATATAGCCCTAAAATCATTTGGGCTTGGTGTCGTGGGAATAGGGCACGTTATGGGTGCCTTAAGTAGAAGGCAAGGCCCAAGGGGGGTCACGGGGGTGGGCTACAGGCCACACGGGTGAGGGGAAGAAACCCCAGCCTGCAACTGGGTTTCAATTTGGGCCGAAAAAGAGTGCACGGGAGGTCCAGCCGCAGGCTAGGACTAGGGGTTTTCGACATGCGAAGGCAAAGCCCAGCCTTATCCGCTGGTGCGGGCAGTGGGAAAAACCCAGCCAATTGGGCTGGATTGGACTGGGGGGGCTACAGGCCGGGGCAACACAGAGCCCAACAAGCATAAGAGCTTGCCGGCAGGCGGGCCAAGGCAGCATGATTGGGCCCAGGGTTTCAAACCCTGTCGATGGTCCCCAGGCCGAGGCCTAGCTGCTGCGTAGGTCAGCAGGGCTTCAGGCCAGCAACCTTTCCAATTGTGGTGGTGTGGTGGTGTGCCGTACCATGTCATATCCCTTTTTTTTTCAAAATCCCTTAGGGTTTAGGAAACCCTAAATATGCTTCTAATTTAATTTTTGTACTTTGACTCACAAATTCCATATAACAATTGAATTGTACGATGCATGAAACAAATATATATATTGACAAATATATAAACATATACAATATATATATATATATATATATATATATCGAAAGGAAAATATAAACATAGAGAGGTTCATGCATCATGGGGAATGTTTTCATGCTTCGTGGACGTTTCAAATATCTTCTTTTATTTTAAGCGTACCTGATTAGCAGAAAACGAATAAGCCTTTGAATTTGGTGGATGATAGCCTCCTCCTACGATGTGTCAATTCCTCAGCTTCTGGCAAGAGCGTGCTGATAACGTGTTGTAGGCCTATTTGATTGAATGATCTAGGGTTTAGAGAGAGAGAGAGAGGAGGCAAGCCACAATTAGAGAGAAGAAAGATTGATTTAATTGTGAGGTGTGTTTAATTCACCCCATTGTGCCTTTATTTATAGTAGTAGGATAGGTAAAAACCTTCCCCTTAAGGATTATAACATTTAATAGGTAATCTACTCCTAATAGGAATATAAGATATATTCCCATATTCTCTAGGATTTACACAATCATATTCCTATTCTAAATATGACTGCAACATAGATTAGTTTATTTTAAAATTCATTTGAGGGAATATTTACTTAACAGAAATAAAAAAAAAGAAATGAATCATAAAGCTAAAAAATAGGAGAAGTGAAGAAAGGGAATCAGAACAACTAATCTCCCCTAGTCGATCCGATTCTTTATTTTGGGTATTCAAGGAAAAACTTGGACAATTCTGATTCCTTACGTGTAAGTAAACGTAGGGAAAAGTTAAGGAATGAAATGATTCTCTTACTCATAGTTTAGTAAACAAACTGAACCCAAAAACCAAAATAATTCCAATTCCAATTCCTTATTAGTAAACATGCCCTGAATGTTACTTTCGCGCCAAAAGAATTTCTCTTTTTCATTTTAGAAAACTTCAACAATACGAAGGAAAAAAGAAAACAAAGAACATTGTGAGAATCGATAAAAAAAACTCTCATTTTGATAGAGTAGGTTTTGAGTTCAAATTTCATAGACGTTAGTCCATAATCATGAATTATTTCTGAATCAATTATTCAACAAATTAGAAAAGGTGGCTAAACTTGAAAGAGAAAAATTGATCATAAATGAAGTATTATTTTCAGTCTTTGGAGGTGTGAGATCATATAACGCTCGAGAAGTTCCTTAGTTACTGTTAAAACGCACGAGACATGATGCAATGATTAGCTTATAGTCAAATGAATCATAAGACCATCTCTAATGGTGGGCTAAAAGCCAAATTACCCCCCAAACTCACTCCAACCCAAGGGGAAAATTTGGGCTAAATGCTAAATGCTAAACCAAGGCCATATTCCCCCCAGAATTTAGCCCAGAAATCGGTGTGGGCTCCACCGAACCGAGTGAAAATATTTATCGGAATTTAAATTTTTTTAGATAAAAATGTTCATAAAATTAATTTATGATATTCTACATATTTATTTTTAAAAAAAAATTAATTTAAGAAAAAAAAATAGCCTAAGTTTATTCTTTAATAATCCCGGGCTAAAATTTTAGGCTAGAACGGTTGGAGCAGAAAAACTGTTTCTGTGCTAAAAGCTAAATTTTCCGGGCTAAAATGTTTGGCTTTTAGCCCAACCATTGGAGATGGTCTAAGGGGACGATTTATAATCTTTTCATAGTTACCATAATAAGTTGGATATCAAAAGATCAACACCGTAGGATATCAAAAGATCAACATTGTAGCATTTAAAATTAGGATAACTAATGAAAAGGGATTCAATATTTTAATTTTTAACAAAAAACCATGTAATAACTTTATTTAATGGTTAGACCAAAATCCAACATCAAACCAGCCCAATAAGAATGGTTCAAACAAAATAATTTATCAAGGTTCTAATTTTACCCCTAACGTCAGCTTGGCCCGTTTATGTTCTCCGTTTTCGCTTCAGACGGAGAGAGCATAAGGGGTACAGATCTCATACTCATTTCTCTCTCATTTATGTAATTTTCTCATTTCATCAACCCATCTGCTAATCTTCTTCTTCGTCAAATCAATAAGCTCCCATTTCCTCTTGTTCTTCCCTTGACCATGTAATTTCCGCATTTTTTAAGGATATGGTTTTCAATTTAGATATGCATCTGATTCTTTTTGGATTAGTAGCTTTTAGGTCCTCATTTTTGTATGAAATTTTAGGTCTGAATGTTTTTTTTTTTTTTTTAATTTGATTAGTAGCTTTTAGGTTTAGTGTTAGGTTTATTATTCCCATGCTTGTTTGGATTTTGATGAAATTTCAGATCTTTAGGAGAATTTTAGGTCGGGCAAGGATTTTGTATGTGTTTTCTGATATATTTGGATTTGGGATACTTTGGATGCGGTCCATAATCCTTAACATTCTTTGATTAAAACATTAATAGTATTCAAAGTTTGATCAAAGTCCCTTGACTTTGTACACCTTATTATATTACTATTAATATTTATATTTTTATAGTTTTGACATTAATTGTTTGATATTTTATGAGATTTATAATCCTATAAATTTAAAATCCCTCATTATAATACTAATAGAAACGGTTACAATAAAAAAAATTCAAACATTTTGATTGAATAAATGGATAAAAACTATGTAAACATAAGAAATAATAAATGGCAAAAGAATGCATCCATAGTGTTAAAAAAATTGGTACATTTCACATATAACAAAGTGGTACATTAATAAACAAGAATGGGTACATCATAAATAAATTAGGGTACAGATAAAAGATTAAAAAATTATGAGTACAAATGAATTTTTAAAAAAATATAGGCGCTAAAAGAAATTAATACATGGGTACAAAATAAAACTAAAAAGAAAATACTACAAATTTAAAAAAAAAATGTTGCGAATTAAAAGTGGGTACAAACTAAAAATATAAATATATGATACAAAGTTTAGGCATAAAACATAAATATACCATATGTAATTTTTCTATCATTGATTAAATATACAATGTCATGTGACGGTATACACATGGGTACAAACATAAATAAAACTTTAAAAAATATGGGCACAAAAATAAACTAATATATGGGTACAAATTAAAAATGAAAAGAAAATTGGTACAAATTAAAAAATATTTGCAAATTAAAAATAGGTACAAACTAAAAATAAAAAAATATGATAAAAAATTTAGCCATAAATATAAATATACTAATTGTAACATTTTTAACACTAAAGGAATATATTTAAAAATAAAAATATTTTATTATTCAATAATTAATGACGTTATTAATACCCAAGGACCTTGATCAAAAATTGAAAATGAATAGGATTTTAATCAATGGAGTAGCAAAAAGAAGGATGCGAACCTAATTTCTCCTTTGGATTTTGATGAAATTTCAGGTTTTTAAGAGAAATCTCCTAACTCGATTTCAAATTCAAGTTGAAAGTTTGTGGCTTAATGTTAGATGAACTGATATCTAACTTCTGGATTCTAAATTCAACTGAAACTTGAAAAAATGGGGTTGTATTTCACCAAATTGATCAGTTGGCTTTCTGTTGTGCAGGAAATGCGAATTCGTATGGTCGGTCTCGATGCTGGAAGTAAAACTACATTCTTGTATAATAAGCTCAAGTGCGGAGAAATCACAGACCACCATTCCAAAAATTGGTAACATTATTCACATGCTGATCCAATTTCATTTTTATTTAACATGACTATTGTGAGACTATTTTCGTTTACTGTTTTAGGTTACTACTCCATAGTTGGTTGAGTCTTTAAAAGACATATTTGTGGTACATTTTCTTGGGGGCAACGATGGCAAACTCGGCCACCAAACCGAGCCAACTGATGTTGATCCCCATCCTTTATTGGAAGCACTTGAGAATGTACCTGTGGTGAAAATTGCAGCTGGATACTGCTACCTTCTTGCTCTGGCTTGTCAACCTAATAGCATATGTAGGGATTGTCAGTTTTCATCAGTTTGCCTTGATAGCATTCTATTTACATCGAACAAAAAGCTTTTCCGGAACCAAAAAGAGGTGTTCCTGAATCTTATTCATAATTATGGAATGTAACTAAAATAAAAAATAAAAAATATTGGGAGCCTTGTCCATATTGTTTTTTTCCTAAAGCATTCGATATCACTCCTTTTGATATCTTCATGTTTGTTCCTTGATAAATCCAAACCAATTTTGTCATTGTAGTAATTGCATGACTAACAGCCTGCAGGCCCTTGTTGACCATAATGCAATCATACTACATGAAAAGAAAGATGATTGTAGAAGTTATTTTGTTGCATAAATAGTGTAGTATCAGTGTTGAGTTCTAGAAATAGTGGTAATGTCAATGTTCAATTACAGTGTTGAGTTCTTGAAATAGTCAGTGTTTAGTTTAAAAAATAATGATAGTACTACGATTCAGTTTCAGAAATAGTGATAGTATTAGTATTTAGTTTCAGAAATAGTGATAATATATGCTATCAGTTTAAGAAATAATCAGTGTTACGTTTAACAAATAGTGATAATAGCATTGTTCAGTTACAGAAATAGTGGCAGTGTTCAGTTCTAAAAATAGTGGTAATGTTAATGTTCAGTTACAGAAATAATGTAGTATCAGTGTTGAGTTCTAGAAATAGTCAGTGTTCAGTTTAAGAAATAGTGATAGTACTAGTATTCAGTTTCAGAAATAGTGATAGTATTAGTATTCAGTTTCAGAAATGGTAATAAGACTTGTTTTCAATTTAAGAACTAGTCAGTGTTAAGTTTAAAAAATAGTGATAATAGTAGAGTTCAGTTTAAGAAATAGTGACAATAAACATGTTCAATTCTAGAATTAGTATTTAGTTTAAAAAAAATAGTGATAGCATCAGTACTCAGTTTAAAAATTAGTGATAGTACCCTTGTTCAATTCGAAAAATAGTTAGTATTTAGTTTAAGAAATAATGACAGTACAAGTTTTAAATTTAATAAATAATCAGTTTTCAGTTCTAGAAATAGTCAGTGTTTAGTTTAAGAAATAGTGACAGTACATGTGTTCAATTCTAAAAATAGTCAATGTTCAACTTAATAAATAGTCAGTATTCAGTTTAAGAAATAATAATATTAGTGTTAAGTTTAAGAAATAATAATATTACCCGTGTTCAGTATACAAAATAGTGATTATTCAGTTTATGAAATAGTGATAATACCCGTGTTCAATTTACGAAATAGTGAATGTTCATTTTAAGAAACAGTGATAGTACCAATGCTCAATTTAAGAAATAGTGAGTGTTCGGTTTAAAAAATAGTGATAGTGCCAGAGTTCAGTTTAAGAAATAATAATAGTACTAGTGTTCTATTTAAGAAATAGTATCGGTACCCCTATCCAATTTGAGAAATAGTTATTGAAGACGTAAAGTATCAAATTGTTAATACGATATCAATGCACTTTTTGTTGATTTGTTTTCTGGTTGTCGCTAGGACAGAACAAAGCCATGAACAATACTGTCGGTAAAGGCAAATAACAAAGAGAAGGTGATGATGTTGAAAACACCCGAACCGGAACCGGTGAAAATACCGGAGCTTTACGGGCAAATCTACAAGACCATTGTTTTATCTGAGTCAAGACCCCACTGGCAAATCTACAAAGACTCACAAACTGAAAATGAAACTGGGATAATTTCTAATGGAAGTGGCTCCTGCATTCTGGGGAAGTGGGTTCTAAGTGGTAAGCAAAACTAAGGGTGGAAATTGATCAACAAAAGAATCGGAACCACCTAATTACAAATAAGTAATAAACTAATAAAATAATGATAATAAAAAAATTAAATATATATATATATATATATATATAAATAATAAAAGAAACTGGGGAAGCAATTGCTCCCATTTTCTTTAAACGTGCAAAATGGTTTGAGGAGGTGGCCACTCTCCTTCACCCACGTTGAGTTTTACCTCCCTTTCAGGAGGAAGGGGGACGACAAGAAGAAAACAAGAAGAAAAAAAACAAAAAAAAATGAGCAAAAGCTGAAGAGAGAACGAACGACCAAAACAAAAAAGAAAAAGCAAAAACTGGCTGATATAATGGCATACTTGTAAATAAAGGGAAGTTTATTTCTAACAGAATTGGCTGACAAAATAGCATTGTTGTTAGGGGCAAGGGAAGAAAAAAATAAAATAAAATAAAATCATTTCGTTTTGGGCTTTTAGTTCAGTCCATGTGTGTTAAATGTTTGTGGGTCTGATATAGATTAGCTAGTTTTGTCCTTATGATTAAATATGAAGTCCTTTTGGTTAAATAATAGTATATGGTGATTTTTTATTAAATTAAACTTAGCTCAAGCTATTTTCATTAAAGCTCCCTTTAAAATTTCCAAGTCGCGGGCTGCTGGCCATTGATCATTGACGAGGAATTTGTCAGCTTTTGGTGTAGTCATATTTTCTTCTAACTATAGTTAAGTACGTCAACCAGCCGGCGTAAATCAAGCACTTCTACTTCCTGGATGCAAATGGATGTGTATATAATATGAAGCTAACTCATTACATATTCAGTTCATTTTTGTACCCCCAAACGCACAAAGAGGGATCGATATATAGAAGGTTTAAAGCTACATAAGATTTGGCAAAAAAATGGGAAATAGGGTTGGAAGTTACAAAGCTGTGCACTCAATTGAAGATGAAGAAAGACTAGAAAGTCATACAACTTCATCAAACATTTTGAGAATTAAGGTGCTTATGACAACCACGCAACTGGAGGAGTTGATGGCGGAGGTGGACATGACTAGAGGCCCCAAGTCAAATTCCGAGCTAGGCCGTGTGATCCTCAAAGAATGCTTGGAAGGTAGGCTTAGCGCTCGTACTGTTGCTGCTATTGAGAATCATGAGCATCTTTTGTAAGTTAAGCACCATTTGTGAAGGAGGAGAAGAAGAACATGAGCATCTTTTGTAAGCTACTAATAAAAAAATGTATAATATAGTTGCATTCGCTTTGATCACGATTCTTGTAAAGTAAAATAAGTGTTTGAATTATTTTTCTTATTATCAGTTACTGATGGTGATATATGTTAGCTAAAATATGTCTATAGGAATAATTTAGTATATCATTTTTTTAAAGGGAGGTAAGAATAAGATTATAATCGTGTGTACAAAGTTAGTTAGAGCAGTTTGTCCATTGTTTTTACTGATTTTAAATTTTTTATTATCTATTTGTTGCAGTCATATTTAGAATGGGAATGTGATTGTGTAAATCCTAGAGAATATGGAAAAGTATCTTATATTCCTATTAGGAGTAGATTACCTATTAAATGTTGTAATTCTAAAAGAAAATGTATTTACCCTTTCTACTCAATCTCTCTTCTCTCTAAAAGTGGCCGGCCTCCCTCTCTCACTCTCTCACTCTCTCTATACACTAGTAGGAAAAATACTTTGCGCGACGTAGGTACCTTCGTCGCGCAAAGTCAAAAAAGGTCGCGCAAAAGATAGCACAACAAACCTCCGTCGCGCATTCTTCATCACGCAAAGTCCTTGACAGTAGGGTTTGCGCGACGCAGTCGCGCAAAATTTTATTTTATTTTATTTTATTTTTTTTTTTTTTTGCCAAAGACTTTTTTTATTTAATTTTTAATAAACATTGTAATTAAATTATAAACAATAATTAATAAACCAAGAAAAAGGTTTTAATTATAAAATATATGAAAATGTACTAATGCAAGATGTCCTAACAAAAAAGAAAAAAGTACAAGTCTTCTAGGTTCAATACATCATGCTACTGGGAATCAGCTGGGTGCTGGGAAGTCGAAGGTGGAGCAAGATCAGGTTCTTCCATCGAGACTTGGAGGCCGGACCACAGTAAGGACTCTATAAGCCTACGCATCCTCTCGTCCTGGGCCCTAATGTGCTCGCTACAGGTTACAAGCTGGCCTTTTAGGGTTGTCACTTCCTCCTTCAGGGCAGTGACCTCTGTTGTGGATGATTTGGAAGAGGAGGCACCCGTCTCACGAACCCCCGCCTTCCCCATACACCGAACAGCCTTGCCATGACGACGACCCAACTTCTGATTCAGGACCTCATTCACGATCTGAACATCTACATCCTCAGGTACAATGACGTCTTCGATCGGGGTCTCCAGGGGAAGCTGCGATGTTGCTTCTTGAAGAACAGTAGAGCTCTTTTCCATCATATCACCCTGTAATAATAAAGAAAAAACATATAATGTTTAATAACAAAATATAAATAATATTTGAAGGATTCATAATAATAAGAATTACATATACTTACATGAAGCTGCTGAGCGAGCTCAGGGCCGGGTCGAACGTAAACGTCCTTGAACATGTCAACATGTGGGAACTTAGAACCCTCCTGAATAAAAAAAAACATTAAGAAAATTTTATTAATCAATAATAATAAATAAATTGTATAAAATTTCAAAGTTAATATACTTTTACCTGACATCGTGACTCAAGCCTATACGAAAAAGGCATCGAACCAGAATGGTGGAGAAGTGTCTTTGCCTCCCGAGCTTTCTGGCCAGCAATAGATTTCTTCTGTTAAACACACAATGTACATGTTAGTGAAACTATTTGAAATAAATTAACAAAATAAGCTTAAAAAATAACCAAAACAATAATAAAATATTATTAAAATATTATGTACATACAACAAACTTTGGGTCCGTGAAATGTTTGCAGAGCCACTGCCAATCCTCTGGCCGGTCCTTCAACTCGTCCGGAACATGTAGGCTAGCAATCTCCGAATCATCCCATCGCTTAAAATACGTGTGAAAATAGTTCTTCCAATGTTTGTACCGGGTTGCTAAGGTCTCCTCTATGTAGGCCATGGCCTCGGGGGATATGTTTGTAAGATCAAAGAAGACCTACGAATATGAAAAATAATAAAATAATAGTAAGAAATTTAATAATATTTGTAAACAAAATTTAAAAAAAAATGATAAAGGGTAAAAGTATATACTAACCGACAGTGCTTCTCGCACCAGTTTCTTCTTATCCTCCTGAATTAATGCCCAAGAGTCCCACTGAAAATGACAATGGTCTCGAATAATAGTACCACAACTAGTAGCGATACCGCTATGCTGCTTTGAGGTAGGCGCTCCACGATGTCGCAGGTCATATGCAATCTTGATCGTGGAATTGGTCTGACGTATAATTTCCTGTTGCTTCAGCATTCGACTAGGCCCCCTTGTGTTTTTTTTAGCTGCCAACACATTTCACAATCCAGTAAATTTTCACCATCATAACTACAATAGTTTTATAATGGAAAAAAATACAATGTAGTGAGAATTTGAAAGAAAAAAAACCCACTTGGACGGGAGGCCTCACCCTCGACTCTGGATGCCGAGGAAGTGTTATCAGAAGGCTCCGGCTCGCGGCGACGCCGGTGAGGCCGCCGTGCACTGAGCGGCTCAACCGACACTGATAACGTTGATGAGACGGGCACCTGGGACGCCGTATCAGCCGGCTCAACAAGGGGTGTTGGCTCCCCAATCATTGGAGCACTCACGGCTGGAGCAGTAGGTGCTGATAATGTGGGAGGTGCATTCGTCACACTTCGACGACGAGTGATCAAGTGCGACATCTATACAATTTTTGAACCATAAAAATATAACATTAGAAACTAAATATAACATTGCTTTGGAGGGGATAAAAAAAAATGGCAAGAATATAAAGAGACAATAACAAGTGGATAACAATACATGAAGCAATCAACATGCTAATCCCCAACAACATTTCCAAGTTAATCACAAGAAATCCAAATCAAAACACAGTAACGTTGGTGTTCAAGGAAAACTATAAAACTTGAACTGTGGAATATCACATGAATCTTTACTAACGCAATACCAACTTTTATCTCAAGTATAAAAAGTAAAAATAAAAAATAAAATACTAAATTACGGACCTTACATAAAACTAAAATCGTAAAAAACAGGAGAAAAAAATAAAAGCATGCAGGTGGTGGTTGTTGTTTACAACGTTACAGTACCCTGCAGAAGCACAGTGCCTCTGCATTTCTTTCAGTCATAAATATTTATAGAAATCAAATATTTTTCAGCCATATAATATATAATAAAAACATAAATGATATATCTGCAGAAATGGTTATTAGATCGGTCTGGCGGTCATGTGCAGATTGCAGAGAGAAGGCAGAAAGACAATGGCCAGTAGAAACTGCTAGTGTTGATAAACCACGATCCATGTTTTGGGTCCATTTTAATTAAACACAAGAAATCCAAATCAAAACACAGTAACGTTGGTGTTCACAGACACTATCTATGAAGAAAACTTCAGAGAACAACAAAAGTTGTGAAGAGTTATCAACCATAGAACATGGAAAGATTCAGAAGAGTAGAATTCCACTCAACTGATGCCTATTGCTGTTGTAGCTCGGAGAATGGCTAAACAAACCAAACTAACTTGAAAAGTACCTAATTATCAATTAGAAAAATCATCAGACAAAAGGCTATATTCCAAAGGATCCTAGTATATGCCAAATTATACAAACAATTTTGCTAAGGAATACCAAGCCAACCTCCTTCTGCAGAAAGCATATCGTGCCGCGAGTGAACTTACAACTCTCTAACCTAACATGAGAAGCGTAAAGAGCATCAAGTCTACAGGTCTACATAAGCCTCCAAATTATTTTCGATACAAGCCGTGTAAATTCAGTACCCAAGCAAAGGATAACCATTTCTTTTTCAATAAAAAACGAAAGAAGATCAAAAGAGCCAAACCCAACCTATGGTATCAACAGATTCTCCACAAAAACAGGTCCTTAACACATTTATGATGCTACTGAGCCTATCCAATTTTGCACTTTCATCGTCACAAGCATCTCAAAATTAACATTTATCTAGGCAATAGCTCAAATTCAAGAACCCTAAAATGGGCAAGTTCAGAAAATCCCTTAAATCTGTAAGCTGAAAAATCATAAGAACGAAAGGAGTAGTTGACATAACAGCTGAGACTAAAAGAAGAAGAAACAAAAATGGTGTGAAATATAACGCGGATCAAAGCACTCACCTTTGTTGGTTCTGCTGCCGCTGCCGGTGCTTCAACTTTTGAGAGAGCGCGAGAGGGAGATTAACTTTAACCGGGAAGCTCTCACTGCAACAGCGCATTATATATTTCAAAACCCCCAATTATAGATATAACATTCCTAACCCTAAAACCCCCAATTCCTAATTGAATTTCCCAAAATCTTCAAATTAAGGCAGTAAAGCTAGAATCTGAACTTAGAAAGAAGAAAAATAAACAATTAATCCTGAGTCTATACCTGCTGTGCAGACAGCAGAGGATGAGACGGGCATGCAGATGAGGATGAGTGAGAGGGAAGAGAGAGATCGAGTGAGCGAGAGGGAGAGAGAGGGTGAGCGAGAGGCATGCAGATGAGGATGCAGATTTGGGGGTTAAAGATTTGGAGGGTTTCAGAAATAAAGAGGGAAAGAAAGGAGTGGTTCAAAGAAGACGGAAAACAGTGGTTCGAGAAGACGGAAAGCAGTGGTTCGAAGAAGACGGAAAGAGGGAGAATTGAAAAAAAAAGCGCCCTTTTTTCAGAATTGGGCCGCCAAATTCATCCCAACTCGCGCGACGTAGATATACAATTTGACGTCGCGCAAAGTAGTTTTGCGCGACGAACACATTAAGACGTCGCGCAAAGTGTTTTTTTTTAAAAAAAAAAATATTATAAAACATTTTTCTCTTTTCAGATTCAAATTTTTTTATACATAAACCCAACAATAATATATTTTTCTAACAAAAATCGACAATAATTTTTTTACATATATATCATTCAATTTCTTAAGTATAAGTACAAAATAAATAAATTAAAATCTACTTAGTAAATATATATATATATATATATATATATATATATATACCACTAATGTTTTGATAGGATACGCATTGTACGAAACTAGTTTCAACGATCGAACCGTCAAATGTTTTTGCATATGGTTCGAGATGGCATATGCCAAAAATCGTCAAAAATAAACATTTAGAGATCAAGTAACGGGACAAAACTTGTTCGACGGCTATTAACGAAAAATCACCAAATTAACGGTTATTTTCACTCCGATTTTGATGATTTTTTACAGATACACTCTTTAACCCCGTATGAATACAATGAACCAATTCGATCGGAAATTTAACCCATTTACATAAGTGGATACCACAAAATCTTATGTTATACTTAATGAAAGTATAAATAAATTCCAAGTGTTGGTGAATCTAATGTTTTGATGGGATACGCATTGTACGAAACTAGTTTCAACGATCGAACCGTCAAATGTGTTTGCATATGGTTCGAGATGGCATACGCCAAAAATCGTCAAAAATAAACATTCAGAGATCAAGTAACGGGACAAAACTTGTTCGACGGCTATAAACGAAAAATCACCAAATTAACGGTTATTTTCACTCCGATTTTGATGATTTTTTACAGATACACTCTTTAACCCCGTATGAATACAATGAACCAATTCGATCGGAAATTTAACCCATTTACATAAGTGGATACCACAAAATCTTATGTTATACTTAATGAAAGTATAAATAAATTCCAAGTGTTGGTGAATCTAATGTTTTGATGGGATACGCATTGTACGAAACTAGTTTCAACGATCGAACCGTCAAATGTGTTTGCATATGGTTCAAGATGGCATACGCCAAAAATCGTCAAAAATAAACATTCAGAGATCAAGTAACGGGACCAAACTTGTTTGACGGCTATAAACGAAAAATCACCAAATTAACGGTTATTTTCACTCCGATTTTGATGATTTTTTACAGATACACTCTTTAACCCCGTATGAATACAATGAACCAATTCGATCGGAAATTTAACCCATTTACATAAGTGGATACCACAAAATCTTATGTTATACTTAATGAAAGTATAAATAAATTCCAAGTGTTGGTGAATCTAATGTTTTGATGGGATACACATTGTATGAAACTAGTTTCAACGATCGAACCGTCAAATGTGTTTGCATATGGTTCAAGATGGCATACGCCAAAAATCGTCAAAAATAAACATTCAGAGATCAAGTAACGGGACCAAACTTGTTCGACGGCTATAAACGAAAAATCACCAAATTAACGGTTATTTTCACTCCGATTTTGATGATTTTTTACAGATACACTCTTTAACCCCGTATGAATACAATGAACCAACTCGATCGGAAATTTAACCCATTTACATAAGTGGATACCACAAAATCTTATGTTATACTTAATGAAAGTATAAATAAATTCTAAGTGTTGGTGAATCTAATGTTTTGATGGGATACGCATTGTACGAAACTAGTTTCAACGATCGAACCGTCAAATTTGTTTGTACATGCTTCGAGATCGCATGCGCCAAAAATCGTCAAAAACAAACATTCAGAGATCAAGTAACGGGACCAACTTTTTCGACGGCTATAAACGAAAAATCACCAATTGAACGGTTATTTTAACTCCGATTTTGATGATTTTTTACATATACACTATTTAACCCTGTATGGATACAATGAACCAATTCGATCGTAAATTTAACACATTTACATAAGTGGATACCACAAAATCTTATGTTATACTTAATGAAAGTATAAATAAATTCCAAGTGTTGGTGAATCTAATGTTTTGATGGGATACGCATTGTACGAAACTAGTTTCAACGATCGAACCGTCAAATTTGTTTGTACATGCTTCGAGATCGCATGCGCCAAAAATCGTAAAAAACAAACATTCAGAGATCAAGTAACGGGACCAACTTTTTCGACGGCTATAAACGAAAAATCACCAATTGAACGGTTATTTTAACTCCGATTTTGATGATTTTTTACATATACACTATTTAACCCTGTATGGATACAATGAACCAATTCGATCGTAAATTTAACACATTTACATAAGTGGATACCACAAATGAAAAAGGTAATGCAAGAACCCCAAAAGAAAACCAAAATAAGAGAAGGAAAAAAAAAAAAAAAAAAAAAAAACTACTTTGCGCGACGCAGGTTCTCTTACGTCGCGCAAAACAGCTTTGCGCGACCTAGGAGCACTTGCGTCGCGCAAAGTAGTTTTTTTTTTTTTTTTTTTTTTAGTCTTATGGAAACTTAATTTTGTTCATTTTGGGCTCTGTAATCCACCCCGTGTGAAATTTAGGGCCTTGTCCCTATGATTAATTTTGAGATGCTATTGATTAAAAAAAATTATAGGGTGGGTTTTTATTAAATTACTCTTGATCCAAGCCATTTTCATTAAAGTTTGTAAAAAAAAAAAAAAACTACCAGCCGAGCCGAGAGAGAGATAAGGTTAAAATAGAAAAAGACAGAAAAAGCTAATGGTTTAATTCATTTCATAAACATAAAGAAAATACTTACTACGATTTAATGGCATTTTACTTCATTTATAATTGAAAATTATTATAGAGATTCTCATACACTTTGAGATCGCATACGCATTGTACGAAGCTAATTTCAACGATCTAATACACTTCGAGATCGCATACGCAAAAATTCACAAAAAATAAACAAGTACATGGTATGATTTCCGGATGGTAATACAAAAAATGATTTCAACATATTCCTTTACAAGTTTATATTAATCCTCATCCGAACTACAATAATAACTCTCGCTATCCTCACTACTATCATTTCCGGATTCCCATTCGTCTTCATCTTCGTTTGCCTCTTCCGGTGCGTTGTATTGAGGAAGATCACCAAGGTCAATTAATATTTCGAATTCGGGAACTCCAGGTACATCAAACGGCTCTTGGACAATATTAGCATCCCAAAGTGTTTCTTCACCAATTTCTATCGAAGATGATAACTGTTGGTCAGCAACGTTGTCGTCGTCATCATCATGATCTTCTGGAATATCATATAGCCCTCTTCGATCAATCTTCTGAACAACTTTCCAACCATTGCCGGCTTTAGGGTCGTCTAGATAGAATATTTGTTTCCCCATAGTTGCCAAAATGTATGGGTCTTCATCATACCAATGTCTCGTAGTGTTTACTGATAGTAAACCATGGTCTCGCTTAACACTCGTTCGGTTATGTGGGTTTGTATCAAACCAAAGACACTTAAACAGTATCACTTGACACCTGTCTTTGTAAAGCAATTGTACTACACTAGTTAGTTTTCCATAAAAATCAATGTCTTCACTGTCGCCCGCACCCGAGACATGGACACCACTATTTTGAGTAGACAACTTGTCATCACGCGTTGCCCCCAAGAACTTGATCCCATTGACGTGACAACCTGAGAACAATTCAACGTGAAGCGGTCCTCTCGCCAAGTTATATAATTCTTCATCGTAATAGGGTGAATTCAATTCCTTCAATTTGTTCATCTAATATGACATATACAAAAAGTTAACCTGTTAGTGTAACCAATTTTAAAGATGGGCTTGAACAAGTTGGAAAATATGCTCAATTCAAACCACATACAACTTACATGTGCGTGAAACCACGAAGGAAACAAGTCACGATGCTTCTTGGCATACACTTGTGAAGGATGTTCCCGCTTCATCAACTGTTCATGCTCTTCAAGGTATGGCAAAGCCTCGTCACAATTGTTGAGTATGAACCAATGCGCTACCTCTATGTCCTTTCTGGTAAACGATTCGCCTTTTACAGCAACACCGAGTGGTCGCGCAATTTGGGCAAAAACAGACAGTTTCTCTTTTCTGACACCACCGTCATTATTGCGTTGAGGCCGATTGAAAGTTGTCTCAACATCTTGAAGATACATTGCACAAAAAGTAAGTGACTCATATGCGACCCATGCCTCCACAAGTGATCCTTCGGGCTTTGCCCTGTTTCGGACACACTTTTTCAACTCACCAAGATATCTGCACAAATAAAAGGTATGCTACAAATTATTCAAAGCGTTTGTTGTGTGTATATATATATATATATGCTTAATTAAATACCTTTCTATTGGATACATCCATCGACAGTTCACTGGTCCGGCAAGTAATGCCTCATCTGGCAAGTGAATCATCACGTGAATCATACTTGTAAAGAAAGCTGGGGGAAATATTTGCCCAGTATACTTATCGTATGTACGAACACCGTTTTACCATAAATCTTTTAGCTCATCAACCAATGGCCGCAAATAAACATCAATGGACTTTCCTGGATCTTCGGTAATTAATAGAGTCAACATCATGTATTCTTTTTTCATGCACTTCCAAGGCGGCAGATTATAAGGAAACACGATGACCGGCCAAGTGCTGTGGATTTGGTTTAAAGCCCCAAACGGATTAAATCCGTCAGTGGCAAGTCCCAATCTGACGTTGCGCGGGTCAGCTGCAAAATCAGGGTACATCCGATCGAATTCTTTCCATGCCTCTCCATCTGCAGGATGCCTCATAACATCATCATTTACCCGTCCTTCTTTATGCCATCTCATGTCGCTTGCGGTATGCATCGACATGTACAATCGCTGCAACCTAGGCTTCAATGGAAGATAACGCATTACTTTTTGTGGAATCTTGGTCTTTCTATGTTCTGATGTCATTTTAAACCTCGGCTCATTGCAGACAGGGCATTTATCCAACTGTTTGTTCTCATTATAGAACAATATACAATTATTTACACATGCGTGAATTTTTTCATACCCCAGTCCGAGACCCTTCAACATTTTTTGGGCACTTTTATGATCTTCAGGTAAACAATTCTCCTTTGGAAGCATCCTCTTGATAACTCCCAAAAAGTAATCAAAACACTTGTTTGACAAACGAAACTTGATCTTGCCATGCATTAACTCCACCATTGCTGTGAGCACCGAAAAGTTCTCGTAACCCGGATATAATTCTTGCTTGGCATTTTTCAATAGTTTTTCATAGTTTTTGAATGCCTCACTGTCCATGGTTGGACGACTGTCATCTCCCCCTTCCTGATTGGTGTTGCTCGAGGCGTATGGATAAACGTCATTTACAATATTCAAAACTTGTTCATTAGGCTCCACATTAGATTCAACGGTCTCCACTTGTGTCACGTATGAAGATGAAGCTTGGTCTAATCGTTCTCCATGATGATACCAAGTAGTATAGGTCTCAACCATCCCATGTCTTACTAAATGAAATCGAATATTCTCAAATGTCTCCCACATTGAGTTGTTACACCTCCTACACGGACATCGGATATGAGTTGAACCTACCTTGTGTCTAGTTGCAAATGCAATGAACTCATCTATTCCATCCAAGTACTCAACATCACATCTATTATGATTATGTATCCACTGTCTGTCCATTTTGTCTGCAATCCCAATAAAAGTACAAGAATTAGAATAAATTCAACTATTGTCTTGTCACCTTATTCCTCCGGTCAGGGCCCTATCCCATTCAGGAATGCATAGTTATGTGCCGTAATTTACGATTCCAATGGATTAAATTTCGACGTGGGCTAATTTTGGCAGCATCTCCTTACAGTTCTTCAAGTGCACGACGTAGATACATAATATCCACCGTGCACTCAAAGAACATCAGGAAATGTTACCAAAATTTCCACTATCGAAACCTAATCCGTGAACCGCAAACTACAACACATAACTATGCATTCCCAAACTGTCCAAAAAATGGGACAATTCAAGAATTAATTGGACCGCAGTCATGCTTTCGCATCCATGCACGAAATCCAACTAATTCTCAAATGGGAAACTAAGCTTTTATTGAACAAAAAAAAAATGTACGAAGTTAAGTAATATTAACTTCGTACAACACAAAATAATTTTGTACATGATGTACAAACATATGTGCATACAAATAAACTAAATCACAATAATCACTAAAACTAAATCACAATAATCAAAATAATTATGTGTGTGTGTGTGTGTGTGTGTATGTGTGTATGTGTGTATGTGTAATCAAAATAATTATGTGTGTGTGAGTGTGGATGTGTGTGTGTGTGTGTCAATAATCAAAAAAATTATGTGTGTGTGTGGATGTGTATGTGTGTGTGTGAATAATCAAAATAATTATGTGTGTGTGTGTGTAATCAAAATAATTATGTGTGTGTGTGTCAATAATCAAAATAATTATGTGTGTGTGTGTGTATGTGTAATCAAAATAATTATGTGTGTGTGTGTGTGGATGTGTGTGTATCCCTTATTTTCTTGGCAAACAAACACATCTTAGAAATAGGATCAATCTAAAAACAAAGTAAAATTAAATTAAAAAAAGGGTGAAATTTGACTCACTTTGATATCCAAGGATTTATGGAGACAGCGTGAACGTGAGAAGGACCTCACGGAGCTTCAGATCAGGGATTGGAGAAGGTTTTGAAGAGAGATGGAGGATGGAGGTAGCTACTGCAACTGGGTTTGCAGTTTCTGCCTCCCAATCTGATTAAGTAGAGCAGAAAAAATCGTTAACTTTGCGCGACGAAGGTGGCGTCGCGCAAAGATTCTTTGCGCGACGTATGTAGTCGTGAGTCGCGCAAAGTTGAAAAAAGCGGTAAAATAGTCTTTGTTTGGTGCCAAAACTTTGCGCGACGAGGTCCTGCGTCGCGCAAAGTGTTTTTGCGCGACGTTTGCTGTTTTGGGTCGCGCAAACCATGTTTGCGCGACGAAATTTGGTCCGTCGCGCAAGATTTCGTCACGCAAACAGGTTTTTCTACTAGTGATAGATCGTTCAATCAAATAGGCCTACAACACAATTAATTTTATTGTGAAACTTCAACTTTTTTCATGGAAAGACTGTGACCACCATTAATATGGGTTTCAAACTCTCAATACTTCTCTCCCCATAATTTAGATTAGAATATTACTTAGATTAAAAATATAAAAATATAATTTTTACCCCTCTCTCTAAGTTTTATTTATTATGGCCTTTCTCGATGTTTCAAACTCTTTATTCTTTTCTCATATTTCTTACTTCTATTACTCTTAAGCAAAGCTTGCATCAGATGGTTGATAATTTCAATACTTCATTATTATAGTTGGCTCAATATTGTATGATTTGTATATTCCAATCTCCCATAAATAAAAACTTCCTTAGCAACTCTTTTCTTAGCTTATATCTATTTCAACCAAAGAACAATACTTCATTTCTTTTTTCCAAATTATAATAATTAAGTGGGCCACTAATAATTAGGTTAAGATATACTTTCTTTGTCATCAATTTATCACGTAGGAAGCATCTATTAGACGAATAGTTCAATATTTTAATCATATGGAGTGATAACACCAAAACTTTATCTTGAGGGTGTAGTCAAATGAGGATTTAGAAGGATTTTAAAAGATTTTAGAATTATGGTGTAGTCAATTAAGATTTTAAAAGATTTTAAAAAAGTCCATTCAAATACAGGGATAGTCAATTAAAAGATTTTAAAAAACTTTATAATCCTGGTGTAGTCAACTAGGATTTTTATAGAGTCCATGCAAATTTATAGGTATTCATATATTCAGAGATTTTGAAAGATTTCGTTCAATAAGAGATTTTGTAAGATTTGAGAATGGATGGTAAGCATAACAAAATCCTACCTCCACCCCTAGAATTTCTTTTCAACCCCCTCGCTTTCTTTCTCTCTCAACTCTGCAACTTGAGCTTTTTTTCTCACTCTCCATTTTCTTTGTGAAACCCATCATTCCATCCTTCATTCCTTCTGGTGTCTCAGCCACCCACCTCACCCCACCAATGTGACATGAATGAGATCTCTCACCTGGTTTGCTTTCTATTTTTTGGTAATCAAATTATTCTGTTGGTTTATAGAATTTGATTCAATTTGACCATTATACAATTTCCTAACTCTGTCCTATTCTCTTCTTTCTACTTGGTATTATTATATGATATATTATGGTCTTAATTCCAAATATATTGAATTCATTAGGTGACTTGAATATACATAGGAAGCCCTCAACCTAACCATTTTATCTACCATTGGAATCCTTCTGAATCCTACTTCCATGAATGATTATGGTGGAAGGTAGACTTTGGGGAGCTTAATTTGTATTTGAACTTTTCTGCTGGTGCAGGACCATGGAGGATTGGGGTTACTCGGGAAAACTGGGCATAGCTCTTCATTATTTTTTCAAGTTTAATATTATTTTATATTAAAAAATGATTTTTAAAATGACAACAAATTCTCTCAAAATCCATTCAAATCTTTAATCAAAGTCCATAAGAATCATTTCAAATCTTTAATCAAAATCCATAAGAATCCTTAAAAATCCGTTTGAAAATTGTAAGGCTTCTACAATCCTTTGAAATCTGTGACTTGAAAGGTCTTTTAAAATTCTCTGAAATCCAAATTGACTACACCCCTTGATTGCAAGAGAAATCTCTCCTCAAACTGGCCCAATAACTACGACAGAAATCTTGATTTGGCCACTAGTAACCCTTAATCTAAAACCCTTTATAAACTGCTTGAGCCTAGTGAATCTTGAAAAGTAAGAATACATTGTGAGGCTTCTTCAGTCTAAGTTCAAAAGAGCTATGACACTACGGATTATTTGTTGTTTATGAAGAAAGTTGAGGTTTTACTATAAAATAAATTGGCAATATGAGAAATAGTTTAACTTCTTATAAGTGCATGGAAGGTCGTCCATTGTCTATCATTATGAGATTCATTCTCAGCATGTCCCCTTATATGTGGCGAATGTTCAAGTCAAATACATGGACAACACAAATAGGATGATGTGAAGCGTGTGTTGTCGTTGGACTTCACATGTGGGACAACCTATTTTGATGTCATGAAGAAATTTGAGGTTCCACCATAAAACTAATTAACAATATGGGGAGTATAGCCTAACTTCTTATAAGCCCATGTAAGGTCATCCCTTCTCTCATCAATGTGACATTCATTCTCAACAGTCTAGGATTGGCTTGGCCTGTATAATACACTATATTCAAGGAATGAATAAAAATATCGTCACAGGTCTCCTGTCCCCAAATTTGTGTCTCCTACATGTCTCATTTCTAGGACACTTCTCCCTCCACTTAACCCTAAATTTAACAACAACAACAAAAAAAAAAAAAAAAAACCACCTCTGAATTTAACAATGTTAGCTTTCTTATAAAAATAATTAAAAATAAATAAAAACTAAGAAATGAAAGAAAAACGAAAGCTCAACAGCAACCTAATCTTGCAGCCCACCCCAACCTTCCCACTATGTATGCTGGTAGCAACACTCTTCTGCACTGTCTCCGAAGCTTCCTTTCCTCACGTCTTCTCTTTTTCCAGCGAAGATGTATTGGTATTTGTCGTCGTCGATCATTTGCATTGATTGAAATTCTTGTGTTTGTCATCGTCGCTCTCACTTCCTCTCTCTTTCCAGCGAAAATGTATTGGCATTTGTCGTCGTCGATCATTTGCATTGATTGAAATTCTTGTGTTCGTCATCGTCGCTTTGTTTGAGATTTTCCCTCTATCGATAGATTAGATATCTTTCTTGTATTCCCGAAATCCAAACTTCATTAAACTTGTGTTGATTGATGAGTTGGATAAAGACCATGTGTTGGAATGTGAAGAGAGGGGGGAGGGATCGAGAAAAGTGAAGAAGTTGAGATTCTACTATAAAATCAATTGACAATATGGGGAATGGAGTAGGATTCTCTCCTCTCTCTTTTTTCTTCCCCTTCCCTCCCCTCCTAATTGAACGGTCACGGTTAAGCCACGTCAACATCTTATATTAATTTTTTATAGCAAGAGAAAAACAAAATAAGAGAATGTAAGATGAGGAAATGGAAAGAAGAGGTGAGAGAATCTTAATCCATGGGGAATGGCCCAACTTATAAGCCCATGCAATGTCTTTTTTTTCATCAACATGAGACTCATTCTTAGCACGCCCCTTCACGTATGGTGAATTTTCAAGACTAACATGTGGATAACACAATAGGGTGATGTGGAGCACGTGTAGTCGTTGGGCTTCACACGTGAGCCAACCTACTCTGATACCATGAAGAAGTTGGGGTTCCACCATAAAACCAATTTGCAATATGAGGATTAACTCAACCTCTTATAAGCCCTTGTAAGATTTCTCCTTTCACCAATGTGGAATTCTTTACCCACATGCTCACAAAAAGGAAGCTTCGCCAACGGTGAGGAGAACTGTCAGCGAAGATTTGGTGGTGTTGTTAGAGTGAGTGGTTGTCCGGAGTTTATTTGACTTTTTTTTCTTCAGTTTTAGTTTTTTTTTAATTAGTTTAATAAAAAAATTTAATAGTGTTAGATCTAGGGTTAATGACACACCCCGACCCAGAATGTCCATTAGCACTCCGAATCGAGCAGTGTTGGCCGACACCTGGAAGGTGACGAAGTCATAAAGTATAGTGATGTGGAAAATATGAATAAATTTAAACCTAAAAGTGCCTAAAGACAGGAGTACGCTGTGAGCGTGAATAGACCCATTTCACGCGCGACGTCAAAGCATAAGTAAAGTACAGTAGTGTGGGTAAGAATCATACCCTCAGAGGCAACCACCTATACTGAGATTCGCTAAGAATCCTCGTCAATACAAACCTTTAGCAATTAAAACCGTGACGGCATGACCGGAGTCCAAAACGGACAATATCGTGCTACGACGGAGTCGAGCCCGGGTTGGCTTCAGGTTCCATCGGAACTCCAAAGTTAAGCGAGTTCGCGCAAGAGCAATCCCATGATGGGTGACCCACTGGGAAGTTCTCGTGTGAGTTCCCAGAAACAAAACCGTGAGGGCGTGGTCGGGGCCCAAAGCGAACAATATCGTGTTACGACGGAGTCAAGCCCGGGATGTGGTGGGGGCCCGGACCGAGATGTGACAGTTAAATTGAAAGACACATGTCAACAAATTAAATATGAGACATCAACTTTGGAACAGTGGACCTCAAGCCTAAAATTATGGATGTTAACATGAATATTTAGACAAAATATGCAAGTTGGCATTCGAAGTTTCATCCAACTATCATTGAATCTAGCTAGTGAGTTGTGAATCTAGTGAGTTGTCTAAGCCAAGCTAATTCTAGAAATTAAATTAGTTATACAAACGAACTGATGATTGTTTGGATCATCTGGTAGCGACTTTGATGATATGCACAGTTATACAAACGAACTGATGATTGTTTGGATCATCTGGTAGCGACTTTGATGATATGCACATGGTTCACTTGCACCACCACCTAGAGGGGCGCCGAAAGCACTTCCTGGCGCACGTAGGCGGACGAGGGTTCATTTGCAACACACCAATAGAAGAACTAGCGACTAAAGAAGAATAGGGGAAATTTGATATAAGTCCAATTTTTTGAGCCAATAGTAGTAATAGTCCAATTTATTAAAATAAGTCCAATTTGTTATATTTAATTATTTAATTATTTAATTATCAATAATTATCTGTTCAATAAAAAGATTTATTATAAAAATCAAATTTCTTCCTAATTATCTCTTTGCTTATTTCTTTTTATTTATTTATTTTGTTATTTCTCGTTCTTCCTTATGCTTTAAACCTATTTATAGATTTTATTTTAATTTTTTTAATCAACCTATATCACAGGTTAATTATATTTATCTACCTATATGACAGATTTTTTATTTATTTTTTATAATCAACCTGTGTCACAGAGTAATGTGTCTTACTTGTAGGTATGTTATGTTTTTTCTACCTTTTAATTAGGTTTCATATCTCACGTATAGGTATAATATACATTCATATATTTGTTACTTGAGTTAGGGTAGAATGTGTTGCAGATAAATTTATGTTAGTATATTAGTTTTTTTGTTATAAGATATTAATTATATTTTTTGGAGTTGGATAATGCATAATATTAGAAGATTTTAAATGATTTTTAATATTTTTAGAAAATATAAAATGAGTATAAAAAAAATAAAAACATATAATTAGATAACTGGACTCATTCCTAAAAACACTCTACCTTTTTTGACCTGGATCTAAAAGCCCCCTAAAGAAAAAGAAGACAGCTTATGGTAATTACTAAAACGTCTTGTAATCACAAAGGCAAAGATCTAGAACGAGGGTCAACGAGTATCTGCAACAGCTAATTGTGAATCATGTGGGGATACGTTCAGTCTAAATGCGTGGTATTGTGACCACAATATTGATAGTTTTATGTTGGGACCTCGTAAACAGAATGTTAAATAAAGAGAAAGTCAAATTATTGAATCAGAGGTACTTTTCAGCTTTTAGATGGCGGGACAAATTTAATCGAACACGTGAGACATGTTAAAATGATTAAATATGGAAAAATACAAAGTGAATAATTGGAAGATGATAATTAATTCACTAGAAACCATTAAAATATAAAAAACAATTAAATCAACTTTTCTATTTTAGAAACCATGCATATCATGCGGTGAGATGAGATGTGTACTTAAAGCAGATCATGTTGCTTTTGTTCAAACCAGCTCCCCACATTTAACGTTAGTACTCACAAGTTACAAAGAAATAGAGAAAATTAGATCTTCAGAGGCTGCGTTTCACGCCCTACATCATCCTATTCTGAGGAGCTGATCTCGCGCTTAATCATTTATTTCAGTTTAAAAAATAGAGCTCGAATGGGAAATTGGATTGGGAGAGGCAACGGGTTGTTCTCAGCTGAAGATCAAGGATTAACCAGTCATAGGACATCCTCAAACTGTTTGAGAGTTAAGGTGCGTATGACTAACAGGCAACTCAAGGAGCTGATGGCGAAGGTGGACAAGAATAACAACGGTCGAAATTTCGAAGGGCTAGGCCTTGTGATCCTGCAAGAATGCTTGGAGGGTAGACTTGTTGCCGCTGTTGATATTAATCATGATGATGATGAGGTATTGAAATATGGAAGGGATAATTGGATGCTGAGCACCATTTATGAAGGAGAACAAGAACATGATCATAGTTTGTAAAAACGGTTGTATTACTCTTTTCATTTCAAGTACGTAAAGTTTGAACATAAAATGATTAGACACACGGATATGTACAGAGAATAATCAGTGCTTTATTTCACATTGAATTTTAGATCAAACTAATTTTTTTAGGGTTCTTTAGATATAGGTCTATACAACTCGTAATTTTTAGACTAAAACCCACATATCTTTAAACATCCAATATAAACCCAAAATTCAAATATGTTGCCACATTAGAAATTAAATGACCTATTACTTCATTTAATTTACAACATATGCCACAACCCTTCTAACGTTTTCTCACACACAACCCTCCGATTTTGGCTTCAATCATGCCCACATAATATGGGCATTAAATTCTAATTACTCCTCTTGACGTTTTTTTAGCCACTTATAATTATATGTATTTGAAATAAAGTAATATTTTTATATTTTGTAGTTACACCATTACATATATCTATTCGTCACATTATTATTATTATAGTGTGTAACATAATTTACCTATATTTATATGTAATATATAGGTAAATTAATTTGCATGTATTAGTACATATGTTAGGCTTGGTTAAAAAAAAGTACATATGTTAGGCACATTTGATTGTTACCATATTATGTTTGTGTAAAGTAATTTACCTATATCTATATGTAAAATATAGGTAATTAACTTTGAATAAAATAACATTTCTATATGTTGTAGATAAATTATTTTTATATATGTGCGTGTTAAATAATTTGCCTATATTTATATGTAAAATATTTTTATATTATATATGTGTGTAAAATAATTTACCTATATAAATATGTAAATTAAATAACTTTGAGGCAAATAACATTTCTTTATGTTGTAGGTAAATTATTCTCCATATGTTAGCACAAATAACATTTATTGATTCTCCACATATTTGTTAAATTACATCATATATATTATGAATATTAATGCTTATTTCTCTTTTCAATAATCATTAATCCACCTTTTAATCCGTTTACAATTAATTGTATAGGTCAAAAATGTAATTAAGGGTATATTAGGCATTCAAAAAATATACAATGGTGAAGTCAAACATAGTTAATGAATTTGCTTGTGTGGAGCCTAGTCAATGGGTTTTAATCAAGTAAAAAAATTATGTCGGGTTTTATGTAATGAAAATTGAGTTTTAGGGGTTAAAGCCATATTTTCAGATTTTTTTTATTAGCTTGAATTTTACACTTCCACTAGTATTTGGTAAAAAGAAATCAAAAAGGCTTTTGGGTTACAAAAGCACTTCCATTGTAAGCAAGAGAATTATATTGGACATCATTTTGTCCTCACGGTCTGGAGGGTTGGAAATTATATATATTATAATATTATTGAAAATTATATAGTTTCAATAATCGAATGAAAAATGTAATCTCACTTGAATGTCATGTGTCTCTGCATTTGAACTGCTAACATGCAATTGTTATTATTAAGGGTACAAGTCAGCAATACAATTACAAATACAGTTGGTTAGTATTTGGTTATAGTAGTTAGAGTTTCTCTTATAAAAACAGAGTCTGTAATCTTCATTTGATCAGTCAATACAAATTTTATATTTCTCTCTCTAAAGTCTCTCTCTCTCTCTCTCTCTCTCTCTCTCTCTCTCCCTCTCTCTAATATCTCTGTGTTCATCCTTCTGTTCATTGTTTCTTCTTGGTATTTCCCTTCAATTCCCAAACATTGCAATGTAGTTAACATGGTATCAAAGCCACCAGGCTCACGCCATGGATTCTAGTGGTTTCTGTGGAGCCAAAAATAATCACAAGGCGACACGTGGATCTTTGGATAAAAGAGGACAAAAATATCCTTGAGGCATATCAGGATTCCTACGCGCAAGCAGCGGGCAATCATCTCTCAACCAAATCAAAAATGCTCCAAAAAAGGTAACAATTCAAGATTCATCTCATCAAACCCCTTTTACAAGGTAACCTCCAAAACCTTGCCCGTGTAAAGGATCGCTCCTTGCTGCTTCTAGGTAAGAAAGAATTAATCTCCTTGTCTTTCTTGAAATCTTTGTGGGTGAGGACCCGAGGCTTGTGACCGGTGATCCATGTAACCATGAAAAAAACATATATACATATGTATATATATTTTTCATGCGTTTTCCTTGGCTTGGGCGCGGGGCGCTGGTGAGAAAAGGACCAGGCTGCGGGGCCTGGTTTTTTTTTTTTTTTTTTTTGCCGAGGGGCCTGCTGTTTTTTTTTTTTTTTTTTTTTTTTTTTTTTTTTGTAACCTTCTAGTGGATCTTCCTCGTATCTTTATCTGTAGAATCTTTTCCTCCATGTCTTCCTCGGGCCTCAGGAATGATGATGGCGTGCTGCCGTTGTATCGTCAAGGCGGGTCTTTGAGCAAGGTTGGCTATTTCAAGGCTGCTCACTTCAAGATCAATTCTGATGACTCCTTTAGGGACTTCCTTGAGACCTACTGGCATGCCATTCCTTCCGGGGTGCGTGTGAGGCGAGTCAAGGATGGTAGCAGTCGTGAACCTTGTGACGAGACTCGGAGGGCTATTAAGTTCCACCCTTACTACTTCGTGCTGGGGTTCACCTTTCCCATGCCGCGCTTTTTCCAAGAAGTGCTCTGCTCCATGAGATGTGCGCCTGCTCAGTGTTCCCCAAATGCGATTCGAGTGATGGTGGGGTTCCACAACTTGAGCCAATTCTTTGATTTGGGACTAACCACCAACGAGTTTTGGTACTTTTTTGACATAGGCCATGTTGATGGAGTTGGGCAGCTGCGGACTCGTCATAGACTTTTTGACCATTCAAGCAAGGGTGACCACGATTGGGCTAAAGAGACCTTGGAGGTAAGCGGCGAATGGGAGTCCGATCACTCCCCCGAGCTGCGGGTGTCAACAGTCTTCATATCCGGTAAGTAGGCTGCTTTAATTTCTTTCTCGGCTGCTTGATTTTGACGGCGAACTGTCCATCAATTTTCTGATTGCTCTCTGCCATCCTTGTAGATTCGGAGTTCGGTTCAACTCCCAAGGTCTCTTCGAACATGAAGAAAGTGCATGTCGCTCTGGGCATTCCTTCCGAGTATCGTGAATGGCGTTGGCTGCTTAGTCCTCTTCGTAGGGAGAAAGATGGATTGCCCCCAAAGGAAGAGGTGAGATGGATCAAGGCAGCCGTACTAGCTCGTCCTATCACCGTGGTGGAGCCTGCTGCCAACGATGGTGGGAGAAAGAGGCATTCCCTGCCCGCGCAAGAGCCGCCTGCTCAGAAGAAGCCGTGGGTCGCTTGTGAGGGTCCATCCGCTGCTCAGGAGGGGCTTGATGCAAATAGGCCAAAGACTTCCTCCGCTGCTCCCAAGCTTGTGATTGACTTGACTTCAAGAGAGACTGCTGGACCTGTGCCAGTGCCGCCTGCTGCTCCAAAGGCTGCTAGCTCGATCGCTGATAGGATTGCTCAGCGCCGAGGTTCATCAATGCCGAAGTTTATGCTGAAACGTCCGCCTGGGGTTAAGTCTGATTCTCCTTAGGAAAAGCTTGCGTCCGTGAAGAATGGCACGAACTCTTCGTCTGTTAAGGTGGCGCCAAACTCGGTTCCTCCCGCTGCTGAGACCAAACTGCCTTCTGAGAGGGGTGAGACTGCTCGCGCCAATGGTCCTGGTAAGTCTGCCAAGTCCGATTCCAAAGAAGCTGCTGATATTTGTGCGCTTTTGAGGCCAGACCTTCTCGAGGATATGGATGCGTGTGCCAAATTTGTTGATGGCATCAAAGGAATTATTGGTCCAGGCTCATTCATGAAGCACACGCCCGAGTACAGGAGGGCTGCCCTGTTAACCATGATGCAAAAAACAGGCGATCCTGGCAGCCGAGTCCATGGTTCTTGATCGGGAGGATATTTAGGCTGCCCAGGAGGTGGCGAAGTCTATGGCTGCTGAAGCTTACTCCTCGACCGAGAAAGTTAAAAATTTGGAGTCTGAGCTTGCTGCTTTGAAGGGATCTAACGCCTCTGCCCCCACTTCTCTGCAGCTTGAGACCGCTTGCCACGAGATCGCGAACTTGAAGGCCAGGCTTGATGCGACTCAAGTAAAATATGAAAGTGCAGAGAAGGAGATTGCGCGTTACATACCTCAGATTCAGGATCTTGAACGGTCCGTCTCTGAATTCCGCTCCGCTGCTTATGCCAAGGATGAAGAACTGATCGCTGCTTACAACCAAGTGATACATCTCAAGAAGGTTATTGATAAGCTCGAACCTCAAGTGTTGGAGCTTCAGGGTGCTTTGAAGATCAACGAAAGTCTGAGAAAGGAAGTGGAGGAAATGCAGCGGGTTCGAGCTTGTCTGCTTGAGGAAGTGGAGCAGCTGAAGAGCGAGAAGGCTAGGTTCGAGGCTTCGCTAACCCAGAATCAGTCCGACTTCTATAAACTTGGTTATGTTGATCACCTCTTTGGGCGACCGTCTGACTTCGAGTTTTCTGAAAAGGACTTTGAGACTTTCTCCATTTCTCCAGAAGACCTGCTCGCCTTCACTTTCGAGTCCTCCATTGGTGAAATAGTTGGAGATGGGAGCATTCCCGATGGGGCAGTCGGGGGTGGAGTGCCGGATGGTACCGTTACTGAGGTTGCCGCGGCTGCCGAAGGTGTGACAATGGAGCAGTCGTTGGATGGCCAAGCTGCCGAAGAGTAGTCTTCTAGGTAGCCTTTAGGATTTGTTTCTCCTTATTGCTTTTTGTTTGCTTGAACTCCTCCAGTCTTTGTCAGTTGTTTATCAATTTTGCTAGAAAATATAATAAACTTGCCTCCTTTGCTTTTCTCCGTCTTTGCTCCTTTCGTTCATACCTTAACCTTTAGACTCTATAGGCAAGTAGCAGGCGCGCCACTTTTCATAAGCAGACAGGCCGCGTAGCCTACGTGGTCGTAGGTGTTGGTGTAGAACTTCTCCTTGCAAAGTTGCTAACCGTAGGGTTGGCAGCCGGACGCCTTACTTACAGAAGCAGGCGGATCCGCGTAACCACTAGGCCATTAACCTTGGCTTTTTCCAATTCCGTAGGTTGCGCAGCGATTGTCACAACATAGGACTTGGTGCAAGTTGCCGCAAAGTTGTTAGCTGCGGGATCGACAACCGGATGCTTTACTCACTGTAGCAGCCGCATCCGCTCGATCCTTAGGCTGTTACCTTGCAAAGTTGCCAGCCATAGGGTTGGCAGCCGGACGCCTTACTTACAGAAGCAGGCTAATCCGCGTAACCACTAGGCTGTCAACTCTGGTTCTTCCCAATTCCGTAGGCTGCGCAGCTAGTGCTACAACACTTTAGGATTTGGTTTAAGTGAAGCTCATCGACTACGTAGCATGTCGGTAGTGGATAAAACTTCACATATGCCTGCTAGCTTGTTTAACCTTTCACAAGAATGTGCGGTTGTATAAGTCTAGCATGGCTTTACTGCTTGAAGGGCAAGCCGTAGGCAGTCTGCCGGGATCCGTAGGCTACCTTAGCATGTCCGGTAGCAGCTTTAGGGTTTCCCGGGATAGTGTGCCCCCCCCCCCGTCTCTAGGGCCCGGTTCCCGCGGATTAGGCCAAGAGACCCAAAATCCTTCAGTTAGCTAAGCCGTGAAAAAGACCATTGTGGCTACTTGGGATTCCGGCGCAAGCCATCGTGCAGCTAGTTACACTAGGGCAGCCAGGCTCATCCACGTCTGGATATTCGGAGTCAAGAGTTTATCCTCCCGCGTTGGAGAGTAGATTGGCCCCTCGGGAGTCGTTGTTCCTGCAATGAGTCCCTAGGAAGGGCGCGAGCTTCTTTGAAGCGCAGGAGTTGTCAGTTGCCGCAATGGAATCAAGTTGTAAAAGCGTTCCTTATTGAAAAACAAGTGAACAGATAACTTAAGAATTGCGGAACAACTGGTAGTCCTTGACTT
Organism: Cotoneaster glaucophyllus; assembly: GCA_036320875.1. Lineage (NCBI taxonomy): Eukaryota > Viridiplantae > Streptophyta > Magnoliopsida > Rosales > Rosaceae > Cotoneaster > Cotoneaster glaucophyllus. The sequence continues at coordinate 18,285,242 of CM070062.1, forward strand.
GCGAGGGTCGTGCCCGTCTGAACTGCTTGAGCTTTTGGGCGTTGGTGGAGATCACACGTGGTACTTCCTCAAGTTGTAGGCGTTCCACTGCTTTTCGATCTCCTTGTCATTCATGGTGGCGAGGGTGTAGCTTCCTTTGCCGCCTACCCTGCTGATCCTGTAAGGTCCTTCCCAAATGGGGTCCATCTTTTTCGATCCCTCTCTTCGAGCAGTGATGAAGGCCTTCCTCAGGACTGGGTCACCGGGTTGAAATTGCCTTATCTTGGATCTTTTGTTGTAACTTGAGAGGAGTTGCTGTTGGTAGGATGCGATGCGGGCTATGGCCTGCTCGCGCCTTTCTTCCGCCAGGTCTAGGTTCGTGGCCATCTCTCTACTGTTCTGCTCGACATCTGGCAGCAAGGTGGTGATGCTTGGCATGATGATGTTAGGAGGAATGATCGCCTCTGAACCGAATGCCAATGAGAAAGGAGTTTCTCCGGTTGCTCGCCTTTTGGTAGTTCGGTACTCCCACAGGCAACCGGGGAGTGCGTCTGGCCACTTTCCTTTCTTGTCGGTGAGGGATTTTTTGAGGCAGTCGAGGATCGTCTTGTTGGAAGCTTCGGCTTGCCCATTGCCTTGTGGATACCTTGGTGTAGACATATGTTGCTTTATGCCGTATTTCTGGAAGAATCCCGCCAAGTCTTTGCCTACGAACTGTGGGCCGTTGTCGGTGACGATGGACTGAGGGATACCAAAGCGGCAAATGATGTTCCTCCAAATGAAGCGTTCTATGTCCATCTGAGTTGTTGTCGTCATGGGCTCCGCTTCTATCCACTTGGTGAAGTAGTCGGTTGCCACGATCATCATTCCCCTACCCCCGGCCGCAGACGGCATGGGCCCAACCAGGTCGATCGCCCATTGCATGAACGGCCAGGGGCTCGCTTGTGGATGGAGTTCGCTGGCAGGTAGGGCCGGTACAGGCTTGTAACGTTGGCAGCGGTCGTATTTTTGCACTAACTCTCGAGCATCTTGATGCATGGTTGGCCAATAGTAGCCTGCGTTGAGAGCTTTTTGCGCCAAAGATCGTCCTCCAGAATGGTTTCCACAGACGCCTTCATGGATTGAACTTAGGACCTTCAAATCATCGGGATGTGCCAAACATCCGAGGTGCGGTCCCGTGTAGGATCTTCGAATTATAATGTCCTTCCACATGTAGTAGCGCGCTGCTTGGATTTGAAGTCTCCTTGACTCCAATCTTTCGGTAGGGAACGTGCCGTTGACCAAGTAATCTATGATAGGGCTTTGCCAATTTGGAGTTGCACTAACCTGTGTCACCTCGGCTACTGGCTCGGATTCTATGCTCGGCTTATCTAGGTACTCCACCGGAATTGAACGCTTGAGATGGTCGAGGGCGGAGCCTAGGCCGGCTAGCGCATCCGCATGGGCATTTTCCGCTCGTGGAACCTGGGTGAGCGTGTAGGTCTGAAATGTCTTCAGCTGCTCGCGTACCTTCTCCAGGTATTGTGCCATCCTTGGATGCTTCGCCATATATTCCCCCGTGGTTTGGCTAGTAATCAGCTGAGAATCGGAATAGATTGCCAGCTTCTTCACTACTAAGTCCTTTGCCATTCGGAGGCCTGCCAGTAGGGCCTCGTACTCTGCTTCATTGTTGGATGCTTTGAAGCCTAAAGTGATCGCCTGCTCGAGCAATGAGCCGTCGGGGTGACGAGAACCACGCCTGCTCCTGAGCCTTTGTGATTGGATGAGCCATCGACGTGCAGATACCATATGTCACCACTGAGGGAAGCGGGCGGTACCAGAGTCTCGGTTGCTTTCGGGACATCGTCGGGCTCATCTGCAGTGTTGCTTGGGCCAGGCGCGAACTCTGCTATGAAATCTGCCAAGGCTTGGGCCTTTATCGCCGTACGGGGTCGGAAGACTAAACCATACTAGCCTAGTTCAAGTGCCCACTTCATTACTCGTTGAGAAGCATCCGGACCATGCATGATGGATCGTAGGGGATATTGAGTCATGACGATGACTGTATGAGCTTGAAAGTACGGTCTGAGTTTCCGAGCTGCCACAACTAGAGCCAAAATTAATTTTTTGATCTTCGGATATCTTGTTTCCGCATCGAGGAGAGCTTTTGAAGTGTAGAACACCGGTAGTTGGGCCCCCAGCTCTTCTCGTATGAGGGCAGAGCTCACTGCTGCTTCGGAGACTGCCAAGTAGATGTACAAGTCTTCGGCAGCTTCTGGCTTGGACAGTAATGGAGGCGATGTCAGATACTTCTTCAGGTCTTGGAAGGCTTTTTCGCATTCTTCATCCCATTTGTCACGTTGCGCCCTCTTGATGGCTTTGAAAAAAGGCTTGCATCTATCAGTGGATCGTGATAGGAAACGGTTGAGGGCGGCTGCTCGTCCGGTCAGGCTTTGGATCTCCTTCAAGGTTGTTGGAGACTTCATTTCCAGAATTGCTCGGATCTGCTTGGGATGCGCTTCGATTCCTCGTTGGGTGACTAAGTACCCTAGGAATCGGCCTGAGGATACCCTAAATGTACATTTGGCAGGATTGAGCTTCATCTTGTAGGCCCTAAGGATGCTAAATGTTTCCGCCAGATTGCGGATGTGGTCTGACCGCTGCTTGCCCTTCACCATGATGTTGTCGACGTAGACTTCCATGGTAATCCCGATCTGCTTTTTGAACATCATATTCACTAACCTTTGGTAGGTTGCTCCTGCGTTTTTGAGGCCGAAAGGCATGACTTTGTAACAGTACGTACCCCGCTCGATTACAAACGCGGTTTTCTCTTTGTTTGGTTCATGCATGGCTATTTGGTTGTAGCCAGAGTATGCGTCCAGGAAGCTGAGCAGCTGGTTTCCCGAAGTTGAGTCCACCAAAAGGTCGATTCGGGGGACCGGGTAAGGATCCTTCGGGCACGCCTTGTTGAGGTCGGTGTAATCTACGCAAACCCTCCATTTGCCTTTTTCCTTCTTCGTGACAAGCACGACGTTGGCGAGCCATGCAGAGTGCGCCACCTCTTCTATGAATCCGGCCTCCAGCAGCTTGTTTATCTCAGCCTCGATGATTGCTACTCGTTCGGGCGCAAAGTGCCTTCTCTTCTGGATTATCGGTCTAGCAGCGGGGTCAACATGTAACTTATGGCAAGCCACATTTGGGTCGATGCCGGGCATGTCGGAGGGCGACCATGCAAAAATGTCTTGGTTCTTCCGGAGAAAGGTAGTGAGTTCTTCTTTCTCGGCTGGGCTTAGGCGAGAGCCAATCCTAGGGTCTTTTCCGGCTGCAGCGGATCGAGAATGATTTCTTCAGCGTCTTCTTCGGGTTTCCAGCCTGTCTCGTCTGCTTGAGTACCGCCTTTTCGATCCTCCTGCTGTAATTGCTATTTGGCAGCTTCGTCATTTCTTTGGACTTCGGTGACCTCCACAGGGGGTGAAGGTCATCTTACTTGATTCTTTCAGCATTTGCACGATGCATCGTCGGGATGCGGCCTGGTCGGACTTAATTTCTCCTACTCCTCTTCCCGGGATGCGGAAGCGGATTTTTTGATACTTGACCGAAGTGACTGCATCTAGCTTGATCAACCAAGGCCTTCCAACGATCCCGTTGTAGGGAGATGGGTCACTCACAATCGTGAATGTTTGCTTCGAGACTACCGGCGATGTCTTTACGTCAAGTGTGATTTGGCCGATTGCAGTTGAGGTGTGCCCATTGAATCCGGTGAGTACCTCTGCTCGCCGTGTTATCGTGCTCTCCAATCCCATCCTTTGGATGACCGAGAATTGAAGCAGATTGACCGCGCTTCCGTTGTCCACCATCATTCGGTCGATTATGGCATGGGCTATTTGGACGGATACCACTAGGGCATCGTCGTGCGGTAAGTCAACGCCTTCTGCGTCCTGCTCAATGAAGCCGATGATAGGTCCTGGTAGTGCGCCGGCCGTCTGGACTTGTGAGATCAATTTGGCCTGCTGGATCCTCCTCTTTTTTGAGCTGCTGGTGGCCCCTAGGTATTCGGATTCGGCAAAGATGCCATTAATTCGAATCGTCTTGGCTGGTGGCTCCTGCTCCCTTTCAGTGTTCCGTCTGGGCTGCGCAGCTGGCTTGTCCAGATACCTGTCGACCTTGCCGTCCTTCACAAGCTTCTCCAGATAATTCTTCCAGGTGTAGCAGTTTTCTGTGGTGTGGCCTGACCCTCGATGGAACGCACAGTATTTGGTGTGATCCAGCTTGGAAGTGTCTCCTATCGGCTGTTTCGGCGGTTTAAACCATGCCTCGTCTTTCACGTCGCGAAGGATTTGATGGATTGGGACTGAAAACTTCGAGTAATTTCTGGCCGTCGGGCCGTCTCTGGTTACGAGCCTATCCCTCCGCTTGGCCTCCTGTCTGCTCTTATTGGGCTGCCTTCCGTCTTCCCTTCGTTAAGCTATCACCAATTCTTTTTTAGGCTGCTCAGGCGCCTTTTCTGCTCGTCGGGCCTCGTCCCAGAGTGCATGCTTTTCTGCCAGGATGAAGTAGTCTGCTAGAGTCAGGTCTTCCTTCATGATCATCTCTCCAAACAGGGGGTGATCCGCGGGGAGGCCCTTCTGGAAGGCTGCACTGGCTATCGAGTCGTCACATCCTACGATCTTTGCCTTCTCCGCCTTGAACCTCTTCACGTAGTCGCGAAGTGATTCCCTCGGGTTCTTCTTTACGTTGAACAGGTGATCGGATTTTTTCTTGATCGAGCGGTAAGACGAGTATTCTTTGGTGAAGACCAAGGAAAGATCGTCAAAGCTCGAGACGGATCATGGCGGCAGGGTGTGGAACCAATCTTGCGCTTCGCCTTGCAAGGTGGTGGCGAATATTTTGCACATAAGGGCGTCATTGCTCCGGTAATGCTTCAAGTGCCTTTCTGGGTCTCCATCTCCCTTGAATGAGGTGAAGTGCGGCATGCTGAACTTGCGCGAGGGTTCCGTATGCTCGATCTCGTCTGCGAAGGGGCTCCGGCTTATCTTGGTCATCTCCCGCCGCAATGCTTCATCGGTCGTCTCGCCGCGTCGGAACTCGCGCAGCCGTTCGTTAAAAACTTTTCCACTTCTTCTTGGATTTGTCTCTGGTGGGGCAGCGGAGCCCTAAGCTGTTCTAAATCTCGGCCTATCGGTCTAGGCTGCTTTTTCGGGCGCTCCATTTGTCGTTGCCTCGGCTGCCTATCCGGTGAGAGGCCTCTCCGTGGGCTGCCGGTGGAACTTGAAGCGGATTGAGTGGTCGCTTGCCTTCGTGCGCCATGCGGCATCCTCTGAGGTGATGTGGAGTATGTTCTTTGCGGGCCTAAACGCGAATGGACGCTCTGCCTGGATGGTTGCTCGTGCGATCCTTCAATATGCGGCCCCAACCTCGATCGTATGCTTACTCGCGGGCCTAACCGAGAGTGCACGCTCCTCCTAGCGCTAAGGCGGGAATCCACGCTGTCTCTGGGGCCCAGCCGAGATTGTACATCGCCCGACTGCTCAGTCTGATTGATCGGCTGCTTGCCAGGACGTTGCCGGAAATGTTCATCTTCTGGGGCGCGTTGGATCTCCGTGCGCTGCAAGAGTTGATTCACCAGGGTTGTCTGCTGCGCTAGGGCGCTCGTCAACTCCATGACTTGTCGGGACAGGTTCTGCTCACCACTCAGATTGGATGAACTAGATAGGAAAACTCCTTCTCGAGCGGTGGACAGGTGGATGGTTCCGGGCACGACTCGGGCTGCTTGGGACACCACTGGGGCAGGCAGGGCTGCGTGGGCAGGCAGGGCTGCGTGGGCAGGCTGGGCTGCGTGGGCAGGCTGGGCTGCGTGGGCAGGCTTGGCTGCAGGAGCAGGCTGCTCAACGCGAGGTGGGCGCGAGTGCGAGGCTTGGACCGCAGTAGTGGTACCATGGACCTCGCCGCGGGTGGTCACCGCGGTGGTTCCCATGGTGGAGCCTCGTGGTGGTGGCGCCATCTCCCCTAGAGTCACATTCAATCTCGTAGATCGCCGTGGTCCCACGCCTTGAATGTTTGAATTGTTGCTCATCGAATTTTCTAGATCTCTAACCATTATGTATTTTTCTTTTTTTTTTATACGCTTTACCAAAGAACTTTTTACGAGTAAAAAATTCTAATAATAAAAACGTACGAAAGAATACAAACGGACTAGAAATTGAAGAAAAAAACCTTTGAGTGCGAGAGTCTTTTTCGAGCGTAAACTTCTTCTCTCAATGAAAGCACCAATTTGTGGATGCAAATTTTCTCCTCTTCGGTCTTAGACGACTTTGCACTTACAAAATAATAAACACCTTAGGTTAAGGCCAAAAGCCTCATGCGCCCACGATGAATGGGGGGGGCTTTGGCCTAAGAACCTCCGATGCCAAAGTTAGAATTAGAGAGAAAAAGTGTTTAGAGTGTTTTTGCCCAAGGATTGGAATTGGGTTTTTGTGAGAAAATGGGGTTGTATTTATAGGAAATGGGGGGTGGCCGGCCATGCTAGGGTTTTTGGTGTGAGATCTAGGTTTAATTAGCCTATTTATTGGCTAATTAATCAAATAGGGAAAGGATTTATATTTATGAAGAAAGATAATAAGGAGTAGTTGAATTGGTGGCTAAAAAAGGAGGAAAAAAGAAAGGAATGTGGGCAATAAAAAGGGGAAGTGGCCGGCCCCCTTTGGAGAAGGGAGGACCGGCCATTTAGGGTATTTTTTGGATTTTAGGGCTAAGTTAATTGGCCAATTAATGAGGAATATCCTCATTAATTTGCCAATTATCTCCATTTATGTGGGATAATTGGTGGATTTATGAGATAATTGTCTTAAATGTGGATGGATGAAATAATTCGGATTTTATTACCTTTTATGGGCGCTTTTGACTTGACCGATGATAATTACCGGCTACTCGCGCGTAGGATTTCTGGTGCTCCTCAAAGGCATTCTTGTCTTCTTAATCCGAAAGTCCACGTGTCGCCTTGTGATCATTTTTGGCTCCACACCTTTTCTATCTTTTCCTTCTTTATTACCCCAATTAAGCTAGCTAATCAATTATATAACCCCCCCCCCCCCCCAAATTTATTTCCTTCATGTTTAATTAGCCAATAAATTGGCTAATTCAACCAAAAACCCATTTATTGGCCGGCCACTTTCTCTCCAAAGTGGACCGACCTAGCCCTATAAATAGGCTCCCATTTTCACCAAACTCTCTTGCAAAATTCCCAAAATTCTCTAAACACTCTTTCTCTCTAAATTCTAACTTTGGCATCGGAGGTTCTTCGGCCAAAGTCCCCCCCCCCCCCCATTCATCATGGGCGCCTACCCTAAGGTGTTAATTGTTTTGTAGGTGCAATTTTGTCCGAGAAGAAGCAGGCGGAAATTTGCATCCACAAATTGGTGCTTTCATTGAGAGGAAGAAATCCACACTCGTAGAAGACTCTCGCATAAAAAGATATGGGACCGCGGCGATCCACGAGGCTAAATTTGACAATAAGTGGAATGGCACCACCACCACGAGGTTCCACCATGGGAACCACCGCGGTGGCTACCACGGTAGCCACCCACGGCGAGGTTCATGGCGTCATACCACGGCCCAAGCCATGTTACTCCAAGCCGAACGCGAGCTCAATGCGTTGCCGAGCCAGGCCCAAGCCTCGCACCTACGTGTGCCACACACCGAGCAGCCCACTATCATGGCCCAGCCTGCTTCCGCCGAGTAGCCCACTCCCGTGGACCAGCCTGCTCCCGCCGAGCAGCCCACTTTCATGGCCCAGTCTGCTTCCGCCGAGCAGCCCACTTTCGTGGCCCAGCTTGCTTCCCCCAGCAGCCTACTCCCTTGACTTCCCGAGCAGCCCAAGTCGGCCCAAGACTATCTCAACCATCCAGACCTACCATCGAGCTGGGGGCATTTTCACCACACTTCTATGCGGATATGACATTTCCCAATTCAAATCTCGCGCCCGGAGTCTACCACACTTCCACTGCTTAAGGAGGCATATTCCTTCCAAGCTCTTCCAATCCAAATAGCGAACAACGTTTGTCTCGACAAGTCATAGAGTTGACGAGCACCCTTGCACAACAGACGACCTTGATGAATCAGCTACACCGAGATGCAACGTGCCCTTGACAAGGTGTCCCGAAGTAGGACGAGGGCAGACGAAGAACCTCTCCAGCAACGTCCCAACAAGCAGTCACTTGACCAGTCACGAACCGAGTGTTCTAACAGAGTACACTCCCGACTAGGCCCCCGAGATAGCGTACACTCCCGTCTTAGCGCGTGGAGGTGCGTGCACTCTTAGTTAGGCCCACGAACAAATATACACTCATGGTTGGGGCCAGACTCTGATAATCAACATGAGCAACCTTCCAAGCGAAGTGTTCAGTTGCGGCAAGGCCCACAAGGAGCATCATCCACCTCACATCAAAGTAGGCACCACAGTACGAAGAGAAGCAATCACTCAATCCGGCTCAAGTTCAACCAGCAGCCTGCGAGTTACCCGCTTGCCTACTAGGAATATACCACACCCACCGTAGCCATGACATAGACGAGCCAAACACATGGAAGAGCAACCTAGACCAGCAGGTCACGACCGGGAGCAGCCGAGAGCTCTGCCACCCCCAACAAAGGCAAATTCAGGAAGAAGTAGAAAGGCTCCTGACCGAGCAATTGCGTAATTTCCCGCACAATGAAGCTATTGACAAGGCACTCCGATGAGACATGACCAACATAAGCTAGTCATCTTTCAATGACAAGATCGAGCAGACGAGACTACCCCACATAGATTCTGATAAATGCAGCAACTCAACCTAATAGCACACCAAGGGCAGACGAGTACCAGAAGAACACACCAGCCCAACTACTAAGAACCGGGGGGCATGCCTTGTTCTCAACACTCCAGACAATTTCTCCTGCTACGCATAACCTAGCCCAAGCCAGTCCCAGCATTGCTTTCACAGTCGTGCCTACCTGCTCCACGACTTTCGATAGCCATTGATCTATCACCATGGCTCATAACTGTGCCAATCTCATATCGCCAAATAGAACCTCGCAGGCTAAGGATTATTTCAGCAGACTAGTTTTCCTCAGCTGCACTCACAACAACAACATCCATGCTCTCCAGTGCGAGAGGATAAACAAATTGTTCTTGAGTGCGAGAGGGTAAACCAATTCCCCGACACACATATGGGTCTGCTCTCCAGTGCGAGAGGATAAACTAATTGCTCTCCAATGCGAGAGGGTAAACTAATTCCCCGACACCCATTCGGGTAAGCTCTCCAGTGCGAGATGATAAACTAATTGCTCTCCAGTGCGAGAGGGTAAACTAATTCCTCGACACCCATTCGGGTAAGCTCTCCAGTGCGAGAGGATAAACTAATTGCTCTCCAATGTGAGAGGGTAAACCAATTGCTCTCCAGTGCGAAAAGGCCATATAGCTCAAAAGATCGAATGCTTGAAGACCAACTAGGCAGCGAATAGTCAGGGGGTAGCAACCACTTTGCACTCAACAGTTCGCTCATCTGACACTTCATCTTAGCAGCTTCGATCTCGGCAACTCCATCCTTGACTGCTCCGTCTACGGCAACTGAGAAATCAAACTCAAGCAGTTTCCTCATTTTTGGCAAGCAACCCAGACGTGGCAGCCCAAACCGTTGCCCATGCCACGCCATTTCCTCGGCTCATGCCGAGCCAATCCTTGGCTTCAATAAAGCCGAGCAGCACAAGCAATGGCTCCTGCCACACCATCTCCTTGGCCCATGCGAATCTAATTCCTGGCCCCTGCCAGCTGACGCGCTGCACCACCCCAACGGCTGCCTCGTGGCAACATCTCCCAAGAAGAAGACAAGGAGAATTAAGTTTTTCCTACATCGATGTGGCACGAAGAAGACAAAGAAATCAACGGAATACGGTTATTTGCACGGGCAAGCAAAGAAGAGTGCTAGGGGAGGGGGAACAAATATCCTCTAGCTTTCTCTCTTTCTTGTAGGGATAAATAATTGCCCTCCGAAGTTGATTTAATCCCCTACTTAAGGTAGGCTTAAATAGGCTTTCGAGGTGATTTATTTCCATTTCCAAGAAGAATCTAATTCCAAGTCCAAGAGAGAATCAGCATCAAAGTTGGAGATCTCTACACCTGCTGCCCTTTCCTGCGAGCAGCCCAGCAGGTGTGGGGGCATTTGTGGAGCCAAAAATAATCATAAGGCGACACGTGGATCTTTGGATAAAAGAGGACAAAAATACCCTTGATGCAGATCAAAATTCCTACGCGCGAGCAGCTAGTAATCATCTCTCAACCAAATAAAAATCCTCCAAAAAAGGTAACAATTCAAGAATCATCTCATCAAACCCCTTTTACAAGGTAACCTCCAAAACATTCATTCCAAAATTATGTTAATTGGTTAATTAATGGATTAATTACCCAATTAATCCATTAAATACCAATTAAATCATCCAATTAACCACAAAATATATCCAATTTAACCCCAATACTAGTCAAAGGCCGGCCATCCCCTTTGCTCTTTACCTTTTCTATCTTTTCCCTCTTTATTACCCCAATTAAGCTAGCTAATCAATTCTATAACCCCCCCCCCCCCCCCCAATTTATTTCCTTCATGTTTAATTAGCCAATAAATTGGCTAATTCAACCAAAAACCCATTTATTGGCCGGCCACTTTCTCTCAAAAGTGGACCGGCCTAGCCCTATAAATAGGCTCCCATTTTCACCAAACACTCATTCCAACTCTCTTGCAAAAATCCCAAAATTCTCTAAACACTCTTTCTCTCTAAATTCTAACTTTGGCATCGGAGGTTCTTCGGCCAAAGTCCCCCCCCCCCCATTCATCATGGGCGCGTGAGGCTTTTGGCCTTGACCCTAAGGTGTTAATTGTTTTGTAGGTGCAATTTTGTCCAAGAAGAAGGAGACGGAAATTTGCATCCACAGTTTCTCTTCGTAGTTTTACATTTTTTTTCCTAGTTTAGTTTCTCTTCAATTTCCATTTCGGTGCTTCCGCGATTGTTCTTGGGTTGATTTTTCTGCGATTGTTGGGATCGCGACTGTTGCGATTGTTCTGGTTGATTGTTATTGTTGGGTTGATTGTTCTTGAGGAAATCGCTTAGCAGCCTTGTTGACGACAGCCTTATCGTTGAGCCACTCAGTCTTGGCGGTGCAGATAAAGAACTGAGATCCGTTGGTTCCAAGACTAGCGTTGGCCATGGTTCGTACGCGGCGGAGTCCAACGGCTACTGGGCAGTCGATGTTGGTGTCTAAGCATGAGGAATATAGAACTAAAGTCGGTGCTTGCCATAGAATAAAATCGGTGTTTAAATGTGTATCCAATCAGCTTGTTGTTTTCTGAGTATTTCGCATTTGTTGGTTATCTTGGTTGGAGGAAGAAGACGAAGAAGTCGCCATTGGAGACAACAAAGATGAAATCTTGAAGAATGGAAGTGGGTTGTTTGGATTTCTGGGAAATAGGGTTTCTACATGACTAATTCTTGTGAAAGGTTGATGCTTTGAGAGGAAGACAAGATGTGACTAAGAACAGAGTTTGCTTTCTTTGCACTGTTGATTATTTGCTTCTTCATTCATCTTGGTGGTGTTTGCAAAGCAGCTTTTTTCTTCGATTTTGATCTGTGCTCTGTTCTCTAGTATGGAAGAAAGTTTAGACCTATGTGCAGCCTAAGTGTTTGATGAAATGCCCAGCTCAGAATTTTCATGTGAAGGTTAAGTTTTTCAGTCACTTCTTCTAAATTTCTTACTATGATTCTTTCAGTATTCTGTAAATCAGTTACTTTTTTGTTGTGGGCATGAAGTCATTCAGTTGATATGTTGAGTATTAAAAAGTTCAGAGCCTTCTTTCTTGTGAATCTTTTATGGGTTCTTCCAGTTGTTTGCGATATTTGCTTTCAAGATTCTTCATTGTGTCAAGATCAATATTTTTTATATTTGGGATATTTGGATTCAAGAATATTGGTCAATCCTGGATTGTGCAATTTGTATGGTGGTGCCCAGTTCTTTCTCTACTTCACTGATATTCTTCAAGTTTATTGGGTTTGATCTTTCTGCAACTCTTGATATATTTGGAAAAATGGGTGTGAATTCTTGCATTCTGGCATGTACAATTTTGTGGTTGTTCAGATTATGGTTTGTGCCAAAATTGAGAAGTGTAATGTCTGAGAAGATTGTTCAGGAGCTAATTAAGGAGTGGTGCAGTATTTTCCTTATTACAGCCTATAGTGTCCAGTTATACGATGAAGTTTGAAGAAGTTGTAAACGGTAAATCCCACAAAGGGTAATTTCGTGATGTGAGTAGGTAAATCCCACGAAGGGTAATCCTACATAGATTTTAATTTTCTGTTGTTGAAATTGTAAAGGCTGATGCCATTGTTAAGAGTAGTTGTTTTTGGTAAAATCCACAAAGGGTAATCCGTTGTTACTATAGTTAAGGTCGATGTCACACTATCAAGGTTCTAAAAAACGCTAGGCGGGGTCTAGGCGGGCACCTAGGCGGATTTAGGTAAATTTCTTGTATATCTTGTAAATAAGTGCATATTGACATTTATAAAAAATTATACTTGTATGATAAAATGCAAAAAGAGTATCCAACAAGTCCAAAATTTAAAAACACATAAAGCATATATGCCATATAACCATAATGAGGAGTATCATCACACATGTACAACAAGTTCACAATTTAAAACAACATAAAATGAAAAATAGGCGGAAAATAAGGAAATATAGTAATGTAAGATACTTATCTTTAGCATCCCGGAGTTTAAGTTGATACACAACACACCTATTCTATAAAATTAACAAAATTTCAAGGTATAAAGTTATAAAATATATATATATATATATATATATAACAAAAAAAATAAAAAAACCGCCCAGCCGCCTAGCACTGGCTAGGCCGCCTAGCCCCGCCTAGCCCGCCTAGAGCCAACCCGATTTTTTCAACCGTTTTGCACTAAAACGCCTCGGTTCCAACCCGCCTAGGCCTTTTGAACACTGCACACTATAGTTTGTTATTTTTCTGTTTTTTTCAAGGCCGAAGCCAATGTTAAATGAAGTTGTGCCTAGAGCCAACCCGATTTTTCCAGCCGTTTTGCACAAAAACGCCTCGGTTCCAACCGCCTAGGCCCTTTTTTAAAACACTGCACACTATAGTTTGTTATTTTTCTGTTTTTAAAGGCCGAAGCCAATGTTAAATGATGTTGTTGATGGTAAATCCCACGAAGGGTAATCCTACAATAAATTGTTATAACCGGCATGAGGATGTGTTACAATTTTATAAGAGGTTGTTCTTCGATTAAAGCTCCTGCGAGAGGCAGAAGAATATTGGATTTTTTGGATGGAAAGATTGTATTTGAAAAAGGTGCAAACTTCTATTTGGTTTGCAGTATCTACAGAGGTGTAGACATCAGTTTGTGGGGCTGGAATTCTTTGGAAAGAACCAATATGAAATTGTGCAGTTTAGTGATGCCAATCAATGCTGGAGAAGTTGGAGTCAACAACAAAGAGATGCCAAAAAATGGTGGACATGTTGGAGGCAAAAGTAATGTGATGTCAAAAGCTTCTCATGCAATTGCTGAAGTCATAGCCGAGGTTAATAAGCTCGCATAAAGGGTTGCTGCTTTGGAAATGGATGTGGCTGGCGGGACCAAGGGGTTTCTGATAAAGAATTTGTTGTGTTAATAGAGTTGCTCATGAGACTTTGTTGTGGGATTGCAAGATTGCAGATGGTTCAACTTTGTGTTCTGTTTTCTGGTTTCATAGCAGTGATTGCAGATGTTCTTCCAATCTCAAACTGGGTTTCCCCGGTTGAGATTGAGGGGGAGTATTAAGGGTACAAGTTAGCAATACAATTACAAATACAGTTAGCAATACAGTTATAAGTTGGTTAGTATTTGGTCAGAGTAGTTAGGGATTTTCTTATAAAAATAGAGTGTGTAATCTTCATTCGATCAATCAATACAAATCTTATATTTCTCTCTCTAAACTCTCTCTCTCTCTCTCTCTCTCTCTCTCTCTCTCTCTCTCTCTCTCGCTCTAATATCTCTGTGTTCATCCTTCTGTTCATTGTTTCTTCTTGATTTTTCCCTGCAATTCATAAACATTGCAATGTAGTTAAAAGTTATCATTCAAATGTTTCACCTCTTGAAGTTATGTCTGGATAAGATGCACGCATTTCATATTTTGATTTCAAGTCAAATGGGTGCATCGTTTGAAGAAGGGATGCATTGAGTTTTAATAAACCCAAGCATCCCCACCCATGTAAAGGAGGAGTTTTTTCCCACTCTGCATTTATGCATTATTATCCTTTGTCAAATTCTAAGTCGTATCTTAAGAGTACGAAATACATAAGGTTCATCAGAGTCTGAAGACTACGATGCTTTGAATTTGGATTATAGATTGTTGAATCCTGGGCAATAGACGCCTACCGAATTGCAAGCACACTTTTTAGAACATTGCATTTATGCGAACCTCAATCTCTAAGTTTGTCAGTTTGTCCACAATCTTTCTCCTTAATTAATTTTATGTTTTTGCTGTTTCGTGACTAGTGACTACTGTTATAACGTAATTTAAAAAGATATGCCAAGTATGATTTAAACAATGGTTATCTCTTATACCTTGCATGATATGATTTAAACAACTGTATACGTAATTAATCACACTGTTTCCCTTGCATTTTGTGGTCTGAGCATAAGTAGATCAATAGACCGCTGAAGCTTCAAATTGGACCACTTCAGATGCATCTTCTTATGTAAGGGAAACAGATGCAGAATAGCTCTGATACAATAGTGTACACATATATAGTAGTAAGCACAGAACTTTGATACAATATTGCACAAACATATGCATGCATGCATGCATGCAGCACCACAAATAGTCTATACAAGTACACGACCATACAGTCCATATATGTATGCTATTTATAAAAAGGAAATCAGAGGCCTTCCCTACGTAGAATTACTAGTAAGAGTTGCAGGACTGCAGTTAATTAGTGCTAGAGTATACTGCTACTAGCTGGACAAGACGGGGGTAATTGGCATGAGAAACCAGACACTAATCTGGCAAGCAGCAGATGTTGGCCGTGACTGTGGTCCATGTACCAACCTTACTTGAACTAAAATATTACTAAAAAAACGAATTAGGCAAGGAAAAACTTATGGCACTTTACCGCAATGGCAGGAAACATCATGTCTATACTCTTTGCTGCGGATTCTGTCCCCACTAACCCCCCTCTCTCTAACAACTAATAGTTTATCCCACTAACATTATCGTTTATAAAAAAATAAAAAAAATAAACAGATGGTTCCGTATAGTTCTCATCAATTATCTTCGGCCTTGAAGAAAGAATACCTCGCCACTTTTAATGACTCAGTTGCATATAAATTTCTCTTCATTATTAGGTAAGATTTTTACAATATGAATTTTTACCTAGTAGCTGTTAGATTGACTTGTTAACCATTCTAGCAGTGGCGAAGCCACGTGAGGGCGAGGAGTGGCGGCCGCCACTCCTCTCGCCGGAAAAACAAGCCTGGAGTGCTGGCCAGCCCCTCCCCTCCTGCTGCAGCTGCTCGTCGTCTCCTCCGGTGCAGCGGTGCTGCGCCACTCCCCTCGCCAGAAAAACAAGGCTGGAGTGCTGGCCAGCCCCTCCCCTTCTGCTGCAGCTGCTCGTCGTCTCCTCCGGTGCAGCGGTGCTGTCTGGTTCTGCTCTGCGCGCAGCAGGCTGTGTTCAATTTTTTTTCCAAAACACCCAGGCCAAAACGATGACGTTTTGGTCCTGGTTAAAATTTTAAAAAAAAAGTTGAACGAAACGGCGCCGTTTCCCCCGTTCCATTACTTCCATTAAGTCTCTCTCTCTCTATGCTCTTTTTCAATCTCCAATCAGATCAAAAGGTGTAGTCTCTCCAGCAGCCATTCTCCAGCCGCCAGATTTCAGCCTTCAAAGTCACGTAAATTTTTTATTCCCTAAGGGGGCATTTGTTAACAACAATCCCCATATAAAAATTCTTCCTTATTCCTAATAATTCCCAGAAAATTCCCAAAAAAAAAATTATTTCCCCAGAAAATTCCCGAGAATTGGATAGAGAAAGGGAAAGAGTAGCTTTGGTACAAAGAAAAATGGAGAGACAGAGGAGAGAGTAGCTATAGGGACCATTTTGCAGGAAAAATCATTTTGAAGGATATTGTTTTGCAAGAAAAAAAATGAGTGTTGGGGGACGGCACTAACGAGGAAGAAAAGAATGAACTCCCAGGGAGAAAGTCCAGATGGAGGAGAGTTCATGACACAGACACAAAGAAAAAGCTTGAATAAAAAATAAAATATTATTGAGTTAATAATAAAATAGTATTAAATGTGTATTTAATGATATAAAATTATAGTTGTTAACTATTCTTTTTTTTAGTCCGGCACTCTACCAAACGTTTCACTAAATCAATCCAGCTTAGTCTAGTCTAAGCCAAACCAGCTTAGTCTAGTCTAAGCCAATTCAGCTTAGTCTCTGAAGCTAGTCCAGTCCGAATTAGTCCGGTGCAACAAACGCACCCTAAATTTATAATCCTAACCCTAATTAATTATTTAATACGAATTTTGTTTAATTGGTATAGAATCATATGGTGATGCACTAATATGATTATTGATATGATTCTATGATTATTGATATGAAATTATGAAATTAGTTTTAGGATGAAAATTAAAATTTGAATTCTTGATTATTGATTAATTAATTGAATTATTACATAATGTATATTCATATGATTAGTTGACTTGAATATTTATTTATTGAATAATTTGTATGCTTATTGGTATTGATTAATTGAATTGTTGGTTGGATTAGTTATTATGCATATTAGTATAGTCCACTCTAGGATTAAGAGTCTAAGAATTTTTTTCTTTCCATTTTACGGTCACATAATAGAATGATACAATAAGAAACAATGCTTAAATCCTCCTTCAAATATTTCGGATAGTCCTTTTCTTCAAATATTCCGAGTAGTCCTCCTTCTCCTTCAAATATTCCAAGAAGTCCTCATTCGAATATTCCGAGTAGTTCACAACAAAGTGAGGCCCCTGAGTTGGATGAAATATTGACTAATCTTCCTGCAGAACCTGGACATAGACGTCGAATGCTTGATTATCCACCTAATTATCGTGAAACAATTCGTAGACACTATCTCCAAAATGATCATTGTCAACCTAGAGACCACATCATGCCAAGAAAAGTTAGTGACAAAAGATGTTTGTCAACCAAAATGATCATCGCCGGCAACAATTGTAATTTGTTTGTATTGATAAATTATGGAAGACATTACTATATAAAAGGATTTGGTTGTTGCTATTCTTTTGAACCTTGCAATCTTTTAACTTCGCCCCTCCCCCCGTCAATTCCTGGCTTCGCCACTGCATTCTGGTAAATAATACACATCATAAACTCATAAACCTGATATAATTAAATACAATTTAAATTGAATAATTTCACTATTAATTATATCGAGACCTTTTATGGTAAATATAACACCTACTGAATTGCACAGTTGATTAAGCTAAAAAATATATACATATTGATTAGTAGTAAGCTGCTAGACCGACATTGAAAACTAAAAGATTTATATTTTAGTACAAGAAAATCTAGTTAATTCTATTTCATATTTTCATGATGAGACTAAACGTAATCGATTTCTTTTTTCAAAATAGTCCTATACGCTTCATTTACTATTTGCAAATTTTGAAGAGAAAAATTCTACAGAAATGCAGACCAAATTTTCGGTTCTGTCAAATGTAGTAGCCAGGGGACCTATATATTACATTCATGCATGTGAGGTGAGGTGAGAACTTAAGAAGGAGGAGGAAGTAGGTTACTAGTTGTTTGTCGGGAACAGTATCAGAAATCCTGAGTTGCCACCAGTGGCGAAGCCAGGATTTCTCGCGGGGAGGGGCGAACTTAAAAAAGTGCAAGGACTACCTGAAATGTTTGAAGGAGGATTTAAGCATTGTTTCTTATAGTATCGTTCCATTATGTAACTGTAAAATGGAAAGAAAAAAAAAATTCTTAAACTCTTAATCCTAGAGTAAACTATACTAATATGCATAATAATTAATCCAACCAACAATTCAATTAATCAATACCAATTAGCATACAAATTATTCAATAAATAAAAATTCAATTCAACTAATCACATGAATAATTGTATACATTATGTAATAATTCAATTAATTAATCAATAATCAAGAATTTTAATTTTAATTTTCACCCTAAATATTAATTTCATAATATCATATCAATAATCAACAACCAATAAAACTTAGTGCATTACCATATTAATATGATTCTATTTCTATACCAAATTACCAATTAAATAAAATTCAAACAATTTTTTAGGGTTAGGTAGAGATTATAAATTTACTTGAAGTTTGAAGGGGTGGAACCGTGGAAGCCAGCTGCTCAGTGGCTGGCTGGAGAGCCTGAAGTGAGACTGCTGTGAGAGTGAGGGAAGGGAACCGGCTGGGCTGGAGAGGAAACGGCTCAAGCTTGGCTGTTGGCTCCGTTCAGTTCTTTCACACAGTCCACCAGTGCTGGGATTTGGGGAGCAGCTGTTGTGCTGCTCTCTGTCTGTAATTGGGTATTGACAAAAGCTAAGAGAAATTTGAGAGGTCCAATGGGGGACACGCGGTCCCCCCACAACCATACATTTTTTTTTTTTTTTAAACAGACGAAACGAAACGACGTCGTTTCGTGTAGCTTTTTTTTTTTTTTTTAATTTAGAATTCAATCTGCTGCTGTGCAGCAGATGTCTCGTAGAAGAAGTTTAGAACAGAGGAGAGGGAGCAGAGCCTGGGTTTTCCGGTAGGGGGAAGGGGCTGAACCGACGCTGGGGCTATGTTTTCCGACGAGGGAAGTGGCGACCGCCACTCCTCGCCCTCACGTGGCTTCGCCACTGGTTGCCACCGTGCCACGTTTGGAGAAGCAGACTGAGGTCGATATTAGTCAGCACAGACACAAAGCAGTCTCACAAATGTCACAAAAGTTGCTCTGACCACGGCCTCGTGAAGTAGACCTTTCTTGTTCCCTCTAAATCACAAGAAGACCTGCATATACTAAGTACTGTCACGTGTGGTTTCGTTTTAATATTGTATTATTGTGCATGTGTATATTTCTTTCTACATGATAATATATTATTCATTCGAGACGTCACAGTAGCGAAGAACATATTCTAATTAGTTGTTCTTCTAAATCACCAGCCACACATATAATGCAATGACTTAGTAAGAACACAAAAAGAAAAATTTACACAAATGTGTCAACTGTAATTTGTTTGCAAGTAAAAAATATATGTAATGTAATAAATTAGTACAAGAAAATTGACAAATCCTGATATTTTGTTACATAGAATAAGGTCGGTAAACGACTATTAGTGACTATTAGACTATCTCCAATAATGGGCTAAAAGCCAAATTACCCCCTAAAATTTTCCCCCAAACTCAATCCAACCCAAGGGGAAAATTTGGGTTGAATGTTAAATGCTAAACCAAGGTCAGATTCCCCCCAGAATTTAGCCCAGAAATCAGTGTGGGCTCCACCGAACCGAGTGAAAATATTTATTGGAATTTAAATTTTTTTAGATTAAAATGTTCATAAAATTAATTTACGATAGTCTACATATTTAATTTTTGTTTTTAAATTAATTTAAAAAAAATTGTCTAAGTTTATTCTTTAATAATCTCGGGCTAAAATTTTAGGGGTTAGTGAGGATACATGTCAAATCAGTGACTAATGGGCTATTAGCTACTGATAGACCATGCATCTACACGAATCCGAATCCTCGCCAGATCCTCTTTGTGATAATTCCGGGAATTCGTGAATCTTGTCCGTTCATCGTAGATCGTGCGGTTAGAAATCATTTTAAATATTTTTATTTAAAATTAAACACAAACAGTACCTAACAAAAACTGACCGCACGATGTACGATAAACGGATATGATTCACGGATTCTCAGGATCCTCACCAAAAGGATCCGGAGAGGATCCTGTTGGCATCTACACACCTCATTATGTGCAACAAAGTAACTCAATCGTGATTGTTAGATTTTCTTGTAACAGAATAATAAAAATTGACACAACTTTGACACAGCTGAAGTTATATATAATGGTAGGATTTTGGAATACCAAATAATTGAAAAAAGTTTTCGAATTTTGATTAATAATATGAAAGATAACAAACCTAAGGTCAAGATGACCCATTTATACTGTAACATAACCCTAATCCTAGAAATCCAAATAGGAAAGGAATTAAACAAATAATAAAATAACAAAAAGATCTTAAAATATTAAAAGCCGATTTAAACACATTAAACAACATAATTCGCCCAAATTCTGACTGGTCCAAAACTGACATGTCAAACGAAAGTAACGTTCAGTTTCGGGATATGGCAGCAACAAATAATCTTTTAACCTGTGAATTACTAGTTTCTTATTAAATGACGCTTCCTTCTTTCAACTTTTATGTATCTAAAATAACACCAATTCCGACAATGATCAAATATATATGCCCGCATTACAGCCAATGGTCAAATATATACCCACATAGAGACTAAGTCATTCATCTCTCTCAGTCGTTGGATGCTACCCAATATGAGTTTGTATGGACAATCCAGCGGCTAGTGAGATGATGACTTGGTGAGGCATTCAATCCTTAATACAAGTACATACCCAAGTTCCCTAAAGTGGGTAAGATGTTATTTGGCTTTGAGAGAGACTCTTCTCATAATGGAAAGCTACAAGCACTGGCAAGAGGCATGTGCTTTGGTTTTGCTTGCCTGCCTGGTTTTGCAGCCTTCATGTGGATAGTATACGACACACTCTCTCCCCTCCTAATTAATCTCTCTCCCTTTTCCTCCCCTCCTATTTGAACGATTATGGTTTAACCACGTCAACATCTTTATTGATTTTTTTATAAAGACAATGAGACAAAAAACAATATGTTGGAGAAAGAGAATGAAAGAGATGAGAATAGAAAGAGAGATAATCATGCTCCTATTTTCTCATACCTATCTTTTTCTTTTCTTTTCATTTCATGGATTTTATCAAATCTCCATCTCCACAGCTCGAGCTCGGCTTGCATGCTTTGTCTTCAGCCAGCCTGCTCTCAGACTCGAATTTTAATGAACAAGGCCATCTGTTAAGTTTTGGTTTTTACTTTGTGGTTTTACTTTTTTGGAAACTAGGGTTTAGAGCTGTGAGATTCGACCAAAAAAAAAAAAAAAGAACTGTGAGAACCCATGTGGGGGTTGCATGAAAAATTTAGACAATGAAACTGTAGCAACTCATTATCCAAAGTTTTAACCGGCTAAGATCCATTAGATTCTTATTGCAAGATTTAACAGCTGATTTTTTGGACTATTTAATGGTACGTACCATATCTTCGTATTTCAAATTAATAGTTTAAATTTAATCTTTAAATATACGTCATATTTGGAATTGAAAATATATGTGTACCAATCATCGTAGATAACTTTTTAAGGAAGTTAAAGACATAAATCAATGATTATACAATTTGTTAAATTCAGAGAACTCAATTTAAAAAATCAATTCAAAAATCAATTGTAAATTAGAATAAAACGTCTTCCTAAATTTTTCTCATTCGAATCTTCTTTCTCTCTGAGTTTGAGTCATGTATGGTAACAAGTTGCTAACATGTGATTTTTCTTTTTTGTTCCTTTTGGTTGAGAGCATGCATGCGTATCAATTTAAAAGGCCAAAAGCTTATGCATTTCTTCCTTATATTATTAAGTTGACTGTGTGGAAGTTTGTATGCCTTTTAACTCTAGTAATGATTAAATAACGTAACCAAACACGAGTTAACCACTCACTCAAACCTCAATTTGAATATTTTCTCTCCCTTCGACCTTCACTAATTATGAAAAAGAAAAATAGAATCTTGAGCTTACATATACCAAACTTTTAAGTACCGAAAGTGATTCTCCACAAAACACTTTAATTCAATAGTAATTTTGTTAGTAGCATTCGTCTTAGTAGCACTTTATAACAAGTAAGTGTAATATGTTTGACATTGTAGAACGAAAACACAAAACATATTGGTGTTAGATGTGATCCATATTAGCCCAAAACTTTCAATGGACATTAAGCAAAAACACTACACAAATTTAAAATATATATTCTCTATAAGGCGCATAGAGATCGTGAAATTAGGGCAGAAAATATGAACAAATTAAAACACTAACAATTTTTCCTTTCGAAAAAAAAAAAAAAAAAAAAAAACAATTTTGGGACTTGGTAACACGTTTCGAATACAAAATTTGGTGCGATGTGTTAAACCTTTTTTTATTTGAGAGTGCGAAAATGTATGTAATTCAAAATAAAAGATAGTCTGCATCTAACAAGTGTACACTTTCTCTCAATGCATGCAACTGAAACCCTTTTAAGTTTATATCTATAGATGTTTTACTACTTTTCTCAACGGTACATTTCTTTTCCTGCAAATTTTTTGCTGTGAATATCCCAAGTGTTTGGCTTACAGCTGTCAAAATCCTACGAACCAAAACTCACTAGCCAAAGAGGACTGTCAAAGCTTGTTTGTAATATAATTAACAATCATGTCATCCATTGCTCAATAAACTAATCAAATTAACCACCAATCTCTAATATATTTGAATATAGCTAGGGCACAATGTTCAACATAATATCTATACGATTAATATAGTATGTTCAAATTAACCACCAATATTCTGTTATATTTGAATATATAATTATTTGTATGTATATGAGTTTGTTCTTTAGTCATCAACGCAATAAGGTACTTCTGCTTTTTTGGGTGCTTATAGTTGGATGATAAGTAGACAGATAGAAAAATTTATCAGCTGGTGTTATCCAAACTTTCCCAATGAATCAAATGGAAGAAAACGGCTGTCATTCTCAACTCCTTTTATTTGATACCGAATATCTTATCATCTCTGGCTTTTGTAGTATATCACGTAGATATGTCTAGATCTGTATGCATGATTATTTGTTGTAAAAGTGATACTCAATCTTCATTTTATTCGACTAGATTGTTTCCGACATATGATCGTATATCCGACTAATGTTTAATAAATATTAAAAGAAAAACAAGGCATGTTACGTATAGTCAATGTGCATATATGTACAGTACGTAATCCATAATTCCATATGGTTATTTGTATGATGTTGATTTGCAGGTAACCTGTGTTTGTTGTGGCATGTCTCATTTGGTGGTTAAATTAGAGAATAGTGATTTTATCTTTTATTAGTTTTGCACGATTCTCTCCAAATCATCTCAGCTTTGTATTTGGATTCATTTTGAAGGTTATGTCGAAATGGATTATATTGAAGAAGATTTACGTATATTTGACGCCAATTTAATCTTCATTATGATATAATTTGCAATTGTACTGAAAGATCCTTTGATTCTCTAAAGTTGTATTACTCCAGCCAGCATTATAATTGTTTTGGTTTCGATAATACTATAGTCTATAGATCATCTTGTTTTCGACAGAACACATTATCAATATTGCGCACCAGATTCTCCCAAGTCCAAGCAGCTGCTAATGCCACGCCAACAGAGCCGACAGTGGAACCAGACATATGAGAAGAAAACAATTCATGGATTCCTCGAACAAAAAAACCCCAAAAAAAATCAGAGGTTTGACCGATCTCTTCGACAGTCCAAAGCCGTTGTGTGGTAGAGACAGTCATGATTCGGTCTCTGAGTTTTAATTATATCTGGTGGATCTAATTACCCTCTCTCTCTCTCTCTCTCTCTCTCTCTCTCTCTCTCTCTCTCTCTCTCTCTCTCTCTCTCTTCGTATCCCATGTCACACCATCACTGACGCCGCTTACCACGCTTACCGCTGGTTTTCTTTTTTTCTTTTTTTTTTAAAATCATTTTACAAGTATATAAAAACCCATTTTAATGATATTTAATACCGAGTTAAAGTTGAATATAATCAGAAGGGCGTCCCTTATTTCTTGATGTTCCTATCCTGAAAGACCATATATGTTGCCCTTTCAGTGTTTGTCAACTTCGAACATGACGGATGGGTGCAGTGCATGTATATATGGATTTATACAAATGGACCGGAGCAATGTGCTCTACTCTCTATAGCAATTTCGAATTTCTTTCTTCTAAATTTGTTAAAAGCATAGTAGAGGTTTGATTTCTGCAAGCATCATATGACAATTAAGAAGATGAGATTAACAATTGCAGAACTCTTTATTGTGGTGAAAGAAGTCCAATTTCTACACCATGGCCAGCTTGAACTTTCAACTACTAACATGAAGTCTCTTAAATACTTTTCCATTTTATAGTGATTAATTGGTGATATTATGGCACAACTACATTGTTATATGGCAATTTACATGGTGAAATGTGGAAATCTTGGACATCAAAGACTATAATAAAATGGACCCATATTGTCAAAAATGGTAATCAAAATAGCATGACAGAGTGAGGAGGTTTAGGTTAATATGTATTGTAATAAAATTAATGAATAAGATATTAAGATATTTGTAATTCAAGTGTTTAAGAGCGTTTACTGTTACGATAATGAGGAGTGGTTAGTAACGGCATATTTACTTGAGAAGGAAGGGGAATATAAAGGAATGGGGATATGAAAAAGGGTAGAGCTATATGCACACATTTTTTTTACCTTCCACACATCCTTTGTTAATTTTTAACCTTCGATCCTCTTTAATTTATTCAATCCGATGACCAAAAATTAAGAAGAATGTGTGGAAGGTAAAAAGAAATATGTGGATAACACCGCCTTATGAAAAATTAAGTATGAGGTAAACAACCCCACATTGTAATCTCATACCTTGATTTTTCAAGTATGAAAATGTATAAGACACCCAAAACATTTATCTTTTCCATTCTTCAGTTGTTAGTAGTAAAAAAATGAGAACCCTACAAATCCATTCCTCTTAAAGAAACATGCCCTTAGTAGAGTCTCTTCTCCATGCATGCACTGGTGGGCAATTTAGGGTTTTCAGGAGCATCCAATTAGGAAGAAGAGAGATGGTGTACTTAACAAAACCAGAGGTGCTCAAATAATCTAATTAGTGCCAAAACTTTTATTATTGATTAAAAACACCCATAATTTAAAGGAAAATTTAGAAGGTTGTGCCAGAAAGTTTTGGCCCACCAAAAACAATCCCATTTCCTTCCTTCATGTACTGTTTTCGGTTAGGAGAATAGCTGCAGCTTTAGAGAGAGAGAGAGAGAGAGAGAGAGAGAGAGAGAGAGAGAGAGAGAGAGAGAGTCTCTCAAGGTATGATATCTCCTCAGAGACCCACCAAATGCCATAAACAGAGCAAGCAATATTAAGAGGGGGTGGAAACTGAGAGAGAGAGAGAGAGAGAGAGAGAGAGAGAGAGAGAGAGAGAGAGAGAAGAACAGAAAATATGGAAGGTTGAATACAGCGAAGCAATTGTTCATGCAGACCCACCCCCCACAATCCTACATTATTATTATATATTTATATATTCTCACATATATTTATATATAATATACATTATATATGTGTATATATATATTATATTGGTCGAAATATATATACACACATATATATAATTGCATATTGGTGAGAAAAAGAGAGAGAGAGAGAGTGGTGATACAGCAAGAAAGGCTGATCCTTTGGTCTCTGCTGGTCTTCCATATTTCCATTGGCCACCACCTTTGCCTACCATTGTCGTGGGTTCCCACTAGCAGCTTTTTTGTCTTCTCCTTTCCTTTTTCTTCCAATAATTTTAAAAATATTCATTATTTCTCTGCGTTTTTCCTCTGATATTTCTTCTGACTCTGAGTTTAGTGTTTTTGCATATAAATATTTTGATGGGGTGGTAATATTTTTTTTTTCTCTCTCTGTCTCTCCCCCCTTTTTTTTCCCACCCCAAACAGTAATGATTTTCTCATTAGGGGAATCGTTGTTGAGGAATCTGAGGATTTGTGAAAAAGAGGCGGTTGTAGAAGAAGAAGCATCCTCATTACAAAAAACCAGTCATTTCACAAACAAGAAGGAGAAGAACAAATAGAATCTCACCAACTGCACAAGTGTCTCTCTGTTTTCTTTCATGTGATCTTTCCAGAAGAACACCAAAAAAATTCGGTCCTGGGTTTGTTTTTCTTTTTTTTTTTGGGGTATTTGTTTTTGGTTTTGATGAATCAAGGAAGGCAATTTCAGATGGTGGGGGGGAGTAATTACATGAATAATCAAGGGCAATACAATGACACAACTTTTACCAAAATCTTTGTGGGAGGGTTGGCCTGGGAGACTCAGAGGGAAACCATGAGAAGGTACTTTGAACAGTTTGGGGAGATCTTGGAGGCTGTTGTGATCACAGATAAAAACACTGGAAGATCCAAGGGTTATGGATTTGTAAGCAAACCCCATTATTTTGTTACGATTTTTCTGTGTTTTTCTGATTAATTTGAGTTTGGTTTTAATTTATGTTTAATATTTTGATTAGGTTACATTTAAGGATCCAGAGGCAGCCATGAGGGCATGCCAAAATCCATCCCCTGTGATTGATGGAAGGAGGGCAAACTGCAATCTT
This sequence comes from Cotoneaster glaucophyllus, assembly GCA_036320875.1. NCBI lineage: Eukaryota > Viridiplantae > Streptophyta > Magnoliopsida > Rosales > Rosaceae > Cotoneaster > Cotoneaster glaucophyllus. Next base: position 18,311,809 of record CM070062.1, read on the forward strand.
GCATCTCTTGGTGCACAAAAGACTCGCCCACCAAGCCCTCTCCATGGTTTTTGCCTTTCCCATACCATATATTAACTCTTTTTTTTACCATTTCTTGAATCATTTTGTTGTCCGACGCCGGGATAAATCTTCCGCGGGATGTGAGTGCCCGGTCGACGTACTGTATTATGCCGGTGGACTGAGCACTCAAATTCCGCGGAAAACATTTGCATTCCTAAATGGAAATGTGAATCTGAAATGTGCTAGGGTTTGGAAAGAAAGAAAAGACACAATGTGTTTGTTGATTTTGTTATGGTATTGCTGCAGGTGCAGGAAGGTTTAGAGCAGCACATGGGTTGGTGGCTCCACCAGCTGCTTATCAAGGATCCTCATCAACCTATTTCCCTCAACCCACTGGCCAATACCCATTTCCTTATTCAGCTTATGGGTAAGCCTCAAATTCCCCAAAACATAAACAAAAACACACCCAAATCTTTCCTTTTTTCTCCATAATTTCGAATTCAATTTACATAAAACGAATTCACTGCCGCTTAACCATCCATACAAGTCACTCATTTTTTTGGTTTTGTCAAAATGTTTTCATCCATTCCATATCTGATTTGTTTTTTCCCTTGTTTTTGGGTGTAAATTTACAGGTACACTGGATATTCACAAGATTCCATGTATCCCATGGTAAATTTTTTATTTACCATTTTAAGTGGGCACAAAAACTATTTATTTTTCTTTGGTTTAAACTATTTATTTTTCTTTGGTTTTTCTTTATTTTTTCTTAAGCTGACTTTTGTGCAAAATGCATGTTCTTGTGCAGAACTATTACAGTGTCTATGGTGGTGGTGGCCAACAATTCTCACCTTACTACACCACCACAACTGGCGGGGCATCAGGGCTGGCTGGAATTTACCAAAATGTCTACCCATTTTATGCTCAATATGCTCAGAATAGTAGCCAGGCTCATGCCCTTGGTGTCCAATATCCCCAAATGGTACAGTACCCTTATTTACCTCCTCAGCCCTTTGGCTCCACCTCCACAACTGGGATCCTCTCTCTTCCTCCTTCAATGCCAATCACCACCCCCACAACTACCCCAGGTAAAAACATTTTAACCATTTTCCCGCTGATATTCCAGCATGATTGGTTTGAGATACCGTCACTGTGATACACGATGAAGAGTTATCTAGAGAATTTACAGTTTACATGCAAAATGTTACAGGTGCAACAGCAGCAGCAACTGGGGTCATATCAGGGGGGGCAGCTTCTGGGGCACACTCTGAGCAGAATCCTTCAACTTAATGTCCACAGGGGGATCAAAACAATGTCAACTTTTCAAGACTAACCACATTGACAGAAGGGTAACAAAACCAGATTTTTAGCCATCAACCTCCAAAGGGTTGCCTGCTGCTACAGATTAATCACATCAGCTGCCATCAGAAGAGAGCAAAAGGGGTTTCATCCAAGTGTCAGCATCCGATTGGTTCTTCATTTGCTTCACTAACTTCTGCTTCATCATCATCAGCAAACATGTTCTTGGTTAGGACAAGTAGGGAAGTCTAGCTTATTTTTCAAGTTAGTTGTTAGGATTAGGGGAGGAATTAATTAATTAATTAAGACTCATATCAGATGATTAATTAATCATTAATTCATGTAATTGCATGAGGTGGAAGCTAAAGATTGGGCTTTGGATTCCACCTCACAACACTAATTAGCAGTTGGATTATGTGCCTTGGATTGCACAGAGCATCCAATGACATATAAACCCTTTTTGTTTATATGGGAGAAGATAAAAGCAATCGGGTTTCAAAAGATTTGTTTTATATCTTTGAAACACCAGTTTGGTCAAAGCTTCGGATAGCTTGATTGGCCATTTAACTTGTAATCTTTCATTTTTAATTTTTTGAATTTGGTCATTGTTCAAAGCTTCGGATACTTTTTTCGAATTGATGGATTAGTCGGAAGAAATAGAAGATTGTCTCTCTGATTATTTTGTACTTTTTCTTTGGTATGATTCTTCTTTTGCACAATCAATCACTTTCGAGGCTTTGAAGAATGTGCTTGGAATCCTAGGAGCCCTTTCAGAAGGGGGAATGCATGGTTTTGCTAAAAATGCCGACGATATCGTATTTTTAGATCATATTTCGTAGATCACATGCTATAACGGTTTATAATTAGACTATTTCTTTAATAATTTACAAAATATAGTTCAAGTAGATAGTCTCTGTAATATCACCTTGGTTTTGCATACTTATTTAATTTGATTTGGTTTGGTTTTGAGATGTAAAGTTGACATACTTGGGAGAAAAGTGAAAAGAAGAGAGAAACAAGAGTAATGCTAGGTAGACTAATTTTTAGACCATATTTGCAAACTATATGATGCATCACTAATAAGTAATAAACATGTTAATCAACACTTAAATAATAATTAAATATTTATAAAAAAAAATAATTTAAATAAATAGTCTATCTAGCATTACCCGACAAAGCAATCCGGTCCCACCAATTAAATACAGTCTATAAGGCACTAGTTAGTACTAATAATATGGAGTATGGTGTTTGGTGGACCGTTTGTATTAAATATCCACCGGATAAAACAATCCGGTCCCACCAATTTAATACAGCCTATACCCGCTTAGTTATCATCTCCTATAGGTTGGTATAATTAGTCGGGCGTCCACTTTTCTCCAACCTTCTCTTCTCCAGCGCACTGTGATCTCCTTATCAACCACAACCAAGGTACTGCCGCTCTTTCTCCCTCCCTCCATCCCAACCGACAGTAGAGGCTCAGGTGACAGAGGAGCCCAAGAAGGAAGAACAGCCAGCCCAAACCCAGGACTCCGTAAGAGATTTCATATTGATTTCTTCATTTTCTCCAATTTTTTGCTTTTGGGTTTTCAATTATGGTGAAATCTACAGAAACAAGGTTCAAAACGACCTATTTTGAGAATTATTCTATCAATTTATTTTCCCTTTTATTCATTTTCTAATACGCAAAGGTCTTTGGGGTGGCCATTCTCTCTCCTCAAATCTTCACGTTCATCTCTCTTCATCCAAAGCTTTCATCTTCATGTCAATGCCACATCCCACCATTAAAAATTTCAAAACCTAAAATCTTTTCCATTTTTTGAGTTTCAACTCTATCAAATCTCGTATTCGAATCCGCAGTTCGCGGACTTTAATATGGTCCCCGACCATTGGGGCTCCGATGTCTGGTCGTGGCTGGAGGCGTTCGTCGCCGAGTACCTGCTGCTGGAGGAGCTCCAGCTGAAGAGGATGGCGGTGAGTGATGAGAGTCTGGAGATGCTGGGTGTTTGTTTTGGTGGGTTCAAAGCTCTTTCGCTTTTCAGCTGTGATGGGTTCAACACTGATGGAAATTGTTTTTCATAAAAATAATAACAGTACGATTTATTCGGTACAATACTAAACACAGTATTAAATAGTCAGTCTTTAGTCTGATATTAGACCAAACGCCCGACTAATTTAAACAGTACTATCCGGTGACTATTTATCCTATCCGGTTGAAATAGTCAGTACAGTCCGAGCTGCCAAACGAGGCCTCAAAGTTTCAAACTATATGAAAAGATATTGGGGGGTTCAAATTGATTTGACATAAAAATGTCTCTTGCTTACCTAAAATGGCATCAACATGCTTCTACATTGAAGAGGAAAATAACAATAAGTACTAGGGGAATTTTTCAAATTGCTACCTGAATTTTTACTCAAGTTGCAATGACAAAGAAACTAAAGCAATGAATGCAACTTAACTTTAATGATAGAAGATTTTTGTCAAGGAACTTGAATTCCTATCTTAATTGATAGTACTAAGATTTTAGAGCTCATTTGGATGTGCTTTTAAAATGATTGAAAACGTTTTTGGTGATAATATTTTTGGAAACAATTCTTAGTAAAAATGCTAATAAATCCTAGAAAATCACTTAAAGTGCTTCATGTAGAAAGCACGTAAAGTGCTTTTGGAATCAAAAAATAATTTCTCTAAAAACGCTTTTAGTCATTTAAAAAAGTACATCCAAACGAGCCCTTAGAATGGTTGTCCCAACCTTAGCCGCTCCCCCTCTCTCGCGTACATAAACCCCTACAAATCCCCTGCTCTTCGCCGCCGACTTCTTTTGGCTGGTGTCGGCAGACCACCCATTTGATTTTCCCCCTTTCCTTCTACTCTCCAGCTCGCTACCCCTTCCCTCAATTCCTCCTCCTTCCTCCCATCTTGCTTGCCCCTCCACCACTTATTTTTTCCCAGCCCCACTCATTTCCATCCCTTCTCTTCTGTTTTCCTGTTTGCTTTCTCTTCCTTGATTATGGTAATCCTCCTTAATGTCTAGTTTTCTTGAGCTTGTCTCAACCACCCCTAGTTTGTCTAAGTGACAACAAAACTACGGGGAGGTTATCAACTATCAACATATCATCGATATTATCGATATTATCAAGACTTTTATTACCTAATTGTCTATATCTATATTCTTGTTAAATAAAAAATCGAAGTAAAATGTGAATAATGATATGATATCATTTCATTGGACAGTGGAACAAGCCAACTAGTGGCCAGTTGACCAAAAATTTCCCCCTTTTCCTTATATGAGCTCAAATTTTTAATTTTAACTATTAAAACTTTTTCCAGAAGAAATGGTTTTTCTAGGTCAGAGAGAACTTTTAATTCATTCTACAAATGGAATCTCTTTTCCTTTTCTTTTTCTTCCCCAAAACTTGGGTGTCCAAAACTCCATAGGAATTGGGCTTTTGAGTCTTTGACCACCAAAAGAAATAAGAATTGGGCTTTTTGGGCCTTGAGCCTACGCTTGCGCACCTTTATATGCCCTAGCTCGCTAGAAAATCAGAAACCCCATACGAGAAAGTGTTGAGGTTTTGTAGCCGCGCAGCTCTCTACCACCCATCAATCTCAGATCTCGTCTCCCTCAGGTAACTTTCTCTCTCTCTCTCCAATTAGCATCGACTGTGAACTCCGATGGATTGCAGTGCATAGATTAGTAATTGTGGGCTTGGTTTTTGTTCGTTATAGCGAAAAACGATGGCGTTTTCAGAGCTTGCTTGCAGCTACGCCGCCCTCATCCTCCACGACGATGGCATCCCCATCACTGTATCCTTTCATTCATTTTTCTTTCACATATCGGTTTTCATTTTTTTATTTATTTAATTGTTCTTTTTAGCTTTTATTTTATTTGCTATTATTATTTATGCGGCAATTGATAAACTTTTTGTGTCTATTTTTTATTTTATGGATTAAATTCACACGGGTTTGATTTAATTTAATTAACTGTGTATCTCTGAGAGCACATTCGAGAAATTAGATTTTTTGTTCGTGTTATTTGATTTGTTTTTTGTTTAAATTAGTGGGTTAAATGGTAGAAATTTGGAAATGTTGATTTTGGAAGCTGTGATTCTCCTTAATTGGTGTGTAATAGTCTGAGAAGATTGCAACATTGGTGAAAGCTGCTAATATCACTGTTGAGTCTTACTGGCCCGGCTTGTTCGCCAAGCTTGCCGAGAAGAAGAACATTGATGACCTCATCCTGAATGTTGGCGCTGGTGGCGGTGGCGCTGCTGTTGCCGTTGCTGCCCCAGGAGGCGGTGCTGCTGCCCCAGCTGCTGCTGCTCCTGCAGCGGAGGAGAAGAAGGTATTGGATCACTTCTATCATTTTTCATCGAACGGGTTTGTTGAAATTGTTGTGGTCTTAAGTGTTGGGTTATCCGATTTGCTCATTTTGGTTTCGAACTTGATTTTACAGGAAGAGCCCAAGGAAGAGAGCGATGACGATATGGGATTCAGCTTGTTCGATTAGGGGCTCCTTTCAGCAAGATGTAATCCAATCTTCAGTTTGATGGTTTTTAGCATTTTGAGATTAGTTGCTCTATCAATCTAGGACGGGTATCGTTCTTTTTGGCTTATGATATTTTGTGGTAATGGAAAAGTTGTTAACTCTCCCTTGTTTTCTGCTGAGCAAATCCAAATTTTGAACATCTTAATGTTTTAGTTTCTGGATAGAAAGGTACGTTACTCTTTTTAATCGTGAAATTGAATTGTTTGCGATGGATTTATATACTGTTTGATGTGCCCTACATGTTTTGAAACATGATACGAGCTCTTGTGGTTGATGGCATGAGCCTCGTAAAAATGTTCTAGTCTCGTTTACAGAGATTGACAGAGGCAGTTGACGCTGCATTGTGCTCGTGTTATCCTAACTGAACTTTTCGGTTATATTTTCTGCATTCAGTTCCCCCTCACATATGTCCTATGATACACAAAATGCCTAAATTTATCCCGTCACGCATCATGTTGCTTATTAAACATACTGCACACATGATGGGGTCGGTTTGGGAGGCGAGGAGCAGATTTCTCTTGTGTTGCTACACAAAACCAATCAACTGCCTGGTTAACTCTTGTTTCTCAAGGCGTCGCGACATTTTCCTTTGCAAGCGGTGCAATTTCCTCACCCTCAATCCCAGGTTCGCTACCAGCGACACCCAAACTCAGCAGCACTTGCTCCCACTTCTTAGCAGGACCCTGCACGGTGCCAATTCAAAGGATTTAAGAATGTGAGAATGCGATTAATTGTATAAGGATTGTGCGAGGTGATATCTTTACCCTCCACGAGAGATCCTGAGCCATGCAGTTACTTGTAATCTCAGTAAAAGCTGGAGTTCCATAAGTTCCGAGGGCTCTTGTGACGGTTGTAGCGACTGCTTGTGCATCCGCCGGATCAACAACTTCGCACTGAAACAGCAGTTTCAAAACTGAGTTAACACGAAAGTATAAAAGTATTTCGTGTATAAAGAATGGTAGAAAAAGATGCATTACTTCCACATTGAAGGCTCCCATATGAAATCCGGTGAATCCTTCTTTAACAGTGTCCACCAACCCGCCGGTTGAGGCAACAATGGGGACCTGCAGAAGCATAGCGGTGAATCAGTACTCATGCAAGACGTACCTTCGAATGGAAGGACTTGTTTGCGTCAGGGATCTTACCGTTCCATAACGCATGGCGTGTAACTGAATGAGACCACATGGCTCGAATCTGCTCGGAACCAACATGAAATCAGCTCCTGCTGTGATCATATGGGCCAGAGGGACACTGAATTTCGCTACTCCTCGGGCCTTGTCGGGGTATTCTATCTCCAGCTGTTCAAGCTGCTTCTCCATTGCCTTTTTGCCAGTCCCCTGAGAAAATTGCGGAGGCAGATCACGTTAATATACAGGTAGGTTTGGTGGCAGGACAAACAGATGAGCAATATAAGGCGAGGAACAACTTCCATGTCGGGTACATACGAGGACTATAATCTGAACATCCTCTTTGATAAAATGGGGAATGGCTTCTATGAGAATGTCCGAACCTTTCTGCTCTTCAAGCCTACCAATGAAACCTATGACAGGGATGTCTCTATCCACCGGCAATCCGACTTCTGCTTGGAGGGTTTCTTTCAGCAGAGGCTTTGCATCAGCCACCTAAGCAAGCCAAAGTTTCAAGAGTTATTGCCATACGAATCAAAACAAGTTACACGAATTACGGTCAAGGAAGTTTTTGTACAATGAGTATTCTTACAGTTGAAGCGTCGTATTTGATGGTTGTATACTTGTCAGTCAAGGGATTCCATTCCTGGACGTCCATACCATTCACAATTCCAAAAATTCCAGTTTTCCGAATAATGTCATCCAACTCGACTCCTTTTTCAACCGCGGAAACAAGTTCTTGGGCATAGTATGGGCTAACGGTCAAGACCTTGTCTGATTCCAAAATTCCGGCTTTCATCCAGTTTATTTTCCTCCCCTTCACCGGCTTCTCATAGCTGTGGAATCAGAACAGTCACACTCAAGTTTCAATCACACAATCATTATACAGTCTGCTATATCCCGTGCAAAAAACCATACCCATCAATGAAATCGAACGAGCTCTTAAATTCATCTGGCAGATTGAGAAGTGCAAAGTCCGCAGACGCAAATCTGCCTTGGTAAGCAATGTTGTGAATGCAAAAGGCTACTTTGGCAGTGCTGTAAATACCTCTAGGTTTGTATACGGCTTTCAGGTAGCACGGGAGCAAGGCGGTGTGCCAATCGTTGGCAATGAAAACAACTTCTTCCCCTGCACGCAGCAACGCCATCGTACCAATTCATGCATAAAAGATTCTCAAAAGTGGTGTCGGTTTAGAGAACCGGAGATGAGTTTTGCCTACCATATGGTCCAGAAAAATATTTGCTGCTGTTTAAATTCAGAACTCTTGGTGCTTCTAGAGCTGCCTTTAAACATATAATTTTATACAACCATGAGAATATGAAGGATAATATTATACAATCAGAAGATGCACAGATTCAAGTTCAGACTAAACATTTGCTAACAGATTTGTAAGAAAACGTGTTATTTATTTACGCTCCTTCAGATGCAGAGAGACGAGGTTTTGAATGGAAAATGCGACGAGGATCAGAAAGGCAGGCAGAGATTACTAACCTGGCATAGCAGGCTGAACCTAAGTTGATTGTCCTTGAAATCGACTCCAGCAACCGGACCATAAACTTTCGATGCAGTTTCCCCCCATACCTTAACAACCAGTCACAAAAAGCAGATAAGAAATTGAGTTTTCTTCCTTTTCAAACTATCTGCAAAACACTGGAAAAGATCAGTAAGTAAACATAAGACCAAACCTTTTCGAGAAACAGCGGGTGATCCACGAAAACACGATCCACTCCTCGTTTGTAGCAGTGAAAAAATCGAACTGTTTCGGTTTTATCTCCCACTTCAAGCTACACAGATAGGAACAGGATAGGAATAAATCATTTGAACATTGTCCTATTTCAGTATCGATCAAGGTTATATGTTTGCACACCTCAACTGTTACTTCTGTATCCCATGCATCTTTGTACTGATCATAACGCGGAGAAATCGTCATCACTCGATGCCCATTTGCCTGAAGAAAGTTCAAATTTTAGTGAAATTTACGCATACATAACCGGTTACAAACATTTAATCAAAAACAGACCTCGAGGGACACTAGACTGAATAAATGGGAACTAAGCCATGGTTTGTATACGGCTTAATGTATGTTTAATGTCGCTCGGTTCTCATTGTGCATATTATTACAAGGCAAGAGAAGTAAGCAAAGCTTACAGCCATAGCCGGTGGGAGGCCTCCAAGAACATCACCAAGTCCACCAGTTTTACTCCACGGACCAACCTCCGTTCCCAGAAATACTAAATTCATCCCACTTCCACAAACAATGACTCCTGAACTCTTCCTAGTGCTGTTGACGGATTTGCCCCTCGCTTGCCTTGCAACTGAGTTGGCCATGATTCTGACTCGGAGCTCGTCCACTGAGTTCAAAGCTCTCAACCCATTGTGATTCAGGGTCTGTTTATTACCAGAAACCATTTTCTTAAATCCGGTTTTCAGGTTTGATCCAGAAGATACAGTGCCATAGCTGACATGGGGGCACGTGGAGGAACAGCTTGAAGCAGTGAAACTTGCCATTAACTTGTAATTCTATTACGTTCTGCAAAACAGTAAAACATAAAAGATAAACTAGAGTCGACGAAGGCTAGAAGTGCTTTTTGACAATTAAAAGTGTGTTTCTACTTATGTTTGGCAATAAAACTTCGTGCTTTTTGACAATTAAAGTGCTTCTACCTTGTGTTTGACAGTAAAACAACTTAAAAGTGCTTGAGTCGTAGAAGAACCTGCGGGGAAGGAACAAGTTCTTCCTACAAAAGCTGTTGAGCTCCTCACAGCAACCAGCAGTTGGATGCTTGTTTCTTCTTGTGCGATGAAAACGCTGAGGGGGCTGCAGTGCAAAATGTGGTGGGTTTAAGCAGTGAAGCTGCAGGAGGGTGAAACTGTAACTTGGAGTATGCAGAAGGCGGCTAAGACATGCACTGGTGGCAGTGGCGGATGCATTGAGGGGCCCGGAGGTCGGTGAACGTTCATGAATATCTTGGGTGCTGAACTTCCGAATTTTGATGAATGTCCATAAATATCTTGAGTCATGTCCTTTTGAAGATTAGAGTTGACTTTATACATGCCATTCGGCTTACCAAGACTCGGTAAATGTCCATGGATACCTTTGATGCTGCCCTTGCATACATTAACAGGTATGCAGTATGCCTTTCCAAATGACTTCAGACCTACTAAGACTAAATGAAATGGCAATATGCATGCTATTTATGGTAAAAATTTGCGCGCTGCGCGCTATTCTTACTGATCCCCTAATATTATTTCTTGGATTCATCACTGACTGGTGCCGCACGTTATTCTCTTAATATTATTTCCTTGATTCATCACTGACTGATGGAGTGGAGGGTTTGCAGTGCCGAGTACCTCAAGATTCATTAGCGGTGTGTTATAGGCGGCAGAATATGCCCAAAGAATTCGTGGTGTGCAAGAAAAACTGCTCTCTCAAGTTACCTTGGAGTCTTTTGGACTAAAATCCAAAAAGAGGAGAAACATAACACGACACATTTGTATACAATAATATCTCACAAATAGTATCTTACCTGTTTGTGAAATATAACATGAATGTCACACGTATGATTGTTTGAAGAAATAAACTTTGATGATAGTCGTTGAAAATTTTAGTTGAAATAGTTTTAGGGTGGTTAAAATTTTTCTTCATGTAGGTGTTGTCGGATCAAACCTATATATAAACGGTATATTTGTATCCTTATTACAACATACAAGATCAAAAGTAAGAGTAATAATACTAACATCTCTCGCTTCTCTTTACGTACATTTATTGTCTGATACACTTACAAAAATAAACAGTATGATACATTACTTCCGTTTTACTTTGATTTTTGGTAAAGGTTATCTTTCACACTTTTGCCTATTAATAATGTTTGTACCATACTTGACCAATCCGGAAACAACCAAGCACCGGTCAACATTATACCGCCAAAGATCCCGAAACTACTGAGGACCGGTCAACGTTATACCGTCAAAGATCCAGAAGAGTTTCCCTCCAACCTGGAGGCCAATCACTACGCGACACGTGTCAAGATCAGAAGCCAATCAGAGCGCAACACGTGTCGACATCAAAGACCAATCACAAGATGACACATGTCAATGTGACAAAGCTACAAGCTTTTCTATAAATAGGGGTCATTCCCCCACAATATTTCCTAATGTCATTTGTATTGAGCAAACTCTCTAGAACTCACTAAATTGAGAGCTTGAACCGATGTACTTGTGAAAACCCTTCACTACTAATACGAACTCCTCTGCTCCGTGGACGTAGCCAATCTTGGGTGAACCACGTGCATCTTGTGTTTGCTTCCCTGTCCCTGTCTATTTATATACTTGTCTACACCAGTGACCGGAGCAATCTAGCGAAGGTCACAAATCTTTAAACTTTCTGTTGAGCCAGAGTCTTCGCTGATTTTGTGCATCAACATTTGGCGCCGTCTGTGGGAAAGACACTTATTCCTACTCTCTTCAGCTCTGTTAAGCTGGTTTCCATCATTCGTACACTCTCCTTTGACCAAGCATCCCTCTCCAACATGGGAAGCGAAGGAAGCCACAGTACCCAGAACGACACCCCTTTCGCGCCCAGCGCGAAGCAACTAAAGAAGGAAAGAAAAAGACTTGCTCTTCAAATCGAAGAGTTGGAGGCTCAAAACAACAAGACAGCAATGAGGAATGAAGTCTTCCAAGAGCAGTATGAGAAGATCTTTGAAATGCTCCACGAGGCTAGGCAAGCTCGGACACTTGAGCCCATTGTCCCTGTGGAAACTAACCATCATCTGGGTACCACCCAACCCAGAGGGTCGCCAGTCCGCAACATAGATGTTTCTGACCCAGAACATGCTGCTCATCAAAATGTCAATCAACATGAGACTTCTCTCGACCCAGCTGTTTCAACCCAAAGCAGGAGAAGTGGAGGGAAGCACCTTCTCACAGAGGGAGTGGAATGATCGAAAGCTGTTTATCGCGACTGCAGAGACTTCCTGAAGCAACGTTGTGAGAAACCCATCCACATAAGCTCAAAGATCAATGATCCAAGGGTCTTTGAAAGACTCGGTCCCCTACCACGGCCCAAGCCAATTATCGAGCCAGGGGACGAGCGACAGATCCTAGAGAAATATGAAGGTGTAGGGGACTCGGAGGTGTTCCGACAAGCTTGCCTTAAGAGCCAATACGGTGAGTCCATGGAAAGATTACACATCCACGACCAAACTTCCCTAACTCCAAAAAGAGATAAAGATTTACGGAAGAAAGCTCCAGTGGTACATGACTCCATTCAGGACCCCCTTGTCCTACAGCTCATTGACGAAGTGAACAAGTTGAAGGCCGAACGTCAGGCCGAAATACCTGACTGGAACCAACCTAGGCCCGGTCCTCTTACAAAAAGGATCCTTGACACCCCCCCTCCAAGCCAAGACGAAACGGAAGCTCAGCTTACAACTCTACACTGGAAGGGAGGACCCGATTGAACACCTCAACCTCTTTGAGTTCACTGTAGTGGGAGTTGGCCACTCAACAATAGTTTGCAATTTAGAAGGGTCCGCTGCCACCCCATCTCGTGAAACAATGTGGCCAAGGTATTCTACCTTACTCTGACCGAATGAACACTTTTGCTTCTTGAGAAAGAATTGATTAGTCTTCAAAATCTGGAAAGTAATGCACAGATGATCGAGATGCTCTTCCCAGGATTTGCTATAGACGAGAATATCGTCAAAGAACACCAAGATAAAGTGTCGAAGATGTAGCTTAAATACATCATTAATAAGGTTTTGAAATGTGGCGGGAGCATTAGTGAGGCCGAAGGGCATGACCAAAAACTCATAATGCCCTTCATGAGTGCGAAACCCCGTTTTGGCAACATCGGCAGGGTGCATCCGAATTTGATGGTAACCGGATCTTAAGTCCAGTTTAGAGAAAAATTTGGCACCACACAATTCATCAAGAAGATCATCAATCAATGGAATTGGAAACTTATCCTTAATTGTGATGGAATTGAGTTCTCTGTAATCCATGCAGAGACGCCATGTACCCTCCTTCTTCTTAACCAACAGCACCGGAAAAGAAAAGGGACTATGACTAGGACGAATGAATCCTGCTTGCAGCAACTCATTAACTGCGTTTTCGATTTCCGTCTTCTGCAGCGGCCCATAGTGGTAAGGCCTAATACTAGGAGGCTTGGAACCAGGAAGCAAGGGAATGCGATGGTCATGAGGACGCTCGGGGGGCAGCGTAGTGGGAATCACAAACAACTCCGCAAAATGCTGTAATAACAACTGCAAGGCGTTGAGTTGAGTTGGATCAAGCTCAGAAGCTTCCCAACAATGTGTGTCCATAGAGTAGAGAAGGAGACCCCAATTGGAATCATGAATTGCTTTGTCCAACTGTTGAAGAGAGACTTCATGTAGAGGAGGAGTCATGGTAGACTGATGAGAGAGCTTATAAGTAGTATGGTTTGTGTGGAACTCCATGGTTAAGAGATTGAAATCCCAGAGGACAGGACTAATAGTAGCTAACCAATCCACTCCCAAAACTAAGTCACAGCCGCCCAAAGGTAAAGCATATAATTCATGAGTACACTGATATCCCCCAATAACGAGTGAGGCAGCCTTAAGGCAACCCTGACTGCGCACTTTTCCCCCATCGGCAATCATCACATTGAATGGTTGAGTTGGTTGCAAGGGCCAACCCATTTGTTTGGTCAGTCGAGAATCGGTGAAACTATGAGTGCTTCCCGAATCCAACAATATTCGTACAGAGTGGTGGCCAACTAAACCGTCCACCTTCATAGTCTGAGTAGTCTGTGGAAAATTTGTGCCATAAAACGCACACTCACTGAGCTCCATGTGTTGGAGTTCAGGTTGCAACTCAGAAGGAACATCCTCGAAATCCTCCTCAGGTTCAACAAAATCCAGCATCAATAGTTGTTTCTGACCACACTTATGGCCTTTACTCCATTTTTCGACACAGAACCAGCATTCCCCATGTTCGCGTTTCTTAGCAATATCTTCGGGACTCAGCTTCTTCACAGGAATATTACCAAGTTTGTGCGCAGTGGAAGCAGGAACAAAAGGAACCACTGCCTGAGACTTAATCTGGGAAAGAGGGCGTACATTACCAACACGAAGCGCAGAGAGCTTAGTATCGAGTTGGACAGCGAGTGCAATGGCCTCATGGACAGTGGCCGGCCGTAGAATCTTCACATCAAATTGCAATTCCTTTTTTAAACCGCCTAAGAAGCAACTCTTAAGCAAGAGGGGACCAACATCACGAGTTCTGTTTGCCAATCGGCGAAATTCAGAAATGTAGTCCTTGAGAGAACCTGTTTGGCTAAGTTTGAAAAGAGATTCGGCACAATCGTCAAAATCAGATGGACCAAATTCAGTACAGAAAGTCGTAGTGAACTCCTCCCAGTGTGGAGTGTTCTGAAGACAGTTCATCCAACGAAACCAATGCAATGCCTCACCCTCCAGATGGAAGGAGACGGTCAAAACCTTCTGAGCATCAGTCGTGGAATAGTAGGCAAAGAACTGTTCTGCCTTATAAATCCAGGCAAGAGGATCATCCCCGGGGGTGAACTTAGGGAACTCAATCTGTGGTTGCCATTGGTGGCGTGGAGGTGGTCCACCGCCATCAAAGAGCTCGCGAGGAGGAGGCAGATCTGGAAGATGCTGAGCCGGTTCCCGCGGATCTAAAGCGGAACCTCCTCCACCGTCAATCGCCAATTCACGGCGAAATTGCTCAAAGCCCATAAGCAATTTAGCATCCATCGCTGCGGTATGGTCCTGGAAAGCCTCGGATTGGGCTCGGACAGTCGCCATCAAAGTAGCTTCAAGGGCCGAGAAACGAGCATCGAAAGAGGATTCGAGAGCATCAAAACGGGCATCCATGGCAGCAGTGCGGGCAGCGTTCGAAGGGCGTGGCATACAAGAAGGGAGACCAGAATCGAGAGGCTGATACCAATTGTTAGAACCAGATCTCAGATACCTTACTCAACCTGCAAGTATGTGAGGCTATGGAGAAGACACGGAAGCTGAAAGGAAACAATGCTTCAAAGATATTTTTGGAAATAATATTTTTCTTATAAAATGATTCACACCCAACCACAAGTTGACCGATGGTCTATATAGCCTTACATTTCAATGCCAGCTGGCATAATGACTCATCACAGATAAAAGTAAAATAGCTAATTCAGAAAAACAATTACAGTTCATAACAGTGATACGAATGCAATTGGTTCGGAAGTGATTAGGACCAATGAATTACAAGTGGATTTTGGTGGTGAATTGTTGAGAAATGGCGGGGTATTGAAGAGCGAAAACGAGTTGGAGCAGGCTTCTCAAGTTTATGAAGCCAGTGCCGGGAATGCTGTGGAAGAAGAGAAGAATGTAAGTAGTTCTTATGAGAATTTGACAAATTTAGATGAAAGATACGGAATTTAGTAAGAATGTTGAGGTGGTAGAGGAATGTAAACAAGAAATTCAAGACTTAGATGATAATAGTCCTTGTTCGAAAGAGAGTGATACCGAGGATAATGAAGGCTGCGGTGATGGCAAGGATGATGGTGGTGGTGGTAACGAGTCTAAGGATAACAATGGCAATATTGGTAATGGTAGCGAAATTGATGATGATGAATTGGGAAGTTCAATCACTCAGCTGGTGGAGGAGAGAATTGAGGAATTGGAGAGCAGGTGGGTAAGTAAAAAAGCTGAGAAGAAGTTGCGTAAGCCACTCGAAATTGCTGAAGAGTCAGAGAAGAAGCAAGCTTCTACTACTTTGCATTGGGAAGAGGGTGCCGCTGCTCAACCCATGCGGCTTGAGGGTGTTCGGAGAGGCTCCACCACATTAGGATACTTCAATGTCGATGCTAACAATCCCATTACTCGGACCCTCGCATCTCCGGTGTTAAGGCGTGATCATGGCTCACCGCAAGTCTTGGCGGTTCACAGTAATTACATTGCAATAGGAATGGCAAGAGGGTCTACACTTGTTATTCCTTGCAAGTACTCTGCTCATAATGCTGACAGCATGGATGCAAAGGTTAGCTTTCATTCCTTTACTTAGTTTTAACTGCCACTGATATAGATATAGGGGAATTCGTGTTAACAAACTATGGTATATATGTACCAGATGCTAATTCTTGGGTTGCAAGGAGAACGGTCTTATGCTGCTGTAACTTCTATGTGCTTCAATCAACAAGGGGACTTGCTCTTAAGCTGGTTATGCTGATGGTCACATTACAGTTTGGGACGTGCAGAGGGTATCGGCTGCCAAAGTAATTACTGGAGAACATACAGCTCCAGTTGTACATACGTTGTTTTTGGGGCAGGATTCTCAGGTTACACGTCAATTTAAGGCAGTTACCGGTGATAGTAAGGGTCTGGTACTGTTACATTCTTCCTCCGTGGTTCCCCTGCTTAATAGGTTCTCGATTAAAACACAGGTAAAAAAATTTCATTGTTGGCATTATGTTTTAAAATGCTTGCTTCACGGTTGATGTGTGAATCTATGATCTTCTACAATGTAACTCTATCAAACTTCCTGTGCATGTTGATTGGAACAGTGCCTTCTTGATGGACAAAATACAGGCACAGTGCTGTCAGCTTCACCACTCCTTTTTGATGAATTCAGTGGAGGGGCTTTACTGTCTTCTCAGGGTAGTGGGGCGGTTTCAGGCAGCAGTATTGGTGGTACGATGGGGGGTGTGGTTGGTGGAGATGCAGGTTGGAAACTCTTCAATGAGGGATCTTCTTTGGTGGAAGAAGGTGTGGTCGTGTTTGTCACCCATCACACTGTTCTGGTGGTATGAAACCCTCAGATGATAGCGTCAATTCCATGTACCTTTTGGTTTGGGATTATTACCTATTTATAAAAAGTTTTTTTTTTTCTTGCAGTGTGCTAATGCCATGTGTCTTTGTCGTAGGTAAGACTAACTCCCACTTTGGAAGTGTATGCACGACTTTCCAAACCAGATGGGGTTCGGGAGGGTTCTATGCCTTGTACTGCTTGGAAATGTACAATACAATCACACAGTTCACCTGCTACTAGTGGTAAGGATTGACTTTATTTGTTAAGTTTCCTGTTGATGGCTTCCTAAGATGAGGTTTTTCATTATTGGTAGAAAATATGCCTGCTGAAGCAGTTGAAAGAGTTTCGTTACTAGCACTAGCTTGGGATCGAAAAGTTCAGGTGGCAAAGTTGGTCAAATCAGAGCTGAGAGTATATGGTAAATGGTCTCTTGAAAGTGCAGCCATAGGTGTGGCTTGGCTGGATGATCAGGTATGCACCTGTTTATTTGTTTTCTGTCGTGCTGAATTTATGTTTAGTCTTTTAACCGAAGAAATTTATGTTTCTCTGCCTATGAAGAGTTCTGTACATGGTTAAGAGTCAAGTTTACATCACGTAAGAATGAGCTTAATTTGAAGTTTTGTGGCTTCAGATGCTGGTGGTTCTCACGGTGACTGGACAACTTTGTTTGTTTGCAAAGGATGGAACTGTGATTCACCAAACAAGTTTTTCTGTTGATGGTTTTGGAGGGGATGATCTCATTGCGTATCATACTCACTTCATTAATATATTTGGAAATCCTGAAAAAGCTTCTCACAATTGTGTAGCTGTAAGAGGAGCTTCGGTATATGTACTTGGACCAATGCATCTTATTGTTTCCCAACTTCTCCCTTGGAAAGAACGAATTCAGGTTTTACGGGGAGCTGGTGATTGGATGGGTGCTTGAACATGGCAATGACAATTTACGACGGTCAAGCTCATGGTGTTATTGACCTTCCTAGGACTCTGGTTGCTGTACAGGAGGCCATAATGTTCTACCTGGTTGAGTTGATTTTGTCATATGTAGAGGAAGTATTTTCATATATTTCAGTAGCTTTCTGCAACCAAATTGGAAAAATGGATCAACCTGATGATTTAAAAGGCAAAAGCAGTTCTATGCACTCTGAAATAAAAGAGCAATACACCCATGTTGGTGGAGTTGCAGTTGAATTCTGTGTCCATATCAGAAGGACTGACATACTTTTTGATGAAATCTTCTCTAAGTTTGTAGCTGTTCAACAAAGATTCTCAATTCTGTTTATTTTTGCGTTTATGGTTTTGTAAACTTCATCCACTTTAAGCCGAAGTTTGGATATCTGGATTACATATTATTCTATTGAAATGAAACAAAAAGAGAAGCATTCTTTGGCTTTCATATACTTAGGAAGAGGGAAAGTCCATTTTACCAACCATGCACGGTTGAGTCAGAATGGCTTTTTATAATGTGCAACTGTGCCGCATCAACGAAACACAGAATACACTTACCATCTCATCTTACCATAACTCATAACTATTGTCATGCTCAAACTGGAGTGAATAACATATTTTCTTCTTTTGAAAGGGGATTAAGTGAATAATTTATATCCTGCATTATAGGCTTGAAATATTTCTTATTTAGAATAAATATATTGAAAGTATTTCAGAACCAAGCTTTTCCACTTTCATCATGATTTGAGGTTACTGGATTAATACTTTGACATATTATAGAACAAGCCAATTAAGTTCAACGTATGGTGTATCTATTTTGGCTTGGCTCAGCTGCAGTTTTGCAGCATTTGAAGTACGTGCACTATTCGATAGCTTGAAGCTACATGCATACATCATTTTCCTCCACCGGTGCATGTTACCAATCAGTTTTCTTTATAAATGTTATTAGACACATTTTTGGAGCTGTTGGAGCCTTATATATTGAAGGACATGCTTGGTTCTCTTCCACCTGAGGTAATGCAACTGTTCAAGTACTTTGGCTGTAAGGTATGTTATACATAATAATGTTATTTCATTCTCCCTTTTCCTCAGATCATGCAAACACTGGTAGAGCATTATAGCCGCAAAGGGTGGTTACAGCGTGTTGAACAATGTGTCCTTCACATTGATATTTCATCCTTGGATTTCAATCAGGTCTGTGCCTCTCAGATTGTTGCTTATAATTTTTCATGTTGCTGTAATTTGTCTGTCATAGTTTTCACCTGGACTCGCACATTATTTGTTATGTTTTATTGTAGGTTGTTAGGTTATGCAGAGAGCACGGACTATATAGTGCTCTGGTGGATCTCTTCAATAAAGGATTGAATGATTTCAGGTCACCCTTAGAGGAGCTGTTGGTGGTCTTGCGAAATGGTCAAGGAGAAGGTGCTACCACCCTTGGGTATGATTATCTTGATATTGTCCTTTGTGTGTTCTACTTGAGTTTAAAAGGCTTATATGTGGTTTATCTTGCTACTTTAGTTTCTTCTCCTTTCATCCTGCATCATCTTTACCCCTAATTATTATTATCTTACTGAAAGCATATAATTAGTTGTACCACATTGTTTTCATGTTACTTATTGGTTGTATGTTGTTAGTTTTCCATTAGCCTTTTAAGTGGTTTTATTGTATGTTGTTCTTGCTTACAGGTACAGGATGTTAGTTTATTTGAAGTATTGCTTTTCAGGCCTTGCTTTTCCACCAGGTATGGACTTACACTTATTAGTTGTTCAATTGGAATATTGCAGGATTCTATCCATCTGTGTGATAATCCCATCTATTACTACAAATGGATTTGTGATCTTGAAATAGGTAATTCATAGAAAAGGAGAATAATCTTACCGAATACGTATGAAGCGATCAAAGGAAGACTAGCATTCTTTTCTACTTGAATATATTTTTGACTTACTTGTAGCTTTGTTTATTCCTGGATTTCGCATGGACTAATCTGATTAACAAAGTTTGCACTATTATTTGTGGTTTCAGGACAGGGATCAATTCCTCCCTTGCGCTTGCCATCTCTGAGAACAGAACTTCTGCAATTTTTGTTAGAGGGTTCTGATGCCCCTAATTCAAGAGCAGTCTCAAGTGTGTTGCCTGGAGGAGATTATATTAACCTGTATCTTCTGTTAGATCTAGACACTGAAGCTACTTTAGACATTCTGAGATGTGCTTTCGTAGAAGATGAAATCTCAAAACCTGACCTTTCTTCTCATGATTCAGCTAATGCTAATATGGAGCTGCAGGATGGGAACAATTTAATGGCTCAAAATCAGAATTCAATGGTTCAGAATACAGTAGATACACTCTTTCACATTATTAGTAAGGAAAGTTCTCAAACAGATGGATCTCCCGATGACACTGGATCAGTAGTAGAGTGGCCTTCAAAGAAAGACATAGATCATCTATTTGAGTTTATTTCTTACTATGTTGCATGTGGAAGAGCCACTGTCTCGAAAAGTATGTTGTCTCAAAGTTTATTTCTTACTATGTTGCATGTGTTTCCGGAGATAGCACAACTTCAAAAAGAAGAGAGAAGCAGGTTTTGGGACTTCTTGCGGTAGTGCCTGAGACCGATTGGGATTCATCTTATGTGTTACAGCTATGCGAAAAGGCGCGATTTTACCAGGTATATTTACCAATACCATACAATATTGTCTCATAATTCATTCAGTTTAAGATTACTTACTACAAAAGGTCTCTTGGCGTCTTTGAGGTTTGTAGCCTAATTCATACTAGCAGACATCAGTATCTTGCTGCTCTGGATTGCTACATGAAAGGTGTAGAAGAACCCATTCATGCCTTCTCCTTTATCAACAAAACATTATTACAGCTGACTGACAAGGAATGCGCTGCTTTTCGATCAGAAGTAATTTCTCGAATTCCAGAGCTTTTTTACTTAAACAGGCTATCCCTTAGTTATTTTGAACTTTTTCTTTTATTTTTCCTCTGTCACATGTTACGTCATATGTAGATTGTCTTCTCCAGTGAAAGCTTCCACCTCAATTTTTTTTATCCAATGCAGAGAGGGCACATTCTTCTTGGTTATCGATCATTTTACTATTGAAGAAGGTTCTCATATACTCTCTAAACTTCGTTCTCATCCAAAAAGTCTGTTCCTTTACTTAAAAACAGTGATTGAGGTCCACTTATCTGGCACACTCGACTTTTCAAGTTTAAGAAGAGATGATCATGTGAGGGTTAAGGATCAGTCGAAAGCAGTTGAGGCTTATCTGGAAAGGATCTCTGATTTCCCAAAGCTTTTGCATAGTAATCCTGGTAATGTGATTGATGATATGATTGAACTGTATCTGGAGGTGAGTAGTTTGTAGAATTACATCTAATCTTTTCTTTTTTTCGATTTTTGTTAAATGATAAGTGTTCGGTTGAATATCTTCCTTCGATGGTAATGTTCTTATTGTGTCAGTATATTCATATCGACCAAATTTTGAATATGGGCTTGAATGCGTTGAGTGATTGTGTTTCATTGCCACCTGGTTTCTGTACCATAAAGCTTGTCTTAGTCATTGCCCTCTTGATGTTTCGCTTTTCCTTTGCAGCTGTTATGTCAGTACGAGCGCAATTCAGTTCTCAAATTCCTAGAGACATTCGATAGCTATCGTGTGGAACACTGTTTACGCCTGTGCCAGAAATATGGGATAACAGATGCTGCATCTTTCTTGTTGAAAAGGGTTGGTGATGTCGGCAGTGCTCTTTTACTTACACTTTCCACCCTTGGTGACAAATTTATCAAGCTTGATACTGCTGTGGCAAGTCTGGTGGCAAGTAATTCTGCTCATACTGAGCATTTCAGCAATGCTTTAAAATTGGAGGAGGTCCGTAATATCATATTTTATTTTAACCATAGCATTTCACAAGATCATCTTTTCTTAACTATAGATTCACTGGACAGTTTATTTATTATTTGTAATTTTACTACAGGTGAACGACATTAACAGTATATTGCATGCCTGTATTGGGCTGTGCCAAAGGAACACCCATCGCTTAAATCCTGATGAATCAGAGGCACTCTGGTTTAGATTACTTGACTCGTAAGTCCAAAACCAATTTTTCAACTTTTCTTATCAAGTTTTCCATGAGCATGATTATCTGGCTATTATACAGTCCTAGGTTTCAGCGTTTTTTCTTGCCTTGATTGACATGATTATATGAAAAGCTAAAATATGCATGATAGATAATGGAGTTATTCTTGTTCAATTATCCCTTAAACGAGATGCCATGCTCTTTATGATTTGTTTAGGACGATCAATGAAGAAATTTTGTTGTATTCTAAAAAAGTACAAGTTCATGGTTTGTTGAAGACTAATCAACGCCGAAATTTCAATACAGGTTTTGTGACCCTTTAACAGATCCATTTGATGCTGGAACAGTATCTAAAGGAGATGTTAAAACGACGGTAGCCGAGTCATTGGACTCAGAAGAGGATGAGATGGCTTTTATAATCAAGTGGAGAATCTCAAATCTCCATAAAGGTTTCCATATCTTGAGAAAACTGTTCTCTCAGTTCATCGAGGAGATTGGTGAGGGCATGATAGGATATGTTTGTCTTCCAACTATCATGTGCAAACTCCTTTCTGATAATGGCAACCAGGAGTTTGGTGATTTTAAATTCACAATATTGGGGATGCTTAGCACGTGTGGCTTCGAAAGAAGAACTCTGGTATACCACCTCTTTATCTCTTTTATGCTAGTCATGTTGCATGATGTATTCTCGTTTAACTTGTTTAAGGGAATTGTGTTGTTAAAGCGTCCAATATACTTCTTCCTCTGTGTTCTCTTTCATTGATTTGAAATTGTTTACTCTGGTGTGTAGGATACTGCCAAGTCCCTGATAGAAGATGATACATTCTACACTATGAGCATACTCAAGAAAGGGGCCTCCCATGGGTACGCCCCTTCGGAGTCAGATATGTTGTTTATGTGACTGTCTTCTTGACAAGAACTCTTCTAGCTACATTCGCATTTTCAATTGCGGTCATGCAACACATCTTCAATGCGAAGCTCTAGAGAATGGCGCATCAAGTAGTAGCTCATCCTCCGGATGCCCTGTTTGTATGCCTAAGAAGAAATCTCAGAGGTCTAGAAGCAAATCAGTCCTTCCAGACAAGAGTTTAGTGAAGGAGTTTCGGTCAAGAACCCAACAAACACATGGAACAACTGCCCCACCCACAAGAAAGCAGTGCTTCAGAGAATACCTATGGTTTTCAGCAAATATCACGAGTATGGCAATGTCTTATTATTGTTGTCATTCTTATTTTGTTTAATCATTATGAAAATCATTCGTAAATTGCAAACTAATGAAAAACTGAACTGGGATGCTGCAGTTTGATATGTTGACCAATTTGCAAAGAGACCAAGGATTGGTAGAGATTGACAACATGCCTCAACTAAGGCTCGCACCTCCGGCTGTGTATCATGAAAAGGTTCAGAAAGGAACTGTTCTTTCACCGGCAGAAAGCAGGACTGATCTTTTGAGAATAGAGAAACAAAGTAAAACCAAGCAACTCAGGGATCTAAAAGTAAGGGGGTCATCTCGCTGGTTCCCCTTAAAATCAAACATGATTTAGTAATGGTACGTATATCTTTAGCGCACTTTGTAAAAGTTCTCAAATCTGTGAAGGTGTCTAGTTCTAACGCGTCGATACACTTTGCAGGCAAGGAGAAGACCGGCAAGCGATGACATTATTGCCATGTAAACAACTAACAACAATGGTAGAGTTGGAAATCTGCGGAGGCTGTAAAATAACTGGTCTCTTTTTTTTTACCGTGCTAGCTGAGTTTTAACCCCCGCCCCCACTTTTTCTCGTGTAATTCATTTTCGTGTCAATTTTGTTTCTGTATTTGAAAGCGTCGTAAACTTGTAATTACTTAATTTGTATAGTAGTAGAAATTTTGTATATGATTTATAGAAAAGGTCACTAACATTTTGTAGTAAAATCAATCATTTAGGCTTGACGTATCTTCCTCCAAACCATAAAGTGCTTCAAGAAATTGTTTTCCTTTTTTTGTAGGCATAAAATAGTGCTTCCTTTCACTTGTAGTGAGTTATGCTCTCATTAGCATTCGAAGTTCTAGCTCTTAACAACGTACGGAACTCAAGTAGTAATTATTCAAGTTGCAATCAAAGCCGCTCGTGTGACTAACAAGTTCGCTACTTGAGTTTTAAGGCTTAGAACACAAAAAATTAGTAACTTACAAACGCAAAAGAAAGGTTACAAATCAACTTTGTAGAAAATTAAACCCAAACAAAGCTCACAACTTCCTGACTCAAGAAATGAGAGGCAGTGTAAATGCAAATTCAAGAAGACAGAAAAGGATTCATGTAAAACTCTAGCGTCGCAGTAGTAGCTCGCTGTCACTCATCATCGTCTGAGCTTCCATCTTCAGTACTATAATCGCTATCATCGTCTGGATCCAGAATATCCAGCTCAACATGCTGAACCTGTATTGTCGCTGGTGGTTTATGTACTCCTGGATGAGCATTAGGTCGTATTTGTTGCTCCTCGGCCCTAGGAACTGGAAGAGATTCAAATGGGGGAAGAGGCACTGGGTCCCCTGGCTTCCATCCAGGTGGGGGCACAGGAAATTCGGTTGGCAATTCCACAGGCATCCCCGGTTTCCAACCTGACGGGACCGTGATGTTGGGAGGAAGCAAACCTTGGAGTGCACCCAGGTTGGGAAGTTGATTAGATTCTGTTTGTTCGGGAAGCTCCAATATTGCCTGCATCGTTTCCTCCTTCCCCTCGACCGTTTTAGGTAGGCCCACATCAAGGTTTGCAAAAGCATACAGCTGAGAAGCGCGCATTTGCTCGTCCTGTGGAGCAGGTGGGAGTGCCCCACGAAGAGGAGCTTGTCCTGCCCCAAATTCTGGTGGTGCAAAGGTTGTGTAGCTTATCCGGTGGGCATACGACAGTATATCTGACAAATTCAACTGAGATGAAACCGTAGTGGTGGTGCATGAAGAATCATCATCTGCACCGTCCTCCTGTTTTGCCCGTTTGGGGCGGGTAAAATCAGAGTAATCATCAACAAGATTATCAAGAACCTGCTCAACATCCCTGAGTTTCTTGGAAAAGGAAAGAAGAGCAGCATCCTTGGCCTTCACTTCGCGTGCAATTTTCAGCTTGGCGTCCTGAAGATCAAGAATTTCTTGGAGTTCAGCAACAGCCTCAAATAGTTGGGTTTGAAGGGCAGTGAACTGGGAGAGGATCTCTTTGGTGGAGGAAGGAGAAGATTCAAGTGCAGTTGAGGGAAGTGACTGAGTTTGGGAAGAAAGAAAAGTCGGGAAGGTCCCCCGAAATGCATTGAGCCAAAGTGACCGATTGGGAGAGACTTCAAAGAGTTTAGAGGCAAGGGAGGCCATTTGGACAAGAATGGATTGAGCCCTAGGGAGCGGTGGAAGGAGAGAGATAAGGGTTGGGGAGAGATTGGGTTGCTGCTGTGAAGGGACTTTTGGAGGCGTAGGGTTCTGAAGAGAGGGCGATGTGGGGTTTGTTAGGCCTAGCCTAGCGGGGGATTGAACAATTTGGGGTTGCAGCATTTTGTGATTCACTCGATTCTTCAAATATCCTACCAACAAGAAATTGAAGAAATTAAATATTTGATGATAAAAAAAAAAAACAGCAATACCATATAAACAAAACAGGAAAAACTCGTAGCAGAAACTGAAACTAATTAAAAGAAAAAAGGACTCTTACCAACAGATTCAGAAACAAGAATCGCGAGCTAGCGGCTAAGGCGTTAAGGAGCCCCAATGTTGTATTGCTACAGAGCTTCCCCTTTCCCTTGTTTTCAGCTCTTCATAAGCTGCAAAATCCAAGAGTTCAAATTCTTCAAAAATGGACCATTTATAAGGTGTAGATACGCTTTCTAGGCTTCGACCGAATAATCTTTCGGGATATTTCCCAATTCAAGCATCAGTTTAAGAATTATTGCTCCAATAAATTTGGGGTTGGTAATATTGTTCTCATTGTCATTGTGTACACATAATATCAATTCTGGACAAAAGAAAAAAAATTAACAACGAGGCTTGGAAGAAGCAGAAAATTACAACAAAAATCTGAACCTAAAACCAAAATTTACTCCGTAACAATGTTGAATTGAATGCATTGCTTAACCTGCTAATCTAAAATTAACCCCAAAGAAACACTGGAACAATTAAAGGATGCCACAATCATATCAAATTATAAACTTGGGAAAATTTTCTTGATAAACCCTAAAAACCAAAATTATAGAAATCCCAATTCAGACAAAATCAAAGCTAACCTACAACTTTCATCATAAGTCAAACACAATAATAATTGGGAGAAAGATAAACAGCTCAATCAGCTAACGATGAAGAACCACCGAATGAGAGAGAGAGAGAGAGAGAGAGAGAAGCCGACCTTCGCCTGGTTTAGTGACAGAGTGACAGAGCGAATGCTTCAGCAATTGCAACGACGAGAAGAAGAGGACCCATATGGATTTGCTGGTGGGCCGAATCGGGTATGGGCTTGGAGCGGATTTGAAGGGCCCAGCTTTATATTGACGTAAAAAATGAAAAAAATAGTGCAAAAAAGGGCCCAACCGGGTTCGAACCGGTGACCTCTTGATCTGCAGTCAAATGCTCTACCACTGAGCTATGGACCCTTCTGTGTTTATGTTGACGTAAAAAATGAAAAAAATAGTGCAAAAAAGGGCCCAACCGGGTTCGAACCGGTGACCTCTTGATCTGCAGTCAAATGCTCTACCACTGAGCTATGGACCCTTTTGTGTTTATGTCCTCACGTTTTCAATATACCACAACAATAAAGTCTTATTCCGTTCAATAAAGACGATTAAAATTCTAAAACGTCATTATGCTCAAGTGTAAATAATTTATAACCAACTAAAATCTGAAATTAGAAAAAGGATTTTGGTTTTGCAGTTCTCATCCAATAACACGTTGGAACTCATCCTTGTCCACATGGTCACTAGATTTGGATCAGGACAAAAGGTGTCTTCTACTATATTCTTTTGTATTTTGTATTTTTGGTTTCAATGTAACTTATGAATGAAGAGACTCTCCCTAGCATTCTTCAACAAACAAAATTGCCAGCAAAAGATGATTTCTTGTTTGTTAAAGTCAACAGTGATGAAAGTTAGAAATTTTACCTTAGATTTTGTTTGAAAATACTTTCAACGAAACGGTACTTATTGAGATTGATTAATTAAGTCAAACTCAAATTTGTTATCTTACTATCACACGAATTGACAAAAATCGATGCGAATGGTGGGTGAAGAAACACTTAGTTGTTTTTTTCTTCTTTTCTTTTGGTAAGAATCAAAGCATAGTAAATGAATGAGTATGAGATAGACGTTAGACAAGCCCTTAGAATTATCCCATTTCCTTTATTTGTCATTTACGTTATACTCGAAATCAGAGACCTATATATCTTTCGATTGTTATTAGTAAACTCATGAATAAAAATGATACACATTAATAACAACTTTATTCATTATAATTTATAAGTAAACATGCCCAAAATTTATACATATATATTTGTAGAAATTTTGAAAGTGATAAAGTTGAGGCCGTGGGAAGATTTCTAGCCTTATTTTGTTGTCTGAAATAATTTAACCGTTCGATGAGAATTTGAGCATATTGTCATTAGCCTAAAAGAGGCTTGAGCATTGCTGGATGAGCTTCTAGAGAAGTGGAGCATAGGGACCTCTAGAAGAGTCAAGCATTGCTCGAGAGAGCCTCAAAAAGCTTAATGTAGTATCCAACTTATTATAAATATATGTCGTCCATCTAAGTAAGTTGAACATAAAACCTCCCCCAACCTAATCAAGAGCAAACTAACTGGCTAAGTGCGTTGGATCAAAATGATACTGACATAATGGTTAAAGAAAGATGATGTTATCACCTATTTTCACATTTCACACAATATCTCTCAATATTCATTATTTTCACATCGCTTGATATTTGTCGAATGAGTAAAAGAAAATTAAATGACATAAATTATCAACCGGGTGCGTAGAAAGAGAAGCCAACTGTCACAAGAAAATAGAGTTGAAGGACAAGAAGTCCTATCGGAGATTACGAGGCAAAAGGGCCTCAAAACTCCCAAAAATTATGAAAGCTTGTATTAAAACAAGCAATTGAAGAACTCCCAAATAGTTGGTTGAGTTGTTGGCTTAGCTTTCCCATTTCGGTTCTTTCCAAGCCTCCTCCCCTTGTTTTCTCCGCCCCTTCTTCTCCTCTTATACTCTCTCCCTCAATCCCCCATCATTCCATCCTCCTCCCTCCTTCCCTTCTCTCTCCGCTTATTCTCTCTCCTCAAATTTTCTCACTTGCCAAACAGACGGAAGCAGTGAAAGCAGGGGGCAGCGATGTCCTTCTCGTCCGCCACCAACTTGGCCCAGCCTCTCCAGCTCCATACCACCGCCAGCACCCCCAGATCCAATGACAAGCCCTCCCTGCTGCTCCCCACCAAGGCATCCTCTTTTCTCGGATCTACCCGCAAGCTCCGACCCGCTTCCCTCTCCTACTCCAATGCCCACCGCCGATCCGCCGTCGTTGCCGTCTCCGAAGCTGTCAAGGAGAAGAAGGTCCAGGCTTCTTCCAATCTGGTAATGCTTTTGTCCTGAAATTTCGTTGCTTGATTGGGTTTTCTGGGTTTGTTTTGTTTTTCTCATGCATGGTAATCCAGTGGAAGGATTAGAGATTTGGGTTTTCAATTTTGTTAATCTTGGGTTTGTCAGTACTGGGTGGCTGAGTTTTACGATCAAATTTACTTAAATCAATTGTAATTTAAGTTGTTTGATCCAAAAATTGAAAACCCAGAACAGATAAATCCAAAGCTTCCAACTTTCAATTTTGTTTATGGGTGGATTTGAATCAATTGATTCAATTTGATTTTGTCTCGTATGTTTAAGTTCATGCAACTTCATCGTATCAGTGCAATTAAGTTTAAAAAAAGATGTAGAAGTACGCATCTGAGCTTTGTTTTTCGAGTTTTTTGCGTTTTCTAATGAAATGGATACTGTCTAAGACTTTATGGTTTTTCAATATTTGTGCATTTAGCTGATTACGAAAGAGGAAGGTTTGGAGCTGTATGAAGACATGGTATTGGGTAGATCTTTCGAGGACATGTGTGCTCAGATGTATTACAGAGGCAAAATGTTCGGGTTCGTTCACCTTTACAATGGCCAAGAAGCTGTGTCAACTGGGTTTATCAAGCTTACCAAGAAGGAGGATTCTGTGGTGAGCACATACCGTGACCACGTACACTCTTTGAGTAAGGGTGTCCCTGCTCGTGAGGTGATGAGTGAGCTCTTTGGAAAGGCTACTGGTTGCTGCCGAGGCCAAGGTGGTTCTATGCACATGTTTTCGAAAGAGTACAATGTGCTCGGTGGGTTTGCATTTATTGGTGAAGGGATACCAGTGGCAACAGGTGCAGCATTCTCCTCTAAGTACAGGAGGGAAGTGATGAAACAGGCAGACTGTGATCATGTAACATTGGCATTTTTCGGAGACGGAACTGCTAATAACGGCCAGTTCTTTGAGTGTTTGAACATGGCAGCATTGTGGAAATTGCCAATTATTTTTGTTGTGGAGAACAATTTGTGGGCTATTGGTATGTCACATTTAAGGGCTACTTCTGATCCTGAAATTTGGAAGAAGGGGCCTGCATTCGGTATGCCGGGTGTTCATGTGGATGGGATGGATGTGTTGAAGGTGAGGGAGGTGGCAAAGGAGGCGATTGGAAGGGCCAGGAGAGGAGAAGGGCCAACTTTGGTGGAATGTGAAACATACAGATTCAGAGGACACTCATTGGCTGATCCCGATGAGCTTCGTGACCCTGGTGAGTATTTGAGTTATGGCTTTCTTCTTGGACATTTTAGGAGCTAAAATCCATCCCAAACTATCATTGTTTGGTTCCACGAGTTTATTGTCATTAACCATTATGTTCTGTTCCATTTTGGCAGCTGAGAAGGCACACTACGCTGCCAGAGACCCCATCACAGCCCTCAAGAAATACATACTTGAGAACAATTTGGCGACTGAACAAGACTTAAAGGCCATCCATAAGAAGATCGACGAGGTGGTTGAGGATGCCGTTGAGTTTGCAGATGAGAGTCCTCTTCCACCTCGCAGCCAGCTGCTCGAGAATGTGTTTGCTGATCCCAAGGGTTTTGGAATCGGGCCTGATGGCAGCTACAGATGCGAGGATCCTAAGTTCACTCAGGGCACAGCTCACGTCTAAATCTCCGCTGGTTGGAGCCTCTAGCAATCAACTAGTGCGAGCTCTCTGTTCCTAGGTATGCCTGCGTGGCGTTAAATTTTTAGTTACTGCTAGCAGCTACTAGTCACTTGTCAGAAGATTGTATCAGCATTTATCTACTGTAAAAGCAGGACATATGTTTGTTTATCTTTTCAATTTTGTTCATCTTCTTTTAGAAAAATTTCGTTTGTTTCTGCTTCTGTATTTGGCAAGCAAAACGCCGTAGTGATGTTGGTTCTCTGTGTCCAATTTTATTACAACTACACATATTTGCAAAATTTTGCACTGGTTGGATCCGACTGGTTTTGTGTCTTTTAACTCTCGACATATTCCGCGTCTTAACGAGTTAGCCGGAGCTTGTGCATTGTTTACACCAAAATACAGAGCCTTTGTATGTAGAAATCAAAACCATATGGTACTGGACAGTTTTTTTTTTCAGTAAACGGAGTTGGTTTCTTAAATCAGCAATTATCGTTCATGAGATTTGAATTCAGAAACTACTGATGTACCGCTGAAAACCAAACGAATGAACGGCAGGGTGGCTGGTTGCCGGCGACAATATAATTTAGGCCAGAGAAGCGAAAATGCGTATTCATTGTTCTTCTACACCGTATGAGTTTGTTTCAATATATAAGGTACGTGTTCAAGGTAAAATGGTAAATGGTACAAAATTTCTGGTACAAAAACTGTAAGAAGTAGCAATAAGAAGAATGAAGATATGATATTTATGAAGAAACAAAAGAATGCGAAGGGTCAGTGTCGATGCGGATGGGGATGGGGGTTACAAGTTAAGAGCGGAAATTGCTTCGGGTTTAAAATCAACTCTCAGGCCGAGGACTCGCCTGACCTCGGCTGGGGTCAGTCTCCATGTCATAGGTCCCGAGTTCTCGCCCCAGAAATCTAGAATCTCCGAGACCTTTTCCAAGTTGAGGATCGTTGCCATTTGTGTGAGACGCGCAAATTTATCTCTGACGGTCCTTTGAGTCATGCTGGAGAAGTGGCTTACCAATGCCCTAGCATCTCTGTCGAGCTGAAGGCCTCCAAGTTGACTGAATCGCTTCTGCATCATAATCACTTCAAGCCTCTTCACAATGAAGTCGATTACAAAATGAACAAATGAGTCGTAGTTGTTGGCAGTCATCAGCGGCTGGAGCCATGCTACATTCGTCTCAACAGCATGAAGAAGCCTTTGGACCCAAGGGTCATTGACCTCATTATCTGCATATTCACCCTCTGACAGCTCGTAGCTGATGGTTCCCACATTATCTAGCACTGGACGGATACGGGGTGTCACGGTTGCCACAAGTTGTTCCAAGCCAGCATTCAAAGCTTGCTTGAATGTGTTGCTCATATCCCCTAGCTCAGACAGACAAGACTTGACTTTTTCTCTATCAACCGGTGCAGGAAATACCTGATAAACATGATATCATACTGTTTAATACCTCATATTGGAATCACTTCGATAAAGAAGGAAATAATACGTAGCGCAAACATCAAAATCTAACCAAACAAATGATCTCAACAGATGAAAACATCGGACATGAACTTACAACAGAGAGAAGAATGTAAAAGACGCCAAAAGATTACTAGTGCGATTTTGCTAGTGTACATGACGGATATCACAACGATCTACATTTCAATACTTATTCTACGACAGCCAAGAAGGTGGACACAAGCAAGTAGCAAATCCGGGATCTGAGAAATGCCTAATTGTCTTACTGAGTTACAAAGCTCTCTTGACCCTTCATCTCTATGCACACAAATTTCAGTTAAAAACATGGAGAAAATTAACCATAAAACTGAAACAGCCAAAGGCTTAAGGAGGTAAGGCAACAGCTACACGAGCATATCATACGCCATAATAAAACAAAAGCACACAAGCCTGTATTCTTTTGTCCTTATTGACTTACTAGACAACAAATAAGAAATCTTAACTATGAACATTTCATGTAACCAAAGCCCACGATAGCAGCAGTGATCAATAATGTACAATCAGTGGGCAGCCACACATCATTCTTTCACGATTAACACCGTACCATCAAACTCCATTTCCCATTTGCATTAGCAGGAAATTCTGTGAAGTGCTAGAGTATGTAATGTTTTGTTATGTTCCCAAACATTAACAAGGCCATTAGAA
Source organism: Cotoneaster glaucophyllus (assembly GCA_036320875.1). Classification (NCBI taxonomy): domain Eukaryota; kingdom Viridiplantae; phylum Streptophyta; class Magnoliopsida; order Rosales; family Rosaceae; genus Cotoneaster; species Cotoneaster glaucophyllus. Next base: position 18,343,971 of record CM070062.1, read on the forward strand.
ACTCCAACTGCAGGAAACTGGACACATAAATGCAGGTTTGACTAAGCCTAAATATGCATAATTGTAGTGATTCGGGGCTTCTAACCTAATACAAAGCGAAATGCAAGCCAAAGACTTCCCCAAACAATGTAGTTATTATTCATGTCACAAATCCTGATAAACTACAGCACCGAGTAAAGCAAATCATTTCAATTACCTCCAAGCATTGCTCCTCAATCTCATGCTTCAGTTTGAGGACGTACTCACTACTGACATCCATATTATTCAAAACCGTGGCAATCTCCGTCCCAGTCTTTTGCACACCAACACCACCTAGGAACAGCTTTGCGCCAAGATTTGGCTCTCTCATCCTCTGCTGCAAAGCCTCGTGATACTCATTGCTCAACAAGCTACTCGCACCACTCAACACAGCAATCACAGAGCTGATATTCAAAGTGGATATCGCCCTCCGCAAGCAACTCTGCAAAACATAGAAAACATCATCCACCATTGAAGTTGTGAGACTATCCGGCACATGCTCATCAATCCTTATAGCCTTCCTCACATTCTCCACCATAAAGAAACCTTCCAATATGACATAAAACCCGGTAATGTCCTGAACCACCTTGCTAAAACTTCCACTCCTAAAAGTCCTAGTGGCTCGTGGACCTAAATCCGGGTCAACATTAGTCAAGCCCTTGATCTTAGATACCATGAACTCAGTGTAATCCTCACCCAATTGCATCAAAGACAGTATCTCCTCCAAGAACAGCTCAACCTCTCTCGGGTCGGGTCCCTCGGACCCAACACCAACGCCACCCACATTGATGTTCTGGGCATTGATCTCGGAGCTCAACTTAGGCAATCTCCTATACTCCATGTACTTCTTCAAGATCAAACTACCCCTCGTATCACATTCCTCTTGAAGCTCACAAATGGCGTAAACAACACCGTCTTCCCCACAAAGCCCTCTCAAAATCTCATCGTTCTCTTCCACCGCCAAAACAATGTCCTTGAACAAATTGGTCAAACACCCGACAAAATTGACGGCCTGGGTCGGATTGTTCTGCTCCATTAGCTCCACCAAGTGCTCCAATTCGAGCCGGGATCGCATCCCAATCACCTTCCGCAAGTACCCAACGTAAACCTGCAACCCCTCCGTTTCCAACCCTAATGGAGTGTAAAGCCTGATGAATCTCAACACATTGGAATGCTCCCTCTGATCCACGGCGGCCGAGAGCTTCTTCCTGACGATGGATTCGAGCTGCCTCTTCGACTCCAGGAGCTGCTCCCGCTGGTCGGCGCCGGAGTCCCGGTACTCGGAGTCGATCTGGAGGAAGCGCTGGACGTAATTGGCTGCGGACTCGTAGTCCTGGGCGTCGAGGGCCTGCTTGACGCCATCAATGCAGTTGCCGCGCTCGACGATGGCGTCGAGGCGGAGGAGCGTGGACTTGACGAGGGACTGGGCGAGGTCGAGCTCGCGGACCTTGGCGCTGACGTGGTCGGCGAGGTCGCAGGTGGAGGTGACGTTGGAGAGGACGTGGTCGGAGTCGGACTTGACGATGTCGAGAACCAGGGAGGACTTGCGGAGGCCGAGGAGCTGCTTGTCGAGGTCGGAGCGCTGGGAGAGGAGGTTGTCGAGGTCCAGATCTAGGGATCGCTGGTAGGCGATGCACTCGTGGAGGAGGCGCGTCATGGCGCCGACGTCCGTCAGGGCCCGCACGTGCGAGAGGGCCTCTTGGGTCCCGAATTTTATGGACGGTTGATCCGACTCCATTGCCTTGATCCGGATCCGTTGTCTATCAGATGGGTCAGTTGGACCGTTGGAGAAGAACGGAAGAGAGACAACAAAATGCTGAATCTGAATTACATATATGTCAAAGTATAATCATCATTATCTGGAATTTAATAGTGTAAATTTTTCCGAATTATAATTACGTGGTAACAACCAACATCTTCATGATCAATGGCAAACTCGTTTATTTTATATAGATGATTAAATAGTATTAAAGAATATATATTATTATAAAGATATTTTTAACTAATGATAAAGAAAATAATCGATTTTAATTATGACACTTGTACGATAAAATAATAACATGATGATAGGATCGAATGCAGAGAGGGAGCAGTGTAAAGAAATGAAGAAGAAGTAAAACTAAAACATTCTCATTTTCATTCATAACTCTCCCAAATGGAGGAAGCTGATTCATATACAACCCTAATGCTAGAGTGTGTGAGATTGTAAGACATCAACACCTCACTGGCCGTTGGATGCAACCAACATCATACAGCTCAAAAGACCATAACACCCTAAGGATAAACATCTTATTGCTAGTGAACCTTCTGAGAGTCCACAGCGACACCGGCTGCCGAAATTATGTGACCAAGATAGGCCACCGTAGGCTGGCCAAAGGAGCATTTAGACTGTTTCACTTGCAGAGCATGTGCTCTCAGCACATCAAAGACAGAAGTTAAATGAGAGAGATGAGTAGGTAAGTCTGGGCTAAAGATGAGGATATCATCGAAAAAAACCAAGACAAACTTACGTAAAAATGGCTTGAAGATGGAGTTCATGAGTGCTTGGAATGTGGAGGGTGCATTACACAAGCCAAAAGGCATGACCACAAATTCAAAATGTCCATCATGGGTGCGAAAGGCAGTCTTCGGAATGTCCGGTTCATACATACGGATTTGGTGAAATCCGGACCGAAGGTCTAACTTAGAAAAGATCTTAGCGCCCCGTAGTTCGTCAAGAAGCTCATCGATGATGGGCACCGGAAATGGAAATTTGACCGTCACTTGGTTGAGGCCCCTGTAATCCACACAAAAGCGCCAAGTCGAGTCGGGTTTGTGAACCAAGAGTGCGGGAGAGGAGAAGGGACTGGAGCTGGGTCGAATGAGGCCTGCGGCAAGCATTTCATCCACTTGTTTTTCCATTTCTGTTTTTTGTACATGGGCGTAGCGGTAAGGACGGACATTGACCGGTGGAGTACCCGGCAACAAGGTGATTTTGTGATCCAATTCCCGATGAGGAGGAAGGCCGCTTGGAGCACCAAAGAGGTCTGAATATCTGTCCAGAATGGAGTTGAGGGATAGTGGTATAGGTTGGACCTCTTCAGGTGGTGTAGAAGCACTCAAAAGAGAGCGTAGAAGGGGGTCAACGTGGGGCTTGAGGGATGCGGACGGTGATGGAGACCCAGGGGAAGGAGAAGCCGAGGAGTGAAGGCCCACCAAACGATAATTATGGCCCTCAATTTGGAACTCCATGACCTTGTGCTTGAAATGCCACCCAATAAAACCCAAAGTTTCAAGCCACTCAGCCCCGAGAACGAGATCACAGCCCCGTACCGCAAGTAAGCGAATGTCAGAGGAGAATGTATAGTTCTGCATGTTCACGGTAAAATTATAAGCCATGCCTTGGGTATAACAGATATTCCCATTAGCGACAGCCACCGGCTCCACATGAGAAAGATCGGTGCGTAGGCCAAGACGCCTGGCGATCGAGGGACTGAGGAAATTAAGGTCCGCGCCGGAGTCGATGAAGACATGGATAGGCAACGTGTCACTGTACCCCACGAGATTCATGGCACGTCCTTGGGTGCGTTTGGGCGAAACCAAGGCATGGAGAGCAATGGGAACAGGTTCGTCCGGCAAGGGCTCGTCAGGTGTGGGCAAGGTGTCATCGAGGACCGAGTCGGAGGTAACCTCAGAGACGGCGGCAGCATCTAACAACAACAAGTGGGGGGTCGCACAAGTGTGGCCAGGAAAATACTTCTATGGGCAATAAAGACACTGACCACGAGAACGGCGCTCACGGACTTCGGCCGGAGAGAGGCGCAGCGGTGGTCGGCCCGATGAGGAGGGATGTGGTTTGGTGGGTGAAACGGTCACCGGCGGTGAAGTTTTCGGGACCGTGGGGAAGGGGGGAGGAGAATAGGGGCGGAAAGAAGTGCGGCGCCGCTGTTGCTTATTGTCGTAAATACGGGCAAGTTCGATGGCGCGGGCCAAGGAACGAGGGCTCAGGGCTAAGACATCATCTTGCAAGTCCATCTTAAGCCCACCAAGAAAAACACCAGAAGCTGTGCATCGGTCCACCCTTGGGCTCGGCAAGATAAACGGATGAAGTCATTCACATAGGCCTCTAAAGAGCCTTTTTGGGCGACATGGGAGAAAGACATATTAAAGTCCAATTGGTCCCCTGGCCCAAAGCGTTGAATGAGGGATTCGGTGAAGGTGGCCCATAAAGGGGACCCCACATGCTGTTTATACCACTTGAACCATAAAGCGGCATCGCCGGTGAAATGGAGGCCGACCACCGTGACACGGTTGTGGGGTTCGACCCCATGGTAGTCCATGTACTCCTCAGCTAACGCTAACCAGCTATACGGGTCCTCGCCAGAGAAACGAAGAGTTCGATTTTCATGAATTTGGGAGGAGGAGAAGGGGACAGTGGGGGAGGAAGGATTGGGTGGTGTGGGTGTGGGGGAAAGGGAGGCGGAGGCGGAGGGCGGAGGACGGAGGGCTGGAGTGGCGGTGGTGGTGGCGAATGGGGGAGAAGTGTGGAGGTAGCCGGTGATAGGGGAATGTGTGTAAGAGAGGTGAGGGGATTTGGGGTAGGACGAACCCCAGGTAGGAGAGGGGACGGCAACAGAAGGGTGGGGTAGAGGGGTGGAGACAGAACCCACCGGAATGTGCAGAGAACCGATTGGGATCTGGGAGATCGGGGGAGGTGGTGGTTGGGGAGGGCAGGAGGACCTGGAGCTCCTCCATGAGGTGGGATTGAACAAGGCTGATGTTTGCCAGGGTCGCTTGAATATCCGTCAAGTGGGACTGAAAGGACTCTTGACGGGTGGCCAACAACGACACGGAGTCATGAAACCCGTTGAGCTGCTCGAGGATCTGGTGTTGCTGATACTCGAGCTTAAGGTCAGCATCCGTGACATCCGCCACGACCACGGAGGCTTTACTTTTGCCCATGGAACAACACAACCTGGCTTTGATACCAGATGATAGGATCGAATGCAGAGAGGGAGCAGTGTAAAGAAATGAAGAAGAAGTAAAACTAAAACATTCTCATTTTCATTCATAACTCTCCCAAATGGAGGAAGCTGATTCATATACAACCCTAATGCTAGAGTGTGTGAGATTGTAACACATCAACACCTCACTGGCCGTTGGATGCAACCAACATCATACAGCTCAAAAGACCATAACACCCTAAGGATAAACATCTTATTGCTAGTGAACCAGAGTCCTAACACATGAGTAATTATTCTTTATGTATAAAAAGTTAAGCAAGATCCTCACTTGAAGGCGTCCCTATAAGATGATATTCAACTTTTAAGTCAGTCTTAACTATAGTTGTTTAAATTGCAAAGAAAACCCGGGTCCTATAAGACGATATTCGTCATTTTAATCAGTCTTAACTATAGTTGTTTAAATTGCAAAGAAAACCCGGAACCATTTCTTGATTTATGCATGTCATCCTGACGGGACCATGCTAATTTTCTCTGTATTGTTCCAATTTTATCGGATATCCTCAAAAAGACACATACTTGCAAGCAAGCAGTATATAAAGCCTTTACACGTAATAATACCTGTGACCGATGTGGGATAGCTTTACTTTGCGATACCATACCGAAAAGGTGGAATCGTCAAGTGCTGCTTCTCCCGAAAACTAGTTGGGCTTTAAATAAATTTTGGGGTTGGGCCGCGTAATCTAACGGAGACTGTGGAGCTTTAGGATTCCTGGAGCACTAATATTTTGCAGCTGCTGATCAGCTATAGCTATGGCGGCCACTTGCGCTGCATATTCATCTTCCTCTTGGATTACACCAAAAAGACTTACATTGCATCAAAGTGTTGATCAGTCACTACATATGCATTGGTAATAGCTAACAAGCATCACTCTTGACCAAATTAGATACGCAGCGCAGGTGGTCATCCATACGAATGCCTGCTGGATTATCAGACTTTTACATTTGCAAATTGCATCACAACAATTTGCCTAATCTGCTTAGTTTTTTAGCAATACAAACATTGGCGGACAGCGGTGAGTTGTTTCGTAGATTTGTGTACTGTCTATTTAGAAAGCAAGAGAAAGTTAAGAGATTAATAGATGATACAATAAGAATACTTGTTAAGTTTTGCATATTCAATTATTCATGCAGAGAAAATATACATTATTTCTATCAGAATATCAATTTGTTTGCTGCAGGACAGTTAATGCGTAAATATCGCGAAAATTAAGTCGACAAAGCAAGAAAAGATATTCTTATGAAAGTATTTCAGAAAAACAATGTTGTACACCACAAGCTGACCTCTGGGTTTTCCTGAATGTTTGTTTGACTCCCATGGTTTGCTCTGAATCAAAACTAAGAAAGCTTCTTGTAAAACGTCGGCTGACTTCAAGGTAGGATGTCTGAATTTCAGCCTAACTCGACAGCAACGTCAATGCTCAAACAGTGCTGAGGAGGCTCATCTTTGTCTACAAACAAGCACAAAAGCATACAGCTCCTCCACAATCCCAGAAAGAGATCAGTTTCAGTAGCATTGCGATCATCCTTGCCGTGAACCATAAGCACATCCAGTTCTTCCATGATCCCTGAAGAATAATTTCAGTTACTTGTGGGATGAAGCCTTTTGAAGAGCATTTCGTTACATTTGTGACCGGGGATTTAGCTAAATACTGAAAGTGGAGCTAGTAGCTTGACCAAAATCTAACAGATCTCTCATGCCAGAGCCTACAGGGAGTTATAAAACCCAGGAACACGTGCCGTAAAGAATTTAATAACCTCTCCTAGGGTTAGCCTGTATCTTCATGATCAAGTAATCCTCCAAACCAAACGCTGCCTCCACAATTCTAGTGTTTGGCCTAATTTCCACCTTCATTACCTCTCTCAGAATTTCCTCCATTCTCACCAGCTCAATCTCTTCGCATATCCCAGGAACCACCGTAATCCAAGTATCCGTATGAGGAACCTCTCCGTGCTTTAACACCTCCTCCAAAACTCCACAAGCTTCCTCAACCCTACCCACATTGCAGAACCCTTTAACCAAAGCATGAATGACCGAGAAATGCGGCGACAACCCCTTTGACACCATTGTCTCCATATAACTCTTAGCCTCATCAAGCATCCCATGATCGCATAACCCGCTAACCAAAGTCCGATAAGATACCAAATTTGGCAGGCACCCATTCGATGCCATATCCTCGAGAACCTTACAAGCATCCGCCGGGCGCCCTTCTCGACAAAATCCCAATATAACAGTGTTATAATGCACAATATCAGGATTGCACCCCTTCACCTTCATCCTACAAAGTAGCTTATACGCCTCACGAAGCTGCTTCTTCCTACACAAACTATTCAACAAAGTGGTGTAGCTCAGCGTATCGGGCACGAACCCTTTGTTCAGCATATCCTCCAAGAAATCGACCGCGGTATTCACCTGCCCCTTCCTACACAGCCCCTGCATCAGAATCCGATACGAATGCACATCCGGCACAAGGTCTCTCTCAAACATTTTGTTGAACAGTTGGTAGGCAATGCTGAGATCCCCGTTCAAACAAAATGCACGCATCAGTATATTGTAGGATTCCGTATTGGGCATCACCCCGTGACGGTGAGCGTCTTTGAAGACGTCGAACGCCGGCCGGAGAAAGATCCGGTGAGAAACGAGAATCTGAAGAATGCGGTTCAGGTGTTTGACGGAAGGCCTGCAGTCGAACTCCATCATAGTATAGAACACTCGGAGGGCTTTCTGGGGCAGATTGGCTTCGCCGTAGATTTTGATCAGGTGGGAAAAGAGGGCGGAGGAGACGGCGTAGTTTTGGGACTTGAGGCGGAGGAGGAGGTCGTCGACGAGGGAGAAGTACTTGGACCGTCCGAGCTTGAGAATGAGAGTGAAGTAGGAGGCGTAGGAGTGGCGGAAATTTGGGTGGCGGGAGGCGTAGTCGAAGATTTCTTTGGCGAGGAGAGGGTCGGATTGGGAGGCGATGAGCTTTTGGACTCTGGAAGGAGAGCCGATATCGGGCGTTTGGTGACGGGGTTGGGAGGAGTGGAAGAAGGAGGAGGATGAGGATGGGGTTTTTGGCGGGAAGGCGAGGTAGCGAGTGGCGGTTTTTGCTGAGCGCCGAAAGAGTGGATGCATTTTTGCCTCTTGTTTCTTTCGTTTGGTCAAAGTTGTTTCGTGTGTTTGAAATTGTCACTGTTATACGCCCACGCACAAATATGTGCGAATTTTTTTCTTTTTTTTTTTGTTTTTTATATGAAGTAATTTTTTTTAATATAATGCTAAGAAAATCAAATTTGTAATTTAAATTTGCTATTGACACTGTCACTTTAACATTCCACCCTTTCAATTTCACACGTATGTGCAAAATATGTTTAACTATAATAGAATCACTAAGTATAAATTATATTTCATCTTGTCAATCTTCCGATAAGAAAATTTTATATTCTTTACAAAGAGCAATGACATAAAATTTGGACAAAATCCAAGACATTGTGAGTCATTAAAAACAAGAATCCCAAGCAATACCACACATACAATAAAAAGAAAAGAAACAATATGATGCAAAAGCTTACAGAAAAAAGAGAGGGAGGGACATTTTTTTGGTTTGAGGTGGTTTTTGAATGAGTTACGAGGTTTTTATTTTCTCGTATGCTCTAAAGATTTTAAAATTACTCAATTTACATGTTTTTTTAATTTGTAAATGTCTAATTATTTATAAGAATGATAAATTTTTTGTTAGTGTGGTGTAAATATGTCTTCCATATCTACTCAGTTACTGATTTCTTGTTCACCAGATCATTAATTTAACTAAAAGTCATATAATTTATCAAACAAAAGTTTAAATTACTGCAACTTCAAAACCTAAGAAAGTAACATGAGAAAACTAAAATTTCGTGGCTAGTTTTGAAAATCTCCTAAAATATGAAAGGTGTAAAATGTAGATATTTTTTTTTAATTTTAAGGTAAAAATAAAATAGCTAGTCCACTAGTATTTTCTTTTACTTAAGTATGAATTTTATGAACTACAAGTTCGACAACAAATTATTATGATTAATCCGTAACACTTCCTACTAAATTGTAGCAACATGATATTAGAATTCGGAAAATAAAAAGAGAAAAACAAAATAAAAAAAGCTTAAAAAAAGATTGTATATGGCCGCTTAATATTACGATCCAATGATAATTCTCTTAATTTATACCTAAGAGGTTTTAGGTTCGATTCTTGCTAAAGACGAATTTGAATTATATTATTACCTAATCTATTATAAGATCAAACCTAACCATTTTTACTTATTGCAGATAATATCGTCCGTTAAACTGAGCCGTTTGTTAAAAAAGAAAAAGAAAAAATGATTGCGCATGAATCCTCCACGTGTGCGTATTCACCACCACGAGATCCAAAGTAATTGCAAAAGAAGACGTGGCAATCCTCCTAAAAAATATCTAGTTGGGGAAACCCCAGGCTCGCAAACACGTGTTTAAAGTGGGTCCTGCCGGCAGCTGATGAGATCAATACAAGCGAAATCAAACCGGTGGCGGACGATGGTCCACGTCGGCTTCGCACCCAGAAGCCAATGACGACCCTCCTTTTGATCCAGGCATCGAAAGATATTTTCGCGGCTGTGAGCGAACGCCTAAAATCCACCACCTTATTTCTCGAATTTCACGGGAAGATTTTTCAGATTGTTTTTACTGCCCTTCTTCTTCTTCGAGCTCAAAAAGTTGGTGAAGTTTGAATCTTTGATCTCTGCAACTCGGAATCGGTAAACCCTAGTTTTCTGTTGACTTTTGGATTCTTACTAGCTCTGAGAAATTGGGTTTTGGATTTTTGGTGGAGTTTTGAAAAATGGGTGAAGTTGCTGTGAGTGGTGGTGAGGGTATGGAGGCTGTGAAGCTGGAGAAGAACGTGGAGGATGAGGATGGCGGCGGTGGAGGCAGTGGTGGTGGTGGTTCTGGGGAGGTGGTGAGCTGGGAGAGCAACCTGCCAAAAATGGTGCTCCGGGTTCTGCTGGTTGAAGCCGATGATTCGACGCGGCAGATCATCGCTGCGCTTCTCCGAAAGTGCAGTTACAAAGGTCTGTTGCACTGTTTCCCTTTCTGGGTTTTGAAAATATTGATTATTTGACTTAATTTTGGTAAAAAAGCGTGGATCGTTTTCTAATTTAGTGATTTTGTTAAGGTAATTTAGAAATTTGGACAAGTTTGTAGAAAGTGTGGATCTTCATTTTCTAAAAATAGACCGTGTCTGTTTGGATTAAGCAGTTGTTGCAGTTGGAGATGGATTAAAGGCGTGGGAGGTCATAAAGAGGAAACATCATAAGATAGATCTTATACTAACGGAGGCAGAGTTGCCATCGATTTCCGGATTCGCGCTCCTTACGTTAGTCATGGAACAGGACATGTGCAAGAAGATACCCGTGATAAGTATGTTGCTTTTACCTAACAAGTGTTGGTCTGAGAGTGGATTGTGAAAGCTGGCATTTTTTATGTGCTCCTTGCTGCTTAATTGTTTGTCGGTGTGAAAATGGAACTCGAAACTAAAGTTTTTCGGATTGCCGTGCAGTGATGTCCTCTGAGGATTCAACTAGCAGGGTTTTGAAATGCATGCTGAAAGGTGCAGCTGACTATCTCATTAAGCCTGTAAGGCGGAATGAGCTGCGGAACCTTTGGCAGCATGTTTGGAGAAGGCAAACTGTAGGTTCCATTTTTCACCTTCCCCTTTCAGTATTGTTTAATTCGGCAGGCAGTTTGCAGTTTACAGTTTAATGATACCTATCTCTTCTCTTGGTGTTTTACTTTCTACCAGCATAGCGGTGCACCAGTTCCGCAAAACGTTAATGTTACACAGAATAAAGTTGAAGCCACTTGCGAGAACAATTTGGCAAGTAAACATTCAAATGGTTACGCGGCTTCTATGCAGGAAAATAAGGAATGCAGTGAGAAAGGAAGTGAAGCCCAAGTAAGTATATTTGATAATTAAGTTGAAAAATAAAGGGTTTAGGATAAATTTAGACTTCTCTACAGTCTCACAATTCTCGAAGAGAACTTCAATGCTTTTTTCTTCTCCGTAAAAGAGGTCACTATAGCTCGAGAAAACTTTATACTTCTAGAATAGGTTGGCTCCATGGAATTTCATATACAAACTGCATCTCTTGTGCAGAGTTCTTGTACAACGCCTTACTTGGAAGCTGAGAGTGCGTACATGCAAAATATGCAGGATCTTCCACAGCTCAAGTATGAGAGTGCTTCTAATTTAAGCAATACAGATATGGAAAGGCTCAAGGAATGTGCTAGACTGGACAACGAATCTGTTGTGCTTGAGAGTGAAGCAATAGGTATGCCGTATTTTCCTGCTTTCTCTCTATATTTGTTCGGAGTTTTTTTCGTCTTTCAGTAATTTTAGAATGGGGTATCCAACAAGCCATTTGTTTGCAGAGAAGTCAGGTACATTTGGATCATATGCTGTACCTTTGAAGGAAGGTCATACCTCAACTGGATTAAGACTCAGAGAGGACAATGTTTCTGCTACAAAAATGGTTCAAGGTGAAGGTATGCAACCAGAAAGTTACAAAGGAGATGCTAATATCACTTCTGAAACTCACATCAGCCGTTATGGACTGGATGAACCCTCCAGTGGAGCTATTGACTTTATTGGAACCTTTGGTAATTGGCCAAAGTGCACTGCCGGACCCCCTGACAATAGAGACGATGGTACAAAGCACATGGGATCCACTCCACAACTGGAACTTTCTTTGAGGAGTTCTCTGGATGGTTCAAACAAGCAAGTGAACGATGAAAGGCCTGTGCTGAACCATTCTGATGCTTCTGCCTTTTCATGGTGAGTGTTCGGGTCCCTGTTTTGTTAAACTTGTGCGATGATGAGAAAAAAAATTAAATCATGCATCTGGGGTTTTCTTTTTTCTTTTGGTTTCCCTCGTTGTATGTCTAAAAATGCAGTTATCAATTTGTGAATGACAATTTATAGTGATTTTGATCTGAATAATAAGGAATTATATATTCATAGTGGCAGCTATTACAGTGGTAATTCTGTTGGCAGCAGCAAAGCTGATGGCAACAATACAATAATTTAAAAAAAAAATGGAATAACTTGGTGCTTAGGGAGAATCTTATTACCCTATGTAAGAACGGAAACAAAAATGGAATGACTTGTAACTTGTTTAAACATTGAATGCAAACTAGTGATTAGTTACTGAATTTTCTGATCAACCAAATGTTCTTTCATGCAGGTATAATAATAGCAAGACGTTGCAATCCTTTTTCCCATCATTTCCCATCACTAAATCGGAGGTTGCAAGTGAATCCCATGATAGCCAGGAAAACATGTCTAGCTTGGTTTCCGGTCAAACTGAGGAAGCTGATTTATCCTTTCCACGCTCCCAACTTGGGATGGTTCCTATCGCTGGGGCAATGTCTAATAATATTTGCGCTGCATACGGTCATTTTTTCCCATCCTTGTTTCATAAACAATCAGATGTAACCCCGACATGGAGTAGCAAATCGGCTTGCAATGGAGCACAATCCTCCTATCCTGTGATTTCCCCAAATCATTCCAATCCTGAAGTTTACCTCTCAGAAGAAGGTTGTCACCTGTCTGACAAGACTACCTATAAATCTATTGGCCAGACCGTGCATGAGCAGAACAACCAGGAGCAAATGGAGGAACTGAGACCTGGTTCGCCTGCTACTGGGCAAAGTGGCTGTAGTAGTTTAGGCAATGCTGTTGGTAATGCTATTGGTCGCAGTGGACATGGAAGCAATTGTAGTAGCACTAATGGAAATGCCACTCTGGCTGTGTCTGGTGAGATGGAGGCTTCTGAGAGTTTGAATGACAGTGGTCGTTCTGTTCATGAGGGATTTGGAGGAGCTGATCCTCTTCGTTCCAGCCAAAGGGAAGCAGCTCTGACCAAGTTCCGACTGAAGCGGAAAGATCGATGCTTTGAAAAGAAGGTATTATCATCGTCTTTAATTTTAGTAATCATCCTAATGTTACATTTGAGGGCTTTTGAAGAACACATTGTTGTTGCCATGTACAAGGAAAGCTCGGTTTAACTACATTTGCAATTATTATTCTCCAACAAGCTTTAGTACTTCCTAACCGACTCGGAAACTTCCACTTTAGATCGAATGTACCGGACACCTCTCACTTTTGAGCTGCTAATACCAAATCACCTAAATAACCCATGTCATAGAGGTGTTTCCAATCCTTAACAGCTAATGTCTATACGCAGGTCAGATACCAAAGCCGGAAAATACTAGCAGAGCAGCGGCCCCGGGTGAAAGGTCAGTTTGTGCACCGAGCACAAACTGATGCTCCAACTGCCAATGCTGTTGGTTTGTGACACCGAGTTTTGGCAACGTACCTGCGACTGCAAGTTAGTAGAAAGCGTGTGTGGTTGTGTGATGCAGGAATCTTTAGATACTGTTGAAGCTGCTGTGAAGAAGCACAGAAAGATAAAGTGGTTGCAGAAGACATGGGTTTTTGTTTTGGTTTTGGTTTTGGTTTTGGATATTAGAGGAGGTAGTGGTGTAAGTATGTAGGGATGCTACCTTAAAAGTGTCACCATCTGCTCTGCATAATATATGGTTTTTGGTTTTTGTATGAACCTCGGAGAGTGATTTGTAGTTAGAGGTTTAATGGTATGATAATTTGCATTAATGTGTTGGGTATATAATTTATAAAGGGCGAGTGTGTTCTTTGCTTAATTACATGGAGGTTAAATTGTTGTCGCATGATATTTTGTATCTACAAGGCTAATGTTTTCTTTAATTTTTGGTGTCTAATGTAGAAAGATTGTTGTTTTTAGGGTGTTTTTTATTTTTATTTTTTATTTTATTAAAAAGATAAAACGACATTACTTGGCTGCATACCTGAAGGAAATGTCCTTCTGGGCCACTAGTTTGGCTGCAAATAAGTAGACATGTTTTGCATTATTAATGGCTCATGTTAGTGATTAAGGACTTCAAGACCCAAAAATAGTCCCATTTTAAACACAGTGTATACAAGAGGTGTGGGCGGAGTTTAGTTTGTTTCGGTTTTGTAATAGAGAGACGAGCTAAAGGTCCACTTCTAACAATATTAATATAGTTTTTAACTTGTTAATTATTATCTGCATCTTTCTCAAATAATTTTTTTTTTATCTGTACAGTTCGACAGTTGTGGGTTTCTACCACAAAATGCCTCAGTGTTTGTTAGAGTGAGATTATAATATTTAAACTTTTATTTTCTCAAAGACACGACCAATGGGGGAGATATTACCATGTCCTCTCACGTGGGACCCAATTATTGGGTTAAACGTGAGATCCACACATCGGCAACCATGTGAAACCATAAGGACTCACCCAACACGTGGGGCCAAGGGGATCCACCCCTCATGTGGTAGTACGGACTTACTTCCGGACTCTTATACCCTATCAATTATCAAGGAGCGGGCCCATATTACCACATGATGGGTGGGTCTCTTGATTTTATGTGGTTACCGATGTGTGGATCTCTTATGTGTGACCTCTTAATTGGATTCCATGTGAGTGAGTGTCGAAATATCCCACGTCCCCTGGTGCTTCATTCAATCCAGCATCGCCTATATATTTAACTAATATATTATCATGTGCATTTCATTATTAGAAGAAAAAAAAATACATAACAATATTGTACGCATCAGAATCGATCGGTTTTCATCTGGTGTGTGTGTGTGTGTGTGTATATATATATATATACAGGAAACTATTATTAGTGTGGAGCCAAAAATAATCACAAGGCGACACGTGGACATTTTAGCAAAAGAGGACCAAACTACCCCTGAGGTACATCGAGACTTCTACGCGCGAGCAGCAGACAATCATCCTTCAATAAAGTCAAAAATGCTCCAAAGAGAGGTAACCAATTCAAAATCTATCTTACCAAATGTCCTTTTGCAAAATAACCTACAAAATAATATTAATTGGTTAATTAATGGATTAATTACCCAATTAATCCATTAATTATCAATTGAATTACCCAATTAATCACAAAATATATCCCATTCACCCTAAAAAAGAGGTAGTGGCCGGCCACCTCTTTTGTTCCTAGCTTTTCATACTTTTCTCCATCTTATTACCCTATTTACACAAATATTCAATTTTGTAACCTCCTATTTACTTCTTTCATACTTAATTAGCCAATAAATTGGCTAATTAAGCCAAAACCATAACCACCAAAACCCACTAATGGCCGGCCACACCATGAGGAAAATGGGCAAGCTCAATCCTATAAATAGGCACCTATTCTCACCAAAAAGTCATTCCATTCCTCTTGCAAAAAATCCCAAATACTATAAACACTCTTTCTCTCTAAAATTCTAACTTTGGCATCGGAGGTTCTTTGGCCAAAGCCCCCCCCATTCATCGTGGGCGCGTGAGGCTTTTGGCCTTAACCTAAGGTGCTAGTTGTTTTGTAGGTGCAAAATCATCCAAGATCGAGGAGGAGAAAATTTGCATCCACAAATTGGTGCTTTCATTGAGAGAAAGAAATCTACACTCGTAACAGACTTTCGCACAAAAAGGTTTTTTTCTCTAATTTCTAGTCCATTTGAATTTTTCATACGTTTTTATTATTAGAATTTTTTATTTTGCAAAGATTCTTTGATAAAACGTAAAAAGAAAAAGAAAAAAATACAATGGTTAGAAATTTAGAAAATTCCACGAGTGAAAATTCAAATATTCAAGAAATAGGACCGCGTCGATCCACGAGTTTGAATGTGACAATAAGTGGAGCGGCACCACCACCACGAGTTTCCACCACGGGAACCACCGCGGTGGCTACCATGGTAGCCCACCACGGCGAGGTCCATGGCGCCATCACCACGGCCCGAGCCGTGCCATCCAAGGTCACGGCCCAAGCCATGTTATTCCAAGCCCAACGCGAGCCCAATGCGTTGCCTAACGGAGCCTAAGCCTCGCACCCACGTGTGCCATACGCTAAGCAGCCCACTCTCGTGGCCCAGCCTGCTCTCACCGAGCAGCCCACATTCGTGGTCTAGCCTGCTCCCGCCGAGCAGCCCACTCTCGTGGCCCAGCCTGCTCTCTCCGAGCAGCTCACTCCCGTGGTCCATCATGCTCCCGCCGAGCAGCCCACTCCCGTGGCCCAGCCTGCTCTAGTGGCCCGTCCTACCCCCGTGGTCTTTCAAGCAGCCCAAGTCGGCCCAAGATTATCTTAGCCATCCGGACCTACCATCGAGCTGGGAGCATTCTCACCATATTTCTCCGCGGATTTGGTATTTCCCAACTCAAATCCCGCGCCCAGAGTCTACCACTCTTCCACTGCTCAAGGAGGCACATTCCTTCCAAGCTCTTCCAATCCAAATGGCGAACAACAGACGACCTTGGTAAACTAGCTCTTGCAGCGCACCAAGATGCAACGTGTCCCAAACGGGGTGTCCCGAAGAAGGACAAGGGCAGACGAAGAACCTCTCCAGCAGCGTCCCGGCAAGCAGCCACTTGACCAGCCCCGAACCGAGCGTTTGGGCAGAGTACACTCCCGATTGGGCCCTCGAGATAGCGTATACTCCCGTCTTAGCGCGCAGAGGAGCGTGCACTCTCGACTAGGCCTACGGACGAGCATGCACTCACGGTTGGGGCCACACTCCGATAATCAACATGAGTATACTTCCAAGCGAAGTGTTAATTCGCAGCTAGGTCCGCAAGAAGTATCCTCCACATCACGTCGGAGTAGGCAGCATGACGGACGGAGAGAAGCAGTCACTCGATCCGGCTCAAGTTCAACCAGCAGCCGGCGAAATCCCTCACCTGCTAGGAATCCACCACATGCACTGCTACCGCGGCATAGATGAGCCCAACACATAGAAGAGCAGCCTAGACCAATAGGTCAAAACTGGGGGCAGCCGAGAGCTCCACTACCCCAACAAAGGCAAATTCAGGAAGAAGTATAGAGAATCTTGACCAAGCGATTGCGTGATTTCCAACGCAACGAGGTCACCAACATAAGCAGGCAGAGCCTCCACACGAGTTTAGCATGCCACATTTCACATCCTTCAAAGGAGATGAAGACCTGGAGAGACACTTGAAGCACTACAGAAGTGCAATGATCCTCTATCGAAACAATGACGATCTCATGTGCAAGATATTCACCACTACTCTACAAGGCGAGGCACAAGATTGGTTCTACACCCTGCCGCCACAATCTATCCGGAGTTTCGACGAACTTTCTTTGGTTTTCATCAAAGAATATTCATCCTACCGCTCGATCAAGAAGAAGTCTAACCATTTGTTCAACATCAAGAAGAACCCAAAGGAGTCGCTTCGCGACTATGTGAAGAGGTTCAAAGCAGAGAAGGCAAGGATAGTCGGATGCAATGACTAGAGCAGCCTTCCAAAAAGGACTTCCACCAGACCACCCACTGTTCGAAAAATTGATCATGAAAGAAGATCTGACTCTGGCAGACTCTTTCGCTCCAGCAGAAAAGCACGCACTTTGGGATGAGGCTTGCTGATCCAGATTCAAGGACCGGAAGGAATACCTGACATCACCTCCCAACTATCCAAACCGGAAGCAACAGAAGACATATTCGCATGTTTGACGGTATCTGAAGCAGTAATAAGCTCTACCATCATACAAGAAGAGCTGGGGCCCCGACTACCTGTATTCCACAGTTCAAAAGCTCTCCTCGATGCTATAAAAAAAATTAGTTGTTGCAACTCGAAAGCTCAAGTTTTACCTTCAATCACACGCGGTCATCATCATGATGCACTATTCCGCCCAATCCAAACGCGCGATGATAAAGGCACACGAACACTAGAAGGACATAATCGGAAGTAATTTTTGTCCTCATCGCCCCAAAAGATTCTACATAAGAGCAACATGTACTGGCAGTTGAGCACCACCTCCTGCTGTGCGACACACGACCCTAGCCTACCCTTGCTCCATAATTCAACTCTAGAGTTGTCCAATACCGGCAGTTGATTATTTCCTGCTACGTATAACATGGCACCAGCTCCATGGCTCCCTACCACCCCTTCACGCCTAGCCTATGCAACACAACAAAGAGGCCCAACGACGCCCCGGAGGCAGCCGAGCGCACCTTAGCGGCACTTGCTCCCTCAATAGAGATTTCTGGCATTTGCATGTCGACGACTCATCTAACTACAAAGGCTTGGGAGCAGGCGTGGTCCTTGCCACTCCAGACGGTTCAATGCTTGAGCAGGCAATCACCTTAGGCTTCAAAGCATCCAACATCAAAGCAAAGTACAAGGCCCTACTAGCAGGCCTCCGGATAACAAAAGACTTGGCGGTGAAAAAGCTTGCAATTCATTCCGATTCCCAGCTAATCATCAACCAAACTACTGAGGAGTACGCGGCAAAACATCCAAGGATGACACAATACCTAGAGAAGGTACGCAAGCAACTTGAAGCATTTCAGACCTACACTCTCACTCAAGTTTCGAGGGTAGACAACGCCCACGCAAATGCGCTAGCCGGCTTAGGCTCTGCCTTTGACCATCAACTCAAACGCTCTATTCCGGTAGAGTATCTAGACATGCCGAGCATAGAAACGAAGCCAACAGTTGAAGTGTCACAGAGTCTAGAAAGCTCCAAATAAGGGCAGCACGCTACTATACATAGAATGGCATTCTCATCCGAAGATCCTTAAGCTCAATCCATGAATGCATTTGTGGAAACCACTCCGGAGGTCGATCCTTAGCACATAAGGCTCTTAAACGCAAGCTACTACTAGCCTACCATGCACAAAGATGCTAAGGAAATAATACAAAAGTACGACCGCTACGACAGCTGCCAACACTACAAGCCGGTACCAGCACTGCTAACCAGCGAGCTACATCCACATACGAGTCATTGACCATTCATGCTGTGAGCAATCGACCTGGTAGGACCTATATCACCTACTACTGGGGGCAGAGGCATGATGATCATGGCAATCGACTACTTCACCAAATGGGTAGAAGCAGAGCCCATGACAACCACGACTCAGACAGACATAGAGCGCTTTGTATGAGGGAACATCATTTGTTGATGTGGCATCCCTCAGTCCATCGTCACCGACAATGGCCCGCAATTCGTGGGCAAAGATTTGGCGAACTTCTTTCAAAGATATAACATCAAGCAGCACATGTCCACGCCGAGATATCCTCAAAGCAATGGGCAGGTCGAAGCATCCAACAAGACGATCCTCGACTGCCTCAAGAAATCCCTCACCAACAAGAAGGGAAAATGGCCAGACGAACTCCCCTGATGTCTATGGGCATATCGCACCACCAAGAGATGAGCAACCGGTGAAACTCCTTTCTCTTTGGCATTTGGCTCAGAAGCAATCATTCATCCAATGTCATCAATCCAAGTGTCATCGCTCTACTACTAAGCATTGAGCAGAACAATAAGGAGATGGCCACAAGCTTAGATCTGGCAGAGGAGAAGCGCGAGCAGATCATCACCCGCATCGCAGCCTACCAATAACAGCTCATCTCCAGCTAAAACAAAAAGGCCAAGGTCCGGCAATTCTAGCCTGAAGATCTAGTCCTAAGAAAAACCTTCATCACTACCCACATAGAAGGCTCCAAAAGATGGATAATATCTAGGAAGGTCTATACAAGATCAGCAGAGTAGGCGGCAAGAGTAATTACACCCTCGCCACCATGAAACGACAAAAAGATCAAAAAGCAGTGGAACGCCTACAATTTGAGAAAGTACCATGTGAGACCTCCCGCTACATCAAAAGCCGAAGACTCCAGCAACTCGATGGGCACCACCTCATAAGCCGAGGACTATCCAGTTGTTATGCAGTTCCTACTTTATAGCTAAGTTCTCGTTCGTTTCACTCGTTTTTCAATGAGGAACTCAGAAGTAATCACAACTTGGCTTGGCTGTATGTTTACAACAACTGATCACTCCTGCACTTCAAAAGAAGATCGCGCCCTTCTTAAGGACTCACCGCAGGAATTGCACCCCCCGAGGGACCAACCATGCTCTCCAGTGCGAGAGGGTAAACTAATTCCTCGACACCCACATGGGTCGACTCTCCAAAGTGGGAGGATAAACTCTACACTCCGAATATCCAGACGTGGATGAGCCTGGCTGCCCTAGTATAACTAGATGCACGATGGCTTGCGTCGGGATTCCTAAAAGTAGCCACAATGGTCTTTTTCAAGGCTTAGCTAATTGAAGGATTTTGGGTCTCTTGGCCTAATCCGCGGGGAACCGGGCCCTAGAGACGGAGGGGGCACATTACGCAGTACATCCGATGGACGGCTGCCCTGAAACCCTAAAGCTGCTACCGAGTGCACTAAGGTAGCCTACGGTTTCCAGAAGACTGCCTACGGTTTTCCCTTCGAGCAGTAAAACAGTGCTAGACTTATACAACCGCACATTCTTGAGAAAGGTTAAACAAGCTAGCGTGCATATACGAAGTTTTATCCACTGCCGACATGCTACGTAATCGATAAGCTTCACCTCTGCCAAGCGCAGAACGACTTGCACCAAGTCCTAAAGTGTTGTGATACTTGCTACGCAACCTACGGAATTGGAAAAAGCCAAGGTTAACAGCCTAGTGGTCACTTGTCTACTTTTGTAAGTAAGGCGTCCGGCTGCCGACCCTATGGCTAACAACTTTGCAAAGTTCTACACCAACACCTACGACTGCATAGGCTACGCGGCCTGTCTGCTTATAAAAAAGTAGCACGCCTGCCACTGGTCTATAAAGTCTAAAGGTTAGGGCATGAACAAAATAAGCGAAGATGGAGAAAAGCGAAGGAAGCAAGTTTATTAAATTTTCTAGCAAAATTGATAAACAACTAGTAAAGACCGAAGAAGTTCAAGCAAAGCAAAAAGCAATGAGGGAAACAAAGAAAATCTGAAAGACTACCTTGAAGACTACTCTTCAGCAGCTTGGATACTCCACGACTACTCGGTCACCACACCTTCAGCAGCGGCACCATCCGGAGCTTCACCCCGGCTGCACCAGCCTGGGCACCAACATCTCCGACTACTTCACTAATAGAGGCCTCAAAAGTAAAGGTGAACAAGTCTTCCGGAGGAATAAAGAAGGTCTCGAGACCTCGAGCCCATCATTCTCCTCGAGCAGACCAACACAGGACGCGTTGCAGCTCATCCACTTCCTTCTTCAGACTTTCGTTGATCTTCAGTACACCTTGAAGTTCCAACACTTGGGGTTCAAGCCTATCAACGATTCTCTTGAAGTGGATCACTTGATTATAAGCAGCAATCAACTCTTCATCCTTTGCATAAGCAGCGGAACGAAGCTCAGAAACGGCACGCTCAAAATCTTGAATCTGAGTCGAGGAATAAGCTTCAGCTGCCATAGTCATCGCCATTTCCTTGGCAGCCTTGCTATATCTACATCATAGCAAGCAGATCGGTCATTCTATATTGTGTCGTATTCTTCGCAAAGGAACTTGGGCAAGCAAACCTTTCTAACGCCATCAACAAACTTGGCACAAGCGTCCATGTCTTCAAGCAGATCTGGTTTCAAGAGCACACAGATCTCATCAGCCTCCCTAGAAGCAGGCTTAGTGGATTTCTCACAGCTGCCCACGCAAGCAGTCTCTTCCTTCCCAGCTGGCGAATCAGTCTCGGTAGCAGAGGAAGTGGGCCTTGACGCCACCTTAGCAACAGAGTCCATCTTATTGCTCTTTATAATAGCAAGCTTCTCCAAAGGTGAACCAGACTTGGCTCTCAACGGATGTCTTGATACAGACTTCGGCATTGGGGGCATGAAAGGACCTTTACATTGAGCATTTCTATCAGTAATTGTACAAGCCATTCTCGATATGGCCAGCGCCACATGCTCAGATCTAGCAGCCTCATTTCTCTTCCCATTGGAAGAAGTCATGTCAATCACAGACCTCTCGGCAGCAGGCGGACCCTCACAAGCAGCGGATGAAGTCTTCAGTTTTTCCCAACTGGCATCCCTTAAGCAGGCGGGAATATCTCTTTGTTTCACCTTCATTCATAATAGGCTACACAACAACGTTCAGACAAGCCAATGCATCAGCCTTGATCCTCTTTACCTCCTCTCTTCGGGAGCAGCCTACTTTTCTCTCGACAAAGATGACTAAGCAGCTAACGTTCACGGTACTCAGCAGAGGAGCTCAACCCAGCATTCTAGCAGGCAGAAGGTCTGCATGCCTAGCATTCCAGCAGCCCATGAAGCCCGCAACCTTCTCATTTCTCTCAATCGCCAGCTTGGCCCGCTTCAGGTCTAAGAGCCTAAAAGAATATGAGCCATACGACTACCCTAGCACTGCGCCCCAGCGCCTCAGTTCGTGACCCCAGCCGCTCAAGCTGCCCTTGGCTCTAGCCAAGCCAAGCAACCCAAGCAGTGGTCCCTGCCACAACACCTCCTCAACCCGTGCCGAGCCGACTCCTGGCCCCTGCCAGCCGACGTGTTGCACCACCCCGACGGCTGTCCCGCGACAGCACTATCCAAAAGAAGACAAGAAAATTTTTCTTACATCGGTGCGGCATGGAGAAGACGAAGAAATCAACGAAGACGATCCTTTGCATGGGCAAGATGTAGAAGATTGCTAGAGGAGGAGGAACAAATATCCTCTAAGCTCTCTCTCTCTCTTGTAGGGTAGAATAAATTGCTCTCCAAAGTTGATTTAATAACCCACTTAAGGTGGATTTAAATAGGCTTTGAGAGAAATTTATTTCC
The DNA here is from genome assembly GCA_036320875.1 of Cotoneaster glaucophyllus. Classification (NCBI taxonomy): domain Eukaryota; kingdom Viridiplantae; phylum Streptophyta; class Magnoliopsida; order Rosales; family Rosaceae; genus Cotoneaster; species Cotoneaster glaucophyllus. The sequence goes on from CM070062.1 coordinate 18,366,671, forward strand.
CTTTCCTAGTAGGATATAATTTCCTATTGAAGAGGGAATCTACATCAAAGTAGGAAGCAATCCTAAGTTTCCTAAAAGCAAGGAAATCTCTACACCTGCTGCCCTCTCCTGCGAGCAGCCCAACAGGTGTGGGGGCATTTCTGGAGCCAAAAATAATCACAAGGCGACACGTGGACATTTTAGCAAAAGAGGACCAAACTACCCCTGAGGTACACCGGGACTTCTACGCGCCAGCAGCAGACAATCATCATTCAATAAAGTCAAAAATGCTCCAAAGAGAGGTAACCAATTCAAAATCTATCTTATCAAATGTCCTTTTGCAAAATAACCTACAAAATAATATTAATTGGTTAATTAATGGATTAATTACCCAATTAATCCATTAATTATCAATTGAATTACCCAATTAATCACAAAATATATCCCATTCACCCTAAAAAAGAGGTAGTGGCCGGCCACCTCTTTTGTTCCTAGCTTTTCATACTTTTCTCCATCTTATTACCCTATTTACACAAATATTCAATTTTGTAACCTCCTATTTACTTCTTTCATACTTAATTAGCCAATAAATTGGCTAATTAAGCCAAAACCATAACCACCAAAACCCACTAATGGCCGGCCACACCATGAGGAAAATGGGCAAGCTCAATCCTATAAATAGGCACCTATTCTCACCAAAAAGTCATTCCATTCCTCTTGCAAAAAATCTCAAATACTATAAACACTCTTTCTCTCTAAAATTCTAACTTTGGCATCGGAGGTTCTTCGGCCAAAGCCCCCCCCCCCCCCCATTCATCGTGGGGGCGTGAGGCTTTTGGCCTTAACCTAAGGTGCTAGTTGTTTTGTAGGTGCAAAATCGTCCAAGATCGAGGAGGAGAAAATTTGCATCCACAATTAGCACTTTAAAAATTTCATTCACACTCCTTACAAATGTATTTTTCTTTCTAATTATGGAAAGTTTGGAGTGACAAATGAAATTTTTGAAGTACTAATAACAATTTTTTTTTCTCTCTCTCTCTCTCTCTCTCTATATATATATATATATATATATATATTTAATTAAGGGACATAATCAGAGTTGACAAAATTTTCCCTTCGTCGGATCCTGCCACATGGGCTCACACACCACCTATCTTGTCCAAATTCCAATGGATCGTTGACTTAAATTTAAGTTGAGTTTGGTTCTCGGAATAATCTTGGAAGCAGATATGAATCCTATATGACATAACCATATACAAGTTTATCATACATAATTGCTTGTTTTCATGAATTTTCAGATGGAACCACAAAATACTAAACATGTTCAGATTGCTGATATCCCTGGAGATGTTCCTGATGATGGGATTGGATCAAGCTCTCTGGATTCCATGGAACGTGCCACGGTTCTCACAGTAGATTGCACTGCAGAACAAGAAATTCCCTAGGTCATACTCTTAATGCCTGTAGTTGTGTTGTTGTAATGGTTATTGAAGTAACTGTTGGATGCCAAGCACTTCATATTTTCTCTTCACATTCCTGAAATCTTACCCCCTCCCCTCTCATTATTTGGACAGATGCATATTTGGTATTTTGGATTAGGGATGCAGATTTGGTAGATGTTTTGCCTTCATAACCTTTATAGTGAATGCTATAGCTCATGTTTAATTTTGTTGTTTAGAACTCGTTTGATATTGCTTTATAATTAAGCAGTCGCTTTGTAAAGCACTTTTGTTTTATTAGGAATATATTAAAAATTTTATCAAAAACTCAAGTGTTGCTTGAAAAAGTACTTGGAAGTGCTGCATGGAGAAACATATGACGTGTTTCTTCGGAAGTGACCCATAAACGCTTTTAACATTTTCTGCTAAAAATGCAGTGGAAGCACTTTTCTTAGATTTATTGGAGAATGACTTTTGCATATATACTTACAGCTACAGCACTAAGGGCTTCCTTAATATAGTACTTATTGGGTTGTTTTTGTGAATTTTCATATGGCACCACAAAATACTCAACGTGCTCAGATCGCTAACATTTCTGATGATGTTCCTCCTGACGAACATGCCACGTTTCGCTCCATAGAACTACAATTTTCCGGGACTCTACTGTTACTGGCAGCGGTATTTGGTGTTGTCATAATATTTATGGATGTATGCCTCGGCATTTTTGCCAAAAGTTTAACAATACTAACTGTTGCAGCACATTTGTGTGCTGATGTTGCCACATTGGCCATCTCGGTGTGGGCAGTTTCTAGCTGCGATGCCCCACCCAGTGAATCGCCTTATTACCGGCGGTTTTTAAGGATTGAAATTCTCGGAGCCCTACTTTCCATCCAACTCATATGGCTGTTCTCTGGGATATTGGTGTATGAAGGCATAGTGAAAACCATCGACAACACAGCTGAGGTGAATGCCATTATAATGTTTCCTGGTGGCCTAGTTTGTCTTGGGGGAAGTGTGATCATGGCCTTACTTCTGGACCACATAACCGTTGAAGGACAAGATGGTGATTTTCGTCACAGCGACGAAATGACAATTTCTAGTACTCGTAATGATTCTCATAAACGATCACATGATCATGATGCTGCTGATCAGCGTCGACCACTGTTGGATAAGCTTGCAAAAGACAGATATGAAAGGATAAGGCAGAGGTGCATAAAAGTACTCCGTGCACTTAAGGACTCCGTTCATGCTATTGCAGTACTGATTTGCGCGGCATTCATTTTGTACGAGCCTGAGTGGAAGGTTTTTGATTTGATTTGCACCCTAATTTTTTCTGTGACTCTTCTGTGGAAGACTGTCAAGATGCTGCGTAATGTACTTGATGTCGTGATGGGGAGGACGCCTATAGCGATTCATGTGAAGAGGACTTGAAAAGAAACTGTTAGAGATGGAGGACATGGTGGATGAAATTAATGAAATGCATATTTGGGCTGTCACAATGGGATAGCCCCCTTCTGGCTTGCAATGTGAAAATCAGACAATTTGATGGATTATATCAAAGAGCTGGATATAGCTTCAGCAGTGTCAATCTGCAAATTGATTGTTAGTAGGTTTGAAGGACAAAGATGATTGATTATAGAAGCCTTCCTTCGTGTGCATTGCCAAGATATTTTTCGAGATTTCTCTCTTCGTCCGCAACTTTTGATTTCTTAGTGTTTCCCCTTTCCCTTTTTTGTTTGTTGGTCTCTCTTTACTTGTTCATTGGACAATTTTTTTGTGGACATGATGTTCGTTATTTATTGAAAGATGGATTGTTGATATTGTGTCGAACAAACGTCATAACATTAGTAGATAACATGTCAATAACTAAATATATCGATGTGTTATTGGTAAAATAACTGACACTATTAATACTAGCCTCTCTGCACGCACTCACGTGCGTGCGAGAGACATTTTTTTTATCACGGGCGTTACGCGCCCCTAAAGTTGTCTTGCATTAGTTGTTTTCAATTTGTTCAATGAGCTATTTTGACAATTACAATGAAAAACAACTAACGTAAGACATCTTTAACGGCATAAACCTTTGTTAGTATTGCTATTCCAGTAGTGCAAGATGAGCAGTAGAGCCAATGTCAAAACTTTAACAACTCTCAAATCTAGCTTTCAGAAATATAGAAGACTATTTTTTTTATGACTTATGGGAATTTCCCAAATGGCATTATGTGGTGGGAGGCTTTTAAAATATAACGTGGAAGCCGCTTTCTTCGACTTTGTTAATTTTCATTCTCACATTATAGGAATTCAATATACTATAAGGACACTGAGCCTTACCTTAAAAAACATGAAATTTCATCTTAAACCCGAAGAACACAAACTAAATGAGTACCGATTAAATTACTTAAACAATCATGATAAACAAAAAAGAAGAGAAATATCAAAAAAAACTTTCAGTGTAACCCAATAGAATTACCGAGAAACTTTGCAGAGCATTGAAAGTTATTTTCCAAAGCCCAATGTTCAACCTAGGTCTTTAATCTGCAGAAAAGAAATCCCCTCAAACTGTTAATTTCAACCTTCAAAAATTTCGTTGCCTTACCCTCAAAAACATGAAATTTCATCTTAAACCCCCCAAAAACACAAACTAAATGAGTACCGATTAAATTACTTAAACAATCATGATAAACATAAAAGAAGAGAAATATCAAAAAAAAACTTTTAGTGTAACCCAATAGAATTACCGAGGAACTTTGCAGAGCATTGAAAGTTATTTTCCAAAGCCCAATGTTCAACCTAGGTCTTCAGTCTGCAGAAAAGAAATCCACCTAAACTGTTAATTTCAACCTTCAAAAATTTCAACAATGATTTCGTCAAATCGGTTTTTGGCCGAAGCAAGATACCAAGGCCTCTGAATACTTAAAATTTAAAAAAGAAAGCCAGAACTAAGGAAGAAAGCAACACCAATACTGGCTCATGTGATTTGATCCTCTGGTAATCTATGAGATGAGTATGGCAAACAAAAGATTATGTTTGTATCCATTTAAAGAGTGACTCTGTAGATACCCTCCAAGTTAGATAAATGTCAATTTGTAGCAAATTAAATCAGAGTAATGTTAAGCTTGACAGGATGAAAACGTTTGAGGTTGAGAATTGATAATAAAAGATTAAGATTGAGTAAAAGATTAAGATTGAGATATACCTTAAACCGTATACCTGGCTTTGGCTGTAATTGCTGGTGATGAATGCTTCGGAGGCTTTTACCTTTCACTCGCTTTTTATTCCAGTAGCCACAACAAACATTCAGACTCCCTACAAAAACCATTCTATTTCAAATAATCACATAATATCTTTGGCCTTGTCTTCTTAACCTGAAATCGTAATCTTACAGGAAAAAAGAAACCCATGTTTGTTATGGTCAGAATTTGCATTATTATTTGAGATAATCAAAGAAAAATCAAAATCTATCTCCAGCAAATTTTTCAATAAGCAATGAAATCAATTGGGTAATCTATGAGAACTCAACTAAATTGACCAAAAAAAAATCAAGGATTAAACTGGTAAAATTAGTAGATGTGAAATGATAAACTAAAGAATAATAGCTAAATTTTTTTTACCAATGATAGGCTAATCTGCATAGATATTAAGGGTACAGGTACTCTGCTGCTCCCTTTTTCAGATCTTCGACTCTGGCAATTGAAGTCAAATACAAATTATCATCTCTTTGAGGTTATTTCTCCTATTAATACAATAAATACAAAACCCTGTAATGATCAAACAAATAAAAATAAAAATAAAAAATTGAAAAACCAAAAAGTATATACCTCAGGATTAAATCGATGGTGGTTTGGAGAGGATAGATAGTTAGATGGGAGGAGCTCGTGACAGGAGGTTCGGCTGGCGGTGGCCGCGGAGGAGAGAGAGAGAGAGTTAGTCACATCGGCTCGTCTCTATCTCTATAACTATAATGGGGATTAATTCTAGTATTTGAGTTGTTCTTGCTCCAGAGACCAGGATCTCGTAGTGGGTTTTAATTCTATCGGCATGGCAAGATAATAGGGTTTCAGTTTTGCACGGAAGTTTCTATCCTTTTTATTTTTCGTGTTTTTTTCCTTTTTTTTCCTGAAAACTGCCGAACGTGGTTGAAGTTGTGTCTTCCACGTTTGTGCTTTTAAATTTTTTCTAATAAAATTTTCTTTCTTAAAAAATGAAATATAATTTTTTTTCTGACGAAATTAGCCTTGGGGGTTTTATATGTATTTTTTCAGTCAGTTTTGATTTTTTTTGTTTGGAGGGCTTTTTAGTCCTAAATTTTTTGGTGAAGCCTTTCGACACCAAATTGTTCTTCTGGCTTTCTAATATTAATTAATATTAAAGATAAAGATTCGCTTTCTATATATGTAAATGATGTCTGGAAAAATGATGCTAGGATTTACAATGAAGATTGAGCAAGAAGTACAAGCCTTTTTATGCTCATTTCTTTTCTATGGATCTTCCCCCACTTTCCATCTAAGGACGACGTGCTCTCTACGATACATGCAGATAGCGACATTCGAAAGTTCCAACGGCCAAGAATTCTGACGTATACTATGCATGCTCCGAGGCATACTAGAAAAATCGCTACAATACTTTCTTTGCAATGTTTGCATTGTTCTTTTTCTTCAAAAAGGTAAGAAATTTTGTGTACGTAATGGTAATTAAACCAATTTGAATCTTACTACTACTTGGATCTCCAAGTTTTATTGGTTGAAGCTTACCCATAATACTCTCAACACCCAAAGAGATTATTTTTTCAAGCTCCAATGTCGAACCTGCCTTCTCCTTATTATCTGGTCTTCTTGGTACCAAAACGAAAACCTAGAATTCAGAACTTCTTCTGAGTTTTTATATCTTTGCGGGGAGGAAAAAAAAAAAAGAAAGATCTAAACTGGGTGGTGGCTTTTACTAAAATTGGTTTGGTTTAAACTGTTGGTTTAACATGATCTTCGTTTGAGGAACTGTCGGAATCCTGATTTATTTCAAGTGTTTTTGGGTTGTATTCTTGTCTGACAGGTTGTTGGGGTTGTAGTTCTCCTGCCATCTTAGGTGTCATTGACCTTAGTACTTGTGTTGAGTGCCCCAATTTTTGGGGCCATGCTTGTTTGTCAATTTGTTGTTAAATTAGAATCTTAATGCCTGAAGAAAATATGTGAGGTGTGAAGAGATGCTACCCTTATCCACCGAACTAAGAATGCAATAGAAGACCCAAAATTCACAAGAAAAAAACAGACCAAAAATCCCCAATATTTTGTTTTTAGTTCTAACAATGATTTTGTCATGTGAATGCTAATAAGGTTTGATTAATGATTTAATTATGCACATAACCTACACAATATGTTTGTATATATATGGCATATGGTAAGAATACATTACTGTCGCATGTATAATGTAATATAAAATGTTTTTCTATTTGGTGCTATTGTAAGCTTCTAAATGTCTTATTTATGTGTTTCTTTATGTAATTAATTAGAATATGAACACTCTTCAAACAAACAAAAAAGAAAAAGAAAAAGAAAAAAGAATATGAGCAAATTTTAAACTTCTTATCTTATATGTAGCATTTGTTACACGTTGACAATGTCAATACAAGTGATCTCACTTAAGACAATGCCAACCAATGTCATCAATATTCATTATCCATTGATGCAAGGCGATCTCACAAGCGATTATTGTGTATTTGAGCTTGCAAAACAAAACTCAAAGGAAAATAATAGCGTAAATTATAACTCGTGTTGAGCTGTTGACAACTATAAATAGTAACTCTCCCAAACTCATACATATTACATTATTGTAAATATGGATGCCCATGCATGCCTTGTACGTGAGTAAATGCAACAAATGGATGGTGAATTTGGTATACAACTCACCTATACCACATTGCTTGATATGTAGCCCTAATGTTTAATTTGACCGCCCTTTTTGCATATAATGTATCTAGGAAGACTTTGCTCGATGCAAGTTACCAACAAAAGTATGTGTAGGTGAATTATAACGAATATATGGGATTAAGTTAAATGAAGCATGGTCAAAATTTGGATTAAGTTATACAATGGAACAACCAAAATATTTGACATAAAAGTTGAATTTAAAATCTCCCACATCAAATCATAATCGTAAGACGTGGCCCCTTCGTTTTTTTTAGAGAAAGTTAAGGATTGAGAGGAACACCTCTTCAAGATACTTTGGCTTCGTGGCCTATACACACAATTTTGTGTTTGGTGATCGAAATCATTCATATTATAAATCATTCTATAAAAATTATCTCTACAAAAAAAAATCAAATAAAATAAGATCGTTTAGTCATCAAAATGTAACAAAAACATATGGACAAATTCGATAAAAGCATTTTTCATTTAATTGATTAAATAATCTTGATTTTAATTAATTAGGAGGGGATGTGAAACAAAGATGCAGATCAAATCATAACTAAAGATGAAGATGCCACATCATGACTAGAGTTGGTTATTAGTTGTTTTAAGTTTGTTACAAATATAATTAGTTTGGTACACAATGTAATTAGTTTTAGATAGTTAACTGTTAATAGCCAAAAGGCTGTATATATGTGATTGTATTATTCATTAATGTTTAATGAGAAAATACATCTTTCTTCTTCTTTAAGAAAGCCTCTCTCAAGAACTCTGAGTTTTTATATGGTATCCTTCGCCTTTTGCCTCACGGCCGATTCGATCATCACTTCCGCTTCGTTTATCTGATTCTCAACGATCTGTTCTTGTAATTCTTACCTCTGACTGCCATGACTTCTCTGTCTGATGCTTCTTCTCCTCATGCATCTCTTCATAATTCGACCCCAAATCCCTCGACAAACCTTAATTTGTCGAATTCGTATGCTTATCTCACAATTCAGAACATAGGAAGCATGGTTCCAATTAAGCTCAAGAGATCTAAATATCTTCCATGGCGTGCTCTGTTTTGCACCGATTCTCTAGCGATACAAACTTCTCGGCATTGTTGACGGTTCTAAGTCGTGTCCACCGCCATTCCTTCCAAATCGCTCCATTAATCCAACTTTTGAGATCTGGCATGAAAATGATGAAAATCTTCTGATTTGGCTCAATTTTACACTCTCGAAAGATGTCATTCCTTTCATTGTTGGTGTGTCTTCCTCTCGAGATCTCTGGATCAAGCTTGAGCAGCATTTTGGCCAATCTCCGAAGCTCACATCCATCAACTTCAGTCTCGTCTTCAAGCAATTCAGAAAGGTACTTAATCTATGGCGGATTATCTTCAACAACTCAAAGAAATCTCTGATTCTCTCTTTGCTGCTGATGCATCTATGTCCGAGCGAGATTTAATGGCGTCTACTCTTGTTGGATTACCTGATGAATTCGAATCATTCATTGATTCTGTCATGTTACGTCTCTCTTCAACATCTCGCCGTAAGAAACTTTCTTCCTCCAGCACTGAGTCTTTTTAGGCATTTTTTGTTCAGTCTCAACCGCCTATTCTTCCAACTCCACTGCCTCAAGTTTATGCTACACAACCTCAATAGTCTTTCTGATTCAACAACAATCGTGGACACAGAGGCAATTATCGTGGTCAATCCTCCAATCGTAGTCATCAGCAAGGGTTTCACAACTCTTCATTTTCTGGCACTCATGTTCCTTGCCAAATTTGTGGCTCTACCAGTCATGAAGCCATTGACTACTTTGATCACATGAACTGACATTTCAGGGAAGATTTCTTCTGCAAATCTTGCAGCAATGTGTGCACACTATACCTCCAAGCCTTCCACCCCTTGGCTTTTGGATTCTGGGGCTACATCTTACATCACTAATGATATTGCCAACATTTCTTCATCAACACCGTACACTGGAGATGACAAAGTTTATGTCGGTGATGGTAAAGGTCTCTCTAAACACCACATTGGTCATTCTTCTTTGCATTCTTCTAATGCTAATTTTAAGTTGAGCATTGTGCTTCATGTTCCTAAAATGAAACATAATCTGTTATCTGCATACCAATTTCTGAAAGATAACTACTGTGCCTTAACTTTTGGATCTTCTCATGCTCTTGTTAATGCTCAAGGTTCAGTTACACTCTAGCACAGCAGGTTGGGCCATCCTTCCTCTACTATATTTCGAAGAGTAATCTCTAGTAATAAGATTGCCATTCAAGGTACAAAATCTATTGATTTCTTTTGTTCCAAGTGTGCTATAGCTAAAAATCATAAACTGCCATTTGGATCATCAACTACATCAACCTCTCATTCTCTTGAGCTATTACATTGTGATTTGTGGGGACCAGCCCCTGTCACTTCAATAAGTGGTTTTCGATATTATTTTCTCATAGTTGATGATTTTAGCAAATATAGCTGGTGTTTTCCTTTAAAGACTAAATCAGAGGTGTACTCTACTTTTGTACTGTTCAAAGCTTATGTTGAGAATATTATTGGCAATAAAATCAAGATCTTAGGTTCAGACTCAGGGGATGAATTTACAAGCTTATAGTTTAAATCTTTTCTACGTACTCATGGTATTGTGCATCAACTTAGTTGTCCACACACACCAGAACAGAATGGTTGTGTGGAGAGGAAACATAGGCATCTTGTTGAGACAACTCAGACTTTGTTAGTTGAATCTAGTGTTCCTCATCACTATTGGGTTAAAGCTTTTACCATTGGCATTTATCTCATCAATAAGCTGCCTATATCTGGAAATACTGAATCAGCCTGGGAGTTGTTGTTCCATAAGTATCCAGATTATTCCAAACTTAAAGTTTTTGGTTGCAGTTGCTATCCATGGTTAAAACCATATATCTCATCCAAGCTTGATGGAAAAAGTAAGAGATGTGTTTTCTTGGGCTATAGTTTACAACACAAACGTTATAGATGTTTGGATTTGGACACCAATAGGGTTTATATCTCAAGGCATGTCACATTTTATGAGGGTACCTTTCAATTTAAAGATGTCAAGTCTGTTTCATCCTCTGTTGATGATTCTCCCTCTCTGTCCTCACCTATTGATCTCCACTTTTCTATGCCCACATCACCTATATCCACTACACTTGTGCCTCCATCACCATCCTCCTCCACTGCTCCACAACATAGTGCATCTTCATAATCTGTGCATTCGTCTTACTCTGTACCTATACACCAACTTATGCACTCTTCTTTCTCTGCACCAAATGTTCATCCCATGGTTACTCGATCAAAAAATGGCATTTATAAACCCAAAGTCTTCACTGCTACCAAGCATCCACTTCCTTCCTCCACATACTACATTCCTAATACTTATCTTCAAGCCTCTAAGTCTGAAAATTAGAGATTGGCAATGCAAAATAAATTCAATGCTCTCATATCTACTGGTACTTGGACTTTTGTTCCTTCCTCACCCTCTCAAAATGTAGTTGGTTGCAAGTGGGTTTTTAGAATTAAATAGAAACCTGATGGTTTTATTGAGAGATATAAAGCAAGACTTGTTGCTAAGGGTTTTCACCAAAAGAAAGGTATTGACTATAAAGAAACCTTTAGTCCAGTTGCCAAGCCAGTCGCTATCAGGTTTCTGTTATCATTTGTTGTTCAATTTAACTGGTTTTTCAATCAACTGGACATAAGCAATGCATTTTTGCATGGTGAATTAAAGGATGATGTTTTCATGACATAACCCCCTGGTTTTCAAGATGCCAACAAGCCACATCATGTTTGTAAGCTCAGAAAGTATCTCTACGGGTTTAAACAAGCGCCAAGAGCTTGATTTTGACAAGTTATTTCAAGCTCTCAAATCTTTGGGATTTAGTCAATCTTCCTTTGATGCTTCTCTATTTGTTCTTAAAGCTCCAACTCTAGTTATAGTACTAGTCTATGTTGATGACATTCTGGTTAGTGACCCTGATTCTAATATCTGCAACCAGTTTATAGCCAAGTTAAGTACTCTATTTCCTGTCAAAAATCTGGGGCCCTTGCATTACTTTCTGGGTTTAGAAGTCCAAAGAACCACTGATGCTATGTTTCTTCATTAAAGCAAGTACTTGTTTGATCTGTTACAGAAAACAAACATGGCTGGAGCTAAACCATGTTCCACTCCCCTTAGCTCTACCAAGTGCTCAAAGATTTTGGTTTCCCTCTATCTCACAAACCCACTCTCTGGTGTGATAATATCTCAGCTATATCATTTGGATCCAATCCTATATTTCCTGCTATAACTAAGCATTTAGAGATTGATTATCCTTATATCTGCGAGTTAGTGCTTGCAAACTTGGTTGCAATTCAGTATGTTTGTAGCCAGGATCAAATTGCAGATATTCATACCAAAGCCTTATCTAAAAGCAGGTTTATGTTTTTGTAGTCCAAGCTTTCTCTTGGAACATTTGATTCTTCCAAGTTTAGCTTGGGGGGTGTAAAGATGAATTATTAGTTGTTATAAGTTTATTACAAATGTAATTAGTTTTAGATAGTTAACTGTCAATAGCCAAAAAGCTATATATATATATATATATATATATATATATGTGATTGTATTATTCATTAATGTTGAATGAGAAAATACATCTTTGTTCTTCTCTAAGAAAACCTCTCTCAAGAACTCTTAGTTTCTATAATAACCAACGCCATTAATTAAGGTTTCCACTTGCTACAATCCAAGAAGACCAATCTAATATATTTCTTATATAACAATCAATATTCATAGTAATCCACCATCCTCGAACACTAATCTAATAAATTTAAAATTTCTATGAATTTTCATTAGAAAAATAAGTAAATATTCTAAAAGAACTATCCGTCTGTTTATATGTGTCATGAACAGAGTGGACGAATCTTGCCATGCCCTCGAGAAACTGAGGCCCACGTCACCTCTTCTACTACTCCAAGTCTCCAACTGCAATACGGAGTTTGTTTGACTCAAGTTTTTTATTTGCTCTATTCTCTCCCTCTCTCTCTCTCTCTCTCTCTATACTTGTTGTACAAAGCCAACAAGTCTTCTGGTCCCTTGGAACATCTGGTGAGGGCTATAATTGTAATTTCATTGATGCAGTTGAATTTGATAAGGCCCTCCGAAGCTCTTCCAGTCTGCCCTTGAAACCAAGGTATTAAATATCGGTAATATCGGAAATATCGATAGTCCGGAAACACGGAAATATCGATGGAAATATCGGGATAATATCGATATCGATAAAATTTCCATGGAAACCACGGAAATTGTAAGAAAAACTTGGAAATTTTTATTGAAACTTTGCAGGATGTTTATTTAGTCAATTATCTATTAGTTTATCACAAAAAATTGAAAGGAAATGCATTGCATGATGGATTTAACATTATCAAGTTGATTATATAGCGAGCTGGCAAACATTGTGAGTGTAGAAAATATATAGTAATTAATGAAAGAAGTTTAAACACACCAAAATCATTTATATATAATGAATTAGTGCAATATTTTACACTTTATACATTACATGGTAAGATACATGAGCGACTTAGTACCACATAGAGTTCCGATATTTCCGATATTACCGATATTTAATACCTTGGTTAAAATTGATAAAACTTATCCTTTTTAATTCAATCAAGTTGCTCACAAACTTTTCTTCTGTTTTCTTGAATATATCTTAAAAATCCAATATTCAACATAAAAACGAGGCCACATGGTTTCCATTTGTTCCGTATCATTATACTCATCACTCATCACCACGTCCAATTTCTTGACTTGTAGCTAGAATGACATATCAAAAATATCTTCTGCAGTAGTAACTTATAGAAAACTGAACCCATTCAAAGAGTCTGTCTCCTTCTCTCTCCCTCACAAGAACAGACTTGCTTCCTTCTCTCTCCTTCTCTCCGTCTTCGTCCTCACGAGTCACTCACTCACAAACAAATCAGAGAGTCACTCACTCACTCACAGACTGTCTCTTTCTCTCTCCCTCGCAAGAAATCAGAGAGAGAACAGACTCAGTGACTCGGTCTTCGTCTCCGTCGCAGTGACTCAGTGACTCAGTGACTCACAGACTGTCTCCTTCTCTCTCCCTCGCAACAAATCAGAGAGAACAAATCAGATCTCCTCTGTACTGCACCATCAGTGACTCGGTCTTCGTTTCCGTTAATGGATTCTTCTCTGCCTCGGTCTCTCCGTCTCTGTCTCTCTCTCGGTCTCTCCGTCCGTCTCCTTCTCTCCCTCCGTCCGTCTCCTTCTCTCCACCACAGTGAGTCCGTGACCTCCACCACAGTGGCTATGGTGTTGTTTTACAGTCGGCCGGAGCTGTAGAAGCTCCGGCGTTCTTCTCCGAAAAGGGCTTTTAAAAAAATATCGCGATATTTCGATAATATCGCGATATTATCACGAAAACCCTTTGGATAGTTAAAAAAATATCGTTGCCCCGAAAAAACGATAATATCGCCGATATATCGGCGATATTATCGATATTTTGGTCCATGCTTGAAACACAGAGAGAGTCTTTTGCTAGTGGAATGCCATAAGTGCCTAAAGCTAAAAAGGTACATTCTTTCAATTCCTTAATTCTATTTATATATGTGTGTGTAACTTTCTTTTTTTTGTGCATATTCTTCACTTTCTTGAAATGGATTGATGGTGTGATAGGGTTTTTCACCAAAGATAGCTAATGGGGTTCTTTTATTTCCTCATTTATTGTGTTCTGATGAAAATTTGAAATGATAGCACTTGTTAATCTGTCTTTTGGGTTGTGATTTCCAGATTTTACTTTGATGTTGTTCATATGTCTGATTGGTGTCTGCTTAGAGTCTTCAGACAATAGTGAATCTGAGACCTTTCATAATCTGAATGTTACGAACTAGTAGCATTCATGTTTGCAGTACATCTGCAGCAACAACTTTGTCAATTTGATGAATAAATCAGGTCATATAATTTGTTTTTGGTTCCGAGTTGATGCTACGAAGTCCTCCTAGAAATCGGTCTAGACAATCTAAGATGATTTTTGAAACTTGCTCCTATAGTTTTTGGTTTGGCTAAATTGCATTCTTGACATTTCATGGATTGTGAGTTTTCCGGTCCATACTAGATGATGAAAATGAAACTATAGCTGGTGAATTTGAGTACAAATGAGCTTCACTGGTCTATTGAACTATGTTAGGGCTGTGAGAAATTGGGATTTGGGGAGAGATTGCATCTTTTTTACATTCTATGGCTATTTCAATTTTTTTAATGTAGAAATTAAGACGAAAAGATGGCTTCGGAAGCTACTATCAGTTAGAAATTTTATGACCTTGATCCTCAGAAAAGTATTTTGGCAGGTTTTTCTGCCTCCTGAGATTGCTAAGGACAGTAGATACTAGATAGTGTGACTAGACCATTGCTGAAGAAATGAAAACTATGGATCAGAAACCATGTTTTTGCTTTCAGGAAGCTCGTAAACATTTTGACCTAGGAAGTTTAACATGCTTTTGTTATGTTTCGAAAAGTAGGGATGTTGATAAAGATATAGTTTGTAATTCTGGGGTTATGAGATTCTAGAAATCTGTTTACATGAAGGATAATATGTGTCCGTCAAAGAGCGTTTTGTATTCTCTAGGATGACTCATTACTCATTAGGTAGGAATTCCAATGGTTGAATGTTGAAGCCTATAATTGTAGTGGCCGCAAACGTTGTAAGTCAAAGCCAGAAAAATGATAGATGCAAGTCTTTGAAGAATTCCTTACAAATCTTTCCTTTCACGTCTTTCACTGGTTTTTATAGACTGTGTTATTCTTGGTAAAAAAACTTCATCGTATTACCGTGTTCGAAAGAGATTTGAGGACACATACAAGTGTAATTATTTACAAATTTGGATACACTTCATTTGGTCTGTGCTAATCAATGAACTTCTTTGTTGGCTCATAAAAGTGAAGTAATGGAATCATATTGTGGTTTTTTCTTTGTGCAATTTCATAACATATTTTGCATACTGGCTGCACTAAGCATTCACTCATATTACTTGTGTTCTTTTTGTGGATTATCATATGGAACCACAAAATATTCAACATGCACATGTTATTGAAATCGATCTGGATGTTCACGATGGTGAAATGAGTAATAATGGGAGTAAGATTTGTGGGGAAGCACCATGTGGACTTGCGGATGTTGGATCCAACCCTAAAGATGCCAAAGAACGATCAGCCTCCATGCGCAAGCTTTTAATAGTAGTGGTACTTTGTGTTCTGTTCATGGCTGTTAAGGTAGTTGGTGTCATTAAAGCCAATAGTTTAGCAATATTGACAGATGCAGCACATTTGCTTTCAGATGTTGTAGCATTTGCCATCTCCTTGTTCTCTTTGTGGGCGGCTGGCTAGGAAGCCACTCCCCGTCAGTCTTACGGGTTTTTTAGGATTGAAATTCTTGGTGCCCTGGTTTCCATCCAGCTCATATGGCTGCTTACCGGGATATTGGTATATGAAGCCATAGTTAGAATGATACATAACACAGGTGAGGTGAAAGGATTTCTAATGTTTCTCGTTGCCGCATTTGGTCTAGTGGTTAATATAGCTATAGCCATACTGTTAGGCCATGATCATGGACATGGACACAGACATGGACACGGACATGATCACGGTGATCACAGTCACAGAATGACTATTTCTGCTCATCATCATCACCACGATCATGCTCACGAGAAACAATCGCATGGTCATGATCATGAGGAGCACTCACATGATCATGAGTACCCTCGCACTCATGAAGATGATCATGAACACCACCATGCCGACAAGGGTCATGTTGAGCCACTGTTGGATAAGCCAAAAGATGGGCAAGTAGAGAAGAAGCAACGGAACATAAATCTACAGGGTGCTTATCTCTATGTGCTTAGAGACTCGGTACAAAGTATTAGGGTAATGATTGGCGGGGCAATCATATGGGTCAAGCCGGAGTGGAAGATAGTTGATTTGATCTGCACCCTAATTTTTTCGGTCATTGTTTTGGGGACAACTATTAAGATGATGCGGAACATACTTGATGTCCCGATGAAGAGCATGCCGAGAGAGATTGATGCAACAAGACTTAAAACAAGATTGTTGGAGATGGACGAAGTGGTAGCAGTCCATGAGCTGCATATATGGGCTATCACAGTGGGGAAAGTCATGCTGGCTTGCCATGTGAAAGTTAGACCATAAGCAAATGCATACATGGTGCTGGAGGACGTAATAGCTTATATCAGAAGGGAGTATAACATCAGCCATGTCACGATCCAAATCGAGCGTTAGCTGTCTTTCCAAAGGGCAAGATTATAGGGGAAGAATTGATTATGTATATGGCTGCATATACTCTTCTTAGAAGGGTTTTAGATTTTTTGACATCAAGATTGTGGTATTTAGGCAGGAAATTGCTTTCATTTCCTCCCTTTTATCTATAAAGATGTATGTTTGGTGCTAAGCACTTGATAGTTTGAATTGAAGATGTAGATTCCAATAGCGGAGCCCATAATTATTTTGTGGTTTGATTAAGCTAAAATTATACTACGAAATAAAATGTTTAAATTTTTTTGTTATCTACATAAAGTTATATAATAATACACGTGAAACTTTCAAATTAGACAACATTTAACACAAGTTTATATGATAAATTATATTATTACTAGATCTATCAAAAAAAAATGTTCAATTCAAAATTAAAATTTCAAGCATAGACTCTTAAATTCAAATAATAAACAAATAAATTAATTAAGAATAAAGTGGTAAAAAACTTACTAATTGATGAGAGAAATCAGTGGGACTTTGACACACCCCGACCGGAGTCGAGGCGTGCTGGCCGTCACGTGAGGGTGACGTAGCCAAGAGTGCAAAATAAGTAATTAAAAATATGAACAAATTAAGACCAAACTAACACTTATTTAAACTAGAGATAAGTAAGCATGCGGAAGTGGTCAAACTCAAGTTACAAATATCCAGAGCATAGGTAACATAAAGGTGCAGACGAACTGAACAGGTACTAAATACACAACCAAAGAGAAAATAACCCTACATTAATTGATGGAGTGTTAGAACCGCCGATTAATCCTCGGGTGCCACAAAGGAGGACAACTATTTAGGACCTGGAGGGGCAAAAAACATAAGGGTGAGTGGGCAAAAACAAAGCTTTAGAAAACACATTTCTCATTTCTGAGAATAAACCATCATTATAAAAATTGTATAGTTTCCAGAAAATAATACTACATACTACGAAGATGAATGCACAAGGGCTCTGAAAACAGAAGCATGCCATGCCACCATATCTCAGCAATAATAAATGTAAGCCAGGTGTGAAATCAATCTAAACTATCATGCCAGTTGGAGTCACCTAATGTGACCTGTACAACAGGCTGGGTGTAAATAGGTACGCTCTAGTGCTACGATCACGTGATGGCTAACGATAAATCGCGGGTCACCTATGAGTCGGAACTGCCTATTGCAGTTTGTACGATAGGCTAGCACCTACTTAGATCCAAGGCAAGCGTGCAGTGCGGGAGGTGAACATCACGTGAAGGACTGTGCCCTAGCCCGAGCTGGGAGCACTAACACTGGGGTGTAGCAATGATGAGCTCCAAATGAATATATGTATGCTCATATAATGCAACCATTTCAACCACATAATAACTCACCTGAACTTATCTGCACCTTCATATGATCATTTGACATAATCACAAATCCCATCGTAATGCAATATTTAAATATAACACATTTAAATCATGGCCTGCTATACATAATCAATTTAAAACATTTCTGGAAACCGTAATATATATATATATATATATATATATATATATGAAAATAAATGCCCACTCACTGATATGTCGAAGGATCGTAGCCCCATAGCCTCGCTTGTCCGTGCTTGTCCTCGGGGTATGTCTCCCCTATATGCAAAACAACTATTTTTAGTTAATTAAATAGCACATACACAAGAATCTAGGAATAATTTCTCATAGTTTGCTCAAATGGAAGGTTTGAATATACGAAAAATGTTCTACTCAAGTCACGGACCCGCACGTATAAACCACTCGCCGGCCGGAGGCCGGACGAGCCCTTACACGTCGTCCAACCCACGGCCATACGCGCGGCCAAGCGCAGGCACGTGCACCACATGCAAGACGGAAACCCTAACGGATGTTAGGAATATTCTGTCAGAATAGACGGAATATTCCGTTAAATGGTACGGCTTTACCTCATTTCTCAACCAAAATCCATGAAATTTATATGGATTTAAAGCTCTTAAGGAGTAGAACAAGTTTGTACCTCTTAAAAATCCAAAATCAAACGAAAAACAGCCTGAAAATCCCTCGAATATTCCGGCCAAAACTAAAACTCCTCGAATTCACTTGTTCAACTTCACTCCAAACTTACTCTAGGGTCCTTAGGGAGTTGCGTAGAGGCTTCCCCACGTACTAAAACCTTGAAACTCGTTGGGATCACGATGATACTAACTCGACTGAGTCGAAGCTTTCGAGTTGGCGAGTTAAAACTCGTTCGTTCGTCGATCGAATGGTACGAATGGGTTCGTGAGGTCGGGATGAATATGATGGTGACAATTTCAAGTTTAATCTGAAATGATTTGGTGATGATTATGTTGTGGTGGTGTCTCGGGAGCGAGAAGGAAGAAGAATGTGTGAGAGGAAAGATAGAGAGTACCTGATTGGGCAAAGGGAAGAGAGATGTTTTTAATTGGTCCAAAAGGAAGAAAATATCTGATTAGGCTAGGGAAAATAGGAACTAAAATAATTGGTGGATAAGAATGGTGATAAAAATAATGTAAAACTGCATATGTACATCCACATCACTTAGTCAACCAGGGTATAATTGTCATTTTACACACTTGGGGAGAAAATTATATAGAAAATAGGGACGGATCGTCACAGACTTTCACACTTGCAGACTGTCTTTGTGGACTATGAATTCGTAGCTTTTTGGAAAAATGAGTTACTCCTAAAACACCTATAAGTACTTATTCAAATGAATAAAATAATAAAACCTAATAATTACTTCCTAGAAAACCTAAAACCTTGTGAGTTCTTGAAATGATAAATTAATAAAGTATTAAAATTAGGGAAATTTTATTTTAACCCATGTAACCTTTTTCTACACTCAACTTAAATTTTAAATATTAATTGTCTTTTTAGCCCTATTACATAATTACCATCAAGTACAATATGAAATTAATAATAAAACTTAAATTCATCAATAAACTCACACACTATGTGAAAGATGAGTATAAGTTTTTTATGTTAAAAGATGAGTATTTGATTTTATTATTTAAACTTTCTGCACCACCGACGTGAAAGTATTAAAAAATTGTTGCACACACCAAACTTCTAGGATATATATGAAACCCTTTCTATGAATATAAGTTTTTTAATGTTTGTTTAAGGAGATCTCCACATGAATTAGATTGCAGACAAAACAACTTGGTTTATGGCCTAAAATAACAGCTACAGTACTTGAATATGCTCACAAATACTTTAACCCTCAGAAGATTCAAGTATATTCAAAACTCAAGGTTTTGATTAGAAAAATACGAGTATAAATTACAAAAACTGTAACCATGTGAAGATGAATGTTAGTTTTAAACAACTATTTTTTCTCCAATGTTAATAACAACAGCCTTACTAGTTACTAGTATATATACAAAGAGTATTGTTGTTTGAAACTCAAGGCTTTGTTAGATATATTGACACTTGCCACAAAAACAATTGAAGAATTTAGAAATGGATTGGAATTGGGACTAGTTAGTTGAAGAGATCACGGTGGGAGGAGGGACAAAGGACCCATAATGCTTTTTAACTTTCGAGTATCTTTGAAAACAAAACTATTTAATTTGAGAACTTATTTTTTAAATGAGTGTATAGATAACTTTACATTTTGAATTAGATTGTAGAGGATGGTTTAGGTAATAAATTTGAGTTTAAAGAAATATTAGTTATTTAATTAAAAATAATATGGGTTTAGAGAATAAGTTGGATATAAAAAGAAGTTGAATGAGTTTAAATAAAATTTCTTTTAAAACTATGACTTCTCCCTAGAAAACCTAGGACCTTGGTCAACTTGGATTCAGAATTAAATAAAATAATCATGCTAATAATATATTTTATTCTTTGATAAACGTGTATGTATGAAACTTGTAATTTAAAAGTAATAAATTTCGGTATTGGTTAAAGTAAACTTTTATTTAACATTTAATAACTCTTATTTTTTCTAAAAGTAGTCTTAGTTTTTTATTTATTGTTTATTTATTTATTTTATTTGTTGGGCGGTAACAATTAAAAATAATTAAAATGATTAGTATTTTTAACCTCAAATAACTAAAACTCTCTCTATACTACAGCACACGACAGCCTTGTTAGTAGCTCCGCCGGTGGTAGATTCAATAGATGCATGTTTCGTTTCATGAGCATTTCCTTGAGTCTTCACTGTAGACCCGACAGTTTCTGACACGACACGAAAACGACACAAAAATAACGGGTTTCGGGTCAACACGATAACTTATCGGGTCATTATCGGGTGACCCGTTAATAACGGGTTCTTAACAGGTATACACGTGGGTAACACATGGGTGACCCGTTTCGACCCGTTAAGAAAAAAATTATTTTGATAATTTTAAAGTTTAATTACTAAAAAAATTATTATAAAATACAATAGCCTTATTAATATATACAATATATTCTATATTAAATATATAGTTTTGTATTATTATTCTATATAAGTTTAAAAAAAAAAATTTAGTCATTATTTCTTTTTATTGTGAGAGTTCTTTATTATCATTACTAGGATAATAAATTTTACTTAACATGTTCTTGTCCAAAATTAAAATAAACTAGTATAGTATTTGTATAGGCAAGAACAAAGAAGACATACATACAAGTATGAAAAATATGAAAGAATATATAAACACTTATGATTCATCATTATTCCTCTACGAGTAGATAATGGTTACACTTACATTATTGTTTAGATTTTTAAAATCCTCCAAACCCTCATAAATAATGTTTTTATTTGAGGGCAAAATTAATAATAATTATTATAGAAGTGTACAAAATGTCGAAAAAAATTCAATCACTCATAATGACAAGGGTCAACTTCGAAATCCAACACTATAATCCATAAACCTTAAATTTATATTTAACCGTCGATTGTCATTTACGCTTTATTCTTGTTACTGAATTTCATTTTTAAAATTTTCTTTTTTGAAAACTTGATCATCTGGCGGATGTAAGAAGATGAACGGTTCAGATCTTTGATATCACATTTCAATATTTACGGTTAACTGAAATATGAGTCGATGTCATATGGTTTGTAGAAACTTTATAAACATCAAGCAATATTTTCACTAATCGTAAAACTCTGACATAATATCAACGATCCAAACCGTTCATCTTCTTGCATCCTCTAATAGATCATGTTTTCAAAAAAGAAAATCTGAAAAAACAAAATTTGATGAGAAAAATGAAGCGTAAATGTAAACAATAATCAGCAGTTAAATTTTGATCTATGATTTATATGATTATAGTGACGAATTTCGAAGTTAAGCTCTTCACGAAAATTGTAAAGCTTGTTATTACGAGCGTTTATATATTTTTTTCTATATTTTTTATACTTCTACATTGAAGGGTATGATTGGAAGAAAATGTGCAAGATGTTCTAATGTTCCAATGTCCTTAATTTTGCAATTCTTTTGAACATTTGATATTTTGTAATGTTCTAATATTTTTTTATTATGCTCTTATTTTGGATATGTAAATATACACTTAAAAGAAAAATGCGTTTTTATGTTTTGGATGTGACAATACTTAAAAGAAAAATGCGTTTTCACTTAAAAAAAGTATTATGTTTTTTTATTTAATTATTTATTGGTTTAAAATATATTTTCCTTAACGGGTCGAGTCATATTACCCATTAATATTATCGGGTCGGGTCATTTTACCCGTTTATTTTAACGGGTGTTACACGACACGACCCGTTAAGATATCGGGTATGACACGAACACGGAAAACATGACACGAAAGCCAGGTCTACTTCACTGTCACAAGCATTACATTGGAGTAATGGATTCTCTTTCAATTGGCAAATATATTGACTAAGTAAATAATGTATGATAATATTGAATGTGTTCAACCGTTGGGCTGATCAGTGACAATTCGCATAGCATTGGAATATACAGACTACAATATGGATTCCATGATCATATTGTGTGTCCAACTCTAATGGAAGACCAACTAGCTCTTAGTTTAACAATATTTTTCTCTAATGCTGGAAAATATACCAATTAGCTTGTAGTTTAGTAGTATCTCTCTCTGACATTGGAAAGATATCTAAGGTCAAACCTTTCATCCCAAATTTATGAAAAGGAATACCGCTAAACGGAGAATAAACACAGATGGGCCTCGATGAGCAATTGGAAGGTCCTAAATGGGCCCAATAGTCACATGTAGACCCACGTCAAAACAAAGGACTTGAACAGATTTTTTTTGTAAGAGGAAAGTTGGGCTCATCTAAAGAAAACAAGGGTTCAATTTTTGTTTGATTGCTTCCTTTGCTTAAATTGTTTTTTGTTTTTAACATTAAAATATGTACGAAGGTAGTCTTAAGGGGGTGTATTCAATTGGGATTTTAAGAGATTTTAATTCTTTTAATAAATCTAGGGGTATTCAATCAGGATTTTAAGTGATTCTCTGAAATTCAAGGTGTATTCAATTAAAATTTTAAGATAGTTTATTAAAATCCTTAGAAATCCGGGTGTATTCAATTAGGATTTTAAAGAAGTTTATAACATTCTAGGTGTATTCAATTAGAAATTGATTTTAAAACATTTGAGAAAGTTGAAGAATTAGAGGGAATTGGAGAGATTTCATAGTGTTTTTTAAGCATCCACAAATCTCACATATTCCCATGAGATTTCGAGGGAATTGAATCAAAATTTTATATGGAATCTCTACAAATCAATTAAATTCCATAAAAATCCATGGATTTAAAAATTCATTGAAATCTCTCAAATTCTCAAATGAATAAACCCCCTTAAACATTCTCTAAAAAAAGTCTTACACATGAAATAATTACTGTTTAAGTAGAAATATTATTGAAAATAATAAAATTATATTTATAGTTTTCTACATTTAAGAAAGTGTTGTAGTCCTATAAGATTAGGAATGTGATTGTGTAAATTCTAACATATCTAGGATATTCTTATGGGATTCTACCGTATCTCTTAGACTATATATTATCCTATTAGAGTTGTAATCCTATTAGGGTAAGGAATTAACCCTTCCTACTACTATAAATAAAGGCACAATGGGATGAAATAGAACACACCTCACAATTACACATCTCTCTCGTTCTCTCTACTATTGCCGCACCCCCTCTCTCTATCTTTATTATAGTTCAGTTAATTAGGTTTACAACACGTTATCAACACGCTCTTGACACTGCACTAAAGAGAGTTTATTCTTCAATCAGGAGAGTATTACGTTTTAATCATTTTTTATGATTAATTCTTTTATTAAATTGATCCATATGCTATTGATTCAATTTAATTTTTCTTTCTTGAACGTGATACAACGCATTACAGATGCAATTCTGGCTTTCCGATAATGATCTTCTATAAATTCAAAGGCTTTCGTTGTTTTCAGCCAATCAGGTACGCTTAAAATAAAGGAAGATATTTGAAACGACCAAGAAGCATGACAACATTCTTCATGATGCATGAACCCCCTACATTTATGTTTACCTATATATATATATATATATATATATATATATATATATATACACACACGTTTCATGCATTACGCAATTTTTGCTATGTGGAATTTGTGAGTCAAAGAATCGAAAGAAATTAGAAGCAATTAGGGTTTTTAACCCCAGAATTCGAAAAAAAAAAAAAAACAAAAAAACCAATTGGGATTTATGCGGCACAGCCACCGCACCACCGTGGCAATACTGCCGGACCACCGCGCTGACCTGCAGCCCAACCGCGTGGAGACAACATTGGGATGGTGTCGTTTTCGACACCTTGGATCGATCGCAGCAATCCTGATTGCGGTTTAGTAGTTGGGCTTGTCCCTTATCTTGACCTGAAGATCACTTTTGGACATTAACGATTCAATAACTTATTTCTCTTCTTTGAACCGTTGACATCCTTTTGTAGTCCCGAAGCGCTCACACTTGAGTTCACGAAGCAACTCAAATCCACTACACTTAAATCAGCATATTGCATTAGGTGTTCTTGCAGGAACCTCTCTTTTATGAAATAAACGTTCATAAACTAAATTGAACTTGTAGTTTCAAATTTAGTGCTTTTGAAACCCGAAGTTTTCATAAAACAAATACACCCATGAAAACCCCACGTTTTTCATGAAAACCATGTCTTAGAACTTGAATGTTCTAACTTTGATGCTTATGGATGATTCATTCCCATAGCACCAATCACAATCTTGTTCCCTCCAATTCAGTGGATTGTCGAACCGTCACAAGTTCGATTTTCCTGATTTGGCCATTTCTAATATAAATCATTTTATGTAGGGTACAAGACGTGAATCTCTACTTGACTATCAAGAAGCTGAGAAACCATTATGCCTGAAGCATTACCCACGAAAGTACCTCTCGAATGAGGATTCTATGGCTCTTTGGCTCATTTCTACGGACCGCTTAATCTTGAAAGATATTGCCTGGAGCACACCATGATTACGTCCATGAATGAGTACAATTCTGAAGTTTATAAATCTGATTGAATTTTGACTGGAGAACACTTTTCTTGTCCTTCCATATTTTTAACTCGCTCCTGAAGCAGCAGTGTAGAAAGCAAAAGTTTACCAAATTATCGGATCTAATTACTCCCACAAACGTGAGAGAAAGGTATAGTAGACTCAGTTCGGCTGGAGTCTACAGAACGGTATAGACCCAGTTCGGTTGGAGTCTACCGAATGGCTTAACCCAGTTCGATCAAAGTCTACTGAATGGTGATGCCTTGCTTTGGCAGGGATGCACCGAAGGGCATGCTCTGCTTCGGCAGAGATGCACCGAACGGTATTGCTCTGCTTCGATAGAGGCCTACTGAACAGACCTCTCCAACTTTGGCTGGAGCCTACCGAACCCAAGAGTGGGTATGTCTCTCACAATCCAATTTCGAGTTTGTTTTTTACATATGGCATAAGTAAGGTCTACCAAGGTGTGGATCATGCCCGAAGCGTGATCCTTGACATTAAAGACCTAAAACTTCAAGAATAAGGGATAATATTTCCATACCTTAACCTTGTAGAATCTACTTTCGTCTTGATGGAATAGATCATTGGTTATGCACCTGTTCATGCCCCTACCAATGTTATTGAGGAGTACCATTCTAGTAGTCAATATGTGAGACTACTTTTGCTTCACCGAACACCTTTGAAAGAGGAGAATTTTGACATGGATGGCCTTGTTGGATGAATCCCCTCAGTAAACCATTTACTTTATGAACATTTTTCCATGTTCTTGGATTCAAGTTTAGTGTTTATTTTTCATTATGGATAATCTTATTGATATTGTCCTTGAATTCAATTAAACACGTGATTAGGTAGGAATGTGAGAAAGTTAGTTGTCTAGATGAATGCGATACTACACAAACTAACTTTACACCTAAATCACATCTCTAGCAACGACTTCAAGTCTATCGAACTTGATTAAGAGCATTGGCACGCTCCTCGTTGTATAGTACTGAATTACCATGTCAGAGACCTTATATTTTCCCCGTTCCGGAAGAACATCGTTGAGTCTTAAGGATATTCGAGATGACAATGATAAGAAATGAAACCACTGAAGAAAATATAGTGAAATATCTTTGGTAGTGAAATATCTTTGCATCACCTCTGAAAATGAGCCTGAAGCTTTGATTTGGGGCCAATGGGTTGCTTCCCAACAGGGAACACGCCACATGTGGCCGGCCTGGAGCAAGGTAATTAGGCAGTTTACTTGCTATGGCACGACCTTTTGGGACACTTAGGTCGAATAATGATGCTACGATGAATCTCCTTACCTGAAGTAAGGATTTTGTGCCTACAAGCACACTTTGCCAAGCCTGCTCATTAGGAAAATTGATTTTCTAAATCATCATTCATAAAAATACGAAACGGCCTTCTTTTCACAATGGATTCAAGGGAATATATGTGGACTAATCCAACCAAAATGCGGACCATATAAATACTTATGGTTTTGGTTGATGAATCGACAAACTGGTCACATGTTTGTCCACACACATTATTGCTAAACCTCCTGGTCGATTTTAAGGGTTCACCACCCTACTTATCCCATAACGTCTGGAAGACTAGATAATGCCTGAGAGTTTATATCGACGGTTTTTTTATAAAGTATTGCATGTCTTTTGGGTTTATAATTAAACATCGAATTCCCATGTTCACCCTAAATAGCCTCGTGTAGTGATCATAAAGCGCAATTTAAATGATCGCTCAGACCTTGGTGAACTTACCAAGTTTTCGATTTCTGCCTAGGGCTATGCAATCTTGTACGCAGTTATATTGGTCTGCCTTGAAGCCCATTTCCACCCAACCTTTTCGACGTTACAGTTGGTTACTAGGTACCAACCTGACGCTTCGTATTTACATGTTTTGGTGTGCATTCCATGTGCCAAGTTGCTCCGCCGCAACTTACCAATATGGGTCCTCAAAAGAAGGATGTGAATCTTTGTTGATTATGATTCTCCTTCATACTAGCTCTCTTAGAGCCATTGCATGCGATCTCTTTACCGCTCATTTACGGATTGTCACTTCAATAAGACAGTCTTCCCGTCGTTAGGGGGAGATAAAAACATCAACATTCCTATAGAACGACATGAATTTCCGTGGACGTTGCCCACTATGTCTCATCTCGATCCTCATACCCGCACAAGTGTGATAAGCAAGTGCAATGTATTCTAGCTTTTAGAATGTTGCTCCAGACACATTCATCTGATCTAGCTAAAGTGACGAGATCATATACTAGTTGTAAACATGTCTGCAAGGATAGACGTACTTAACGGACGTCGAGTGAACATCCCTAGAGGGTGTGCCACCCCTATTGGATGGTTCGGTACACCAGCGGATAGCTAATCAATTTATCTCTGCTTGAAGCACGACAGATCACTCGGTTCATAGGATTTACTTCCCTAGAAGAGGAAGATCAATCCATAACAATGAATCCATACTCGATTGCTGTCTCAAATCATTTCCATCTAATGAGATTAATCCGGATTACTCCCGAGACTTGAAGTTCTTGGCCCAGTATACTAGTTTGGATGAGATAATGTAATTGAAATAAGATTATCATCAATGATGTTTTCACTTATATGGTAGCTACCGACATAATTGAAAAGCGACGATATCGAACCGTGTTCTATTGATTAGTGACAACATAGAACTGATTGGACAACCAAAATACAATCTAGGTTAAATTCCTTACCAAAATATGTTTGGACCCGTAGTTCCTACACTGCCCAAGGTAACCTTGTTGTATTACTAGTGGGAAAGGAAGCGTAATGAGATGAATGAAATAATGCGATATGATGCACACCTTACGGTGCAAGGTTTCTCTTAAACGCCATGTGATTGATTGCAGCATTATGAAATGTGGTTAGTGTTTTCTTCATGGGGATATTGATACAAAGATTTACATGTAAGTTTCCGAAGAATTACATGGACTAGTTCAAATAGTTCCAAACCACAGAACACCCTCTTAACTTGTTTTAGGTGTTCACTTACAGATTGAAGCAATCGGCCGAATGTGGTACCCGTCTAAGAAATATTTGATCAGTTAGGGATATGAAGTATGCCCTTGCGTGTTAAACTATGAAGTCTTATTCCGAATTGCTAAAGTTACAGTTTATGTCATTGACATGAATCTCACTAAGACTCTTGAAGAACTTGAGAAAACTACCTAGCACCTGAAGACGGAATTTGAGATGAAGGATCTTGGGAAAACTCGTTTATTCCTTGACCTGAAGTTGAAGCATTGTTATGACGGTACTTTGGTCTACCAGTCGAACTACACCCTGAAGGTGTTACCTTTGAGTATTCATATGATCTTCCATACGCTATGCAAATGAGACCCTTGAAGAGATTATGGAATTCGAAAATTCCATATCTAAGTTCAACTTTGCGCTTTGTTGTACTTAGTTCATTGCATTAGATAGGACATCTCATTCGTTGTTGATCTATTGGTAAAGATGCAGCAACATGCCTACACGCAACCACTGAATTGGTATTAAATACGCTTTTTTGGCTACCCTAAAAGGTACTACGGATTTGGGCTAATCCCAACATATCCCAAGTGGATCCGACCCCTTTGATCCTCGGAATGATGTTTGCCTTGTCTGTTATGCTGACGCAGGTTACTTAGCAGGCCCGCACAAGGCAAATCTCCAAATGGTTATGTCTTTACCTTTAGGGATATCGCAATATCTTGGATGTCCACGATATGACCTTAGATGCGAAACCTTTGAGTCGTTCTAAGACTCACCTCACTTCACTACACCACATATGAGTCATGGTTAAGAGCTCTTGTTGAGCATATTTGAAGTACTTGCTGTTTTCATCCATCGTTGAGCCTCGACGACGATCCATGAAGATTATGTCGCATGTATCAACCCGACCAAGACATGATACATCAACGAAGTCAACACCAAGACATATTGCGTCTATATCTATATCAGCAAAGCATCAGGAGATTGAAGTCATGCAAGCTGTTCCCAGACAACCTTGCCGACCTCTACACGATGTCACTGCCGAAGTCAACCTTCCATAAGCTTGTCTGAGGAATTGGTATGCCTAACTATTCATATACAATGCTTGTAGTTCTCAATTGGAAGTTCTGTCAAACTCAAGGGGAGTATCCATAAGTATACTCACTTGATCTTAATGTACTCTTTTTCCTTACGATTAGGAGCATTTTTCCCACTGGGTTTTTGCTACCTAACTAGGTTTTGACAAGGCACCCATCTTGGGCTGATCATACCCTTGTGACCTTTTCTACTTGCATTCAGAAGACCTATAGTTTTGACTTAATGCAACTTCTTTCTTTTCTCCTTAGTCTATGGATTTTTATCCCACCTTGGGTTTTACCATAGCAAGGTTTTGTGAGTTTTACCTTTTATGCATTCTTTTGTTGATCTGAGACACATTTGCTCATTGTGTCCACGACTTCATCAACTGTACTTACTTTTTCGCTGAAGACCTGATGCGCCATTTGTTTGAGTATTTACACACTCAAGGGAGAGTGTTGCGGTCCTATTAGATTAGGAATGTGATTGTGTAAATCCTAACATATCTAGGATATCCTTATGGGATTCTACCATATCTCTTAGACTATATATTATCCTAGTAGAGTTATAATCCTATTAGGGTAAGGAATTAACCTTCCCTACTACTATATTTTAAGGCATAATGGGGTGGAATAGAACACACCTCACAATTACACATCTCTCTCTTTCTCTCTACTATTGCCGCACCCCCCTTTCTGTCTTTATTATAGTTCAGTAAATTAGGCCTACAATAGAAAGCAATTTCCTTTGCACCAAAAGGTTGTGGCAGGAAGAAGGTAAAAAAATTTTACCACCCTATACATACAACTGTGTGTACCCTCTCTTGAAGGGACAACATCCGAGCTTGAAGGTCAAGTTATGTTCTTGCGTCTTGTGATCCCTTTCTTGATGCCAAATAAATTGTTTGTTTCTCTGCTAGTAGAACAAGCTGGTGAACACTGAACAGGTTAACACATACTGAATATGCGCATGTGAAGAGACTCACAGTCACCGGCAAGTTGAAGATGGACACACTATGCCGGCCGCTGGGTGTACATTTAGCCTGGTGGTCTTAAACCTAATCAACAAAGTACGTACCTGCATTTTGTGTGGCAGGTTTTTGTTTTGTCATCCTGAACTAGAATAATTTTTCCTGTGAGCTTACTCGTCCCTGAGCTAAGGCTTCATACTGTTTAAAAGTAATTAGTTGAGATTTTTAAGGTAATATCTTTTATTGATATTAGCCAGATGTATGTTCATGTTGCCAGCTATACTAAGCATTTGAACTGTAGATCCAATTCAATGCAATATCTTTTATGTGCAAGTAGTAGAATGGCAGTTTATATATATATGTGTGTGTGTGTGTGTGTGTGTGTGTGTGTGAAAGCATGCAGTTGCCACGTTGCATTGATTTGGAATTTTGGAGGTATGCATGGTTAATTGCAAGAAAGAAAGGGGCCAAAACCTGCCGATCAGACGATTGACCTTGTAAGTTGTAAGTGATGGCACTGATGGGATAAGGTTAATTTCCAACTTCCAAGTATTAGGGTTCAGGATACTCTTCGACCGGTTTCTGAAATCCTGATGAGATAATGCTAATTTTTTCTTCCTTCAGTTAATAATTTTATATTTGCTGCTACTTCTTAATGTGTTTTTATATGTATATTTGTTTGTTCAGGAATGCCAAGCTTGAAACAGACAAAAATAAATAATTGAATTATGCTATTTTTCAGGAGTTCGACCATGCATACTTCTGGCTGTGTGGCTGAAGTTCTGCAGTACTAACTAATGTGAGGAGAATAGAGGCAGTGTGGGTTGGATAAGATATACTTTATCTTATGAGTTGAAATGGGATTTTTTTTTTTTTTAATGGAGGATTTGCTGGAATGAATTTGTCATTCTCTGCATATGTACACATCAATATCCTGTCTTTGATGATTTAATAACACATGAGGACAGGCATATATAGCTTAGTTCGACTCGTTTAACTCTTTGTCAGTCAATCGTAGACTCATCAAGCGATTTAATCACAAATATACAAAATGGCGTTTCAAGTACGACAATCGATCTTTCGCACTCAAATACCTAATATCTTGATCAATATTCAAATTTCCTGTGCTACATTGCTTGCCAAACTTGACATTAGCACCGTATAGAATTAGCTCTAATACCATCTGTCACGATTTTAATGTATATCATAAGCCTTGAAAGAGATCTTAATAGACACTCCCATCCAAAATGAAGTGGAAATTATCTGAGTGAGCTGATTAGATTAATCAGTTACTTTGTATGGATTAATGTACAAATAAGTTGGCTATCACATCCGTGATCTTTACCCAATAGAAAGAAAATCTAGCTAGGATAAGAAAAAATGATATTACAAAAGAAAATCGCCTTATAGGACGGAGTACATGCTTAGAGAACAGGTGACAGCGTGAATGGTCTAAAAGCAACTCAAAGAACAAAAAAAGATAAGATGTGGCCTCATATTTCAATTTTCATTTGTTGGGTTTTTTTAGCAAATGGAAGGGAGAGGCATTTGGGCTGTAGTGTGCCTTGGGAGTCAGGTAATGCTGCAGAAACTGGAAAAGAAGTATGCATGCATGTGACTGAATGATTTGAAGATGTAAGGGGCCTAATGGCTAGCTAGCCAGTGATTAATTTGACCATGTTTGTTTATACGAAGACAAAGTTTGGAACGTATTTAGAAAACCTTAGGCCTGAGAGCCATGACAGGTTGCTCAGTCACTATGTACCACAAGCTACAAGCAATTATATGTCTGAGATGGAGCTTCATATTGAACAAACAAAGCCATATGGGTTGGCATAGCATGCAACACTATCATAAGGGGCCAACAATGAGGGGAGCCTAGTGGTGCAAAACCGTCTCAAATGAAAAATGGGCTTTTGATTGGTTGGTATTTCTCTTCTGATATTTGAAAATATCTTGAATTTGAAACTTTTTGCATGTTGATGAAAGAAATAAAAACACAAAGCAACGTTTTTCTTAGAAAGGAAAAAGTATAAAAACCAGTAGTGTGGTTTTAGAGCTCGTTTGGAAAGTGGTTTTGTTTTAAATGATTAAAAGAACTCTTAGAAACACTGTTTTTTTTAATCAATCCTTAGTTAAAACACAAGTTAATATCCTGAAAAAAGTATTTGAAATTCTTGCTTCTTACAGAAAGCATTTAAGTGTTTTTAGAACCTAAAAATATTTTATCTAAAAACTTTTTCAGTCATTTAAAAATAGGAAAAATTAGAATGCCCTACATCTTTTCTATTGTTGTTAGATTAAACATTCATCCCTTTTAAAGATTTGATTAAGGTGCTTTGATCAATTGCCACCTCAATAACTTTCTATTTATTTAATTTTCATGTCATTAATTTAAATGCATTTATATAGAGGCATAAGGTAGCATAGCAACTAATTGCCTATAATATAGAAATTTAATTTTGTCAATCCCCTTCAACACATTAAATTACATTTTTTAATAAAATAAAATAAAAAATTAATTAACTAATTCCTCATTTCCTTATTATCAGTATTTAAAAAAAAAGTTCTCTTCCTACTAAAAGTGTCTCAATAAAAAGTCTTCAATACATATTTTTTCACGTATAGATATATAAAAAATATACTTAAAACTTATGGTACATTTGAGAACAAAATGATCTACTTTTGGTACGTTTATATTTCAAATATACCGAGAAACCAAATGTACCAAAAATTCAAATGTACAATAAAACCAAATGTACCCATTGTTATGTAACCCTTTTGGTACGTTTAGATTTCAAACGTACCGAGAAACCAAATGTACCAAAATTTCAAATGTACCATAAAACCAAATGTGCCCATTGTCAGGTAACCCTTTTGGTACGTTTAGATTCCAAATGTACCAAAAGATCAAATGAACAAAAAATCCCAAATGTATCACAAAACCAAATGTCTCTATCATATAACCCTTTTGGTACATTTACATTCCAAATGTACCGAGAAATACAAAAAATCAAATCCACTATAAAACTAAATGTGTCCATATTATAGGTAACTAGACGTAGCTATATAATCAAACAAATCTTTATTATGTGATGGGTCTTCTAAATAATCAAATCTGACAATTTTTTATAAATATTCTACTATATTCACACAAAAAAAATTATAACAAACAATAAAAAATAGGGTAAATTACCAAAAACTACCTCAACTATTGGGTCTGAACATTTTCATACCTCGTCTTTAAAAAATTTCAATGTTATACCTTATCTTCGAATTTGTTGCAATGTCATACCTTCCGTCAACCTTCCATCAATTCATCCGTTACTGCTAACGTGGCATGCCACGTGGCAAATTTTATATTAAAAAATTAATAAAAAAATATTAAAAACAAAAAAAAATTAATTAAATATTTAAAAAATTAATTTTTTTTTCCTTCTCTCTCTTTTTTTTTCTCTTGTTCTCTCTCCTCCTTCTCCTCCTTCTCCGCCTGCTCATCCTTCTCCTCCTGCTGCTTCTTCTTCTTCGTCCGTCCCCCCTCCATCTCAATCCCCTGCAAACCCAGAAAGAAGAAGAAGGAGGAAGAGGAAGAGGAAGAAGAAGAAGAAAAAAAAAAAAAAAAAAAAAGAAAACCCGAACCCGTGCCCAGAAGAAGAAGAAGAAGAAGAAGCTGCTTCTTCTTCTTCGTCCGTCCCCCCCCCCATCCCAATCCCCTGCAAACCCAGAAAGAAGAAGAAGGAGGAAGAGGAAGAAGAAGAAGAAAAAAAAAAAAAAGAAAACCCGAACCCGTGCCAAGAAGAAGAAGAAGGAGGAGAGAGAAGAAGGAGAGAAAACGAAAAAAAAAAGGGCCGAACCCGTGCCCAGAAGAAGAAGAAGAAGGAGAGAGAAGAAGAAGAGAAGGAGAGAAGAAGAAAAAAAAAAAGGGCCGAACCCGTGCCCAGAACCAGAAGAAGAAGAAGAAGAAAGAAGAAAGAAGAAGAAGAAGAAGAAGAAGAAGAAGAAGAAGGAGAAGAAGAAGAGAAAAAAAAAAAAAGGGCCGAACCCGTGCCCAGAAGAAGAAGAAGAAGAAGAAGGAGGAGGAGGAGGAGGAGAGAGAAGAAGAAGAGAAAAGAAAAAAAAAAAGAGAGAAGGAAAAAAAAAATTATTTTTTTAATATTTAATTTTTTTTTTTTTAGTTTTTAATATAAAATGTGCTACGTGGCATGCCACGTCAGCATTTTAACAGAATAATTGACAGACAACTGACGGGAGGTATGACATTGCAACAAATTCGAAGATAAGGTATAACATTGAAATTTTTTAAAAACGAGGTATGAAACTGTTAATGACCCAATAGTTGAGGTAGTTTTTGGTAATTTACCCAAATAAAAATCCTATAATGGCCATACACATGACACACATGGGGATGCAGAGTTATATGGATTTGTGAAATTGAACATTTGACCAAAATTGGCAATAAGTAAAGCACAACGATAAAGCTAACCATTTTAAGGGCTTGTGTGAGAAGTATTTTTAAGGAGTGTTTTGATATAGGTGCCTCGTTTTTTAATTTTTTAGACTAAATATACACTCCTTTTAAAAATTTGATCAAACATGTTCCTAAAATTTTGGTTACTAATTTCAGTTTTTTACATAAGTTCAATTGTGTTTAGAATTTTAGTTTTTCACAACTTCTCCTGGGCATTTCATTTTCTTTTCCTATTATCCCTATATTTATGCATTTATTATCCACCTCTATGCATTATTTTTTAGGGTAAATTACCAAAAACTACCTCAACTATTGGATCATTAACAGTTTCATACCTCGTTTTTAAAAAATTTCAATGTTATTCCTTATCTTCGAATTTGTTGCAATGTCATACCTCCCGTCAGTTGTCTGTCAATTATTCTGTTAAAATGCTGACGTGGCATGCCACGTGGCACATTTTATATTAAAAACTAAAAAAAAATTAATTAAATATTAAAAAAATAATTTTTTTTTTTCCTTCTCTCTTTTTTTTTTTCTTTTCTCTTCTTCTTCTCTCTCCTCCTTCTTCTTCTTCTTCTTCTTCTTCTTCTTCTTCTTCTTCTGGGCACGGGTTCGGCCCTTCTTCTCTCTTTTTTTTCTCTTCTTCTTATCTCTCTCTCCTTCTTCTTCTTCTTCTTCTTCTTCTTCTTCTTTCTTCTTTCTTCTTCTTCTTCTTCTGGTTCTGGGCACGGGTTCGGCCCTTCTTCTCTTCTTCTTCTCTCTCCTTCTTCTTCTTCTTCTGGGCACGGGTTCGGCCCTTTTTTTTTTTTTTTTTTTTTTTCTTCTTCTTCTTCTTCTTCTTCCTCTTCCTCCTTCTTCTTCTTTCTGGGTTTGCAGGGGATTGGGATGGGGGGGGGGGGGGGGGGGGGGGACGGACGAAGAAGAAGAAGCAGCTTCTTCTTCTTCTTCTTCTTCTGGGCACGGGTTTGGGTTTTCTTTTTTTTTTTTCTTTTTTTTTTTTTCTTCTTCTTCTTCCTCTTCCTCCTTCTTCTTCTTTCTGGGTTTGCAGGGGATTGAGATGGAGGGGGGACGGACGAAGAAGAAGAAGCAGCAGGAGGAGAAGGAGGAGCAGGCGGAGAAGGAGGAGAGAGAACAAGAGAAAAAAAAAGAGAGAGAAGGAAAAAAAAATTAATTTTTTAAATATTTAATTAATTTTGTTTTGTTTTTAATATTTTTTTATTAATTTTTTAATATAAAATTTGCCACGTGGCATGCCACGTCAGCAGTAACGGATGAATTGATGGAAGGCTGACGGAAGGTATGACATTGCAACAAATTCGAAGATAAGGTATAACATTGAAATTTTTTAAAGACGAGGTATGAAAATGTTCAGACCCAATAGTTGAGGTAGTTTTTGGTAATTTACCCTTTTTATTTTCATCTCACTTAATTAGTTGTTACAATTACAAGTAAACCATGAAATTGTAGGCTCCCCAACTTATCCAATGAGCTTCGAAAAGACTATAGTACACTTGCACAGAACACGCATGTGAACAACAATAGTTATAGAAATTGAGTTAAATTTGGCAAAATTGATAACAAAAGTAAACTACATACGTAAAATTAACAAAACCAAAACACAATACCTAAAAAAATAAAATCACATGCAAAGCAAAACAAAGTTGAAAAAATAAAGAGTATACATTCCTTTAAATTTCAAAATTAAATTCTTTATTTTTATACAAACATACAGAGGATTCAATTAATAGGTAGATCCATACCTGAAAATCTGCCATCTTATTTAAATCACCAAAGAATGTGACAATGCTTCTTAGTGGAAATTCTCAAAGCTACAACATTACAAGTTTGATTAAATGGAAGGAAATTAAAGGGGAAATATATGCTTTAAATCTAGGATTCAGTCCCTATCAGCACCTCCCGAAGAGACAAAATTTAGGTCCCGACATATTAATTGTGAAACATACCCAAAGCTAGTGGGCAAAGGCCCCAGCCTAAAAAACACAACAAAATTATATAGGATGTGAATTAGCAATTATGGGGCTTTTGTCTTGTTCCATTTGTGAATTGTGACACTAAATGGAGGGAAAAAGGGGTTTTGGCCATGCTTTTGTATTTTTGTTAACCAAGTTGCAATTTGCAATATGTTTGTGTGACAGAGAGAGATATTACCATTGGCACTAAGTGCGTCTTAATTTGGAAACTATAGTTACTGTCGTACTTATATCATCCTCAATTTACCTGTGGAATTTAATTGGTATGATGTTTTATCACAAAATGCCCTAAACGAATTAGAAGTGTAAGTAGTTAATATAAGTTGTGATTTATTTTGTAAGATGACACATTTGAGGGAAGGTGGTGATCAATGGAGGATGCACCAGATAAGTGGTTGTGAGGACCTCTGAGAACCACCCAAGTTTGGGCATGTGGTGGAGGAGAAGGGTGTAGCGGCGGACTAGTAGGTGTAGGTTCTGAAAGTGATTAACGAAGGAGAAAATACTATTTTGTTTTTCAAAGGACTTGGCCAAAACGCGTTGTTTTGAGCCAAACCATTTAAAACAAAATAATTAAAAGCAAATCTTCTTATTAAGTCAGGTGAGTGAGACCATTTTTAATTAAAAAAAAATTAAGAGATTGTATTCTCTTTCTTCCTATCTGAGATCTCCACCCACTCCCATTTTGCATTTACTTTCTTAGATTGGGTAATTCCCAATTCCGATTCTCTTTTTTCTCTAACCCGACTCAAACGGTCCCCATTCCACCACCAGCCGCTCCATGCCTCCACCTGTCTAAATTAATCATACAGGATGTTAAAATTGATAAGTCTTGGTCGGAAAATTTAAATTTCATAGTAGATTATAGGTATTGTTAATTTGTTACGATTTTTTATATTGTTTGGGTCATGTGTTGGTTAGTTCATATACTTTTTTTAGCTTCATCAATTGATATGGTTTTTTTTTGTTTTGATTAATTGATGTGTACAAATAGAAATATGGACATGCAAAAACCATCATCAATCGATCAGACAATCCTATTCCAAATAGTTTAACTCCAATTTTGGATAGTTCCAAATCATCATCGATTTGTTTTTTCTTGTATTAACAATGAAATTGTCATAACACATATTTAGAGTATGAAATATCATCATGTAATGTTGTTTGTACAAATATTATGAATCAAAAGTTGGTAGTTTATCTTTTAATTTTTCAATGTTATTTTTGAGGAGCTTTTATATTATGACCACCCGATGTTAGAATCTTGGATCTGCCACTAGTGGTGAGTTTGTTTCTCAACGGAAAGAGTATGCATATTTGGGAGATAATATGAAAGAGAAACACAAGAGAAGGGTACACTATGTTATTTTCAACAACTAATGAGGTATTGCAGAAAGTGAAAAAATTCATTACGAACTCATTTCTGCTTCTTACAAAAGCAGCTTGATAAGTATTCTAGAGGTTGCTGTAAACACGAAAATTTCCTGAAACGAAACGCGACAAGAACCAACGTGTACAAAGTGATATTTGTATTTGATGATTTTGGGTTACAATCTCTTTGAAAATTTGCCTCTGATTCTATCTCCGTAAGAACTTGATTTGGTGGTTTGATTGTTGATCCAAAGGGCCGTCGGGGCTTGATCTTTGGGATGAACAGTGGATGATTTCCTCAAGGGCCGTCGGGGCTTGATCTTGAAGGTTGAGGATGAATGGATCTTCGAAGGGCTTTTGGGCTTTTGGGCTTGATCTTCGAGGAATTATGAACGATGAACTGTTCTTCAAGGGCTTTTTGAGGCTTGATCTTGAAAGTGGATGAACGGATCTTCGAAGGGCTTTTGGGCTTGATCTTCGAGGATGGATGAACGATGCTTCGAAGGGCTTTTGAGGCTTGATCTTCGAGGTGGATGAACGGATCTTCAAGGGCTTTTGAGGCTTGATCTTGAAAGTGGATGAACGGATCTTCGAAGGGCTTTTGGGCTTGATCTTCGAGGATGGATGAACGCTTGCTTCAAGGGCTTTGGGGCTTGTGCTTTGATGAAGAACGTACAGAACTTCGAGGAGCCTTGGGGCTTGATTTTTGATGAAGAACGGACAGAACTTCGAGGAGCCTTGGGGCTTGATCTTTGATGAAGAACGTACAGAACTTCGAGGAGCCTTGGGGCTTGATCTTTGATGAAGAACGGACAGAACTTCGAGGAGCCTTGGGGCTTTGAACTTTGATGAAGAACGGACAGAACTTCGAGGAGCCTTGGGGCTTGCTTGAGAGCGTTTGGAGTTTCAGAGCTTCAACGCTTTTGTGTAATGTGAATTGGTGTATTGAAATGAATGAAATGGCTTCCTATTTATAGAATTCCAAAACTTGATTTTTTGGGTTTTAATAATCAGATGAAATAAGTCACTTCTGCCAGGCGTTGACAAGTGTCCTGTTTGATGACTTTTCTGAATTATTTTGATTTTTCGTTGATTCACATGCTATGTATAAAATTTATGTGATACATGAGCGTTGAAATTTTAATTTTTGGTCAACATTTATTTCACGAAATTTCGATGTCTACAAATGCCCCCACTTCAAGGCGCGTCGCATACTTGTGCTTGTCACTTGTAGGCGATGTGTTTTGAAGTTTCTCAATGTAGATGTCGATTCAAGGGCCGTCGGGGCTTGATCTTGAAATGGACTTCAAATTTCTTCAAGGGCCGTAGAGGCTTGAATCTTGATTTTTGTGCTGCAAATTTCTCCAAGGGGCCTGAGGGCTTGACCTTGGACTGCAAATTTCTTCAAGGGCCGTAGAGGCGTGAATCTTGATTTTTTTGTGTTGCAAGTTTCTTCAAGGGCCGTAGAGGCGTGAATCTTGATTTTTTTGTGTTGCAAGTTTCTTCAAGGGCCGTAGAGGCGTGAATCTCGAATGAACTGCAAATTTTTGTGGTTTCGGGCTTGGTCAGGTACTACGCAAACCATATAGTAGGAGTTCCTCAAGTCGCCGAGCTAGGAGATCTCGGGTTCCGGTTGATCATTCTCCTTCTACTTGTCTCTCATTTAGCAACGAGGACAAAGAAAAGGAGAGGGAAGAGAGACGATATGAGATACTCTTGCTTTCAACGAAGTGGCCGACGAATCGACACGTGCTTTGTTGTGCTTGTTGACTTTCCACAGCTTTGATCTTGAACTGGGTTTGAAGGATTTTCTGGTTTCCTCCGGATGGATCATGCGATTCTGCAGACGAGGGCGTCATGCTATAGTGATCTGTTCCAGCTCACTATGTTACATTCCTCTCTGCTTGTTTCTTTTGCCTGGCAGAAGTGGTGCGCATCCTTTTGCTTTTAAATGGTCCTTCAGAGCACTTGAAGATGAGTACTTGAGAGCAAGGCTCGGTAAGCAACCAGGCAAAGGTTCCGGGCAATCAGTTCCAGATCGGATGTTTGATTTCAGGTTCCGACTGATTGCTTTCTTTCTCCATATCTTGCAGGTAAGAGCAAGGGTAAAGGAAAGAAAAGGGAAAAGCATGATATGAAATACCTTTGCTTTCGACCTTGATGATATGAGATACGTTTGCTTTTGAAGCAGTAACGGATGAACCAACACATATATATTGGTTGCGTTTGTCTCCACATGCTTCAATGTACTAGCTTCACCTGTCTGCCTTATCTGTTCTTCAGGCAGATGGGGTATCTTCCTGGAGGTTTGAGTGGAGGTTTCGACATATTGCTTTTCTTTATCCTTGTCTTGCAGATAAGAGTAGGGACAAAGGAAAGGACAGGGAGATTGCATGCTATGAGATAGCTTTGCTTTCAACCCTGATGATATGAGATACCTTTGCTTTCGAAGAAGTCGTTTTCCACAGATTTAATCTTGAACTGGGCTAGGAGGCTTCTTCTGGTAGACTTGCTACAAATGTCTGAATTTACTCCTTTTACCTGGAGTTGGGCTCGATTCAAGGGTGGTGGACACTTGATCTTGAATTGGGCTTGTGATTTCTTCAAGGGCCGTTGAGGCTTGATCTTGATGAATGGAAATGGGACCACGAGCGGCTTCAGGATTTGGGCATCCGGCAAGCAGACACGAGATGGAGGTAATGGTCTGTTTCTTTGTTCGATCTCCCCAATTCATGTTGAAGAGGGTTAGAGGATGAATCAGCACGTGCAGTTGTTGCGCTTACTGATGATCCCCAAGATTGATGCTTCATTGTCGCTCGTCTTATCTGTTCTCCAGGCAGATGAGTACTCGAGAGCAAGGCCAGGTAAGCAATCAGGGAAGGATTTCTCAACAATCCGTTCCAACTGGGAAGGTAAACGCCGGCTGATCACTTTGCTTCTCCTTATCCTGTAGTTAGGGGATGAATCAGCAAGGTTGATGCTTCATTGTCGCTCGCCTTGTCTGTTCCCCAAGCCGATGTGGATGAGTACTCGGGAGCAAAGCTAAGTAAGCAATCAGGGACGGATTTCTAGGCAGTCCGTTCCTGACCAAAAACTTGGTTCCTAGCGCCGCCCGATTGCTCTCCTTCTCTTTGTCCTGTAGTGAAGAGGGAGGACAAAGAAAAAGGATGGGAGAAAGCATGATATGAGATACTCTTGCTTTCGACCCTGCTGATATGAGATACTTTTGCTCTGGTTTGATTTGTTTGCAGAGGTATTCTCGGGAGGAAGAGAGCCAAGCATTTTGAGAAAGCTTTGTTGGGGTTTTGCTGGGAGCGTTACCCTCGGAAGTGAGGAAGAGTTGGGCATGTTTGCAGGTCTGCTTTGTCATGAAGACGAGCGTCGACCTATGTAGGGATTTTTTTTTTTTTTTTTACAGCAAACAGTGGCACTATTCCTTTACCCTTGTCGGTAGCTGTTGGGTAATTGAAACAGTAAGATTCACGTGTCTTCCTTTTGTCAGAAATCTTTTGACAAAGTTACCCGTGATTTACGCAAAGCTGAGGTTGCGTGTGAAATGTGCCGACAACTTTTGGAAAAGCTGATATTTCGAGATGCGTGGAGCGGCGTCTCTTTGCTTTTTGCACCCGTGACTCCCTTTGCCTCTTCGATTCTTGAGAGAGAGTCATCGTGCTGGCGGTCTGGCTCTCGAGTTTAGGAGAGTGGCGCCTCTTCGATTCTCGAGAAAGTAATCCTGCTGGTGATATTTTCTTGGATGTGAGGAAAGGTTGGGCCTTTTACTTTGCCACGCGGCATGGAAGTTGACACGCATCGAGCTTTCCCAGTTATCAAGCAGTGGTGCTGCTCCTTTACCCTTATGGGTAATGGTAGGTTAGCTGGATCCAGGGAAATCTGATTCTCGAGGTC
Organism: Cotoneaster glaucophyllus; assembly: GCA_036320875.1. NCBI lineage: Eukaryota > Viridiplantae > Streptophyta > Magnoliopsida > Rosales > Rosaceae > Cotoneaster > Cotoneaster glaucophyllus. The sequence continues at coordinate 18,408,533 of CM070062.1, forward strand.
TGGAGAGTGGTGTCTCTTCGATTTTTGAACAAACGGCCCGACTTTTGATATTCGGGGAGAGGTGCCTCTTCGATTTTTGGACCGGCGCCTCTGTTGCTTCTTCTTTTATGGAGGTGTCGATGGCGTGCTAAAAGCATGCTTAGAGAGTTGTTTCTTGCAAAGAATCCCCTCTTTTGTATTTCTGAGAATTTGATTTCACCCGACCTCTCCTTCCTTCATTATTTTCACAAATGGCTTGCCCATCTGATCATCGTCTTGACTTGAATATTAGTGGAGAGGCATCTGCGTCTCCTCAAGACAATATATGGCGTCCATCTCTCTTATCCCCTTCTGGTCCTCTTACCATTGGGGACTCTGTAATGAAGAATGATATGACTGCTGCGGTGGTGGCCAGGAATATGTCCACTCCCAAAGATAACAGATTACTCGCCGGGCGGTCCGATGAGTTGGCTGTTAAGGATTCTCTGGCTTTCAGTGTCCAGTGTGCAGCTTCTGTTTCCAATATGGCCCAGCGCCTATTTGCTCGAACCCGTCAAGTTGAATCATTGGCGGCTGAAGTGATAAGTCTCCAACAAGAGATCAGAGGGCTCAGGCATGAGAATAGACAGTTGCACCGGCTTGCACATAACTATTCTACAAACATGAAGAGAAAACTTGACAAGCTGCAAGACTCCGATGGTCAGTCTTTAAGTGATCATCAGAGGTTTGTGGGTTTGTTTCAAAGGCATTTAAGGCCTTCGTCTTCTGGAGCTTCGCCAAGTGTTGAGGCTCAAAATAATCAACTTCCAGTGCCTCCCGGGGTTCCGCCGAGTAATGAGGCGCCACCTGATCAATGAAGACTTGTTTGCACTTTTTTTTTTTTTTCTGGTGCTCATGTAAAAATGTATATTTATGTAAATTTTCAAAGGTGTCAATAAATAAGATTTATTTTATTTCATTCGATGTCTATATATACACATATATAAGTATACATGCATACACACATACCAAACACAAACCTTATTCATGCATATTATTTTTTATTTTTTATTTTTTATTCATATTGCCGACATCCAACACTCAAAGAAACTGTCGTCATCATTTTTTTTTTTTTTTTTATTGTTAGTAATCATGACATTTTATTTTTTTATATATATATATTTTTTTCTTTCTTCTTAGTAATCATGCATTTTTTTTTTTTTTTTTTTTTTTTTTTTTTTATATATATATATTTTTTTTTTCTTGCTTCCGTCTATCTCTTTGCTTTGCTTTCTTGGTGTACATGCACCTGGCAGGCATAGTGGGTTGCTGTGCTGTAATGTAACACTGAAGGCGGTGAAGCTGGTGTATCGATCAAACGACTGAGAAGAGGCTCCACCATTTTTTTTTTTTTATATATATATGATGCTCTGCAGGACTGGATTTGTGGGTGAAAACCCAGGTCGAGTCCGAGAGAAGACGAAGGAGGAGGAAGCAGTAGCCATGGCGGTGACTCGGTCTTCTTCAACAGCAAGGAGGAGATGTCTGCAGTGGTGGAGCAGAAGAGCTTCACGACCGGCTAGTCGTTTGACAGCGGTCGTTGAGGTTGTTGGCAGCAGAGGAGGCAGCCATGACGGAGGAGATGTCTGCAATGGTGGAGATGAAGAGCTTCACGACCGGCTAGTCGTTTGACAGCGGTCGTTGAGGTTGTTGGCAGCGGAGGACGACGAAGGCGGTGCCTTCCATCCATGCCAAGAAGAAAATGAGTAGCTCCTGCCATTCCCCACCGAGCTATCCCTGTCAGAAGTTCCTTTGCTATCAACAGAAGCCATGCCGTGATCTCTCTGCCTAATCAAGTCAGTCTTGTGTCAAGACATGTTGCTGCTTCAAAGTTGAAGACGTGCTGCTGCAATTTCTTCGGTGATCTATGTCGCAGAAGTGATGGAGATGCGGACGAGGAGGAAGACGAGGGAGGAGAGAAGCTTTGATTCGCTCACGGGAAAGAGGCTGAGACGAAGTGTCAGAGCCACCAGAGGATGAGGAGGAGGAAGAGTCGTCGGTTGCCATTTTGAGGCTGGGAATGTAGTCCTGGAATTGGAATGAATTGGAGGAATTGGAATTAAGAAGCATAAGCAGCAAGGGCTCAATGCTCTCCTTCCACTACTTCCTCATATCAGACCTCTCCGCCTTGACCGTCGCAGCCTCCAGCTCCGTCCCTTGAAGCTGACGCTCCATCTCTTGGGTACTCTAAACCAACGGCAACGCTGCCGCCTCTTCTTCGCTCAACAGCTCCAGGTACGGGGCCCACCAGGAGCGCTCCCCAGGCTCCTTCCGTACATCAGAGCCACCGCCAGCCCGACCAACTCCTCCTCATTTTCCAAAGCCTCGGCAGCCTCGGGTTCGGCAGCAGCGGCGTCGATGATGCAGCGGGTCTCACATCTTCTGACGGGGAATCCATGGCTGTTGAGATGCAGAAGCTTTTTGGAGTGAGATTTTGATGCATGATTGGCGGAGGAAGCCGGTGGGGGAGGACAAAAGGGCTGCTGCCACGTGTAGAGGCGTCGTCTGGCCGTGGTTCCGTCGAGAGTATCTTCAGCTGCAACAGCCGCACCGGACAGAGTCATGAGCTCGTCCATATTCACCGCCACAGAAGCTGGCGGCCTGTTGCTGATTAGCGACGCCGCTTCCACCACCAGTTGGCCTTGCTCCGCCGACGCCGCAGCTTCAGCAGCACTCATCTCTTATCCTCCTCCGTAATGGGTTTGATTGGTGGTCTGGAAGAGCTAGCCTCCGACGTCTATGGTAGCGATGTTGTTGGCGCTGCTGGTGCAGATCCGGGAGATTGAGAAGGAGGTGGCGACAATTGAGGCGTCAATTCCAGAAAAAAAAGAGGCAGCGATATCTCTGACTTGCGGTGTCTGGGTCGAGTAGGCTCAGCAGCTACTTCATGTCGCCGACGGATGACTTGAGGAAGTTGAAGAGCTTCCGGAAGTTGGTGGCCCTCGTGATCGTAACGACACGTCGTAGGATGCTCCGGCACTTGCACTTGCGCACCAGGGTTAGGGCCTGGAGGTGCTGCTTCACGATGGTCTCCTGGTTGAAGGTCATGGCAGACGGCTAGGGTTGGGGTAACCCGAATTTGGTGTGAGAATGAGGAAGAAGTGGGCTTGGGCCACCGGAGTTGGGTTCGAGAAATCCGAGAGAGGGAGTGATTTCGGCTCCTTCATGGGCTTGCTGCTGGGCTTGGGCTGGATTGCAGCAACTCCCTTCTTTTTTTTTTTTTTTTTTTTTTTTTTTTTTTTTTTCGTTTTTTTTTTTTAGGAACTCTCCCTTGCATGGAAAGATGAAGAAGATACGGAGAGTTTTGAAATCAAGCTTTGGTGACCGGCTAGTCGTTTGACGGCGGTCACTTGAAGTTCTTCGCCGACCTTGATATTGCCCTCTAGATGAAAAAGAAACAGAGAGCTGCAGTCAATCTTGGTGACCGGCTAGTCGTTTGACGGCGGTCACTGAAGTTCTTCGCCGATTTTGAGCAAGGTGGTGACATTGCCCTCCTTCTTGCCGCTTTTTGGAGCTTGTGCAAAAGACTGCAGCGAATTAATGTTGTGTATGTCTTTTGGTCACGATTTTCCTCGGTGGTGACTCCGTCGTGCCCCTTGCCGTTTCTTGGAGCTTTGTCGAAGGGCGTCACTTGATCGTGCGCTGTTGTGCTTTGTTCACAACTGTCCTCGGCAGTGACGTCTCCGTCCCTCTTACCGTTGCTTATCGTCACAAGGCTCACAGGTTGCTGTGGGGGAGGCATGCTTGATTTTATTCTGCTTGTATTTGTAACAGAATTGACTCTTAATAGTCAAATGTTTAATAAAACCTTAATTTTTTATTTTGATGTGACTGAACTCAAAGTTGAATGTTCGAGCTGCCTACGTACCCTTCCAAAAGAAGAGATCAAGTCAAAACGTAGTTCAAATACATATCTTTTTTTGTGTGTTGTCCGCAGTTTATACTCTTGCGGGCCAGGAGCATTTTGTTGCCGTTTTGCAGTTTCAGCTCGTGCAGGCAAGGAGCGTTGTGTGTCGCCTTTTATGCTCGTGCGGTCCAGGAGCGTTTTTTTGGTGCCGTGTGCAGTTTCAACTCGTGCAGGCAAGGAGTGTGGTGTCGTTTGCAGTTTCAGCTCGTGCAGACCAGGAGCGTTTTGTTGATTTGTCAAGCGGTGTAGGGAAGGTGATCCTCGCAATCTTCATAGCAAGGAGCCTTGACCGAGTGTTTGAAGAAGTCTTCGGGGAAGAAATCACGCATTGTGATGGCAACAGACGATCTTCGTGTAGCAATTTCATCATCCTCAACACTTTCATGTAGCTTTGGAGGTTGACGAGAGCTGCTTTGCCCCCTTTCCGATTGGTGAACTTGCGGTGGAGATGTATGTTTCTTGTGCAGTTTCTTCGGAGTGACATGAGTCCATCCTTCAACTTCACTTGACTTGACTGACATGGTTTTCGAGCATGCCCCCAGCAGTTGAGGTGAAGATTTTGAGCCGACAGAGCCAAAAGTGACGGTGGTATAATTTGACTTCACCACTTCGTCAAGATCTAGCTCGATGATTCCTTTCTGAGCCAGCTTCACGATGAGATCTTTCAGCATAAAGCATTTTTCCGTCGGATGACTGATGAAGCGATGGAATTTGCAGTACCTTGGGCTGTCAGTACGATTCATCTCTTCCGGCCGTCTACACTCAGGTAGATCGATCACCTTTTTGTCAAGCAAGTCTTTCAACATGGCAACCACATCAGAGTCGGGGAATGGATAAGTTTTCTCCTCAAGCTCCTTCCAAGTGCGTCTACGCATCTCTTGATTACGAAAAGCTTCGGTTTGAATCGCCTTGCCTCGTGTAGAGATTTTGACGGGAGCAGAAGAGGTTTTGATAGGGGTAGTGTTGATGGTAAGAGCTTCTTTGGCGGGCTCTTTCCCAGTCTTGTCTACCTTTGGGGTGAACACCTTGAAATCAGTGATCGGCTCCTTCTTCCCATGGTGGGCGATGCTTAGCTCCATGTCGTGGGCACGGGTGGCCAGCTCTTCGAAGGAACGTGGTTTGATGCCTTGAAGGATGTAGTGTAAACTCCAATGCATGCCCTGGATGCACATCTCGATTGCTGAAATCTCCGAGAGCCTGTCTTTGCAGTCGAGGCTAAGGTTGCGCCATCGGTTGATGTAGTCCATCACCGGCTCGTCCTTCCACTGCTTTGTGCTCGTTAGCTCTAGCATGCTCACGGTGCGGCGGGTGCTGTAGAAGCGGTTGAGGAATTCCTTCTCCAATTGCTCCCAGCTGTTGATGGATTCGGGCTCCAGGTCTGTGTACCACTCGAATGCATTCCCTTTCAGTGAGCGCACAAACTGCTTCGCGAGGTAGTCACCTTCCGTCCCTGCGTTGTTGCAAGTTTCCACGAAATGGGCGACGTGTTGCTTCGGGTTGCCTTTGCCATCGAACTGCATGAACTTCGGCGGTTGGTAGCCCCTTGGCATCCTCAAGGCGTCGATCGTCTTGGAGTAAGGCTTTGAGTACAACATGGAGGTATAGGAGCTCCCTTCGTACTGCGCCTTGATGGTGTTGGCGATCATCTCTTGCAGTTGCTGGATAGAAAGAGATCCCAAAAGTGCCGCCGGTTGGTCTGGCTCCTGCTTCTCTTCAGGCTTCTCTACCGGAGGCTCCTCTTCTTCGTCGGCCTCTTTCTTTATGCCAGAGCCGTCTCCTTCCTCGTGTTTTGCTCCCAATCTGTTGGTGAGTGCGGTGATCTGCAAGTCTTTCTCTTCCACGGTACGTGTGAGCTTTGCGATCGTTTCGTTCATCTGGGCCAACTGCTCTTCAACTGAAATCACGCCGATGGTCATGACTTGTGCAACCAACATACGTGGCTTTCCTTCAGCAGCATGCTTAGGTGCCCTTAGCGAGGTTAGGTTGATGACAGGCTCACGTTTGTGATGTTCACCTTGCTCCCTTGACGGCACAAACTTTGTAGCGGCATGTTGAGGAGTGATTGTGGCGCCAATGGATGCTCCGTTCGTGACGGAAGTGCTCAGGCTCCTTCCTTCCATGGTGGTTGCGAGGACGGTGACTTGCAAGTTTTGCTCTTCTGCTTTCTTTGTGAGCCTTGCAACTGTTTCCCTCATTTGAGCCAGCTTTTGTTGAATGGAGGAAGCTTCGATGGTTGTAAGAACGACTTGGCCTTCCTTTGATGCCATTGCTTTTGGAGTGTGTTTTTGATTTTCTTGAACGGAGAAAGAGATGAGAGGTAGAGATTGTCCCACTGGGCGTGCCAAATTTGTAAACACGAAATTTTCCTGAAACGAAACGAGACAAGAACCAACGTGTACAAAGTGATATTTGTATTTGATGATTTTGGGTTACAATCTCTTTGAAAATTTGCCTCTGATTCTATCTCCGTAAGAACTTGATTTGGTGGTTTGATTGTTGATCCAAAGGGCCGTCGGGGCTTGATCTTTGGGATGAACAGTGGATGATTTCCTCAAGGGCCGTCGCGGCTTGATCTTGAAGGTTGAGGATGAATGGATCTTCGAAGGGCTTTTGGGCTTTTGGGCTTGATCTTCGAGGAATTATGAACGATGAACTGTTCTTCAAGGGCTTTTTGAGGCTTGATCTTGAAAGTGGATGAACGGATCTTCGAAGGGCTTTTGGGCTTGATCTTCGAGGATGGATGAACGATGCTTCGAAGGGCTTTTGAGGCTTGATCTTCGAGGTGGATGAACGGATCTTCAAGGGCTTTTGAGGCTTGATCTTGAAAGTGGATGAACGGATCTTCGAAGGGCTTTTGGGCTTGATCTTCGAGGATGGATGAACGCTTGCTTCAAGGGCTTTGGGGCTTGTGCTTTGATGAAGAACGTACAGAACTTCGAGGAGCCTTGGGGCTTGATTTTTGATGAAGAACGGACAGAACTTCGAGGAGCCTTGGGGCTTGATCTTTGATGAAGAACGTACAGAACTTCGAGGAGCCTTGGGGCTTGATCTTTGATGAAGAACGGACAGAACTTCGAGGAGCCTTGGGGCTTTGAACTTTGATGAAGAACGGACAGAACTTCGAGGAGCCTTGGGGCTTGCTTGAGAGCGTTTGGAGTTTCAGAGCTTCAACGCTTTTGTGTAATGTGAATTGGTGTATTGAAATGAATGAAATGGCTTCCTATTTATAGAATTCCAAAACTTGATTTTTTGGGTTTTAATAATCAGATGAAATAAGTCACTTCTGCCAGGCGTTGACAAGTGTCCTGTTTGATGACTTTTCTGAATTATTTTGATTTTTCGTTGATTCACATGCTATGTATAAAATTTATGTGATACATGAGCGTTGAAATTTTAATTTTTGGTCAACATTTATTTCACGAAATTTCGATGTCTACAGTTGCATAGTGAAAACTGTTGTTAGGAGGACATTTGCTTTCAAACTAATCAAAATGTTTTATTTATTTATTTATTTCTATGAATCAAAATGTTTTATTTTGTTGCTTAATTTTAAAAGAAAGCATCTTTTGGACGGAAAAAACAATGCCAAACGAAACATAATAAAACTAGCAACTTTTTTTCTTTCTCAATCTTATTTAAACCTCTAAACGCCCATTCACCAACCATTCTCCCCTTAGGACCTAGCACCCTCCTCTCACGGTCGGTAATTGAGATGGAAATACGAAATCTTGATGCAGATCCACCTCCATTTGCTCATTTCATGCCAAAAGGGGTTAGTATTTAATATTAAATTTTAGAAAATCATCTATTCTTTTAGTAAGCATATATCAACAAATCATTTATTTGAGATATTCAATCGAAATTGCTAGTGTTTTTACTAGTGTAGCAATTTTCACTCTTATTTTCTCATTCTACTGTTATCTTATTGTTTTTATCTCTTAATTTTTGTTTGACTTGTTTGATCTAAACACTAAAAAGAAGTTAAAGTGCACGAGAAGAAGAATGTAAAAATCATTTTCCTTTTACAAAATAGTAGATCAACTTGAAGTTCAATTGCAACCAAAAGTTCAACAAGGATTTTATAGATCTGGGAAAATTGTACATAACTCGTAAACACCACAATTCTCATGGAAATTTGCGCTTTCGGGTTGGATTTATAGGAGAAATTTTTCATTGTGACGGGAACACGGATGGTACGTCACGTGTTATTATATAATAATGGGAAATTTGATATTTTAAGTTATTAATTTTTTAACATACATATCTCATCATTTATATAGTGACACGTGGTATACTATTCTTGTGTTCCGGTCACATTAAAAAATCTCTTGGCTTATTGGTTCGGTTTGTTAACAGTTGTACAAGATCTGTTAGCACAACACCAATTCACACAAGAGTTTGTGAGTTTGAGTTGGGTTATCAGGTCGGTTTGATAACAATTGGACCGGAAGTTTAATAAAATTTGTAACAATAACCAGCAATTCATTGGGGCTTTATAGATTTCGTGAAATTGTACATGACTAGTTAATACAATACTAATTCACATGAAAATATGTTCTTTTGTGTTGGGCTTATCGGGTCGGTTTGATAACAGTTGGATTGGTTAATTTTTTATTTTTTTTATATAAATATATTGCATTGTAACTGTATTTTCAAACAAAGCTTACAAGTGTGACTTTTAGTAATATAATATATTGTACATATTATTAGATTTTGTTATTTGCAATCTAATAATATCATCACGTACTCTCTCTCTTTTTTTCTTTTCTTTTTTTTAAAAAAAAGAAGGTAACTGATGGCAAATTTACAAAAATATAAAAAAAAGAAGGTAACTGATGGCAAATTTACAAAAATATACTGACATTTTTTGAAGTGTCAATAATTACACTGTATACTAAATAATATCATTTTCATTAGTATTTTGTTTTGTTGTCAATATTTTAAGCCTTCAGAATTCCAAAATCAAGTTTTTTTGTTCACGGGTCACCCATTAAACAAACCATTATTAACAAGTGGTTTCATTTCAGACTTAACGTTTTGAGTCTGGATGTCCAGTTAAAACTGTTGTTTGTGATCAACACGACACAAATATGAAAAAAGAACGTCACATTGTTATGTCTAGGGAGAATGACTTAAATGATGCGGGTTCTCCATTATGGTGGCATCACGTGCTGATGAAGTAAAGATATGTGTTAACTTTTGTCCATATGTCTTTATTTCATTAGCAAAAGACGTCACGCGACGATGAATCCGTGTCATGTAAGTTGTTCATCTTGTCTACGTATGTATACTGTATACAGCCATACAGGTAGAGAAGTAAATAAGGGATACATCATGGATAAATTCACTCTGGGTTGGTTGGGTTGGGTTGGGCTGCAGGGTTGGCTGGATAAGTGTGGGATGAGAAAGGACCCATCATCAGATAAGTGACTCAATCCATATATAGGACTTTCCAAAACTTCTCTCTCTCCCCCTCCCTCCCATTGCTGCGCAGTTTGCACTGAGAAAGAGAGTGTGAGAGAGACTAGTCCCCACAACTCTGTCCTCGCAGCTGGACAAAACTGCCACCGCCAATAATGTTTGGGACCTTGTAAACCAGACAACCCTAGCCCTCTCTCTCTCTCTCTCTCTGTGTTCTACTCAGTTTCACCAACTCTCTCAGTTTCATGTATATCTAAGCATCACCAACATATCTTCTCAATCAGTTTGAGAGTATTTCCACCCTTCATTTCTTACCTCACCCCCTTTGTTACTTTTCACCCTCCATTTTCTTCACCTCACCTCTTTAACCTCTCTCTCTCTCTGAGAAGGAGGACGGGAAGGAGGAGGCCCATTTATTCAAACATTTGTGCTAAAGTACTCTCTTTACCTGTTCTTTCTGATCTCCTCATTTAGTTCTTCTAGGCTAAAGCAGCTCAGCATTTAATGTTGTTCTATTTTAAGAGCATATTTTCACTCCCATCAGAAAACAAAGGAATATAATTTATGTTGTTGTTGGATTCATGGGGTCTCATATTTCTTCCACTTCTCATTGGGGCTTCTCACATTTATTGCAATTGTTCTGTTAGCATCAATGGAATGTTGGTAATATATTTCTAGAGAGAGAGAAAATTTAAGGCACACCCAACAAACTGCTGCTCTTTCTCTCTGCAGCCTGTAATGGAGAGGCTTCTTCAAGGACCCATTAATCCCTGTGTATGTTCTTGTGTTGTTATTTTGCTCAATTTGTACATAAACTTTATTTTTCATTAGTCCCTTTTTTTGCATCAAGAAATGGACTGCATTTACTCCTCTCAAAAATGCTTTTGCATTCAATGCAATGTGTGTTATTTTCTGGAAAAAAACTATAAATTTCCTCTTTTACATTCTTTTCTCCTTCTACTTTTATATTCCAAATTTCCCACTTGAGGGTTGAATTTTTATGTTTTATTAGAAAAGGGTAGGTGTGAAGCCCAGTAAAGCTCTGCCCTTTTTCCTCCTTTTTCTCTTTCTTTATTAACATATTTTTTTAAATTATTTATTGGGTTATGGTGTTGCAGCAGTTCTCTGGTGAGCATTTGGATTTTCCGTTCGAGCAAAGTTTGAATTTCACCACAGAAAGCTTGAGATTTGAGGAGGAAGAAGAATCCCACCACCACCACCTCTCATTGCCAAGCTTGGATGACAGAATGCCATTTCTCCAGATGCTACAAAGTGTTGATTCCTCCGCCAACACCACCACACCTTATTTTCCATTGAAAGAGCCAAGCTTTCAAGCACTTTTGAAACTCCAACACTTCAAAAAACCATGGGAGTTTGACAAAAATTACATGCCTGAAATGGAAACCCCAAGTCAGAGAGCTCTGGAGCTTGAGAGCTGTGTGACCCATGAAATGGTTGAGCTGCAACCTTCACCTGTTAAATCAGAAGGGAAAGACTTTCATCTCCACCATTCTATTTCTGGGTGCAACCAAGGGGAAGAACAACCCAGCTCAGTTGCTGGGTCTCCACCACCACCTACCTGGATTCAGGTACAAAATGGTGCTGAGAAAACCCAGCAACCCAAATCTACTCCGGCCACCAGGGAGAGGAGAAAGCGGAAGAGAACAAGGCCAACCAAGAACAAGGAAGAAGTGGAGAGCCAGCGGATGACCCACATTGCGGTGGAGCGCAACCGCCGCCGCCAGATGAATGACCATCTCAATGTCCTCAGGTCCCTCATGCCCACTTCCTACATTCAAAGGGTAAAATCATATTCACTCGATCTATATCTTCTTATAATTTTATGAACACGCGCTAGCGATTTTAACACTCCTCTTTTAACCTTCCGCACTCTTTCGGAGCTTGCAAATAAAATTGTAACCATACAATTTGGATTATAATGGTTAAAAGGAGAGTGCAAAAATCGCGCGCTACCGCCTTTTCGCAAGTTAATTAGCTTGAAGTAATGAAATTTTTTGTCATTGTTAAAATAAGTTTTTTGTTTTTGTTGAAAGGGAGACCAAGCATCAATTGTTGGGGGTGCAATAGATTTTGTGAAGGAATTGGAGCAGCTACTTCATTCCCTTGAAGCCCAAAAGAGAATGAGAAAAGCAGCTGATCAAATTCAAGGGATGAGCAATAATGGTGACAACAACAGCTCTTTCAGCTCCTCATCAGCATCCTCCTCTTCTCCCTGCAGCATGGCAATGCCATCCAATGGAATGTTCATGACTCTCTCCCAATGCAGAATTGGGTCTCATGATCCAGAAAGCACCACCGCCGCCCCCGCCACCTTCGACGATGAAGGCACTGCTCAGAACAAGTCTGAGGCTGCAGACATAGATGTCACTGTGATCCAATCCCATGTCAACTTAAAAGTGAAGTGCCAAAGGAGAGCTGGACAGCTGATGAAAGCCATTGTTGCACTGGAAGATCTTAGGCTAACTGTTTTGCACCTCAACATTACATCTTCACAAGACACTGTTCTTTACTCTTTCAATCTCGAGGTATATATTAATTCTTTATTTATCTATATATTTTTCCATTCTGTCTTATCTGTTTGGTTTTTTTCATAGTCAAACATTCTGACTTGGATCTCAAGCTACCTTAGCTATCTAGCAGGCTAAGCATATATGCTACTTTTTTTTTCACTGCTCTTTCCCTCCTTCTTGGGAAGGTGTGTAATATAATATAACAATATAAAGATCTTTTTTAGTATTTTGAGATTTTTTTTTCGGTTAAATTCTTAGTCAAGGGTACAATTATTCTAAATTTTCACAGTATAAATGCAGATAGAAGAAGGTTGTAATTTAGGATCAGCAGATGAAATTGCAAAAGCAGTACATCAAATATTCAGCTTCATCAATGGCAGCAGTTGATTTGTTCAGCGAGTCAGAGGATGCTCCAGAAAGCAGCTAACTTTCATTTCAGTTCTTAGACAGATCGAGTAGGGAGAAATGTAAGGTCTTTCACTCTTTTGAGATATTTGGAAGATGGGGGAGCAGAAAAAATGACACCTATGCTTTTAAATTGCTTCCACCTCCTAGAACGTAAATTTGTGACTTGTGAGGGTGTTGTGTGTGACAAGGCAGATTATGTTTACTGATTGTTTCTTAAATTTTCTTTTTTGTCTTGTCAAAAAATAAAAAAAATTCATGTTTATTTAATTAAAATTTTGTTTTTTCAAACATTATTCTTAATTTTTATTTTATTTTTGGAGGATTTTGGGGTCCACATTTCACGGTGGAGTTTTAGGGTTTCATCCTGAATATCTGGATACCATCATTACAAACTTTGCAAAGGAGGCTTCTCTTTCTATATTTGACTTTGGGAGGCCTATGAGTATCTGAGGTGCTTCATCATTGTATATGCTTTATGCATGTCCTTAACCCTACACCTTTTTCCTGCCTCTTGGGTTTCTGAAGTCTGTATAATTTTCTTCGGCCTCCAGAGATAATACTGTAGGAAAAATCTAGCCATACAATAAAGGGATGAGTTCATATATCTAAATCCCTTCTAGAGTACGAAATGATACTTACCGCTGGATCTGCAATGTCTGTAGATTATTATATGGAATCCGGATCCTCGTTGGATCACACAAACAGTACTTGACAAAAAAATGATCGCACGATATATGATAAATGGACATGATTCACGGATTCCTAGGATACTCACCGAAAGGATCCTGTTGGTATTATATGGTAGAAAGAGACTGCTCGATCTGCAATATGAGTATATTGTCGCATGGTAGAAAGAATTGATAATCTAATCTAATGCGAATCAAATTTGAAAGTTGAAACAAGATAGAAGAAACCTTTCTAATTGCCCAATTCTATAGTCCAAAACCCAGTAAAACTTTATTTACTACTGTTGGAACTAACCTGAGGGATTTGTGTTAGTAAAATAGCCCTTGAGATATAAGATATAAGATATAAGAGCTTAGGCTACAGAAACTTGAAATGTGAACTTAGGTTGGCAGTATGTGCAGCTGAATTTGGCTCACTCCCATGTGCCCTCTGGAAGCTTGTGAAAAGAACTTGTTACAGTTATTGTTGCCTAATAAGTTCATGCGACCTATTATAGCTAAAGATAAATGTATTGTGGCCAGAGAAAGTGGTACCACCCCCACATGTATTGCACCTGGTGCTTGTGGTCGAACATTACAACATAAAATTCCATTATTCAACTTTGTTTTGGCCACTTACTATTACACAGTACAGTAATTTATTATATGTGAATGATCTTAAGTTCGTTTCATATGAATAACAAGTCGAAATACAAATGATTTTGATAATTTTTACGGTATGAGTTTTACAAGAGTAAATTGTAACTATGGTCCCTGAACTTTAACTCAATTGGAGCAATGGTCCCTCAACTAAAAATCCATTATCATTGGTCCCTCAACTCATCAAAACGTGCAACTATGGTCCCTCAACTAAAAATCCATTACCATTGGTCTCTCAACTTTAATTCAACTGGAGAAATGGTCCCTTAACTTTAACCCAATTGTAGCAATGGTCTTTCCAACATAACTTGTATTGACAAAAATTTTGACGTAGTTCACGAAAATGATCATAATTACACACTTTGATGAGTTGAGGGACCCTAATTATATAAATGGTTATTCCAACATAACTTATTTTGACTAAATTGATGAAAATAACTATAACTACACATTTTGATAAGTTGAGGGACCAATGGTAATGGATTTTTAGTTGAGAGACCATTGCTCCAATTTGATTAAAGTTAAGAGACCATTGCTACAATTTACTCGGTTCTACAAATATGAACAGTCTGAATCAACTAGTTACGTAGCTATAACTCTTTTTGTTGTACTTGTTACAGTATGTAAAGATGTGCTGCATATGGTTCAAGATTTATTAAAACTAATGGTGCATTTAAATATTGCAATTCATGACATGATGAAATGATGTCAATAAGGGAGACGGGCAGAGGATGTGAAGGATGTGATGCGGTAGAAGATTTTGTTGAGAAAGGAATGGGCTTGAAAGGATGGAGGAAATGGAAAATTTAAAGTCAAATGGTAACAAGATAAAGAAAATTAAAAATCCCATTTAAAGTACCCTGAAAATTATCATATGGATGAAGACTGGAGAGGGGTAAAGGCAGGCGTGCAAAAGCTACAGCACATATCCCTATTTGCAAACCATAGTCCAAGTCGTCAATTTTGGTCTCTGCATTTCTTATTCATGTAAGAATATGAGTATGAGATAAGAAGAGTTTCATAACTGGTTGTAGGTATTCAATCAGGATAGAAAGTTTTGTGGGTAAAAGGAATGCTGGTCCTTGTAGGAAAGGGATTGTGTGTAGCATTCAGATCAGGAAATAGAGTCAGACTTGGTGTCTGTTTCCGTCTGTTTCCTATATGGATTTTGATAGGGAATTCTAATCGTTCTTGGTAAAGACTTTATGTATATATATAGTGGCCTCTCTTCTCGCAGATCTAATTGCTCATACTGGACTGAAACCTATCCTTAGTCGAGCCCGTGCTATCTGTAAGAGAAGAGAAGGATCACAGACGACTTGCTGGTATGGCTTCGGCTTCGAGTACTGGAGCAGGTATGTTCTTCTATTGATCTTCTCATGTATGTGAATAGATTGTTTATACTTGTGTGTAATTCATGTTTTGATCTTGATGATTGTGGTTTATAGCTTACAATTCCTTCTCCACAGCCTTTCTCCAAGGCCAGTCCAAATGCCAGTCCCAATCTAGTCTTCCATCCTAGTTAAATTTTTTTGCCTTTCTTTGGAGTATGATTCTTTCCCCTTCTATTCTCATCTTTTTTTCTCTCCTCCTCTCACACTTTATTTTTTGGCTTATTGTCTTTATAAAAAATTAATATAAGATGTTGACGTGGCTTAACTGTAACCTTCTAATTAAGAGGGGAGGGAAGAGAAGGAGAAAGAGATTAGGAGGGAAGAGCATCATCCTCCTTCTTTTCCTCCCTTTTTCTTTGAACTTTGAAGTCAATATCTTATTTATTCATCATTTCCTTAATCTTAGTTGACATTTAGTTTAAGTAACATGCATGATTAGCCAACTGAAATTTTCAAATAATGGAACTAACCAAGACATGCAATCAAAAGGAAAGAAAGAGAGAAAGAAAGGCATCCAAAAGATTATACTAAGTAATAAATGGAGAAACTATGTAAAACATCAAGTTGAAATTGGTTTTTCAGATAATACAAGTGAATGCCAAAAATATGAATTGAACTGGAAAATTTTAATTCAATATATGCAAGTAGAAGAAGAGTATGGAGTGAGATTGTGGTATTTCTTACTTTCATGGTCTCTCTTTGGGGACAACAGTATGAGCATGAAGACAGACAAATTCTGTTTTTTTTAATCCATATTTGCATTCCATATATAGACAAAGAGAAATGCTAAGGAAACTCTCCCAAAGTGAGATTCTTCAGGTATGGATTCTCCGTCACCTCGTGTTTTTGGCATAATGTTTTATAATGTTGGCATGGAAATTGTGCCAAAATATGAGTTACAGAGAGTCCATGGAGAGTCCCACTTTTGAGAGATTATCCTTAACATTTCCACTGATAAATGAAAATTGTAATATCCTTAATGAGATAGAACATTAATCAAATTAAATTGTTATTAATGTAAGACCATATATTATTAATCACTTGGATCACCTGTTTAGTACATTTCAACAATATCAATCATGATATGTTTACTTATAAAGAATGAGAATACAAAATATATGTTACATCTCATTCCTGACAAATTACTTATTTACTAACACACAAATAAAGAATAAATATATAGTTTTATGTTGAAAATATGTAAGCCATTCTCAGTGTTTACAATGTGTCATTACCAATGAAACTATGTTTATCCTATACCTAAACAACTTAGGTATGTATCATTTCTCAAGTACCCTATGTTACTCCCATTCTAAAAATGCAAATAAACACGCCTTAAACAGTGTTCGTCTCGGGCAATTTTCTCATCTTATTCCCACTCTTAAACTTCATGAGTTCTTCTAGTTCTAGCTAGATAAAAGTTTTTTCGCAACCCAATTAAAATATATTACGTTCTTTTAAGAAAAATTAATCCGAATGAACGAAGGAACTTTTGTAAAGTACTTGTAATAATTTGCAATAACTTTGATAATGGGGTAATCGATGTTGCAATAGAGTTGGTACAGCCACTTAGTATTATAGTTTGGTGGTATTCCGCTTTATTTGTAAGTGAGATGTTTTAGGTTCGATTCTCGCCGAAGACGAATTTGAACCACATTATTGTTAACTCATTGTGAGGCTTAGCCCACTCTCCCACCCTCAGAGTGTTAATATTATTGTTGTTAAAAAAAATAGAGTCGATATAAAAAAGAGAAATGCTAAGGAGACTGTCAAAAGTGACTCAATAAACTCTCTACTATCTCATGTTTTTTGTATAATATTTTATAATATTGTCACTAGAATTGACGTCAAATTGTGAGGTGGCAAAGAGTCTATGGAGACTCTCACTTTTGGGAGAATCCCTTAACATTTCTCTAACAAAAAATATTGACAGATGGGTACTACATAATTAGGAAAAGTCACTTGATTAAACCTTTAATAGTCCGAACTACTAGATGGTCTGTCTTTATAAATATTAAATTGTCAAGTAAGAAAAATTATTATTTCATCAATTAAATTATGACTGTTCATTTTTTATACTACTGAATAGGTTAAACTATTAAAGAAAATAAATTGTTATTGGCACTCCAAAAATCTCATTTTGCACTCTAAACTTTCTATAATTAAAAAGAAAAATACACTTGTGAGGAGTGTAGAAGGAAATTTTGGAAGTGCTAATAACATTTCCCTAAAGGAAAATTTAGAGTAACTAATCTTGAACGTAATGTATTAATTGAAGTGGGTTAAGCAGCCTCGGGCAACTCTCCTTCTGTGAGACAACTCTCCTTCTGTGAGAGAACCTCTCCTTCTGTGAGACAACTCTCCTTCTGTGAGAGAACCTCTCTCCTTCTGTGAGAGTCTCTTCCATCCCGTGTTGGTGAGGGTTTTCTTTGTACCCATTTTCTCCGGCGCCAACTCTGGCTTCGGCTGGAGTCGGTCGCCCTTTCCCCCTTCCTCCTCCTGTTTTTCTCTTGCTTTTCCCTTCTCTGTCTATTCCTCTGTCTTTCTTCTTTCTCTTCTTCTTCTGTTTTTCTTTTTGCTTTCTCCTGTGTTTTTTCTTTTCCCCCTGCTTCCCTTCCCGATCTGGCCATGTCCTCCTACCCACCCCCAGTGGCGATCATCCTCCTTCATCTCTCAGATCCGGCATGCAGCTGCTGTCAAACCGCGTTTTGCTGCGGTATTTCGAGAGGATGCGTAGAGATCCGGTGTTCTCACCGGCTCGGGTGCTCCGCACCACCACCCTTTCACTGTCTCTGCCTTTTGTGGCAGCGTTGTTCATGGGTTGCTGCGAACTTCCTCTTCTTAGTTGGTTTCCTCAGCTGTGTTCGGACCGTTCCTCTGGCGCTGCTTGGCCGTGGACGAGGTTTTGGTCGGATCGAGATCGGCGTCGACGGGTGTACCATGTTCCGGCGTTTGTTCGCGTGTGTGTTTTGGGCTTCACCTTTTGGTTGGCCCTGTGTTCTGTGTTTATTTTTGGGCCTGTGTTTTGCTGGTTTTTTGTGTTTTGTTTGGGCCTTAAGTGTGCTTTTGTGTATGTTTAATCTGTGTTAGTAATGAAGAAGCCTTTGTCCTCGGACAACTCTATATTCAATAATAATGCACCCAAAAGGAACATTTGTCTGAGATTATGGAAGTAAGTGTTTGTTTTATTTGGAAACCCGAGCCTGTATTCTATATATAACCTTATAAGGACAACGAACAGCATTGTAAGACAATAAAACCATTGGGTGTTCTGAAATATCGATTACTCTGTATGTTTTAATCGTTGTATCATATTTTTGTATTTTTAAACAAAAATTTAACAATTAAAACATCTAAAATATCTAATACTTTTTAGCACCCAAGAAAGTCCCGACAATACAATACAAATCTCACATTCCCAGACTAATATACTTGGCATTAGTCTAATCATATTAGCTTTATTTTAATCACTTTCTCTCCTTTGCCAATTTTTAAATTTGCAGAGAAAATTTCAAGTCTCAATGTGGTTGGTACTAGTACCAAAGTAGACGCCAGCTGTTTAGGTAGGGTTTTGCTATAGTTCCATGCAAATTGTTTAGGGTTTTTTCTTCTGTTTTTCTTTCATCGGTTCCTTTCCAACACTTATACAACTTTATCTGGCAGGTGACACTTTTGTGCGACTAACGTTTACCATTTGTTTGATGGGACAATGCACTTCAATTTCCTTTTTAGTTTCCCCCCTCTGAAAACTTATTCTTCGAAAATCCAAATTATTCTGTGGTAACATACAACTTATAATGTCACAATATAACAGAGTGTAAATAATATTAAAACAAATAAAAGTACTTGTGATAAAATCAAGATTTAAATCTACTGAATTACATAAATAAGATACCAAAATTGATACACATAAGAAATGAAAATTATACATCTTGCATAAAGATATCATGTTACTATCACGTGAAATTGTATTTTGAGACTAAACACTAACTTGACTAATTAAGAGCATTTTTTATTCATTTTGGTGGATTTTGGGTTTTGGAGAGTTTCTATTCAATGTCTTTTTTTTTAGTACATCGATATTTTTACATTAGACCATCTCCAATGGTTGGGCTAAAAGTCAAACATTTTAGCCCGGAAAATTTAGTTTTTAGCCCAGAAACAGTTTTTCTACTCCAACCGTTCTACCCTAAAATTTTAGCCCGGGATTATTAAAGAATAAACTTAGGCTATTTTTTTCTTAAATTAATTTTTTTTTAAATAAATATGTAGACTATCGTAAATTAATTTTATGAACATTTTAATCTAAAAGAATTTAAATTCCGATAAATATTTTCACTCGGATCGGTGGAGCCCACACCGATTTCTGGGCTAAATTCTGGGGGAAATTTGGTCTTAGTTTAGCATTTAGGCCATCTCCAACCGATGGCTGGTCAGAGGGCTCGTTTGAGCCCTCTGGCCCTCCAAGATTCTCCAAGATATTAATATTTTAATGAACAGTACAGGGCCATATTTGCCTCCGTCTCCAACCGAGGGCCAAAGGGCCATAGGGCCAAACATAAAATGAGAAGGAAATATTGAAAAAAATTGAGAAGGAAATATTGAGAAGGAAATATTGAAGAATGAAATATTGAGAAATATTGAAAAAAAATGAGAAGGAAATATTGAAGAAAATATTGCAAATGTTTAAATTAAAAAAAAATTAAAAAAAAAAACAAACACAAAGGCAAGCTGCAATTAAAAAAAAATTAAAAAAAATAAAAAAACCAAACACAACGGCTAGCTGAGCTAGCCGTTATATTCAAAACAAATTCAAACTATTAGTGTCGGTTATAACCGACACTAATACTAAATAAAAAAAAAAAAAGCTTTGCTTACTTAATGCTGTCGGTTTTAACCGACAGCAATAGAAAACAATAAAAAAAATACCCAGCCCCGGGGCTGGCCGAAAGCAGCCAGCCCTTTGGCCTTTTGAAATTCCGTGGGGCCCTCCCAGATTCCCGAGCCCTCTAGCCTAGCCCTCGGTTGGAGACGGTTTTAGGGCTATTTTCGGCCCTCTGGCCCTCTGGACCCTTCGGTTAGAGATGGCCTTAGCATTTAGCCCAAATTTTTCTCTTGGGTTGGAGTGAGTTTGGGGGGAAATTTTGGGGGTAATTTGGCTTTTAGCCCACCATTGGAGATGGTCTTAGGGGAGGGAGAGTTCGGCTAAGCCACACAATGAGTAGCCTAATTTGGTATCGAATTCGTCATCCACGAGATTCAAACCTAAGACATTTCACTTCTAAGCGAAGATGAATACCACCAGACCGTAATACTTAATGGCCATTCAATATCTTAACATAAATTAATTACTCTCCACCCATTATGAAAAGTAATAAACATAGCAGTTATTATTGATAATTTTTTTTTTTATGTTGTTAACGCTCAAAATTTGCAAGTTAACAAATTAAAGCAATAAACCTTTGGTGGGCTTGGGATAGAAACTAAAATGAAATAGACTCAGTATACCCCTCAAAACTGGACTACATCCACTTTGTTTCTCATATTGTATTGATTTTGATTTCAAGACTACAAATAATGTTCGGCTTAACACAAGAATTCTCTATTACATTAGTTGTCCGACCTCGTTACAAGAGGTTTCCACCTCTTTATATAGGCTCTCAATGAACCCCGAAGCCTTGGGCTCACCTTTTCTTATTTTTTTGGCATTTAATGCCCCACTTACCTCGACTAGCGTACTGACTAGTTTTTACCCATCAACTGGACATTCGGCGGTGAAGTGCACTTGCTCAGCCAGTATTGCATGCCTTTTCTGAGTGATATGTGCCGAGTGACTTGCTCGGCCTTGGTTATCCAACCCCGTCCCTTCGAGCGGTATCTTGACCATCTTTACGTCTCATCATAGTCCTTTAATTTTGATTGCGGGTCACCACGCGGCATGATTGACATCTGAGTAGACTTGCTTCTAAAACCTTGCACCATAAAGTTGTCAGCCTGCCCACGGACCTTTTGCAATCGGAAAGTACTTTACGTAACCTAGTCGGGCTGAGCTTGTTGGCAGTTGGCCTTAGCGCTCGAGAACATCTTCTAATCCCCTTGGGCCTTGGGCTTCTTAATCTTCTTTGGTCTTTGACTTCACTTTGTGCTTTTCACGGCCTCTTTCATGGCATGCACCGTTTGGAGGGCCTAAAAGTGCCTAGTATTAACCAAGGTTCTAAAAGACGCTAGGCGCTAGTCGGGCGGCGGGCGGCGGGCCTAGCGCCTAGGCGGCTAGGCAGGGTCTAGGCGGGCGCCTAGGCGGACTAGGCGGATTTAAGTAAATCCATTATATTTCGTGTAAATAAGTGTCTGTTTATACTTAAAATATATATAATTTCATCATAAACTACAAAATAGAATGACATATGTATTATGAAGTATTGGAACATAATGAAAACATGGGGAACAAGCATATAGTATGTGCTCATTTAAGTATTCAACAAGTCTCTTACAATTTATTAAAAAAATTAAATGCAAATTGAAAGTTATCTATTTTCTGTCTAAGTGAGTCGCAACCTAGGCAGGTGCCTAGGCGGGTTTGGACGGGCTAGGCGGGTGCCTAGACGGTCTAGGTGGGCGCCTCAGCTGGTCTAGGCGCCCTTTCTTAATTTTCAAACGCCTAGGCATTAATCGGGGCGGTGACCAGCCGCCTAGCGCCTAGGCGGGGCCTAGGCGGCGCTAGGCGAGGATTTTTAGAACAGTGGTATTAACATATGTATGATTCAATTATTCTACGGATGAAAATAATTTAGAATATGTTACTACAATAGCACTACATGTCCGCATTTTATTTTAGGTTAAAAATGAATATTTTTCTATTTAAAAGATTTTTTTTTTCAAATATAATAGATTTTTTATTTTTTAAAAAGTCAAGATCGTTGGATTAAAGTTGCCTTTCAAATCGAAAGGCCAGAAAAGTGTCACCTAGCAAAGATCGTTGCACTTTTAGCTTTTGACCGGGTCTCATGCAGCATGTTCACATGGGTGACGTCATCCTGCCATGGCTGGGCTTAGACCAACTCCAACCCTTGGAGTAAGTTCTAAATTTTCCATAAAAAAAACCAAATAATGCTAAGATTTAGACCAAAATTAGTGGTGGAGCCCACATGTGAGAGTGGAAAGCTTATGTGAAGCCCAAACGCCAAAAAACCACTCTCAAACGCGCCAAACGCGCCAGCCACAACACCAGCGGGACCCCACCCACGTGGGCATGTCCCCCGCATGTCAGCAGCCATAATAACCTAATGACTAGTTTTTGTGATCCAACATCCACATTTAAATGGGTCGTTGGTTGATCCAACAGTCCACGTTCAAATTTCTTTTTTTTTATTTTTTATTTTTTATATTTATATAT
Organism: Cotoneaster glaucophyllus; assembly: GCA_036320875.1. NCBI lineage: Eukaryota > Viridiplantae > Streptophyta > Magnoliopsida > Rosales > Rosaceae > Cotoneaster > Cotoneaster glaucophyllus. The sequence goes on from CM070062.1 coordinate 18,430,930, forward strand.
TTATTGAATCCAACGGTTAAGATCGAATATAATCAAATCTAACTGTAAAAAAAAAAAAAGATCTAATGGCCCAAATTTAAATCCAACGGCTAAGATAATTAAAAAATATTATTTAACTCAAAATTCACCCAAATGGAGTGGTTTTTCAATATTTATCTGAAACTTAAATATTTTGTGGTTAAAATGTTCATAAAATTAATTTAGGATAGTCTACATAATTTTTTTTTAAAGTTAATTTAAAAAAAAAAAAGCCTAAATTCATTCTTTAATAATATGAGGTTAAAATTTTAGGTCAGAAGGGTTGAAGCAGGAAAGCTATTTCTGGGTTAAAACCTAAATTTTCTGGGCTAAAAATTTTATGTTTTACTCCAAGGGTTAGAGATGGTCTTAGGGCTAGAATTCCTATGGCTCCCTTTGTGACTGCCAATTGGCAAGGCTCTTAATAATGGGTGGAGGGTGTTTTGGAGAGGTTTTGATGTACACCTTGCCATGGAGAATTATGATGGGTGGAAGTGCTTTAGAGTTGTGACAACCCGTCCCTAGTTCTATGATTTTATAAATTTAAAAAATGTGAATTTACGAAAATGCCCTAGAGGCGAGGGTATTGACTTTCGTTGACCGTTAGTTCATGACGCATATGAACTATTACTTTACCGTATTCCAGAAGTACTCGAAGGTGCGAACGCGTAGACGCAAGCAGAATTGAGATCGAAACTACGACGGAGGTTTTACGGAACTACAACCCCGAAATTTTTTTCTTTTTTTGTAAAGGTTACTATTTATTATATTATTATTTTAAAATTATATTGTGAGAAATGAGGGAAAAGAGAAGAAATAAACGGAGGAAAGAAGGGATAAAGGTGAAAAATGAGAGAGCTGCTGCCCGATCGGATGAGAGAAAATGAGAGGGCTGCTGCCCAATCAGAAAGAAGAGAAGGAGAAAGTGACCAACCAGAGAAGAGAGCAAGGAGGGGAAATGAAGGAGATGAGATACACCGGATCCTCCTTGACCCGTTTTGCAAGCCGACCAGGCACCGATTTCTGACGGCTTATCGTCCAATTTTTCGACTTTCTTCAACCTTCCATCACCATTAACCCTCATCACAACATCCCAGCACCTAAATCTAGCTAAACCCGACAAATTTTAGCCCCGATGTGCGAGAAAACCCACCGACAGGTCCGGGTGGTTCTCGGCTTTAAACCATCATTGGTGAAACGATTTCTTATGATCTCCACCACCATTTCACTCTCCTTGAACCCAAGAACAAGGCCCAAACAACCTTGGGGGCGGTGGAGCACTAGAGAAGGCAAATTGAAGTGCACCCATTTCTAGGGTTCTGGCGGGTTCGTGGTGATTTGAGTCTTTTCCCAACCAAATTGACCTTATTTATACGTATAAAGTTTGCTCTACTCACTGAGATCTACATTTATGTGAAATTTGAGAATTTTTAGAGTAGGTGAAATTTTCTGGTGAGTCGGGGCGACCGGCTGCTGCGTGCGACGGCGCGTGGGCCATGACTCCACCTGCCCTTCCTAGACTAATTTGAATACCCTGATACCATATGTGATGTTCGATTAACGAAATCTGGTCGTATGATTATAGATTTGATAGAGACCGCCACTTAGACATTTTATGATTTGACCATCCGACCATTGGATTGTCACCAGATTTTAATAAGTTATAGAATGTAATATTTGAGGACCGTAGGAACTGATGGATTGGGAATCCGACGTACGGATCTTCCCAAATTGGATTTCTAAGTTTGTAAATCTAAACGCCGCCCACCACTGAATTTTAGCGATTGGCAGAGATCCAAATGTTAGATCGTTCCGAAACTTTAGGATGTTGTTCTAGAAGCTTAGTGAAACTCTTGGGAAGTTACGGATTGAAAATCAAAGATGCAGATCTTTCAGATTGAGTTACATAGGGTTGTGGACCCTACCTTCGACCTTTGACTGACAGTTGACTTTTGGTCAATGATTTTCAAATCATTCTAGGACGTCCTTGGGGATGTGTTTTATGTAAGTTATGTGTTCTATCGATAAGAATTCTGAGACGTGATTTGATAATTGTTCCAGGCGATGATCGTTCGTGACGGATGCTTTTGAATTGATTTATGCATTTCATGACATGATTAAGAAATGTTGCATTGTTGTGAAATTGTGAAATGCCAAAATGATCCTACGGGATGCGCAGGTAAGTTCAGGTAAGTTTATGATGTTGGTTAAAGTTATTGCATCATTATGGCATGCTTATATTCATGTAGTGCTCATCATTGCTACACCAGGCTGTTAGTGCTCCCGCCCCGGGCCAGAGACAGTCCTTCACGTGTATGTTCACCTCCCGCACCGCACGCTCTCCTTGGATCCAAGTAGGTGCCAATCTTGTCGTACAAGTCGCATTAGGCGACTCCGACTCGTAGGTGATCGCGCATAGAGCCAGTCTTCACATGATCGTAGCACTAGAGCGTATATTATGATTACACCCAGTCCTGTCGTACATGTCGCATTGGGTGACTCCGACTGGTGTATTAGCATAGGTTGTTGAACACCTGATTTTACATATATTACTGTTGAGATTTTGTGATTTTGGGATGTCATGCCTTATTTACGTTTTGCAGGCTACGGTAATATTTTCATACTATACGTTGTATGTACATTTTGGAAACTATACATGTTTTACGGCGATGGGTTATAACGTTTTCAAAGGTTTTTATTAAAACTTTATTTTCAGGCCCACTCATCCTTGTTTTTCGCCCCTCCAGTTAGGTTTAAATTTATTCACATATTCCACCACACTACACTTTATGGCTTCGTCACATTTCAGGTGTCGACCAACACAGCTCGATTCAGAGTCCAAGTGGACATTCTGGATCGGGGTGTGTTAGAGTCATTTTTTTATCGCATCAACCCGTTATGTACCAACCTAAGAAACATCAACCCGAACTCTTTGTGCATGTAGCAAATTGTAAATGATTCAAATAAACTTACTAATTCATTCAATTACCATTAGAATGTGAGTGTTACCCAAAATTAATTAGCAATGGCAAATGCTTTTTTTTTTTTTTTTGACGTGGGATTTAGACTCTCAAACATTTATAATTTATATAAACTTTTATCATTATTATCAAGAACACTAAGAAATTCCAAGGAGGCTTCACTGAGTTGATCTTAATTTGTTTTTATTCAAAGAAAAACCTTCCTAATTCCTACTTCCTAGTTCCTGCTTCTACTACAAAGTTCAAGTTCCAAAGACAAAAATTGGGTTGTGAATTGATTCAGATTCACACTCTACTCGTACTAGAGCCAGAGAGTAGGCACACTTCAAATTCCAAAGGGAACCTATCTGTCTCTCTAATGACAGATATCTGACTGCATGCCTTGCTTAGGCTCTGAAACTGTCCATCATGAAATACAATCAAGTGGCCCTAAATCCTAAATTAAATTAAAAGCACACAGATATCAATCTAGAGATTTTTTAATGTGATTGGAACACGAAGTGATAAATTACGTGTTATTATATAAATAGTAAAATATATGTGTTAAAAAATTAATAACTTAAAAAATAAAAAATTTCACAATTTATACAAAAACACGTGATGTACCATCCGTATTCTGGTCACAATAAATATATTTTCGATATCAATCAATATTATCCAAACCAAACCAAAACACATCTAATCTAAGGGTGGGCAAACAGGTCTCGGACCCGCGGGTTGGAGCGGGTCCTTGCGATTCGGGGCAGCTTCGGGGCGGGTCTAAGGCCATCTCCAACCGAGGGCTGGCCAAATGGCTAGTTTTAGCCATCTGGCCCCCCAAGATATTAATATTATAATGAACAGTACAAGGTCATATTTGCCTCCGTCTCAAATTGAGGGCCATAGGGCTCGTTTTAGCCTTGTCACAAAAAAATCGTCTCCAACCGAGGGTCAAAGGGCCATAGGGCCAAACATAATTTATTATTTAAAAACTACAACTTAAATTCAAATTCAATGGCTAAGTGACGTCAGCATGACGTTAGCATGCCGTTGTTACTTAATTTAATTTAATGTTGTATAATAGCTTAGGAAGTTATAGGAAAAAAATATAATTTAAAAAAAAATGAAACAAATTTTGTAAAATAGAAGTTATAGCAAAAAAATAGAATTTAGAAAAAAAAAATGAAACAAATTTTGTGAAATAGAAGTTATAGGAAAAAATGGAATTTTAAAAAAATATGAAACAAATTTTATCAAATAAAAGTTATAGAAAAAAATAGAACTTTAAAAAAAAATATGAAAAATAGAAGTTATAGGAAAAATTTTGTAAATAAAAAAAAATAAAACTGTAATTTTTTTTTAAAATTAACGGTTAGCTAACGTCAGCTAACTGTTGGATTCAAATTTTAGTTTAAGCATTCCTGTCGGTTATAACCGACAAGAATATATTTATATTAAATCTATTCATGTTGGTTATATCCGACAATATTGCTCTAATTTTCTGGCCAGCCCCTGGCTGGCTAGCTGGCTGCATGTGGCCAACCTTTTGGCCCTTTGATCCTTTCAGATTTCGTGGGGCCCACGAGCTCTATGGCCTAAACTTCGGTTGAAGATGATTTAGGATTATTTTCGATCCTCTGGTCCTCTGATCCTCTGGACCCATCGGTTGAAATGATCGTAGAAGAAACAGGACGGGGAGGAGGATTCTAATCTTCTCATTTTCTGTGGTTCTTGTGTCGAGTCTGAACCCCGGTAACTGGGTTTTGTCCATATAAGGCTGTCATTGTCACATATCTTTTTTTTTTTTTTTTTTTTTTTTTTGACAAAATCGCGTTGTCATATATCTTTTTATCTTAACATTACTGTTAAAACACATTTTATTAATGTTTTTGGTTAGTGGATGTGATGGGTTTTGGGAGTGTTGTGGGTCAGAGGGTAAGATTCCACATCGTGGGGCATCCAGATCTTAACAGAGTGCCCAGAAATCTCCTTGGAGACTCTGTAATTTTTTCTGTGGGCCCTTCCATCTCGAAATTTCAAGATCTTTGCCTTCCAAGTTTTTGAAATTGGATAGAGCCCAAGGTAAGGTAAGGATTACCTGATCAACACACGTGGATTGTTGGATGAAAATTTAATGGCTATAAACGGAATTTTTTTTTAAAGTTACAATAATTATTGCTGTTGGATTTTCATCCAACGATCTACATGTGTTGGTCAGGAGGATCCTCACCAAAAGAGGATCCAATTTCCAAGTTTTTTAACTAAGGGGGGTGTATTCAATTGAGATTTTGAGATATTTTAATTCTTTTAATGAATCTAGGGGTATTCAATTCGGATTTAAAAAAAGTTTATAACATTTTAGGTGTATTTAATTAGAAATTGATTTTAAAGAATTTGAGAAAGTTGAAGAATTAGAAGGAATTTGAGAGATTTTGTGGTGTATTTTAAGCATCCACAAATCTCACATCTTCCCATGAGATTTCGAGGAATCAAAATTTTATATGGAATCTCTACAAATCAATTAAACTCAATAAAAATCTATGGATTTAGGTGGTGTATTCAATTGAGAATTTGAGAGACTAATGGATTTATAAATCCTTATATTTTTATAGACTTTAATTGATTTATAAATATTCCATATAAAATTATGATTTAATTCTCTCGAAATCTCATGGGAAGATGTGAGATCTCATGGGAAGATGTGAGATTTGTAGATGCTTAAAATACACTATGAAATCTCTCAAATTCCTTCTAATTCCTCAACTTTCTCAAATTCTTTAAAATCAATTTCTAATTGAATACACCTAAAATGTTATAAACTTCTTTAAAATCCTAATTGAATGTATCCGGATTTCTAAGGATTTTAATAAACTGTCTTAAAATTATAATTGAATATACCTTGAATTTTAGAAAATCACTGAAAATCCTGATTGAATACCTTTTTATTTAATTTTCTCAAAATCCCAATTGAATACACCTATCTTAAAAATTCATTAAAATCTCTCAAATTCTCAATTGAATAAACCTACCTAAAGCAAAAGCAAAAGCAAATCAGAAAAATCAGAATCCCAACCCAAGGTTTTTCATCATACCAGCCCCTGATTTGACTAATGGTCAATCACCCTCATCATTCATCAATCAGATTCAGCTCCTCAAAAAACCATTTTTCCCTTGCTGTTTTCTTTTTTATTGAAGTCAAAACAGTGAACCGAATCAAAATTTTCCGGGGTCAAAGTAAAATTTTTGGTTTGTCCAGTCAATCACGCTTCTTCTTCGCAGCCTGCGAGTGTGTGCCTGCTTCTGCGCGCGCACACATACGCAGCCAACGCTGTTCTAATGCAACGTTTTATTTTAGTTCCATGATTGCACGGTTGCACGATAGAAGTTGGAAAAAAGCTTTGATGACCGGCAGAAAGGCCTATAATCTATTGCTTTTTCTTGTTGTAGCTTTCGGCTTCTCTCACTTGTCCCTATACTGTGGCTTTTTTGCCCCACACCATGAAGCGGGGCCTTTTCTTCTTGCTCGAGTACCTCTCTTATTTTTAGGTTTCTATTTCCCTTATTTTTCTAGCTAGTACGTGTTTAGGGTTATAGAGCTACTATCTGTGGGTAGGAACTTATTTCTCTGGACCACTATGTACATATTTAACTGTATCTATCGCTCACATTCACTAATTGTATAGTTTTATGATAAGATTCATATCATGTACATAAGATATTAGAGTGAAATTATACGCTTGATACATCGTAAAAGATAAATATATAATTCTATACAGTTGATAACTGAAAGTACAAATCATTTTAGTTTAGTGTTAAAACTTAAAACTTGACATAAAAAACATCTATCCTTTCAGAGAGACTCGGAGGACAATTCAGTTGCGAATTCAAGCAGGTCTCTCACTAATTTTTTCGGGTACGAATTTTGGATATATTTTATCATTGAACTTCACCATCTTTTCTTTTCTTACATCCAACACAGATTAACCAAAAAGCACGTTCAACCAAATAGTGTAACCTACAAGCATTGGCGACCAAAATAAACACATCCACTAGTTGCATATACACGGTGGAGTGATAAGTCATAACAAATAATAGTCGCATAATTAATTATTTATGTATATAACCAATGGTGGTAAAAAAGAATCACTCAGAAAAAGCAAAGGAGAATGGGTTAGGGAATTGTATATGCTCATATCTCATGGATGCGTGAGGTACATGCAAAAGGTGAAGGGCGTGAAATGCCAGTTTGAGTTGTTTTACCAAACAGGTGGTGGAACGAATGCATGAAATCTCATATTTCACAGAATAAAGATGGCTAAGAAGACAAATTAGTCGTAGCGTGGGGACTAGAGCAGTCTTGCAAACCACTCTCCCTGTCCTCTCTTGTGCGTGTGGGACTGGGGGCTACATAAGTTTGTTTCGGTTTCTGATCCAAGAAGCAAAGCTTTTTTATATGATATGGTTGTCCGCCCATCCCTATCCTACCAGCAAATTATTCACCTAGAAATCAACTCCCTTCAATTATTTGAACTTTTACCAACTAGGGTTTTTAGTTTTTACCTTTTCAGCGTAAAGAAATACACCACGTATATACAAGTGTATTGAAAGTTTTATTTTTTAAGTTGTTTGTTAATTTTTTATCACAAATATCTCACCAGTTGTGTAGTAACACGTAATGTACCATTCCGTATTTTGGATACATTGAAAAAAACTCTCCTTCCATTGATGGTTATCAAAATAGGCTCATAACTCAAACTGAAAAATGGTATAGAACGCATCCAATCGACAATTGTTTGGCTTTCTCTATCAGTGATTACTAGTCTTCAATATTTTCATAAACGACTGACACTAGTATTATTTTTAAGTGTATTATGTCAAAAATAGGCTTTCTTATTGCATGGTTGATAAGACGTTGCAACTTTGCCGTGCAATCAAAAATCTTGAACTAAGGACCCGATTATAGGACATTGCTTTTGCTATAAAGCTCCCCTTTTCTAAAAAGAAGGAAAGTAAAGTGTCACCCCTAAACAGTTTCTCTTAAGCTTATTTATTAGCTCTCGGCTGAAAAAGGTTTCATTGCAATTGCAGTTATATAGTATGGAGTGCCTTTCCTTTGTGGGCTTTACTAAACTTAGGTACAAACCTCAGCTCACTACAACCCACCAAAACTTCTGTTCAAGTCTGGCTCTTTGCAGTTAAACTAAGGGAAGCCTTGGCCCATTATTATAAACAAGATGGCCTGCCCATAAAGAAGTTCAAGTTTAGCTCTTTGCAGTTAAACTGCAAATTAAATTTTCATCCCACACGTTTTAATTTTTTGTCCTCAGATTGAATAATTTAAACATGTGACTGAATAAAGCAAAGGGAAATAACTAAACATGATTAAGCATAGATGTGTAGAATGTTGGATAAGTATCAACAATGAATGATAAATTTATATATGCTAATAAATAATAAATGCGAATAAATAATTTGACAGGGTATGAACAAAACAAAGTAATATTAAACAGACAAACTGAAGATTGAGATTCCAGCACCAGGATTCAACGATCTAGGTCGAGATTCCAACACCAGAAAGCTAGACTTTTGACGAATATCTTTGTGGTTCTCTCAGTAAGAAGGTTTGAGATTGTATAACTAGAATTTGTTTTTTTTTTTTGTGTTCTAAATTCCATGCAGATGGATGTATATATAATTGATTTATGCCTGTTCGCAACATGTATGAATATGAGATGTGTCTTTTGGGAGACATCTTCTCAGAGGGGTGCTTTGCTCTTTGGCGTTCTTTCATCGCTTCTGACTTCATCTGAAAAGATGAGTCTGTTAATATAAAAATTAATTTATTAATTAAATCCGAAATTAATTAAGGAATTTAATTATTAGAGCCTCAAATGATACACCCCGACCGAGATCGAGGCATGTTGGCCGTCACATGAGGGTGACGTAGCCATGTGCACAGTGTGGAAGCAATAATATAGGAAGAAATACGAATGAATAAAAACAACTTCAAGGAGGTACTAAAACAGGAATAAGTGTGAATACACAATCAGAGCGTAAAAGTCTAGGTGCAGTCAATGCATAAGAAGTACTTAAATAATTAACACCCTAAGGTGGCCCTACATGGGTGATGTATGTCAGAATCTCCGATATGTCCTCGTGAGCCACCAACAAAGCTACCTAATACCTGGAGGGGCGCAAAACAAAGCGTGAGTGGGCAAAAACAAAGCTTTTCGAAATTCATTTCATAAACAACATTTATATCCCATCGCCGTAAAACCTGTATACTTTCCCAGAAAATAGTATATACATATACTAAATCTCAACTGAACCATCATCGTCAAATATATGCAAAGAAGTCATGAATATACCATGCCATACCACTAGATCATCAGGTAAGCAATTCAAGTGCAATAATAACTGCAACAGCTCGTTAGCTGAATTCTAGCTCATAAATCATGCCTGCACACGAGTCGAACCCACTTATAGTGGTCTATACGACAGGACTGGGTGTAAACAATACGCTCTAGTGCTACAATCACGTGAAGACTGTGCGAATAATCGCGGATCACCTACTAGTCGAACCCACTGAAAGTGGTCTATACGACATGACTGTGCACCTAACTTGGATCCAAGATGAGCGTGTGGTGTGGGAGGTGAACATCACGTGAAAGACTATGCCCCTAACTCTGGGCGGGAGCACTAACACCGGGGTGCAGGTTAATGAGTTCTCAATGCATCTCATCATACTTTTCATAACTCAACTTCTTACTAACCACACATAATCTTACCTGAAACTTACCTGAGCGCCCACAACACCAACAATCATGCGCATACAATTCATAATGCATATTCAATAGTATGAAATATATGGCATGGCAATTCTTTGCTAAAAGCATTTTAAATGCATATTCCGGGAAAAATGCATAGTATATAGGTATATACGAAAAATAAAAGCCCACTCACTGGTATGTAGACGGATCGTAGCCCCCATGCCTAGCCTGGCTACGCTCGTCCTCCGGATAGGTCTCGCCTATGTGAGAAACAACTGTTTTAACGTTATTTTAAAGCACATAAACGAAACTAAGAAATAACTTATCATACATTGCTCAATTGAGGTATGTGAATATACCAAAATGATCTACACAACCTCAGAAACATCCCCAAATTTTTAGAATAAATTTTGGAGGTCCCACGGGCCCTCACGCGCAGGCCAAGGCATGGCCAGACGCGCCCCCACGCGCAGGCACGTGCCTGGCACACGGACGGAACCCTAACTGCCGTTAGGAATATTCCTCAAAAGCTAACAGAAACTGTCAAAGTTAACTGACGCAGTTAGAATATTCCGTCAGACTTCACCGAATATTCTCTCGTCTTCAACCTCCAACTCCGGCTACCGTCGCAGTCGCCGAAAAACTGGAAAAACTTTAAACTCACTATTCTTGCTCGATTCTCAACCATTTTCTTCAAAACTTGTACCAAAATGAAGCTTAGGGTATAGAGAATCACGTTATACCTGTTTTAGACCTTAAATCCTACGAAATCAAGTCGGAGTAAACTCGAAAATCCGGCGACCTCTGTAACTCCTCGTATCTGGGTTTCCCGACATCCAAATTCCACCAACGAACCACTCCGAGGTTCGTGAGGATCTTCTAAAGCTCCCTGTGAGCTTGAAATTCAAAGAAAAACGTTCATTAAAAAGTTGATGAATAGTGCTGAGATCGGGGTTCCACTTTTTTGGGTTTTTCCGACGTTAAAACTCAACCAAAACTCAGTAAATTATCTAGGAGTGTGTTTGTACCTCGACTGCCCTCTCGAAAACTAGGGTTTTCAGCATTTTCACAACCAGCTAAGGCTATGGTTGTGCTCACGAACTCACAGAGATCACAATGGAGGTCTTAAAATCCTCGATCTGTAAGTTTTCTAAGTGTTTTGGGGTTGTGTCGTACAGTTGCAGAGTGAGAGGGAGAGTGAGAGAGAGAGAGAGAGAGCGTACGGGAGAGTGGGAGAGAATCCAAAAGGGATGGATGATAGTGTGTGGTTCTAAGTTAGCCAACAACACAACAACCACCAAGTTTAATTCTAGTTGGTTTAGAACCAAACTAGAAACACTACTAACCCTAATCTCCCCAATACTAACCCTACTTAGCTCCCACTAACTTGGAAGTAATGTAATTGGTCCAAAACCTAAACTTTTGGGCCTTTAATCTTAAACCAAAAATAAAATAAAACCCAACGCTCAAGGGTAGTTTCGTACTTTTATTAATTCGAGGAAAACAAATATGTACAAATTCGGGACGTGTTGTCACATCAAAGCCCAAAACTCATCTTTTGATAATCACTTATATATTAAATATATATTAATTAGCATACCCCAAAACCCAAAGCCCAATTTTATCCTCTAAGGTCCATCACTTCAATCATTTTATAGTAAGAATAAAACCTTATAAAGTGAGAGAACCTTTTGGTAGTGATCAACGTGAGACAATGTAGAATGATATTTCTACTCAAAAATTTCCAACATAGAAAAAGTAAAAAAGATGCGTTGTTATCATTTGTCATTTTCAGTCGTTGTGAGATAAAAAGGGGTCGTTTGGTGTCTTGTTCTCATCTTGTGGAGTTATAAAACAATTTAATAAATTTGTGTTGTGTCTGAAAATGTTATCCTATTTTTGAATATGCAACATATATTTAGTTCATACATAAGTGTTTTTTTTGAAATTTAAGTCGCTTGTCATAAGCCACTCTTATTGTTTGGTGTAAAAAATTAGATTAATCTGGATAGTACATAAGTTTGTATGTTGAAGGTAAGGTGAATAATTTTTCAGTTTCAAAGGATTATAAGCATTTAGATTTGAAAGAAACTTATCTCTTCCAAAATTACCATATAGTAAAAATGAAATATTTAATATAGTGAATTATTTAGTCTAATCCAGCATGTCACCAAAATAGTCTTAATGTGCACCAACATATATTGCAGGCGAAATAAAATAAGAGAACTGTTATTAACATTAAAAAAATCTCATTTTACACTTCTCACAAGTGTATTTTTTTTTTCTAATCATAGGAAGTTTGGAGTGCCAAATAAGATTTTTAAAGTGCTAATAACAATTTCCCAAAATAAAAGGGGATAGTATAAAAATCAGATGAAAAAATTGAAAATCTTATTATTAAAAAAAGTAATTTGAGTGTTGGTGGTGAACATTCTATCACATATGCAAAGGAAGATACTTTGTTAGAACTTGCCCCTTATAAAGCATGATGGAGATGTTTGAGATAATTTACTCCCTTCTTCCCTAGTAGTGCAAATATTGGGAGGTTTTCACACTCTCGTATTTTTTGATGGTCGGAATTGAATAAATCAAACAAAAATAATGAACAATTTAGTATGGATGTGTGAGAAACACTTGTGTGTTTATTTTCCAAAATTTTACAAGAATAGATTTTCTAAGTGTGTACTGTGTAAAAAAAAGATAGCCTGAAAGGATAATACCAGGAAGACCAAATTTTTTAAACCAAATTTGCAAACCAAAATGATGTGGTTGTAGATGATTGAATTATTAATTAAGTGTAGATTAATGTGTTTATTTCTTATCGATGACACATAATTTGGTTTACAATTTAGTTTAAAAAATTTGATCTCCCTGCATTACCCAATCTGGGACGTATGGCCCCTTGGAGGAAGATCATACAATGAAGGCTTTTCTTTGTCATAACAGAGGTCCAACCTGGAGCCTCCTACCCATCAAACACCACAAAATGCCTATCCTTTACACTATCCAAATGAAAGAGGAATGAATGGTTGTCCATCTCCGAAACTTTGAGAGAGCACCATCTCCACTTTCCATTGCAAATCAAACCCCTCCAAAATTACAAACTCAAGAACAAGGATAACTAGAGAGATAAACTAAAACTCATCAGACTGCATCACGTTTCTCATCCTAGTGGCCTCAGAATCTCTCTCATAGGACTTAATTAACCGGTAGGGGATTCAGTAGCCATGGCCTCAACCTCCTCCACACTTTCCATCTCCTCCTCATCCACTCTAGTTGACGCCAAGGCTCCTCGCCATTCGGCTGCCTCATCACCACAATGTGTGACCCTCCCTACGCTTCCTCCACCGCCGGTTCAGTCTCAAAACCGTGCAGGGAAGACCACTGCCTATTGTGAGCCATTCATATATTATATCCCTAGTATTAGTTTGCATTATAATCAGTACTTTAGTATTTATAAAGTACTAATATATGTATCGGACCAATCCAGACAGTTGGTAATAAGGCGAAATCTTATTTGAGCACATGTGCATTTCAGACTGACAGTTTGGTAACATATACTAGAATCTGTAACAAGAACATTACCACGTAGCTATATACTTAATAATTTTTATTTCAGGTCGTAAGATTGCGCGCAATGTCATGGCAATGGCGACAGGGGAAGCACCAGCAGAAGTTGCAACAGCTGAGCTGCCAGAGATCGTGAAGACAGCTCAAGAAGCTGTGAGCCTATCAATACTTTTTTTTTAAATTCAGTTACATCAGCCTTTGTATTAGTGAGTTCAGAAACTTATGTGACAAGAATGATTTGCTTTTGTGTCTAGTGGGAGAAAGTGGAAGATAAATATGCAGTGTCTTCACTTGTAGTAGCTGGTGCTGTTGCAGTATGGGTCTCCAGTGGAATGATCTCGGTGCGGTTCCTCATCTTAGCACATTCTTATAGTTTCTCAATAAGAACCATAAATTGTTGTGCTCTTAATGTGTAGAATTTAGTAACTTCTCATTCTCAGTTATCCAATTACTGACCGGTTTCTGTGTGACGGGTATTGTTTGTACAAGGCAATTGATAGGCTTCCTTTAGTCCCTGGTGTTCTTGAGCTTGTAGGAATTGGCTACACTGGGGTAAGTTAGTTTGTAATTTTGCTCTTGCATTCTCTTAGAAAATCTTCAACTTAACAGCGCCGGAAAAGAATTAGATTCATTACTTCTTGCAGCACATGAATAAGAACCGTTTGATAAATATAGCACAACTTGATAGGCTGCACCTATTTCTAAATACTTGTCTTTCTTTTCGATATTGCAGTGGTTTGCATACAAGAACCTTGTTTTCAAACCAGACAGGTGAGTCTCAATTTTTCATTACCTTGACTGGAGAGTATAAATAAGTAGTTTCAGTTAATTTACTTGGTCTAAAAACTTTCCAAAAGATGTGCATAATAACATATTTTTGTTGACTTATGATGTCTGAAATTGCAGAGAAGCTTTGACACAGAAGATTAAAGCTGCATACAAAGATATAATCGGCAGCAGCTAGAACAAACCGAAAAGTAATGCTGCTGAGATGGGATGAACTCGTGGCCGGTTTTTGAAGCACTATCTACATACGTAAATATCTCGCAGCATTGTCCGCAAAAGATGTGAACATTCTGCATGTTGTTTGCATAAGCATATTCTGACCAAAAGTTGTAACTTAATGTCATGTATGTACTTTGTCTGCGAGATACTTGTAACTAGTACCACCGTCATTTGTTTCCCTGTTAGCTCTTTGTAATTCATATCGCGATGCTTCTGATCTTTTATTGTAGAAAGAAATGATAAAAGTACACTAAGTACAATAATCTGCTGAATGTGCACTTCTGATCAGGAGTACCTGATGTTTTCTTATTTAAAAACATCATCCAAAAATTACGAACAAAACAGTATTCATATCTGATGCTATAAATTAATCCAACACCAACTGATTTACAAATACAAAATACGCACATTACACATGAAGCAACATAATCTTTTATTAATTCGGATGATTAAGCCTTGATCATATGGCATGGCAGCTCTCTACTTAAAGAACTCCATCACCCAGGTATTATAGGTAAAACATTCATATCTGATGCCACCGAGTCCAGCACCAATTGCCAAGGCTAAGAATTCTTCTCGGCTCCGCTCCTTCCCTCCCGGGGTTTGAGTCATCACCACCAAGTTCAATTCGGACGTGCATTTCACAGAAGTGCTTGTGTCTGGAAGAACTGGAAGAATTTCTTCAATGATGATTACTTTTCCATCGTTTGGAATAGCATTGTAACAGTTTTTCAACAGCTTTAGGCACTGCGCATCGCTCCAATCATGAAGTATCCACTACAAATAATTATCAAATTAAAGAATATATAATAGGTATTCATCATTTTACCCCCTGAACTTGTAAGGATTGGCCAATTTCTCTCCTCAACTTTAATTTTGGCCAATTTCCCCCAACTTTCATAATTGGCCAATTTTCCCCCTCTAATCTTCTCCAAAGATGAAAAGGTAACTCTATGATCACATGATTTACATCCCAATTAATTACTCTATGATCACGTGATTTACATTCCAATTAATTTAAACAGATAATTAGAGAAGGAGATCGTGTGCCAAAGATGCTATTTATCGTACGAGGGCGCATCAATTTGGCCTCAATGCAGTCGATCTGAGATACATCACGGATTGCTTCGCTACAAATTTGCCAACGAAAGGCTTAAGTGAACAGCGATGGGGGAAATTGGCCAATTATAGAGTAATTAAATCACTTTGCAGATGATCAATTTGTTACCTTTTCATCTTTGGAGAGGGCCAGAGGGCGGAAATTGGCCAATTACGAGAGTTAAGGGGGAAAATTGGCCAAAATTAAAGTTGAGGGAGGAAATTGGCCAATCCTTACAAGTTCAGGGGGTAAATTGATGAATACCTCTATTATATATATTGTTACATTTAAAAATTAATGTTTGAGAAGTTCAAAAATCACCTTCATAATAATTGCATCCCCTTTTTGAACACTTTCAAACACGTCTCCTCCAACATATTCCACACCTGAAAAAATGAATTAACTCCCAATTTATATGCTGCACGAATATATTGTGATTAAAATAAAAGAAGAACAAAAACAAAACAACAAAAAAAATTCACAACTTGATAATCTAAGAATTATAAGTACCAGGATGTGGAGAGACGTGTTTGATGACATGAGGCATGTCGTAATTGATACCCTTAAGAGGATATTTGGAAATGATTAGATTAAGAGTGTGACCCATACCACCACCAACATCAACAAGTTTGTTAAGTTGCTCAAAACCCTTGTAGATTAGAAGAATCTTCTTCATAACAATAATAGCGTAGTTGAACATTGCAGTGTGGAAAGCTTGATGAAACCTCGGGTCCGAACCTGTATACTCAAAGAGGTGCAAGCCATGGGCCCTTTTAAACGGACTTCCCCCTTCAACAATTGCATTTTTCAGTTGGTACCTATATATATAAATATATGAAATGTGAACCAATAACTAACTTTTAGATTTCTATTGTTCAATGATATATGCATGAAACTGATACATTTGTCGACACTAAAAATTATACGAAGTTCTATGAATCGGCAACAAATTTTTTTGAATAAAAAGCTCTTACTAATCCTTTGAGTAGTCAAGTAGTATTCCTCAATTTATGCATCTATAGTAGCTAGAAACCCTTTAAATTTAATCTAGTGTAACGTCAAAAGATAAATCGGCCACAGATGCAAAATGCAGACAGAGAACCAACAAATTCAACATGAATATTTTTTTATAAGTAAATGATAAAAGAGGGAAAGGAATCAAGACTTCGCATGCAAATATGCAATGGAAGTTAAAAGGAGTGAACAGATATACCAGCTGGCAGAGAAGACCTTGTCATGACCCAATGCCACCATGGGGGCTAAAGAAACACCGCATAAAGTGCTTGGAGACACAGTTAAGGCTAACCTCACAAATTCATCATTAGCAGCAACAACAGAGCAATCGAGAACGGAGTAACTGGCCAGGAACCTGAGGATGCCGTCCAACATCACAGGTGCCTCTGGATTCTCGGTGGCTATCTGGGCTACAATCTCTGACGAAGAGAGCTTGGCACCTCGACCCGCTTTCACTATGATGTCGAAAACGCCAAGCTCGATTGCTGATTGAATAGACATTGGCAGCACAGATGAACCCACCAGCTGTATGGCAGTGCAGAAGCTTTCTTCTTCTTGCTTTCTAATATTTTCATCATCGTTAACAACAGCAATTCTCCCATGACTTTCTTCTAGATCTAGTTCTCTATCCACTAAAGACCCCATTACCTGATGATCTGAAATACCTCCGTCTACTTTTTTTAGTTTCTACTAGCAAAGATGCCCGCGCAATGTTGCGGGGCGTATAAAACTTGCAAGAAGATCTAAATATATGTACTTACAATCCAATTTACAATAAGGAACCAAATAGGTGACCAGGGGTTGGCTTTACAGACCTATTTGTACACACATATACATATATATACTAATCAATGGTTATGAACTTCCTTATTTACAACTATATTTACAACCTTATATACATGTGTGTGTGTATATATATTCAGCACTTCCGAACTTCCTTAATCAAAACTTCTGAGCTTTTTTTTTTCTTTCTTCTTGTATGTATTGCTTCTTTGTTACAAATTGAGAAAATGGAAAGTTATTAATGTAAATAAATGACGATTTTAGTGACGATGAGAGAATGAAACTATAGTTATTGAGGGGAGCGCGATTTTTCTAATTGTCAAAAAAGTTGAATACTTTTTTCAATCAGTTCTCAAGTGCATTTAACAAGATACTTTAAAAACAAACATTTGCATAGAGGTTGCTGAGTGAAAGATAAAAGGAAAAAAAGAGAGTAAGAATGTAGTCATTCATGGAGGCTTCTAATCTCCACTCTCACCAAATCATCGCCAAATCA
The DNA here is from genome assembly GCA_036320875.1 of Cotoneaster glaucophyllus. Taxonomy (NCBI): domain Eukaryota; kingdom Viridiplantae; phylum Streptophyta; class Magnoliopsida; order Rosales; family Rosaceae; genus Cotoneaster; species Cotoneaster glaucophyllus. The sequence goes on from CM070062.1 coordinate 18,448,645, forward strand.
TCAAATCATCTTTTTTAATTATCCACGTAAGTAGAAGAAACTATGGATTGCCGCAAACAAAACCCAAATTAAAAAAAAAAAAAAAAAAATACTTTTGCAGTACTCTTCGAATAAAAAAAAAAACCATTAGAAAAAAAAAATCACTTATGCATTGATTATAAATCAAAACCTAATTGTCAAATTACTTGACAGAGGCAAAGAAGGCAGAGATTGGCATCGAGACTATAGGTTTGTGAAGAAACCTAAAACAACCAAATCACCCAATGATTCAATCGAAATTAATCAAACCCCAAGTGTCGGTTCCATCAATAAAAAGACAGAGATGGAGATAATGTTAGAACCATACCATGACTCATTGTGTTATGATATTTGTAATGGATGTTGCTTGGTGACTCAGCACTTGTGCTCTTTTGCCCGCTTTTGGCTAATGGAGACATATGTCTCCAGTGTATCTCCTTTTGGGTTATGAAATGAATTAGGGTAAATTACAAGTTATTTCCTTTAAATTTGGTGGCAATTATAATCTCATACAATATTTTTAAAACATTACAATCTTATACACTTATTTATCTTTTGTTTCAATTTAATAGCTTCATTATATAATTTGTTAACTTGACCGTGTTAAGTGATAATATGACAAATATAGGATGTACAGTTTTTGTGAGATCCCACATCGCCCAGGGGAGTGATCCTTATATGTATATTCCCATCCCTACCTAGTGCGAGGCCTTTTGGGAGCTCACTGGTTTCGGGTTCCATGGGAACTCCGAAGTTAAGCGAGTAGCGCGCGAGAGCACTCTCATGATGGGTGACCCACTGGGAAGTTCTCGTGTGAGTTCCCAAAAACAAAACCGTGAGGGCGTAGTCGGGGCCCAAAGCGGACAATATCGTGCTACGGTGGTGGAGCGGGCCCGGGATGTGGTGGACCCCGGGCCGGGATGTGACAATTTGGTATCAGAGCCTAACCCTGGTCGTGGTGTGCCGACGAGGACGTCGGGCCCCTAAGGGGGGTGGATTGTGAGATCCCACATCGCCCAGGGGAGTGATCCTTAGGCCATCTCCAACCGAGGGCTGGCCAGAGGGCTCGTTTGAGCCCTCTGGCCCTCCAAGATTCTTCAAGATATTAATATTTTAATGAACAGTACAGGGCCAGAGGGCTCGTTTTAGCCCTGTCACAAAAAACCGTCTCCAACCGAGGGCCAGAGGGCCATAGGGCCAAACATAATTTATTATTTTATAGCTACAATTTTTAAAAATATTGTTTAAGTTTTATGTTGTTAAATGTTTTTTTTATGTTGTATAATTTTTATGTTGGTTAATGTTATTTAATGTTGTTTCATATTGTTTAATGTTGGGCTATAATTCACTTAATTTAACTTCATATTGTTTATAGAAAAAAATTGAATTAAAAAAAATTGAAACACATTTTGTAAAATAGAAGTTATAGGAAGTTATAAAAAAAAAAAGAAAAAAAAAGGTTTAAATTGAAGTTATAGAAAAAAATAAGAAAAAGAAAAGGTTTGAATTGAAGTTATAGAAAAAAAAAGGTTTAAATTCACAAAAAAAAAAAAAAAAAAAAAAAAAAACCTGAGGCAACGGCTAGTGAACCACTAACCGTTAGAATTCAAAATTTTAAATTGCCTAATGCTGTCGGTTACAACCGACAGCAATACTAATTAATTAAAAAAAAATTGAAACTTCCTAATGCTGTCGGTTAAAACCGACAGCAATGAAAAAGCTGGAAAAAAAAAACAGCCAGCCCTCCAGCCCTCTAGCCCTCTCCGATTCCGTGGGGCCCTCCCAGATTCCAAAGCTCTCTGGCCTAGCCCTTGGTTGGAGACGGTTTTAGGGCCATTTTCGGCCCTCTGGCCCTCTGGCCCCTTCGGTTGGAGATGACCTTATATGTATATTCCCATCCCTACCTAGCGCGAGGCCTTTTGGGAGCTCACTGGCTTTGGAGTTCCTCTCACATCGCCCAGGGGAGTGATCCTTATATGTATATTCTCATCCCTACCTAGCGCGAGGCCTTTTGGGAGCTCATTGGCTTCGGGTTCCATGGGAACTCCGAAGTTAAGCGAGTAGCGCGCGAGAGCACTCCCATGATGGATGACCCACTGGGAAGTTCTCGTGTGAGTTCCCAAAAACAAAACCGTGAGGGCGTAGTCGGGGCCCAAAGCGAACAATACCGTGCTACGGTGGTGGAGCGGGCCCGGGATGTGGTGGACCCCGGGCCGGGATGTGACAGTTTTAATGATGTGACAAATAAAAAAACTAATTATTAAAGAAAATTAATTTAAGAAGTAAAAAAAGGCTGCCCTTCATCTCCGCGGACCTCCACCGCGTCCCTCCGCTGCCTTCCTTTCTCCGACTCAGCTGCAGGAATTGATTATACATCCAGCACTCCCATTTCTGTACATGTCAACCCAGCAAATCAACTAAACAAAACCAATGAACTTTCTTTCTTCAATTTCAAGTCAAAAACAAAAGCCGTAGTAATTGAAATCAAAAGCAAATCAAGATAGATTATACAATGTCATTGACCCTAATCTAGCACAATAGAAAAAAATTGCAGTGAGAGAGAGGGAGAGAGATGAGAGAGAAAGGAGGAGGGAGGGAGAGTTTGGGTCCTGGGTCGCGGAGTGCACGAGGCCCTTGATCTGTTCCTTCTCGAAGTCGGAGATGGGGGTCTCGTCGGAAGAATAGTTGGGAGCCCATGGTGCGAGGCCCTAATTGGGGTGGAGGGATGCCTCGGCGCAGCGGCGAGGCTTCCGGGATAGAGAGAGAATGTGGAGGAGCAATGGAAAAGGATGAAGGTGCCGATGATGGGACGGGGGAGGAAGAAACAGGGAAGAGGAAAGGGATGAATCCCTTTTCTTCCACAGTTCACACCACCCTTCCTCCACCCACGTGGGGACCTTCGCCTTCCTACCCATCACGACTACCCACCCGTCCGATTCCCATATGGCCGCTGGTACATTATCGCTTTCCTACACCTCACCACCACATCACTCACTTTACCATTCCACTAGCCGTCCCCCACCCTCCAGATATATACCAATCTTTTCTAGAGGCTATACTTTCCATCTGCGGGACCCCGACCCTCAACCCTACTGGCCACCTTCCCCACCCTTTGCTGGGCCTAAAAATTTGAAGATTGAACTTCCTCGTTTCTTCGGGGATGATCCGTATGGGTGGATTGCCATGGCGGACGAATATCTTGACTACCATGAGATTAAGGACCACCGCCGTGTGACATTAGCGGGCCTGCACTTCGAAGCTCAGTGACGCTGCCCATTGGCTTCGTTGGTTCAAAATATGTTTTCCTCTCTCATCGTAGGTTACCTTCACAACCCAATTGCTACAATGATTTGGGTTTCATATGGCTCTTTCTCATATAACCCAAACCGGGTCGGTTGAAGAATACATTGGCCATTTTATTCGACTTTCTTGTCGAACTCCGGATTGGTTTGATGCCCATTTGTTGATTGAACTCGCTTGTATTTATGAGCACAAACAGGGGCATCTTTCATCTTCTTGCCCGGTGTTTTCCCGTTCCTTTGCCAACACCCCCCAAACCCATCCCTTCTTCTCTAGCCACGCCATCTACCCAACCCTTCATTTCCCTCCCACCTCCGCCAACAACTTCCCTACCCTCACCTAAACCGGTCATGCGGCTCACACAAACGGAATTGAGTGCACGTAGAGAGAAGGGTCTCAGCTTTAACTGCGATGATCAATATCAATTAGGCCATCGATGCCGCCAATCTCATGTTCTCATGCTTCTTGCTGATGAAGGTTTTTCGGATCCCGAAACCGATTATTTTGTAAATGTTCAAAGCTCCAAAATTTTACATATATTAAATTAAAGGGAGTTTTAACGAAACACTCCCGGTACTGTTTATTTTTAACGAAAAACCACATTTTTACTTTTACCTGACACTATTCACTATACCTTTAAAAAGGGTTTTTCGTTAAAAGAGAATTTTTTTTGGATTTTTTATTAGTTTTTCTTAAATTAAATGGGTAAATGGATACCCGTTATAACCGTGGGTAATATCCATAACCAATGAATACCTGTTATAATCGCGGGTAATAGTCATAACCGTCCATTTAAATTTCACGGATTTATTCATCTAAACGGTTACCCATAACCATAACCGCGAACTTTAAATGGACGGGTAACCGCGGTTACCCAAACCCATGAGTATTTTGCCCATCACTATACACCACCTTCGAATTTGGTGGAACAACCTGAGCATCCTATTGCTCTAAACGCTATTTCAGCCACTAAGCGTTCCCAATCCTCAGGTGGCTGCACGCTTGGGTTTGGCAATCGATTCGGCACGCAATGAGGTGGTGATGGTCGTAGCAGGCCGCTATTTTCGTACCAAGGGTATGGCTCACAAGGTCTCTGTGTGGTTCCAGGATTATGCCTTCACTAGTGACTTTCACCTCCTAGTAGTTGCAGGGTGTGATATGGTTCTTGTTGTTGACTGGTTAGAGACCTTGGGGTTCATTGGCTGGAATTTTCTTCTTTAAGGTCATGGAGTTCTCTGTTCATGGAACCAATTACGTATGTCAAAGACAATCAAGAAACCAAGAAGTCATAACTTCAAATAAAGAACACTAAAAAAACAAAGAGAAGTAGTATAACCTACCAAAGAAAAATTAAACAAATGAAAGTTGGAAACAATAACAAGGAAAGAATAGAAGCATATAGTGTTTCATCGACCAAAAAAAAAAAAAAAAGAAGCATAAGTCCAAATAACAAAAGACAAGTGAAGGCAAATCTAAACAAAAAAAACCAATTTAATACAATGTTACAAAATGAAGGACGAGGAAAGAAGAAAACGGATTCCAAACTATAATTCTTATTACAGTGACTAAAATAAGGAAGAAGACTACAAATTGCCAACACGATTACATCTTTCAATCTTTATTCCTTTACTAAGTTATAAGGTGTATTCATATAAAAACACCTAATTCTTACTGCATCAGATACATATGTACACATGTTGCTATAATACATCAGTGCCTTTGTTATTGATGGGGCAAGAGGCCAGAATTAGGGGCAAGAGGCCAGAATTACACTTCCATGAGGCAGGTGTTTACTTAAAGATCTCCATCACCCAAAAATTACAGACAAAACATTCATATTTAATGCCACTAAATCCTGCACCAGTTGCCAAAGCCATGAACTCTTCTCGGCTCCGCTCCTTTCCTCCCGGGTTTTGAGTCATCATATGGACATCAAGTAGGGAGGTGCTCTTCACGGCGGTGCTAGTCTCTGGCATCACTGGAAAAAGTGCTTCCACGATAATCACTTTCCCATCGTCTGGAATAGCATTGTAACAATTTTTCAACAGCTTTAGGCATTGTTGGTCACTCCAATCATGAAGTATCCACTACATATTTATCAAAAGATACATTATAACCATTGTTCGCATGACATCAAACTGAAAAAGGAAAAAAAAATAATGCTTGAGAAATTGAAAAACTACCTTCATAAAAATGGCATCCCCAGATGGAACACTTGCAAACATGTCTCCTGCAACATGTTTAACCCCTGCAAAATAAATTAACTCCTATTTTAAGTTGCATGGCTTGTACAAGATATAAAAAAAAAAAACTAATTAAGAAGGAAAATGATTTCCGCATGCCTATTTTCTTCTTTTGTACACCGCCTATTTTATTCAATATGAAGCCTACACATAAGTGCGTAGTGAGAGGCAAATGGTCGGTGTGTAGAAATCACTTCCCAACTAAGTATTATGAATCAAATTAATTTACCAGGATATGAAGGGGCATGTTTTACGACATGAGGCAAGTCGTAATTGATACCCTTAATATGAGGATGTTTAGAAGTGATTAGACTAAGAGTCACTCCCAAACCACCACCAACGTCAACAAGTTGGTAAGTTTCTCAAAGCCCTTGTAGAGATGAAGAATCTTCTTCATGACAATAGTGGTGGTGTTAAACATTGCTGTGTTGAAAACTTGATTAAACCTGGGGTCTAAACCTGGATACTCAAAAGCATGCGTCCCATGGACCTTGTTAAATGGAATTCCTCCTTCAATAACTGCATCTTTCATTTGGGACCTAGCAATGTCAATGTATACGACTCAAGTTAGAGTTAAAAAGATAAATTACTATTAATTAGGTTAATTAGAACAGAAAAAAGCTAGAGAGACGGCAAAACTTTTTCACCAATGAGTCGTGACTGATGTGGAAATTTCTATAATTTGTTGTGAATAAATAAGTTGCAAGTGATTTCAGATATGAAACAAACGAAAATTTGCCAAATGAGTTTAAACTACTCAATTTAACAAGAGTTGGATCATTAGCCGGCTAAAAATGAGTCATGGACAGAAGAGAAGGCAAACCCATGGATAGCTACGCTTGCCGGCATTATTTCTCGTATTTTTGTTGTGCTGACAATTTTTGTTTATTATTATTTTGTATTAAGTAGTTAGATTTTTTTGTTACCCAAAAAAGGAACGAAGTTCTAATAGAGATACTCAAAATAATAATTGATTTTCACTCTAAAAAGGTCGGAGATCAATACTCACATATATTTAATTAAAGACCAAGTTCTAATTAAACAAAAATTCAGGACCATTGCTCCAATTATTTCTAATAATTTTACTAAAACAAAATATAAATGAACAAAAAGAGAAGGGCTAAGACAGTGTTTAATTAGTAAGCGCAAGAGAGTACGTAGTAGTAAACATACCAGCTGTCTAGGAAGACCTTGTCTTGAATCAATGCCATCAAGGGACCCAAAGAAACACAATCTTCATTAGTCACAAAGTACTTGGACACAGGGCCAAGGCTGTAGAGCCTCTGAGAATCTGACCCATCTTCTTCATTAGCAACAGCAGAGCAGCTGAGAATAGAGTGACTGGCAAGGAGCCTTAGAATACGATCCAACATCGTCGGTGCCTCAGAATTCCTGGTGCCTCTGCCGATATGGGCTGCAATCTCTGATGAAGAGAGTTTGGCGCCAGGACCGGCTTTCGCTATGATGTCGAAAACGCCTAGCTCGATCGCTGATTGCAGAGACATGGACAGAACAGAAGAAAACACCAGCTGCATGGCATAGCAGAAGTTTTCCTCTTCTTCCAGCTGCAGGGCCATTGGACTGTCTATATTTGTATTGTGATCATGCCACTTGAATGTGTCTGCTTATCTTCTCTATATATAAAGCTACAACTTCCTTTTGGTTAATTCAAAAGCTACAACTTCCTTTTCATCCGACGTCCCATCTGATTGGACCATTGGTTGATCTAACGATGCAAATTCGAACTTTATTTTTTAAGTCTGATTTATGAATACATTAAATCTAACAAATGAGATCGAAAATGATCAAATCTAACGGTAAAAAAAAATTCTAAACAGCCAAAATTAAAATCAACGACTAAAACAATTAAAAAACAATTAAAATAAAAATCAACTCAAAAACTCTATAAATATCTATGTACTTTGTCCACACAAAATTCACTTTTCTCATACAATTCTTCCATTTTTTTTCGTTTCTACCCACTTCCAAAACTATTTTTTACCATTTTCAAATTTTTCAAGATGCAAAAGATCATATATATTAGGGGACCTAATTGGTCAAATAATGAAGATGGTGGTGGAGGCTTGGATGGGTTTGTTAGAAATGCTATTTATATGTGTTCCATGACTTTCATATTTTCCATGACTTTCGTATGTGTAGAAAGGGTTATCATGAAAAGAAAGATAGATTAGATCGTTTCTTATTTTATCTGCCAGCAAATCTGTACGATGATATAGTTAAGATCTCATTAATAGAAAAAAGGTGATTATATCATGTGTCGGGGACAGGTGCCAGTTCCACTTTGTCTTGGTAGAATAAGGTTCCTCTTCGGAGATCATCCAATCTTGTTCGTTTATCGTACATTATGCGGTTAATTTTTTTCAAGTACTGTTTATATTCAATTTTAAATAAAAAAATTACAATGATTTCTGACTGCACAATATACGATATACGGATATAATTGAAAGATTCCCAAAATCCTCATAAAGAGGATCCGAACAAGAACCTCATTCGTCGCTGTAGGTCATCAAAACATTTCCACAAGAAGAATTAAGGCGCTTTAAACAACACTAGATAGGCATCAACAAATTGAAAAGATGATCGCTTCTATAATTATAATTATAATTGACAAGAGTTCAAAGCTTGAATTAAAAGGCATCCAACACAAAATTTTGATGAGTAACTGTTGCCTTAAAAATTATTAAGCTTGCGTGGTGTACATATCGAGTATCTTTTGGTGAAGCGTGTCAACTCGCGATCTGGACCCATCATTTGATCTGATCCCACAAATGAAGGTGTAAAGATCATAACTCTAATCTTCGAGGCAGTCAAGTTATTTTTTTTCACTCCGTTCTTGCCGAATTTGCAAGCAGCAAGCTCGGTTGGCGAGGAGAATAAATGTGGTGGTGGTGTCGATTGCGTTACTAACTTTTGTATTCAAGTGATCACGGTCTATGAAGGAACACGTCTTGGCCTTGGATTCTAGAACTTGAAGACAAAGTCTCTAGTCATTGCGAAGTCCAATTTACAATAAGGAACAAAATAAGCAAGGTTCTAAAAAACGCTAGGCGCTAGTCGGGCGGCTGGCTGGCGCCTAGCGCCTAGACGGATTTAGGTAAATTTCTTGTATATCTTGTAAATAAGTGCATATTGAAACTTACAAAAAATTATACTTGTACGAAATCCATGGATAAGATAATAAAAGAATGATAAAATGCAAAAAGAGTAACCAACAAGTCCAAAATTTAAAAACACATTAAGCATATATGCCATATAACCATAGTGGGAAGTATTGTAGGATGACACATGTACAACAAGTTCACAATTTTAAACCACTTAAGACTTAGGATTTTTTTTAATGAAATTAAAAAAAAAAAAAAAAAAAAAAAAACTGCCTAACTCCGCCTAGCTCTGCCTAGCCCGCCTAGGCGCAGCCTAGAACCCAGCCGATTTTTCCAACCGATTTGCAAGAAAACGCCTCGGGTCACCACCGTCCAGTGCCTAGGCGCCACCTAGGCCGTTTTTTTAGAACACTGAAAATAAGTGACCAGCGGTTGGCTTTACAGCCCTATTTGTACACACATATACATATATATATATACACACACACACACACACACTAATCAATAGTTCTGAACTTCCTTATTTACAACCATATTTACAACCTTATATACATGTGTGTGTGTGTGTGTGTGTGTTTTCAGCACTTCTGCGAACTTCCTTAATCAACACTTCTGAGCTTTTTTTTTCTTCTTTCTCCTTTTATGTATTGCTTCTTTATTACAAATTGAGAAAATGAAAAGTTATTAATGAAAATAAATGACAGTTTAAATGAAGATGAGAACATGAAACTATAGTCAGTGTTCTAAAAAACGGCCTAGGCGGCGCCTAGGCGCTGGACGGCGGAGCTCCGATCCGACTTCGACCAAATCGTTCACTTAAGGCGGAGAGGATTTAGGCGGCCGTTTAGGCGCTCGCTAGGCGGTCTAGGTGGTCTAGTCGGCGCTAGGCGCCACTCTAGGCGGTTGTGAATCCCAAACACGCAGTAACTCTGAATCTGCAACTTCCGATCTTGGCGAGCTTCTTCAGCTTTGCCGTCTGTGAGCAGATGAAGGAAGAAAGAGTACGCGCACAGAGAGAGAGAGAGAGAGGGTATTTGGCATTTCAGTCGTGGCGGTGCGACCGTGCGAGCTGCAGTTTCTCTGTTTCGCATTGTGGTTCTGATGAGATAAGGAAGATGAAGCTGAACAGATTTAATGGGACATTGGGAAGCTGTTTTACTTTATTTGTGTTGTACATTGGGTAACGTGACATTCAATGGATTTTAATTGCACAACAACCCACTACGTGGGCTTTTATCCTTCAAAAGTTTATATATATATATATATATACAGGGACCTTATACAAAGGGATCCCCATTTTCAGAAAAAAATGGGGATTAGGTGTGGGGTCCACTCCACATCGAATTTCAACAATCCGAACCGTCTATTTTTCAAGTTCCACCTCATAGATCATCCTTGCAAAATATTAGGCAAATCGAAAATGTTTAAGGCATCTAATTGGGTTCAAAGAAATTAACGAATACTTTGTTATATAAGAAACAATGAAATTTTATCGTGATAATTAAATAGGCAAATGGTTTCGGATCGAATTGAATTTTTGCAAGGATGATCTATGAGGTGTAACTTGAAAAATAGACGGTTCGGATCGTTGAAATTCGATGTGGAGTGGGCCCCACACCTAATCCCCATTTTTTTCTAAAAATGGGGATCCCTTTGCATAAGGTCTTCCTATATATATATATATATATATATATGTATATTAATGTTTTATCTAAATGTCATATGAATTATTTAGTCTATACCTATTCTAATTTCTAATGCAATGATCGTAAACAAGAATAATTTAGTCTATCATCAAGAATACTTTTCATTATGATTATATGCTTACCATTTTTTGAATATTGAATTTGTTGGATGGATGTACTTTATGTATTAGTTTTGTATATTATCATTCTTTTATTATCCATACAAATATATTTTTTTAGTATAAATAAGCACTTATTAAGAAGATATATAATAAATTTACATAATTCCGCCTAGGCTCCGTCTAGCCGCCTAGGCGCTAGGCTCTCGCCCGCCGCTCGACTAGCGCCTACGTTTTTTAGAACCTTGACTATAGGTATTGAAGAGAGAGCGATTTTTCTAATTATCAAAAAAGTTGAATACTTTTTTCAATCAGTTTTCAAGTGCATTTAATAAGATACTTTAAAAACAAACATTTGCATATAGGTTGCTGAGTGAAAGATAAAGGGAAAAACAGAGAGTAAGAATGTAATCATTCATGGAGGCTGCTAATCTCCACTCTCACCAAATCCAAATCATCAAATCATCTTTTTTAATTATCCACGTACGCAATAGAAGAACCATGTAAAATAGAAGAGAAAGTCATTGTTGTATCAAACTATGTGATTGGATTAAATTAAGAGAACTTTAATGAAAAGCTCTCGGCACTGTTCATTTTAACGAAAAATCACATTTTTACACTAAAAAGTCAATTCTGGTACTATTTACTTTATCCCTTATTTTGTCCTTATTTGTTAAAGCTTAAAGTTTTTAAATCATTTTTATTAGTTTTCCTTTAAATTAAAGATTAATATAATTAGTAAACAAATTTAATCATCATGACTGAATCTATTGCCTCAAATGAAGCTCACTTCTTAGACATTTCAATGTTGAATCTTTTTCAAACAAAAAGAGAACTTTGGATCTTACTCAAAAATAAGAAAAAACTTCGTTTATGAATGCAAGTTGCCCAAACAATGAAATTTAAATCTCAAAACTTTTAAGCCAAAAACAGATCCACTCTATTTCCAGGAACCCCAAAATAGAAAGAAAGTGCAAGCACAAATCTTGTGATAGTATACAAAAAATCACTGAAACCTGAAATCCCCGATACATACACAAAATAATTTCACCAATTCTTGGACTTTACATACAAATCAAAGCAAAGAAAACAAACTCATTTGAAGAAATGACCAACAAAAAATCCCTGATTTAAAAAAATTATAAAAATAATAAAATGATCAAAATCCAAGTGGCAGAATTAATCAAGGATAATAAAAAGGTAGATTATTTATTATATGGGATTTCCGGGGATTGACGTGCCGGAAGAGCCATGTGGAGCCTGCGTTTGGTTTGCCGCCATGAATCTCAAGTAAAGGTCTTGAAATAGTGCTAAACCAATGCAGATAATAATCCAGAAATGTAAGATAAAAACGATATTGCAAGGAGCTGAAAGATCACCATACCTAAGAGAAGCAAAGAATGCGTTTTGAAGGAAAGATATACAACTAAAAGAAAGGTTTCAAAGCAGCAAAATTCAATAGAGACCTTAACCAAGATGCGGGGAAACAATTTGGGTGCTCATACGAAAGGGCTCGAACTGCGTAAAAAAGCAACAAAATTCATTTTTGCAGTAAATTATAGAATCTAAAATCAACTGATAAAAAATAATTTAGCTTTGCAGTAAATTACGAAAACACAAACCAATTTAATAGAGTTCAAAGTTTCAGTAAATCATAAAATATAAACTGAAAACCAACTAAAAAGGTTCAGCTTTGCAGTAAATTATGGATTCTAATACAAAAACCAAGAAAATTCAAGACCAATAAACCATTCATCTTACTGCATCAGACACATGTTGCTATAATACATACATCAGTGCCTTTGTTATTGATGGGGCAAGAGGCCAGAATTAGGGGCAAGAGGCCAGAATTACACTTCCATGAGGCAGGTGTTTACTTAAAGATCTCCATCACCCAAAAATTACAGACAAAACATTCATATTTAATGCCACTAAATCCTGCACCAGTTGCCAAAGCCATGAACTCTTCTCGGCTCCGCTCCTTTCCTCCCGGGTTTTGAGTCATCATAAGGACATCAATTTGGGAGGTGCTCTTCACGGCGGTGCTAGTCTCTGGCATCACTGGATGAAGTGCTTCCACGATAATCACTTTCCCATCGTCTGGAATAGCATTGTAACAATTTTTCAACAGCTTTAGGCATTGTTGGTCACTCCAATCATGAAGTATCCACTACATATTTATCAAAAGATACATTATAACCATTGTTCGCATGACATCAAACTGAAAAGGAAAAAAAATAATGCTTGAGAAATTGAAAAACTACCTTCATAAAAATTGCATCCCCAGATGGAACACTTGCAAACATGTCACCTGCAACATGTTTAACCCCTGCAAAATAAATTAACTCCTATTTTAAGTTGCATGGCTTGTACAAGATATAAAAAAAAAAAAACTAATTAAGAAGGAAAATGATTTCCGCACGTCTATTTTCTTCTTTTGTACACCGCCTATTTTATTCAATATGAAACCTAAACATAAGTGCGTAGTGAGAGGCAAAGGGTCGGTGTGTAGAAATCACTTTCCAACAAAGTATTATGAATCAAATTACTTTACCAGGATATGAAGGGTCATGTTTTACAACATGAGGCAAGTCGTAATTGATACCCTTAATATGAGGATGTTTAGAAGTGATTAGACTAAGAGTCACTCCCAAACCACCACCAACGTCAACAAGTTGGGTAAGTTTCTCAAAGCCCTTGTAGAGATGAAGAATCTTCTTCATGACAATAGTGGTGTGGTTAAACATTGCTGTGTTGAAAACTTGATTAAACCTGGGGTCTAAACCTGGATACTCAAAAGCATGCGTCCCATGGACCTTGTTAAATGGAATTCCTCCTTCAACAACTGCATCTTTCAGTTGGGACCTAGCAATGTCAATGTATACGACTCAAGTTAGAGTTAAAAAGATAAATTACTATTAATTAGGTTAATTAGAACAGAGAAAAGCTAGAGAGACAACAAAACTTTTTCACCAATGAGTCGTGACTGATGTGGAAATTTCTATAATTTGTTGTGAATAAATAAGTTGCAAGTGATTTCAGATATGAAACAAACGAAAATTTGCCAAATGAGTTTAAACTACTCAATTTAACAAGAGTTGGATCATTAGCCGGCTAAAAATGAGTGATGGACAGAAGAGAAGGCAAACACATGAATAGCTACGCTTGCCGGAATTATTTCTCGTAATTTTTTGTGCTGACAATTTTTGTCTATTATTATTTTGTATTAAGTAGTTAGATTTTTTTGTTACCCAAAAAAGGAACGAAGTTCTAATAGAGATACTCAAAATAATAATTGATTTTCACTCTAAAAAGGTCGGAGATCAATACTCACATATATTTAATTAAAGACCAAGTTCCAATTAAACTAAAATTCAGGACCATTGCTCCAATTATTTCTAGGAGAAACTTGATATAAGTCCAATTTTTTGAACCAATAGTAGGAATAGTCAAATTTATTAAAATAAGTCTAATTTGTTATATTTAATTATTTAATTACCCATAGTTATCTGTTCAATAATAAGATTTATTATAAAAATCAAATTTCTTCCTAATTATCTCTTTGCTTATTTCTTTTTATTTATCTTTTTGTTATTTCTCGTTCTTCATTCTGCTTTAAACCTATTTATCGATTTTATTTTTAATTTTTTTAATCAACCTATATCACAGGTTAATTATATTTATTTACCTATATGACAGTTTTTATTTTTATTTTTTATTTATTTTTATTTTTTATAATCAACCTGTCACAAATTAATGTGTCATACTTGTAGGTATATTATGTTTTTTCTACCTTTTAATTAGGTTTCATATCTCACGTATAAGTATAATATACATTCATATATTTGTTATTTGAGTTGGGGTAGAATGTTATGCATATAAATTTATGTTAGTATATTAGTTTTTTTGTTATAAGATATTAATTATATTGTTTGGAGTTCGAAAATGCATAATATTAGAAGATTTTAATTGATTTTCAATATTTTTAGAAAATATAAAATGAGTATAAAAAAATAAAAACATATAATTAAATAACTGGACTCACTCCTAAAAACACTCTACATTTTTGGACCTAGATCTTAAAACCCCTTATTTCTAATAATTTTACTAAAACAAAATATAAATGAACAAAAAGAGAAGGGTTAAGACAGTGTTTAATTAGTAAGCGCAAGAGAGTACGTTGTAGTAAACATACGTACCAGCTGTCTAGGAAGACCTTGTCTTGAATCAATGCCATCAAGGGACCCAAAGAAACACCATCTTCATTAGTCACAAAGTGCTTGGACACAGGGCCAAGGCTGTAGAGCCTCTGAGAATCTGACCCATCTTCTTCATTAGCAACAGCAGAGCAGCTGAGAATAGAGTGACTGGCAAGGAGCCTTAGAATACGATCCAACATCGTCGGTGCCTCAGAGTTCCTGGTGCCTCTGCCGATATGGGCTGCAATCTCTGATGAAGAGAGTTTGGCGCCAGGACCGGCTTTCGCTATGATATCGAAAACGCCTAGCTCGATTGCTGATTGCAGAGACATGGACAGAACAGAAGAAAACACCAGCTGCATGGCATAGCAGAAGTTTTCCTCTTCTTCCAGCTGCAGGGCCATTGGACTGTCTATATTTGTATTGTGATAATGCCACTTGAATGTGTTTACTTATCTTCTCTATATATAAAGCTACAACTTCCGTTTGGTTAATTCAAAAGTTCCGATAATACTTCACTAAAATATTAATATGTTAAATTTACATTTCTCTCCATTTGAGTTTTATCTAATTTTTCTCTCTTTTTCTTTAGGCTATTTGCAATGGTTGGGAATTTAAGTTTTAAACTCACCTCAAAGTTTCTCCAATTATTAGGTGTAAGAAAAAAAAAAAAAAAATTGGATTAAAACTTTTTCTTGGGCTAATTTCTACCCAAAATACCAGCCGAAGTTAAGAACTTGGCCCACCATCGTGTGTGCACTTGCCTGCAAAAAATCCACTCGGCTCACTGATGCGCGCCACATCCCACACGCTACGTAGCTACATCAGGTGGGATCCACCGCCGACAGCTTTATTGGCCACCCAAACCAAGGCCAACGGCTAGTTTTTCATCTGACGGTCTTTGTCGGCCACCCAAACCTAAGACAACGGTTAGTTTTTCATCCCACGTCCCGTCTGATTGGATCGTTGGTTGATCTAACGATACAAATTCGAACTTTATTTTTTATGTCTAATTTATGAATACATTAAATCTAATAATTTAAATAAAAAATGATCAAATTTAAGGGTAAAAAAAAAGCTAAACAGCCAAAATTAAAATCAATGGCTAAAACAACTAAAAAACTATTTAAATAAAAATCAATCCAAAAACTCTATAAATATCTATGTACTTTGTCCACATAAAATTCACTTTTCTCATACAATTCTTCCATTTTTTTTTCCTTTCTACCCACTTCCAAAACTATTTTTTACCATTTTCAAATTTTTCAAGATGCAAAAGATCATATATATTAGGGGATCTAATTGGTCAAATAATGAAGATGGTGGTGGATGCTTGGATGGGTTTATTAGAAATGCTATTTATGTGTTCCATGACTTTCATATTTTCCATGACTTTTGTATGTGTAGAAAGGGTTCTCATGAAAAGAAAGATAAAGTAGACCGTTTCTTATTTTATCCACCAGCAAATCTGTAGGATGATATAGATAAGATTTCATTAATAGAAAAAAAGGCGATTATATCATAGTGTCGGGGCCAGGTGCCGGTTCCACTTTGTCTTGGTAGAATAAGGTTCCTCTCTGGATTCTCTTTATGAGGATCATGAAGATCCTTCAACTGTATTTGTTTATCGTATATCGTGCGGTTAAATTTTTTATGTACTGTTTATATTCAATTTCAAATAAAAAAATTATAATGATTTCTAACTGCACGATATACGATGAACGAATATGATTGAGAGATTCTTGAAATCTTCATAAAGAGAATCTGAAGAGGAACTTCATTTGTCGCTGTAGGTCATCAAAACATTTCCACAAGAAGAATTATGGCGCTTTAAACAACACTAGATAGGCATCAGCAAATTGAAAAGATGATCGCTTCTATAATTATAATTGATAAGAGTTCAAAGCTTGAATTAAAGGGCATCCAATACCAAATTTTGATGAGTAACTGTTGCCTTAAAAGTTATTAAGTCTGCGTGGTGTACATGCCAAGTAACTAATGAGCTAACTATATTTTTTTGGTGAAGCGTGCCAACTCGCGACCTGGACCCATCATCTAATATGATCCCACAAATGAAGGTGTAAAGATCATAACTCTAATCTCCGAGACAATCAAGCTATTTTGTTCACTCCGTTCTTGCCGAATCTGCAAGCAGCAAGCTCGGTCAGCGAGGAGAATAAATGTGGTGGTGGTGTTGATTGCGCTACTGACTTTTGTATTCAAGTGATCACGGTCTATGAAGGAACACGTCTTGACCTTGGGTCTAGAACTTGAAGACAGGGTCTCTAGTCATTGCGAAGTCCAATTTACAATCCAATTTACAATAAGGAACAAAATAAGTGACCAGCGGTTGGCTTTACAGCCCTATTTGTACACACATATACATATATATACTAATCAATAGTTTTGAACTTCCTTATTTACAACTATAATTACAACCTTATATACATGTGTGTGTGTGTGTGTTCAGCACTTCCGAACTTCCTTAATCAACACTTCTGAGCTTTTTTTTTCTTTCTCCTTGTATGTATTGCTTCTTTGTTACAAATTGAGAAAATGAAAAGTTATTAATGTAAATAAATGACAGTTTAAGTGAAGATGAGAAAATGAAACTATAGTTATTCAAGAGAGCGATTTTTCTAATTGTCAAAATCAGTTCTCAGGTGCATTTAATAAGATACTTTAAAAATAAACATTTGCATATAGGTTGCTGAGTGAAAAAAAAAAGGAAAAAACAAAAGAGTAAGATTGTAATCATTCATGGAGGCTGCTAATCTCCACTCTCACCAAATCCAAATCATCAAATCATCTTTTTTAATTATCCACGTACGCAATAGAAGAACCATGTAAAATAGAAGAGAAAGAAAAACATTAGTGTCATTGTTGTATCAAACTATGTGATTGGATTAAATTAAGGAAATTTTAACGAAAAACTCTCGGTACTGTTCATTTTAACCAAAAATCACATTTTTATACTAAAAAGTCAATCATGGTACTATTCACTTTACCCTTTATTTTGTCCTTATCGTTAAAACTCAAAGTTTTTAAGTCATTTTCATTAGTTTTCCTTTAAATTAAAGATTAGGGTTAATCTCTGTTTACTACCCTGAAGTTTCATGGTTTTCAACATTTGGTACATGAAGTTTTTTTCATCCCAGAGTCATACCTCAAGTCTTAATTTTGGGACAGTTTCGTACATCCGTTAAGTTTTCCGTTAGAAATTCTGTTAACTGATGACGTGACACTCACGTGGATAATAATTGGGGGCCACGTGTCAATATGGGCCCACTTCAATATTAAAAAATTCAAAAAATTCAAAAAATCAAAAAAAAGAAAAAAAAGAAAAGAAAAGGAAAAACCATCGTCTCCTCCCTCATCCCCCCGCACCCTCTCCCTCCCTTACCCCCATCACCCACCCCCATCTGCACCCACCTTCCCCGCCCACCCACCCATCTGCACCTTCACTTCTCCCTCCTTTTTTCTTGAACTCGACGCCGCCGATTTGCAGTCGGGTGAAGAGGTGAAGCCCAAATCCCTTTATCCGATCCAGGAGCTGGGTGGGACAAAACGATGGCGTTTGACTGGTGGAAGACTCCAGATCTGAGAAGCAAGTTGAGGTCGCGAAGCTGATTGGAGAGGGAAGACGAAGCCATATCGAGGTCGCTCTGCATCAGGAGCTTCCCGCCGACGACTCGGCGTCTGTACATTGGTCAGCGAAGGCAGTGAGGCGCTGGAGAGGAATTGAGGTAGGAGGGTACGGATGAGGGGGTTCTGGGCCCATTGGGGGGGAGTCAAAGATGTCAACCTGGAGTGGAGAGCGGTCCAGCGGCCGACAAAAGAGCGGACAGTGAGGGAGGAGCGGAGGATGAGGGACAACGTGGAGTTGATGAGGTCGAGGAGGGTTTGGAGTGGGTTTGCGGCGGCGAGGCGCGATGCATTTGGGAAATAGGGGGCCAGATTAGAACCGGGTCGAGAGGGTGGGTGCAGATGGGGTAAGGGAGCGAGAGGGTGCAGGGGGATGAGGGAGGAGATGATGGGTTTTTTCGTTTTTTTTTTAATTTTTTTTAATTTTATTTTTTGAATGTTTTAATATTGAAGTGGGCCCATATTGACACGTGGCCCCCAATTATTATCCACGTGGGCGCCATGTCATCAGTTAACGGAAACTTAACGGATGTACGAAACTGTCCCAAAATTAAGACTTCAGGTATGACTCTGGGATGAAAAAAACTTTTATGTACCAAATGTTGAAAACCACGAAACTTCAGGGTAGTAAACAGAGATTAACCCTAAAGATTAATATAATTAGTAAACAAATTTAATCATCATGACTGAATCTATTGCCTCAAATGAAGCTCACTTCTTAGACATTTCAATGTTGAATCCTTTTCACAGAAAAGAGAACTTTGGATGTAACTCAAAAATAAGAAAAAACTTCATATATGAATGCAAGTTGCTCAAACAATGAAATTTAAATCTCAAAACTTTTAAGCCAAAAACAGATCCACTCTATTTCCAGGGACCCCAAAAAAGAAATAAAGTGCAAGCACAAATCTTGTGATAGTATACAAAAAATAACTGAAACCTGAAATCCCCAATACATACACAAAATAATTTCACCAAATCTTGGACTTTACATACAAATCAAAGCAAATAAAACAAACTCATTTGAAGAAATGACCAACAAAAATATCCCAGATTTTAAAAATTATAAAAATTATAAAATGATCAAAATCCAAGAGGCAGAATTAATCAAGGATAATAAAAAGGTAGATTATTTATTATATGGGATAGACCTGGCATTCGTGTCGTGTTTCCCGTGTTCGTGTCGTTTTCGTGTCATACCCGATATCTTAACAGGTCGTGTCGTGTAAAAACAAACGGGTAAAATGACCCGACCCGAAATCGACCCGATAATATTAACGGGTAATTTGACCCGACCCGTTACCCGTTAAGGAAAATATATTTTAAACCAATAAATAATTAAATAAAAAACATAATACTTTTTTTTAGAAAATAAATATCATATTGTCACATCCAAAACATACCATATTTTTCTTTTAAGTATATATTTACATCAAAGGACACTGATGCTGTGGCTATAACTGCCCACTGATGGGCCACAGGCTCCATCCATCTCAGTGAGGTACAAGAGTGCAGCTACTCAGTTGATTTATGGGTCCTAACCATGGGTACAAATTGTTAAACGAAAGTATCATTAATGTGAATTCTTGAGCACAAAAGATAAACAGCCAGCGCCACCCTCACTCGCTTGGACTCAAATTCAAGGAATGTTTTGGTGGAGAAATTTTTTGAAGTGTTTAGTATTTAAGCGGATAATAAAATGTTTAAAAAAACATTAGAATTTAGAACATTACAAAATATCAAATGTTCAAAATATTTACATATCCAAAATAAGAGCATTCACCATATTTACATATTCAAAATATTTACATATCCAAAATATTTAGATATCAAAACCCTTCAAATTTCCTCATTCACCATGGGTAAAGTATTAGAACTTTGGCTTGATATATTATCTTCAAGAGTTATATTGAAGATGTTTTCATTGAGGCTTTCCACATTAGCACCCTCTTCGGCATAAACTAAACATAGAAAAATCAAACATTGTATGTAAAACATTCAAATTATGGGTACTAAAAATAATTATGAAAAGAAGTAAAAAATAGTTCTATATTATACAACGATATACTACCTCCTTTTCCAAAAAGCCAATCCCGTGTACACAGCAAAGCTTGAACCGTGTCTGGCAACAATGAAGTACGATATTGATCAAGAACTTTACCCCCAATACTAAAAGCAGATTCTGACGCAACAGTTGAAATAGGAATTGTTAGCACATCTCGTGCTAACAGAGAAAGTATTGGATAATGAAAACGCTCCATTTTCCACCAAGAAAGAACATCTATATCTTGTCTTCTATCTAGTCTTTTATCATCCAAATACTTCTGTAATTCACCTTTTTCAACTGAGTTTGGACCATTGTAATTATTATCAAAATCCTACATCATAAAAATAAAAAAAAAGAGAAACATCTTAAAAAT
This sequence comes from Cotoneaster glaucophyllus, assembly GCA_036320875.1. Lineage (NCBI taxonomy): Eukaryota > Viridiplantae > Streptophyta > Magnoliopsida > Rosales > Rosaceae > Cotoneaster > Cotoneaster glaucophyllus. The sequence goes on from CM070062.1 coordinate 18,469,396, forward strand.
TATGCATAACCCAATTTCAAATATAATATTAATAGTTTTAAAGTACTATGTATAAAAAGGAAAATACAAACTTTATGTTACCTCAAAGAGAGCATGAGCATCTTCACCTACTGTTTGATGATTAGGTGTCGAGTTCATTGGAATATTTGAATAATTGAGATGAGCAGATATTTTCGAGTACACACTAAAGAGAGCAGTCAATGTGGCATAAACATTTTTATATTCCATAGAATTCACGTCATGAAGCTTTGTGTAAGCCCAATCCACAAAATGTAGCTTATAACGAGGATCCAAGACGATTGCAATTGACATAATCAAACTGTAATCTGACCAATACTTCTGAAACTTCATGTTCATATAATCTCCCATCTTATTCATGAAACCATCACAATCATCAATGGCTGCCTTAATTTGAAGCTGAATTACGAACACTTTAGGGAAGAATAAATTTGATGTGGGGTACTTTGTCCCAGAGAATAAGCATGTAACATCATAAAAGTACCCCAAAAACTTCGAAATCTTCACCACTTTATCCCACTCTTCAGAAGAAGGACAACTTTGAAAATTTGAATCACTCAATCCTAAATTAATAAAAGCATATCGATAGAAAATGGCACTATCTAGCCTAAGATAAGTTGAGTTCCATCTAGTAGGGACATCTTGTCTCAAACCTCTCTTACTATCCAATATCCCTACTTGCTTAACACATCCTTGAAACTTTATTTTCCTAGCCTCAGAACCCTTTACATACTTGATGCATTCACGAATTTTTACCACCGAAGAATCAATTTCTTTAAGTCCATCTTGGACTATCAAATTCAAAATATGAGCACAACAACACACATGAAAGAAGTCACCATTCATCAAGAGAAGACCTCTAATATTTAATTGATTCCTCAAAATGTTAACAAAACAAATATTTGAAGAAGCATTATCCAAAGTAATAGAAAATAACTTCTTCTCAATCCCCCACTCAGTTACCAACACACTTATTTTCTCACATAATGCAACACCAGTATGCGGATGAGGCATGTGACAAAAACTTATAATTCTTTTATTCAATTTCCAATCCTTGTCTACAAAGTGAGCAGTGAGTGCAAGATACCTATCAGTGCACTGAGATGACCATAAGTCTGATGTCAAACAAATTCTACCTTCAACCGAGCCTAACAAATTATGCAGTGCTTGTTTTTCAGTTTTGAACATCCTCAACACACAAGCTTTGATAGTATTTCGACATGGTAGCTTAACATCAGGAGATAAATATGCAAACAAAGCCTTAATTCCCTCATGTTCAACAAAATTAAAAGGAAGATTATGCTTGATGATTGCCTCTACTAATAAGCCACGAAATACTAGAGGATCAAACTTTTGGGAACACAATTCAGATGCCGACATAAACAATTTAGCATTATTCTTTGCAGGGCATGTATTCAAATGTCTTTTCATATTTCCTGTCCTATGATGACTATCATCTATCACTACCTTCTTACAATCTTTGCATTGAGCACAACTTTTACCATCTTCAAAAATAGTATCCAATTTAGTGAAAGTGTTCCAAACAGGAGATCGAAGTTTTCGCTTACCTAAATTGATTGCTCTTGCCTTTTTCTTTGCAAAACTCGTACTTGTATTATCTATACTTTCGCTTCCAAGATCTCGTTCTGTTCCCATTATAATCTCCACGGACTCCTCATCATTTATTGAATCTGAATCTCTAGCATCCATTGCTTTTGAAACAAAATGGGTATAAATTAATTAATAGCTTTTTAAACAAGTAGGATATGTCACATAAATGAAATTTTTTAACAAGAAAAAAAAGGAACTAGAAGATATAGCGCGCGCGCACACACACAGCGCACAGCACACACACACAGAGTGCACACAGCGCACAGTGCACACAGCGCACAGTGCACACAGCGCACACATACACACACAGTGCACAGCACACACACACAACACACACAGCACACACACACACACACACACAGCACACAAAACACACACACACAGACAACATACACACACACACAGCACACAAAACACACACACAACACACACAACACACAAAACACACACACACAACACACACACACACAGAGCACACAAAACACACACACACACAACACACAACACACACACAGCACACAACACACAAAACACACACACTCACACACACAGTGCACAACACACACACACATCACACACAGCACACACACACAGCACACAAAACACACACAGGGACAACATACACACACATACACACAGCACACAAAACACACACACACAACACACACAACACACAACACACAACACACACACACACAGCACACAAAACACACACACACACACAGTGCACAGCACACACACACACACAACACACACAGCGCACACACACACACACAGAGCACACAAAACACACACACAAAGACAATACACACACACACACACACACACACACATAGCACACAAAACACACACACAACACACACAACACACAACACACACACACACACAGCACACAAAACACACACACACACACACACACACACACACACACAGTGCACAGCACGCACGCACAGCACACAAAACACACACACACACACACACAGTGCACAACACACAAAACACACACACAACACACACACACAGAGCACACAAAACACACACACAAACACACAGTGCACAGCACACACACACACAACACACAGCGTACACACACACACACACACACATACGGAGCACACAAAACACACACACAGAGACAACATACACACATACACACATACACACATACACACATACACACACACACAACACACAAAACACACACACACACACACAGCACACAAAACACACACACACACACACACACACACACACACACAGTGCACAACACGCACACACAATGCACATCACACACACACACAACACAAACAGCACACACACAGCACACAAAACACACACACAGAGACAGCATACACACATACACACACAGCACACAAAACACACACAGACAGCACACACACACACAACACACAAAACACACACACACACACAACACACAACACACACAACACACACACACACAGCACACAAAACACACAACACACACAACACACACACACACAGAGCACACAAAACACACACACAGAGACAACATACACACACACACAGAGCACACAAAACACACACACACACACATCACACAAAACACACACACACATAGCACACAACACACACACACAACACACAACACACACAACACACACACACACAGCACACAAAACACACACACTCACACACACAGTGCACAACACACACACACACAACACACACAACGCACACACACACACACAGCACACAAAACACACACACAGAGACAACATACACACACACACACACAGAGCACACAAAACACACACACACAACACACACACACAGAGGACACAAAACACACACACACACACACAGTGCACAGCACGCACACAGTGCACATCTCACACACAATGCACAACACACACACACACAACACACACAGCACACACACACACACAGCACACAAAACACACACACAACACACAGCACACAACACACACACACACACATACACACACACACTGTGCACAGCACGCGCACACAGCGCACATCACACACAGACACAGACACACAGACACAGCACACAAAACACACACACAAAACACACACACACACAGCACACAACACACACACACAACACACAACACACAACACACACAAAACACACACACACAGCACACAAAACACACACACTCACACACACAGTGCACAACACACACACACATCACACACAACACACACACACACACACACAGCACACAATACACACACACAGAGACAACATACACACACACACACACAGCACACAAAACACACACACAACACACACACACACACACACACACACACAACACACATACACACAGCACACAAAACACACACACACACACACAGTGCACAACACGCACACACAATGCACATCACACACACAACGCGCGCACACACACACACACAGCACACAACACACAAAACACACACAGAGACATCATACAGACACACACACAGAGCACACAAAACACACACACAACACACACAGCACAAAACACACACACACAGCACACAAAACACACACACACACACAGAGTGCACAACACGCACACACAGCACACAACACACAACTCACACACACACACACAGCACACAAAACACACACACATAGACAACATACACACACACACAGCACACAAAACACACACACAAAACACACACACACAGCACACAACACACACACACTCACACACAACACACACACAACACACACACAACACACACACACACAGCACACAAAATACACACACACACACACACACACAGTGCACAACACGCACACACAGCACACAAAACACACACACACACTGCACACAACACACACACACACCCACACAACAAACACACACACACACACACAACACACACACACACATCACACAAAACACATACACAGCACACAAAACACACACACACAGAGCACACACACGCACACACAAAACTCACACAAAACACACAAAACACACACAAAACACACACAACACACACAACACACACAACACACACACAACACACATAACACAGACAGCACACACACACACACAGACAACATACACACACACAGAGCACACAAAACACACACACACACACACACACACACACACACAACACACACACACACAGCACGCACACACACAACACACACATACCTACACCCACACACACACAAAGCAGACACGCAACGCACATAACACGCACACACACACATAACAAGCACACGCACAGAGAAATCAAACACATACACAACACACACACACACACACAGCGGGCGCACACACACACACACATACACACACAAGCATATCCAAACTGGGTGTTCAAAGCGAGGGAAAAATTGGGTGTCCAAACCCGATTCATAAAAAAACAACAATAAATGATGACAACGAATTTCTTACCTAAGTCGTCGCATAAATTGCCGGAAAATGACGGACTTTGGGGATTTGACTCGCTGAGATGAGATGGATGCGCTTCTAGACAATGTAACATTGAAAAGATCAACAAGAGGAAGAGAGGAATCCAACGCAAGAAACACTGTGTCAATGTTGAAGAGAGAAAAATACTTACATAGAGAAATAAAGAGGAAGAGGCCGTACGAATGGAGGACGAGAAGATCGTGGCTGTCAGATCACTGCATTTTGGAAGAACAGACGGTGGGAGAGAAGGGCTAGGAGGAGCAGACGGCCCCGCGGGCGGGTTGGGAGAGAGGGTTACGGCGCGGGAGTGGGGAGACGGGAGAGAGTTAGAAATTAGAATTTAGGGCTAGGAGGGAGGGAGGGAGGGAGGGAGGGCAGGTTTTGTTTTGATTTGATTTGATTAGATTCATGTCAGGACTCAGATGGAAAACAATGGAAAATATAAGGGGTTTTTTTTGTCCAAAAAATTGTAATAATATAATTGAAATAGAATCCAACGGTACAGATTTAATCTCATTTATCTAACGGCTGTTATTTAAGTAAAGTCTTTAATAGTTTTTTAATTAATGTAGATGTATAAAAAATATAGAAAAAATATATAAACACTCGTAATAACAAGCTTTACAACTTTCATGAAGAGTTTAACTTCGAAATTCGCCACTATAATCATATAAATCATAGATCAAAATTTAACCGTTGATTATTGTCTACATTTACACTTCATTTTTCTCATCAAATTTTGTTTTTTCAGATTTTTTTTTTTTAAAACATGATCTATTAGAGGATGCAAGAAGATGAACGGTTTGGATCGTTGATATTATGTTCAGAGTTTTACGATTAGTGAAAATATTGCTTGATGTTTATAAAGTTTATACAAACTATATGACATCGACTCATATTTCAGTTAACCATAAATATCGAAACATGATATCAAAGATCTGAACCGTTCATCTTCTTACATCCGCCAGATGATCATGTTTTCAAAAAAGAAAATTTAAAAAATGAAATTCAGTAACAAGAATAAAGTGTAAATGACAATCGACGGTTAAATATAAATTTAAGGTTTATGGATTATAGTGTTGGATTTTGAAGTTGACCCATTCATGAAAGTTGTAAAGCTTGTCACTATGAGTGATATTATATTTTTCTTACATTTTTTACAGTTCTACAATAATTATTATTAATTTTATTAATTTTGCCCTCAAATAAAAAACATTATTCATGAGGGTTTGGAGGATTTTAAAAATATAAACGATGATGTAAGTGTATCCATGATCTACTCGTAGAGTAATAATGATGAATCACAAGTGTTTATATATTCTTTCACATTTTTCATACTTGTATTGTATGTATAATGTATGTCTTATTAGTTATTGTATATACAAATACTATATTAGTTTATTTTAATTTTGGACAAGAACATTTTAAGTAAAATTTATTATCTTAGTAATGATAATAAAGAACTCTCATAATAAAAATAAATAATGACTAAAACTTTTTTTTTTTAAACTTATATAGAATAATAATACAAAACTATATATTTAATATAGAATATATTGTATATATTAATATTGTATAATAAATTTTTTAGTAATTAAACTTTAAAATTATCAAAATAATTTTTTTCTTAACGTGTCGAAATGGGTCACCCACGTGTTACCCACGTGTATACCCGTTAAGAACCCGTTATTAACAGGTTCTTAACGGGTCACCCGATAAGTTATCGTGTTGACCCGAAACCCGTTATTTTCGTGTCGTTTTCGTGTCGTGTCAGAAACTGCCAGGTGTAATATGGGATTTTCGGGGATTGACGTACCGGAAGTGCCATGTGGAGCCTGCGGTTTGTTTGCCGCCATGAATCTCAAATAAAGGTCTTGAAATAGTGCTAAATCAATGCAGATAATAATTCAGAAATATAAGATAAAAATTGTAGAATTTTTATCTTATCAACTGGCCGAGGGTTGGCTCCAACAATATCGATATTGTCCCCACTTAACCACCTGCACAATCCTCAAGTGTGGGGTTTTATCACAAAAGGCCTCAGTGTTAGTTAGAGTGGGGTAATTTTATATAAATGAGTTCTCTTCTTCCCTCCTGGCCGATGTGGGAAAATTGGAGGTTCCAACATTCCCCCGCACCCCATTTATGGGTCACACGTGAAATTCTACACATCGACAACCACGTGGAGCCATATCAGGACTCACCCAATCGCACGAGGTCATTGGGGACCCACCCAAACACGTGGCATCTTTGGCCTATGTGAACAATCGCACGGGCCAATGGGGACCCACCCAATCACTTAGCAGTACGGGCCCGTCTCCTGGCTCTGATACCATGTGGAATTTTTCAGGCCCGTTCCAACATTCCCCCGCACGTGCGACCCCATTTATGGGTCACACGTGAAATTCCACACATTGACAACCACGTGAGCCATATCAGGACTCACCCAATCGCGCAAGGTCATTGGGGACCCACCCAAACACGTGGCATCTTTGGCCTACGTGGACAATCGCACGGGGCCAATGGGGACCCACCCAGTCACTTGGTAGTACGGGCTCGTCCCTTGGCTCTGATACCATGTGGAATTTCACCTGCACAATCCTCAGGTGTAGGGTTTTATCACAAAAGGCATCGGTGTTAGTTAGAGCGGAGTAATTCTATTTAAATTGCTTTGCTTTCCTTCCTCTAGCCGATGTGGGACAAACAGGCCATGTGGAATTATTCAGGTTGACGGGCCGAGGGTCTACTCCAACAACACTGATACTGTCCTCACTTAACCATCTGCACAATTCTCAGGTGTGGGGTTTTATCACAAAAGGTCTCGGTGTTAGTTAGAGTGAGGTAATTCTATATAAATAGGTTCTCTTCTTCCATCCTGGCCGATGTGGGACAATTAGAGGTTCCAACAAAAACGATATTCCAAGGAGCTGAAAGATCACCATATCTCAGAGAAGCAAAGAATGCGTTTTGAAGGAAAGATTTACAGCTAAACGAAAGGTATCAAAGCAACAAAATTCAATAGAGACCTTAACCAAGATGCGGGGAAACAATTTGGGTGCTCATACGAACTGGCTCGAACTGCGGAAAAAAGCAACAAAATTCATTTTTGCAGTAAATTATAGAATCTAAAATCAACTGATAAAAAATAATTTAGCTTTGCAGTAAATTACGAAATCTGAAAACACAAACCAATTTAATAAAGTTCAAAGTTTCAGTAAATCATAAAATATAAACTGAAAACCAACTAAAAAGGTTCAGCTTTGCAGTAAATTATGGATTCTATTACAAAAACCAAGAAAATTGAAGACCAATTAACCATTCATCTTACAGGAAACTATGGATTGCCGCAAACAAAACCCAAATTTAAAAAAAAAAAAAAATCACTTTTGCAGTACTCTTCGAAGCAAACAAAACCCATTAGAAAAAAAAAAAAAAAAAAAATCACATATGCATTGATTATAAATCAAAATCTAATTTAAACAAAACTAAGTATTCCAGTAAATGACATAATCTAAAACAAAACACCCCAAGTGTCGGTTCCATCAATAAAGAGACGGAGATAGAGATAATGTTAGAACCATATCATGACTCACTGTGTTAGGACCATACCATAGTGTGGGCCTTGCAACTTTATATTTATTATCATTTATGATATTTGTACTGGTTGTTGGTTGGTGACTCAGTCACTCAGCACTTGTGCTCTTTTGCCTGTTATTGGCAACCCATCACGACTACCCACCCGTCCGATTCCCATATGGCCGCTGGTCCATCATCGATCCCTTTCCCATATGACAGTAGCAGGCCTGCACCTCGGCGGTGAGTGACGCTGCCCATTGGATTTGTTGGTTCAAAATGTGTTTTCCTCTCATCATAGGTTACCTTCACAACCCAATTGTTGCAATGATTTGGGGCGGCCGATTCTTTGGATTTTCACATGGCTCTTTTTCATATAACCCAAACCGGGTTGGTTAAAGAATACATTGGCCATTTTATTCGGCTTTTTTGTCGAACTCCGGATTGGTCTGATGCCCAGCTGTTGGGGGTTTTTTTAAGGGGCCTCAAAGATGAATTACAAGATGATGTGGTGGCACAAGGGCCTTCATCCCTGAGTCCAGATCTTCTGCACCCAAATCCCCCTGTGGCCCCTCTGTGTCTTTGTTTTTTGGTTGAGGATTTGGTTTATTTTTTATTATTTTAATTATTATCAAGTTAACATTAATTATGTTTAGTTCAAAAAGCAAAGACACAGAGGGGCCACAGGGAGATTTGGGTGCAGAAGATTTGGACTCTTCATCCCTAGCCTATGCGATTGAACTCACTCGTATTTATGAGCACGAACAGGGGCATCTTTCATCTTCTCACCCTGTGTTTTTCCGTTCCTTTGCCAACACCCTCAAACCCATCCCTTCCTCTCTAGCCACGCCATCTACCCAACCCTTCATTTCCCTCCCACCTTCGCCAACAACTTCCCTATCCTCACCTAAACCGGTCATGCGGCTCACACAAACGAAAATGCGTGCACGTAGAGGGAAAGGTCTTTGCTTTAACTGCGATGATCAATATCGATCGGGGCATCGATGCCGCCAATCTCATGTTCTCATGCTTCTTGCTGATGAAGGTTTTTTGGATCCCGAAACGGATTCCCATGACTCTACTGCACCACCCTCAAATTTTGGTGGAAAAACCTGAGCATCATTTTGCTCTAAACGCTATTTCCACCACTAAGCGTTCTCAAGGCCACACTATACGATTGGAGGGGTTCATTCTCAATTCTCCGATTCAGCTTTTGGTTGACTCAGGTGCGGACCAGAGCTTTCTCAATCCTCAGGTGGCTGCTTGCTTGGGTTTGGCGATCAATTCTGTACACAGTGAGGCGGTGATGGTCGCAACAGGCCGTTATTTTCGTACCAGGAGTATGGCTCACAAGGTCTCTGTGTGGCTCCAGGGTTATGCCTTCACTAGTGACTTTCACCTCCTAGCGGTTGCAGGGTGCTATATGGTTCTCGGTGTCGACTGGTTAGAGACCTTGGGGTTCATTAGCTGGAATTTTCTTCTTTAAGATCATGGAGTTCTCTGTTCATGGAACCAATTACGTATGTCAAAGACAATCAAGAAACCATGAAGTCATAACTTCAAATAAAGAACACTAAAATAACAGAGTAGTATAACCAACCAAATAAAAATTAAACAAATGAAAGTTGGAAACAATAACATGGAAAGAATAGAAGCATAAGTCCAAAGAACAAAAAACAAGCGGAAGTCAAATCTAAACATAAAAAAAACGAACCCACAGTGAAAAACAACAAAATCCACGGATTAGAACTGCACCGACGGCATAGTCTGAAGCATCGCACATCAACTCAAAAGGTAAACTCCAATCTGGTGGCATGATCACAGGAGCTGTGGATAACAACTCCTTAAGCTTGTTGAATGCTACCACACACTCTTCATTCATATCAAATGTTACATCCTTTTGAAGCAAACGGCACAAGGGTCTAGAAATCATTGAGAAGTCCTTCATAAACCTACGGTAAAAACCTGCATGTCCAAGAAAAGAACGAACCTCCCTGACAGTAGTAGGGAGGGGTAAAGAACTAACAAGTTCTACTTTAGATTTATCAACTTCAATTCCATTTTCAGATATGATATGTCCTAGAACTAATCCATGTGAAACCATGAAATGACGTTTTTCCCAATTTAAGACCAGATTAGTTTCTTGACAACGTTTTAAAACTAAGGACAGATTATATAGACATGTATCAAAAGAATCACCATAAACTGAAAAATCATCCATGAACACTTCAATTATTTTCTCAATCATATCAGAAAAGATACTTACCATACACCTTTGAAATGTAGCGGGGGCGTTGCAAAGTCCAAATGGCATCCTCCGATATGCAAATGTGCCAAATGGACATGTGAAAGTCGTCTTTTCTTGATCCTCCGGAGCAACTGCAATCTGATTATATCCAGAATAGCCATCAAGAAAGCAATAATGAGAATGACCAGCTAACCTTTTTAACATCTGGTCAATGAATGGGACTGGAAAGTGATCTTTGCGTGTGGTGCTGTTTATCTTCCGATAGTCGGTACAGACTCTCCAACTATTTTGCACACGTGTAGGCACTAGCTCACTAGCTTCATTCTTAACAACTGTGACTCCGGATCGCTTAGGAACTACTTGAACAGGGCTCACCCACTTGCTGTCTGAGATAGGATATATGATGCCAACGTCAAGAAGTTTGATAACCTCTTTCTTGACGACCTCCATCATGAGTGGGTTCAAACGACGTTGAGCTTCCCTTGTTGGTTTTGCACCTTCCTCCAGAAGAATCCTATGCATACATGTAGCTGGATTTATACCTTTGATATCTGCAATGCTCCAAGCTATGGCAGTTTTGTGATCCTTCAGTACTCGGATCAGTTTATCCCCCTCGTCTGCTGTGAGTTGTGACGATATGATGACTGGTAATGTTTCATCCTCTCCCAAAAATGCATACTTCAAATGTTCAGGAATCGGTTTGAGCTCCAATTTGGGTGCCTGAATCACAGAAGGAAGAGTTTTTTCGTTAGAAGTAGGAAGAGAAATAAAATAGGAAGAAGACTTACCACGAATTGGTGAAAGAGACTCAAGGGCTGCCACTGTTTGGATTAATTCTTCATCAATGTGCTCGAAATAATTAAGTTTTCCACGTGTAATGCTATGCACTAAGGCCTTCTCTAAATTATCTTGTCCCACACCTTCATTAAAACAATCCTGCACAAAATAGTCAAACACGTCAATAGACAAACAAGATTCAAAATCACTAGGGTACCTCATAGCATTGAAGATTCTGAACTTGACACTTTCTCCATCAATTTCCATGGTTAAGGTACCATCGTAGACATCAATCTTTGTACGCGCCGTTCTAAGGAATGGTCTTCCCAATATAAGAGGAAGTGCAGTAGGCATAGGGTCATGTTCCATCTCAAGAACAAAAAAGTCAGCGGGAAAAATGAGCTCATTCACTTGCACAAGTACATCCTCCAATAGGCCTTTGGGATATCTATTTGAACGATCTGCCAACTGGATTACTACTTTTGTTTCCTTCAAATCTCCAAGGTTCAATGATTCATACACTGAATATGGCATCAAATTGATGGATGCCCCCAAATCACACAATGCTCTCCCAAACTCTTTCCCTCCAATTACACATGGAATGGTAAAACTACCGGCATCCTTCAACTTCGGTGGCAACTTTCTCTGCAAAACAGCTGATACTTCCTCGCTTAATGCCACAGTTTCTGGATCATTGAATCTTCTCTTGTTTGTACAAAGCTCTTTAAGGAACTTTGCATACTTGGGCACTTGTTTTATGGCATCTAAAAGAGGTAAGTTCACTTGGACTTTCCGGAAAGTATCCAAGATTTCCTTATCAGTTTGCTCTTTCTTAGACTTCATAAACCTACGAGGGAAAGGAACAGGGACACATGAGTTAAACGAATTTTGAACTTCTTTACTTACCTTATCATAATCTTTTTTGTTCAATTCTGTAGCTTTAGGAGACTTTTCAGTTTCTGTTGAAGCCTCATCTTGCTCAAGATTTTGTGTTTGTAGCTCCCCTTGCTCATTTGTATCTTTTCTAGTCCTCTTTTGCATCCTTGGCTGCTCAAAAACTTCTTTTCCACTCCTTAAAGTCACAACATTCATTTGCTCCGCATTTGGATTCACCACAGTTTGGCTAGGCAACCTTCCTGGTTGGTGTTGTTGCCCCATCAAACTTGCTAACTGACTCATTTGGCGCTCAAGGTTTTCAATTGCTTTATCTGTTTTCTGCTGATGAGATTGAGTAGAGTTAGCTAAAGAAGCAATTAAATCCTCAAGAGACTTACTTGGAGCTTGTTGTTGTTGAGGCTGAAATGGTGTCTGCGATCTTGCTTGAAAGAAACCAGGTGGACGGTTATAGTTGTTTGGAACAGATTGTTGACCGTTGTCTTGATTGTTCCACTTTGAGTGTGGATGATCACGCCAACCCGCATTATAGTTGTTGGAATATGGATCATACTTTTGCCTTTGTTGCCCCTGAAACCCTCCTAACGCATTAGCTTGCTCAAGACCACCTTGATCCATCAACAAAGGGCACATGTCTGTGGCATGTCCCATCATTGAACATACACCACACACTTGTTTCGGAGCCACCATAACCTGTTTCACAAGATTAGTCAAGTTAGCTAATTGTAACTCAATACTAGAATTAGCACTTACCTCGTTAACTTTCTTAAGAGGTAGCTCATCTCTCCCTCCAAATTGTCGTGTGTTGCTAGCAATGTTCTTTAGCAATGCCTTAGCATTAGTTGGTGTCTTGTCCATGAATGCTCCTCCACTTGCTGCATCAAGCATTACACGATCAGTACCACACAATCCCTCATAAAAGTATTGTATTAAAAGATGCTCTGAAATTTGATGATTAGGACAAGATGCAACCAAATGTGTGAACCGCTCATAGTAATCTCCAAAGGGCTCTCCATGTTGTTGTCGGATTGCACATATGTCTTTCCTTATGCTTGCAGCTTTTGTGGCCGGAAAATATTGCTCCAAGAATGCTTGCTTCACCTGGTTCCACGTGTTCATTGATCCCGGAGGTAAATTGTAAAGCCACTCCTTTGCTTTAGCTTCTAATGTAAATGGGAATGCCCTCAACTTGACTTGCTCATCATCCACATTTGCTAGTCTCATTCCTAAGCATACCACGTGAAACTCCATGAGATGCTTGTTGGCATCCTCTGTTGAAAAGCCATGGAACTTAGGCAAGTAGTGAATCATGCCGGACTTGAGCTCAAATCCTCCTTCTGCATTTGGATATGTGATGCACAATGGTTGTTGATCTGTATTTGGCGTTGCCAACTCCCTCAAAGTACGGTTATCGGCCATGCCTTCTTGTGGTTCTTCCTCCTCTTCCGAACTCAAATGTGGTGGAGAAGATGGTGGTAAAGACACCGAGGCACGCTTCTGCTTGATTTCTCTCTGAAGCTTTCGAAGTGTTCGTTCAAGCTCAGGATCGTAGGAAGCTAGATCAATGCTCTTGGACCTTCGAGTATGCATATACTACAAAGAATACCTAAAATAAAAACAAAAACAAAAACACAAATTAGACAAGAAAAGAAAACAATAGAAAAATAAGTAATTAGAAATAACAATCCCCGGCGACACGGCGCCAAAAATTTGATAGGATTAAAAACACACCACAAAGTAGCACACAAATATCCTATTGATTTTCCTTATTAACACTAAGATTTGTCGATTGTAGCATATGAAAATAAGGGTCTTTCCCGCAGAAGATTGTTTTATCTAACTACTTATAATGTCACAAAAACTGGGTTGCTGTCCCTACTGACCAGCCACTGAAAAATAATTATTAGACCGACTTACACTTATCTAAAGTCTACAAAATTTTATATGCAGATACTAGACACACGGAACTATACTCACACAAATTTTTGGGATTTTTGGAGTTGATTTGATATTTAAATTAAATCGAACAAAAACAGGACAGAAACGAATTTTAAGTAGTAAAAATAGATTGTAGTTCACAAGTTAAGAAAACGAGTTAGGGGAAGTGCTATCCACCACCAAATAATCATGCAAACATGTTATGTTTCATTCAAATTCCTTTTATTTCTGGATGAAGATGCTCAAGTTGGCTCAATGTTAGAACTCAACCTATTACTCTTTCTTATGTAGTATGTTAAGAGAATGGCGTTTCCAACTTAACTTAGTCCCTAGCATGCAATCTAGAATGGCGTGTTCATAGATTTAACAAGTAGAAATCATTAAGAACGAAAAGAGTTTGAGTCATCACAAGGCATCGTAAGTACTGGCGTTGTCTTACTTATCCTAGAAATTGGTCCACATGTTAATCGCAATTAACAAGTACTACTCTAGAACATATGTAGGTCCTCATTCGACAAGGGCAGGCACACACATATTCATAGCATTAGAATCCTAAATATGCTCACTAAGTATGCATCCATAGAAAACACATAAAGAATTCATCAATGAGATAAGTAGTGAGCCAATTTTCATCCATTCATAAAAGTAATTCAAACAAAATGTCATAACAAACTTGCAATCATATTCGGGGCTTCAAAACAGCCCCTAACTACTAAAAATTTAGTTATACATAATTCTTAAATTAAAACCAAAGATAGACATGAGTTTGAGAAGATAGAACCAAAAGTATCGAGTCTCCTCTTCTCTCCTTCCTCTCTCTCTGCTGCCTTCCTCTATGCTGCCTTCCTGCTGCCTTTCCTTTGTGCCGCTGCAACTGCAGCTTTCTTTTTCTTTTTTTTTCTAATTTTTTTCTTTTCTTTTTCTTTTGCTTCCCTCTGCAACCTGCAGCTTTCTCCCTATTTAACTTGCTGCCCATTTTCTTCTTCTTAATTCACCCACTAATAGCCATTTAGTGTTGACAATAAGTGAGATGAAATGGTAAAACAATTGTAACTCTTTAGGTAGCCTTTATGCCCATTACTCCCACTTAATCCTCATCTTCAATTTCATTTCCTCTGATATTTGAATAGGGGTCAGCTGGCTTGTACTTTACTGCATCAGTTTTGGCGGCTAGATTGATTAGGTTTATAACTTTCATTTCAGTTACAAACTGCTCAGCCTCTTGTCAACCTTTCAGTGTTAAAACGGCCATAACTTCTTCTAGAAAAATGATATTAACAATCCGCGAAATGCTCCAGAAAATAGACATCCGTAGCTTTCCAAACATATAAGGCTCATTCTCTAATTCATTCTGAGCTGTTCACAACTTGCTTCCAAAGTCAGCTGACCTGCACAGGCAGTGTTGACGATTTTGTTACTTAAAATTCCACATATGCTATTTTTATTTTATTTGCTTGACAAATCCTACAAAACACAAAAACAAAGTAAATAGCTCAAAAATATAAGGAACTAACTAAGAAAAGACAAGTGAATTTGATGTAAAATATATATAAATATGAGCTTATCACTAAGCTAGACTAACTTAGTGAAGCGTTTGGTGCAGTGCCGGACTAAAAAGCTGGACAATAACAAATATATTTTTAATTCATATTTTATTAATATTTTATATTATTTAATACATATTTAGTAATATTTTATTACTACCACTATCTTTTTTTTCATTCTAGAAACCACCCATCCCCATTCCTGATTCTTTTCCGCTAATCTCCCCATTTCTTTCCAAGTTTGCTCCGTCCCTCTCCCTCTGTTTCTTCCTCTTTCTTCTTCGCCCCTCTCTCTCTCTTCATCTCCATCTTTTTCTTCCTATTTCTCTCTGCTCATCTCCCTCTTTTCTTTCTAATTTTTCTGGGACCCAATTGGCAAATCAGAACCCATTCAGAGTCTGGGTCATCTGGGTATTCATGGGTCTGCTTCTGAATTTTTTGTTCTGAATTTTGGATTTGGATCTAGTTTTGAAAATGAAAATATTGCATAAATTTTTGCCTTTTGTTTCCAATTTTGTGGGATCTGGGTTTGAAAATGGTAGATGATAGGGGCGAAGCAGGGCAGAGTTTGTATATGGGACCTGGGTTCCACATCTTGCGAGTAACAAGTTGATGGGAGGGCGAAGCGAGGAGGAACGAAGCAGGAGGAGTTGAGCTTAGCAGTCCGGCCGATTTCGGGGGGTCTCGCTAAGACCCCCTAGCGAACTACTTAGTCCACACGAGTCCCCTTTAGTCCCACTTAGCTTAGTCCCATCACCTATCAAACATGGGACTGTAGTCCAGTCCAGTCCAGTCCCTCCTAAGGAGGTGAAACAAACGCCCCCTATATAGATAAACCAAACAGATGCATAAGAGATGAAGAGCCGATAAACAAACAATAGCAAACAAATGCGGATTGAACCAGAGGTATTGAACTCAATTTAATACCATGTTACAGAATGAAGGACGAGGAAAGAAGAAAACGAATTCCAAACTATAATTTTTACAGTGACTAAAATAAAGAAGAAGACTACTGATGAGCCCATATTATATTATATATTATTCCCCATTCTTGGTATATTTGGTTATTATTTTGGTGAGATTTTTGATGTTTTATTGTGTATTTTCAATGTAGGACATATGAACTTGTTCTGAGCATGAAGTAACCAAACAGATGAATTTTGGAGTGATTCCAATTGAAGGAGGTTCGTGAGTCTTTCAAGATGATTGTATTAAAGTTTTAGATTTTTCTACCAAGCCATTTGACCGTGACGATGAAATAAAGGCTCAGCGCGCAGCTTTCCTAGATTGATGTTTTTGAACATTTTAGGTATTTTGGAGGTCAAAATGGTATATTTTGAGGATGATTCATTATGAGGGTTCGTAGGGGACGACTTAAGCTTTCAAAAGAGACCTTTTGGGATCAAATCGGAGTTGATTTGGTCGGTCAAAAGACTAATTTTCTAAGAAGTTCAAATAGGAAATCTTTTATTTTCTGTTTTATTATTTTATTATGTTTCCTAGTTTTATTCTAAGACCTTTTAGGATTTTATTTTATAGTAGTATAAATAAGAATATTTAGCCATTAGGGTTCGGGGGTGAATGCAAGAAATAAGGGAGGAGGAAATGCAAGCACAAGCGTTTGACAATTCAAGTGTATTTTTTATTATTGTTCTTAATAATATTTTATTATGATTGTTTGTAGCTAGTTTCTTTTGCTAGGGTTAAGCCATGAGCCTTAGCATGAATATGTAATTTTATTAATTTGCTTATGAATGGATGCATGCTTACTTTGAATTATTAATCACCGCGATTAAAATATCTAATTGTCTTAGTGATTCGCGACCATTAGTGTTTTTAGACAAGTAATTTGATGCAATTTCTGTCGGAACATCACCCTGAAATTGAGGAGGGCTTCTTGTGATTAGTAATTGTAAGTTCAATTAAGACGAACATCACGCTCTTAAGGGTTGCATGATTTTTCAAAGGGTTTTCACAAAACTTAATGAGTCTTGCATGTTTATATTTGATCCGAACATCACAGACGGGTTGCATGTTAGATATACGTTTTCGCTTAAACATCCCAAGGAAAATGTGCATTAGGAAAACCTAACCTTAAAAACGAATTAGCTAAGGATTTTGTGAAAATGATGATTTTAATTGTTTTTAATTTAAATTCGTTTTTATTATTTTAAATTCCAAAATCATCATTTTCACAACTTTATTCTAAATAATTAGCTAAGGATTAGTATAAATACTAATTATTCATTCAATCTTTGTGGAAATTGACAACGACAATCTTGTTTTCTTGCAAGTATTTTTAAGTGTTTCTATCTCTACTTTTGCAGGTGCTAAAAATTCCTATCAACTACAAATTGCTAGGACGATTACATCTTTCAAACTTAATTCCTCTACTAATTTACAAGGTGTATTCATATAAAAACACCTTATTCTTACTGCATCAGATACATATGTGCACATGTTGCTATAATACATCTCCTTGTAGTTTTAAGAAAAATATTATGCCGATCATGTTCGCAGGCATAGGTGTTTCCGAGATACGAATTATGAGCAGGATTTATTTTTATCCCAACACACATCTAGACATAGTCCAACAAAATAATAATAAAGCATTGCACAATTCATAACATGAACACTGAATCACATTTCAAATAAAGTTCAATCTTCATGTTTCGTTCATGTTTCGAATCACAGTAGCACAGTATATCATGCAAACATATTCGAATCAGTCAGAAATCTCTCTTGCCAAAAATTAAGGTGCGAGTCCATCACTAAACAATTTCAAGTAGTCTCATCGCATATGATAGTCTTGAGGTAAAGATCAAGATGCATTGTCTCTAATTCGACCCAAATTAAAGGTTTTGACTGCTGAAACAACACATATAAAGTTTTCGCAGGTCATGGGGTTAAACCCCAAAGAAAACATATTCTGGCCACATTGAAGAGAGTAGAAGACTTTTGAATATTGAAGGGTGTGATGAGAGTAAAGACTTCTCGTGTTTGCAGACATAGGGTCCATTCGAGGTAAGTGTTTTTAGTTGATTATGAATTACATCAGTGCCTTTGTTATTGATGGGGCAAGAGGCCAGAATTACACTTCCATGAGGCAGGTGTTTACTTAAAGCCGGATACATGTATCTTAAATGTAGGATAGGTGTCGGACGAGTATCCGAGAGTATCGGGCAAGTATCGTATCCGATCAAGTATCGGACACGGGATACGGGACCAAACAGAAGTATCCATGCATCATAGTCCATCACCCAAAAATTACAGACAAAACATTCATATTTAATGCCACTAAATCCTGCACCAGTTGCCAAAGCCATGAACTCTTCTCGGCTCCGCTCCTTTCCTCCCGGGTTTTGAGTCATCATAAGCACATCAATTTGGGCGGTGCTCTTCACGGCGGTGCTAGTCTTTGGCATCACTGGAAGAAGTGCTTCCACGATAATCACTTTCCCATCGTATGGAATATCATTGTAACAATTTTTCAACAGCTTTAGGCAATGTTGGTCAGTATCCACTGCGAATTTATCAAAAGATACATTATAACCATTGTTCGTATGACCTCAAACTGAATAGGAAAAAAAAATTAAATGCTCGAGAAATTGAAAAATTACCTTCATGGAAATGGCATCCCCAGATGGATCACTTGCAAACATGTCTCCTCCAACATGTTCCACCCCTGCAAAAATAAATTAACTCCTATTTCAAGTTGCATGGCTTGTGCAAGATATAAAAACTAATTAAGAAGGAAAATGATTTCCGCACGTCTTTTTTCTTCTTTTGTGTACCCCTGTTTATTTATGTCTCTTGATTTTTATTCAAGGGGCATGTTTATTCAAGTCACTTTCCAACTAAGTATCATGAATCAAATTAACTAAAGTGATCTTTACCAGGATATGAAGGGCATGTTTTATGACATGAGGCAAGTCGTAATTGATACCCTTAATATGAGGATGTTTAGAAGTGATTAGACTAAGAGTCACTCCCAAACCACCACCAACGTCAACAAGTTGGGTA